>BJKM01000008.1:1640000-2240000 GCA_015082035.1 Chaenogobius annularis | reverse complement strand
GATCATAATGCTGTGTGGAGTTGAAGTTGTGTGTGTGTGTGTGTGTGTGTCTGACCTATCTATAAAAGGACAAGAACTCGCAACTTATAGATGGCATCTGACAATACGCCCTCAAGGCCGATTTGTACATGATGTAAGCAACGACCGAAATAGAAACAGGACGTGATTAATCTTGACAAAAGGAATATTACATTATTTGACATTTATAGTAAGTGCGATGACCTCACTAAAGGAAGCCAGTGCTGAGACAGGAAGGCAGTGAAATGTGATTAAAGATTGCTGTCAGATGCCTGTGTTCTTTCAATACTGGCCCCTATGAATTCAGTTGAGAAGTAAGAGATGTTTTGACAGTTGCAAGCACTGAAATGTTTCATCTTTTAGTGTAAATTATGCAGACTGTTATCAATCCCGAACCTGGAGCAAAGTGCGTTGTGTTGGTGTGTTAAGTGTTGGGGGCTTTGCCATCAAAAAAGGCTGTTCTGAAGCTGTGCATTCATGCCAGTGAATACCAGTAATGTCGCAAATGGTCGACGAGAGCTAGAGGAACAATTTAGAGGCAACAGTTTGAACTATCAACCTCCTTCTTTCGCAGGTAAATTATGTTTTAAAAACAACTTGCCACGGACTATTGACCGGCAAAGAAACTATAACAACTAGTTCCAAAATACTCCATGTACAGTTCTCCATCCAATAATGTCAATCACCAGGTTAAATCAGGAGATACGTGTCATCTTTTGTTCATTTGTTTAACACTGAACTCGAATCACCCTTCTTTTTGTAATAATCTGCCAGTAAATCCCGAGCTGGCATTTCTGATCCTCGTCTCATGTGCAATAATGGTGCGCCATCGCCACGGCCATAAATGTCATGCTTTCAACTCATGTGTAGTTGAATCATACCCGTAATTATGTCCCATAGCAAGCGAAAAGCGATGCAGCTTTTATGCACAGGCAAATGCTATACAGGGACAATACAATAAAGGTGCAAACAAATCTTTACATTTTGAAACATTTGGCATTTGAAAATACAGGGCTTAAACAAGTTAAATCAATGAATTGCTGCTAATCAAACATAATAGTCAACGAATTCAATGATTACAATCTCCAACAGATGCCATGTGCAAAGAGAAGAGATTTTATGATTCAAAGCAGTAATTACGTCAAAATGT
Organism: Chaenogobius annularis; assembly: GCA_015082035.1. Taxonomy (NCBI): domain Eukaryota; kingdom Metazoa; phylum Chordata; class Actinopteri; order Gobiiformes; family Gobiidae; genus Chaenogobius; species Chaenogobius annularis. The sequence continues at coordinate 2,238,832 of BJKM01000008.1, read as the reverse complement.
GTTGTTATTTGATAAATAATATTTTGTCTATAAGAACTCCTCAAGCAGCATTAATGTAAGCTTAAATTTAGACAAAGAACTAATTCAAGAATCATTTGTGATCTAAACAATGAATCACAGTAGAAAGTAAGCTTGAGATAATAATCGATCTATATATTTTTTTTTAACAGAGGAAAAGGGAGTCCTCTCAATGATTTTTAAAAATATTTTTATCCACTGTAGAGCATCAATAATGCAAATTTCTCCAGTGCAGGGAGTCAATAATATGCAATTCCTATTCCATTGAGTGCGGATGCAATTAAACATTTATCGTGTGCTATTTATACAATTTGAAAATGTCTTTGTATACTTTTACCATAAAAGTTGCAAAAGTGTGGCAAATTCTCAGCATTTGAAATTAAATAAAATTGTGTTAAATGGCCGACAATGGTCTTAAATTGGATTCTTTCATAACAAGTTGAGCTGTTTCACGTCTTATCTCATAGCTGGTAGAACAGTACTTGCACATTTCCCTCTGCCAAATGTGGTTGACTCATGTAATGCACAAAGACGCCATCAAAGCATGCTTGGTGGAGATTCAAAGGGAAAGACAGCGCCCCCTGGGACACGGAGTCATATGGGAGGAAAGTTAGGCAGTGCGTTTGAAGCCGAAGTAAATGAGGCGCTTTGCTCGTATGATGAGCAGAGGAGACATGCCCACATTCCACCTGAACATGGATCATTTCACTGCAAGGACAAGTGCCATATCACCTCAGCAGGATCCACTCGTGACGACTAATGTAGACCTTACGGCATGAGCTATGAAATGAATTGTGCAAAGGCTTGACTGAGTACTGAGACCTGCTTGTTCATGTAGTTTCTGATGGAAAATCAAATGATTTCTTGGCAAGGCAAAAGAAGAAGTGAACACATGTTTGGCAAGACAGCAAAGTGGTTTTGCAATAACTGTAATTGTAAAGGACAATATATGGCTTTTGAATCACTTCGACCAAATCATATGTAGCATATCACATGTTATTATTAAAATGTAAGCAGCTTGACAGTATGCTTCATGTGGAGAACCAATAAGAAAAAGTACAAAAGGAAAAGAAAAAAGGAAAGGTCTTTAGCCTAAAATGTATGATTTCTTCATAGTTGAACCTCGTATTCAGGAGGAGCAGTGCGGTCTTTGTTCAATCATGTCCCCTGTGGTGTCCATCGGGGGGTGTTCCGGGAGTAGGGGTATGGGAGTTACGGCTGTCTGGTCCCTGTATGACCAAAAAATGAAAACATTAGTCTAAAGCCTGACTGGGACAATCAGCCGAGTGCGAAGCGTCTGGGTTGGAAATCAGCCCATGATTATCAACTGGTAAAAGGTGGCTTTCTCTCTGCCGGTGGGTGGAGAGTCCTTGCCTCAAGTGAAGGAGTTCAGTATCTTGGGGTTTTGTTCACCACTGAGGGAAGAATGGAGCGTGAGATTGACGAGCAGATTGGTGCAGTTGTTGTATCGGACCATTGTGGTGAAGTAGTAGCTGAGTGGAAAGGCAAGAAGCTCTCAATTTAAAGGTAATTCTACGTTCCTACTCTCAGCTATGGTCATGAGCTTTGGGTAATGACCGCAACGACAAGATCGCGGATACAGGGGTTTTAAATTAGTTTCCTCCGCGGAGGGGTTGGGCACTCCTTTAGAGATGGAGAGGGTGGACTCGGACTAGAGGAGCCAGCTGAGGTGACTCGAGCAACTATTCCTGATGCCTCCTGGATGCCTTGCAGGACCCCAGATGAGCTTGAGGAACCGTGTCTGAAAGCGAAGTCTGGGCCTCCCTGAGGCTGACTGCTGCCTCCACGACCGGGAGCTGGATAAGCAACAGACAATGGATGGATGGGTTTGTACTTTGCCTGTATAATGAAATGTTTGCAACATCCAGGTTAGCACACATATTTTACACATATATTTCCAGCAATATGCATAAGTGCATCACCTCGAAGAATTCACAATGGGATACACATGCAGATAGGTCTTGCTGAATCATTATGAAAATGTGGTAGCAATTTCATCACCCTCTTAGTGGCAGACAGGTTAAAGCCTGTTTGCAGTGGCTCATGTAATATGTCCAAACAAAATGAAGTTGCCGTTGATGAATTTTCTGTTGGAAAAATTGAGGAAAGTGTGATAGGGTACAAGGGGATTCAATGAATATTTTACTTTTTTCTCCAGTAATAACATGCATTGCCAAGATGCACTATTGGTTCATTTGTGTTTATTTTAGCTTTTCATTTCCCCCCGTATGGTGAACCCTGTGACTGTTGCCAGTTTACCTCTGTAAACTGCACTATGTAACATTTCTGGCTTTCACCATCTGCGTGTCCCCAAATGTTATTGCTTTGCATAAAAGTGTGACATCATGGAATTTTAAATGCGATCAATTTTGCATTATTCAATTGATCTTTAAAAAAAAAAATATATATATATATATATATATATATATATATATATATATATATATATATATATATATATATATTAATTACACGTATGTATTCTCACTGTAAGCGTGGTCGCCTCTCCAAAGATCTGACCTGTAACTTGGCCAGGTAGTGGTATCTCTGCTTGTCTCTGTGGCAATAGATAATCGTGTTGCTCTGCTGTCGAACATTCTTGGAAGAGAAATAACATTTCTATTGGAGTCAGGCAGGTGATGGGACCAAAAACCAGAAAAGTTACAACTTGAATCAATATCCTTTCATGATAAAATGATTCTGCGTTTGAATAATGTAAAATTGACATCGTCATAATCATGTTACTTCTGAAATTTATTCCATTTCAGTCTTCCGTTTCTGTCCAGACCAGATAAAAAGGTGGTGTTATATCATCTAACATCAAATGTAGACCGTGTTGCCAGGTCTGCGGAATAGGGAGGCTTTTTAAGAGCTGTCGCGGGTTAAAAATATTGTCCACATGTTGGGCTAGTGTAAGTTTCTATGTAAAATGAATTCATTTTCAAATAAATGTCCTGAATTTCTGTGACAAATCCTCACATCCAAAGCCATCCGCACTCTGTGGCGCTTCTATTTGAGCGTGAGAGAGGAGGGGCAGGTCTGTGTCACTGGAGGGTTACTTTCATAAAAACAGTGGGAAAGACAGGGCGTTCTGGTTTTGGGTGGTTTTTCAGACGCTCTTGCATTTGGCTGCTGAAGCCTGGTAACTCTGGATGCAGAGAGATTTCTTGAGATAAACATAAAATCTCATAAGTATCACTAGTCTCTAAATCTAAAGACACAAAGTCATTAATGATTGTATCATAAAATAGTTCACCAAAGACCCCTGTAGCAGCTGACCTTTCCTGACCTGACATGTTTCTTAACTACAATGAATATTTAAGGAGATGAGGCATTTCACTCAGATCTTTATTCTTCACAGAAAAAAATACTGATCCTCATCATCCAGTATTGGACCGTATCAGAACTAATTTGTGTTAATTTTCATTTTTATGCTCATAATCCATGACCTCCTAAGGTGCTATACCTCTTTTTTATGATAAATGTCAATTCCATAATATTTGACATACTGTAAGGTCATATGACTGTGCTAAAGGTTGTAGAAATAAAGGTAGGATATAAAAAAATAAAACTGACATTTAAAAATATGAATATTAATTGCATAATAATTTGCTCACAAAAACAGATAAATATTTTGTATAATAGAAATAGTTTTTTGGGGTCCCAGGGGTACAGGTAATTTTTCATAAATCATAGTTCTTTCAGTGAACAATTGCACGAAAGGTTCCAGGTTCGACTTTCCTGAAGTCCACAATCATCTCCACTATCTCCGACTGAAACTGCACCAGGACACCGGTCCACGTCCCGCCTGTAGCAGACTCTTCACTGTCTAAGATGAGCCCAATGAGCGCCGTGTCGTCCACCAATTCGTGGCTGGCGGTGCGTCAGTTGGTGTACAGAGAACGTACACAGCCCTGTGGACATCCTGTGCTGATAGTCAGACATTCTTCCCCGGCCGCACGCATTGCCTCCACCCGAAAGTCAACGATCCACCTACAGGTGGAGTAAGGCACTTGGAGCTGAGAGAGCTTGTTCTGGAGCAGAGCAGGGAGGATGGTGTAGAATGCAGAGCTGAAGTCCACAAACAGGATCCTGGCGTGAGTTCCCGGTGTAACAGGAGAAACAATAACACACATTTAATATTGTTGTTTCTTGACCCATGCATTGGAATGTCTCGCAAGCGTGAGCAAAGTGCACTAAATGCAGTGCTCCACTTACAATCAGTATCTTGATATATGTATGCAATTCAGGAGATCATCCACTGCAAAGAACTCTACAGTATAACTTGTCCAGGCCCAAGCCTGTAACGATAAATACACAGTTGATTTCTGGTTGCCACTAAGTCAGTTCAGTCATAAAACACATGGGTCCCAGCTAATTAAAAGATAACTCTTACCTCGACACCTGATCTTGTGTCTATAAGGTTCAAATTCATGCGAGTCGCCCCAGCTCCATCAGGCACGCTGACTCTAAAATAAAATAATAAAAGGAGAGGAATGAAGGGCAAACAAGGAAGAGCGATGGAGGGCAGTGGAGGAGCATGGCGCTATCTGGAACTGCTGAGCTGTAATTTACTTGAGAGACGACAGCAGAGATACAAGCGGCAGTCCCAGACGGATAGCTCGTGGTTATGAGGGGAGTGGGACATCCGTTATCGAGCGCCTAAGTGACACGCCGCCTTGATTGTACACAACATTGCCACAGCTCTTCAAAGACCGACGCCTGCTCTAAATCAGACAAAACTCCAGCGTTCTGCTTGTGTCAGTCTCAGCAATAAGCTTCTCCTTCACATTTTATCAAACGCAACTTGCAAATGACTGGCGTGAAATTCAGACTGTTTTGACGGAAATTACGGAAATTTTGGGGGAAAAAATATTATTAAAGAAAATGTGTATCTGAACTAGAGCTGCAACAAGTTAATTGATTGAATTATAACTAATTTATTATAAAAATAGTTGTCAACTAATTAAGTAATTTAATAATTGTTCACTGGTAAACACCGACTCCAAAACATGCCATGAGCTAAAAGATCAGGTTTTATTACTCAGACAGGCAAGAAGCACATAAAAATGACAAGGGAAATGTGTGCATTTTGTGTGTTTGATGAAAACACCCTTACATCTGTAAATAACCTCCACCAGGATGTCCTCAGTTCAGCTTTATCCGGGTAAAATGAATTACAAATCTCATCATCACTGGCCTTTTGCATTCTAAACAACTAATCGATAACCAAAATAATTGTTAGTTGCTGCCCTAATCTAAACCAATTGTATGGATAAATATGGTCCCGCCCCCTATGAGTCAGAACAGAAAGTTCAGAAAAAAAGATCAATCACTTTACTTTAATTAGTCATTAATGGCACAAAATGTGTATGGGTTTCAGCCATACTTTTTCGGGCCCTGGATGCCATTTCTAGATATTTTGACGATTGAAAAAATATTACTATATTATATTTTGAATTGTTAATTGCTATGGTAACAATCCTTGAATTGTTGAATCGAGATTGTTGGTCACAATTTTTATTCTAGCAACATACAGCTGTTTGGATGGTGAAGCTCACTCGATACCCCTTTCATTAAGTGTTTTTAGTTCATATAGCAGATAGATGGCGCTCCACATTTCAATATTATTCAGTTAATGTCTCTGTTTATTGTGGTCCCATTTAACCCATGGACAATTTACAATTTGTTTGGGATGTGAGTATATGAGGAGTTAACAAATTTAAGTAAAGCTCCTCAGCAGCAGCCCACATGAGCCCCAGTATCACAGCGGAGCGGCTCTGTCCCGGCAGTGGCAGGGCGGCCCGCTGCGGCTTCGGGCTCACAGCTGGAATTGGGCTGTCAGGCATCGGGCCGCAAGCACCAATTATCAGAGTGGCAGCTGCTGATAACTGCCAGCAGACAAAACAGCAGCGTGAAATATTACCTCTCTCCGAACCACTTTTCTTCCTCTCCCCCCTCCTCTCTGCACCTCCGCTTTGGCATTGAGCTGTGAGCTTTCCCAAGTTCCCTTTGCAAGTGAACCGCCAGCAGACCCAGAACAACTTCAATATAACTCATTTTCTGCATACTTATTTTGTAGAAAAAGTTTTACCTTAGTCCTGGCTGTGTCTTACAGTCAAATGTAACTTGCATAACATTTGATTTGTCATAGTTAGTGAAGGTTTAGAAACAGGTGCAGTACAAACAGCATGTCGATGTGACAGCAGTGTGTCTATTGTAAAACAAATTAGGCCGTCTGCCAGTTCAAAAGGAGGAAAGTCTTGTATTTAGGACTATTTTTTAAAAACATGCCATCCTAATTGATAATCAAAAAAATACAACTTTTCAACTCAATGTGGTACTTAATGAAGTGCTAATGTGGGGGGAAAAACAGATAAAGTCAGAGGGATTTCATATTTTTTCTTACTGCCGTAAATAACCCCTTTACGTCATAAAATGTATAACTTTATACCCGGCTGCCAATGATTGATGAGATCATGTAAACAAACACATTTATTTGTTCATTTTCATGATGCAAACTTAACCAAGTACAGTGTTTATACAAAACTGGCACATACGTTTCCTGCAGAGTAGAGTATCGTTCCCATGACTCTGTAGTCATCATTAAAAACATGTCAGTTTAAAGGCAAAACCAAATTCAACAATGATCCTTGACTTATCATTAATTATCCATGGATTTGAAGTTAATGGAGCGAAGCTGGCCTTATCTTTAATTCAAAGTGAATTAAATTTAGAAAAGATGAACAAAAGGATTAGCGCAGCTCTGAAGGTGACCCCACTGCCTGTTCCAGCGCATGAACCTTTCCCTCCATATCTGCTCACTACAGGCTGTCAGACAAGAGACGAGCAGCGGATTGAAGGCATAAAGATGAGGCAATTTAACACCAGGTTAATTATACATGTCGCAGTATGTTTTGCAGAAATCAGGAAAGACTGAAAACCTCTGGGGCAAAGGGGTTTGACCCAGCACTGACCCGGGATAGATGTTCCATTTTGAAAAAGTCATTCAATAATAAAAGCAGTTTACTTCCTTTTTGGGGCTTGGGTTTGGATTCATGCTTGTCCCGTGTACGTGTGTACGTACGTACACGCGTGTGTGCGTGTGCGTATATATATATAGTGCTAGGAACAACAAAGATGCTACGCAGAACCCTCAAGCTCCCAGGCCTCTGGTAGAGCTTAGAAAAAGGGACAAGACCACCCGCAGAGGGTGAGAAGGAAAATGTTTTTCAACGTCTTTATTTATTTTTTAATCATGAGATACAGTTGCTGTGAAATGATTGGAACAGCATCTACCTAAAGCTACTTACTAAATATCTGCTACAGTCAGTTCAGCTTGTACCCTCACTGTATTTTGAATACTTTCTAAGATGGTAAGTTCTCATTTAACTTCTTTGCGAGTGTCTAAACACATTTACATTAACACATTTACTAAATAATCCACTCTAAAAAGGCCATACAGGGTTTTTTTCTTTTCCTAATTTTGGTGCATTTGATTTGGATCATTGTGGGTCTGAGTTTGAAGAGACACCGTGGGGTTTCTCAGGCTGTAATTACCATCTCCTCCTCTACCAACACCACTGAGGATCACAAGCTCTTTTTCTGATGATTATAAGGACCTGTTTTACTTAAGTATATACAGCAGCAAATTAGAGCGTATTAACAGGAATAGTTATTGGTGTAAGTGCAATTATTGTAGGTGAATTCAAAGCAAGCAGCAGGGAGGCAAGTGGGGGAATAAATCTTCAATGGGCTTTTATAAGCAGTGGGGACTTGTCAGTGTTAAATAAGAGTCTACTGTAAAGTAAAATGGTTTATTATATTATAAGTTTATCTTTCAGCTTTTATGTGCAATTCAAATCTTTGTTTTCATGAAGCTCAAAAGTGAAAAAATTACATAACAGACTAGAATTCTGCACTAGTGAAACAAGCATAAATATTCAGTCTAATGAAAGTAAATTCTATATATATTTGAAGCCACCTCCTCCTCAAACAAACATGTAAATGCGAAAACTGCAGAACAAGAAAGTAGAAATAGATGAAAAAAATAATAAATTACATAATTGCTAAGAGTGAATGGTGAGTTGGGGGCCTATGTCTTTAGGGTCAGTGAATGTGTAAATAGTATCCATATATTCCCCACCTAAGGCCCAAAGTAGTCGCATCATTGATGCAAACATCCAAATATAGCTTAAGTAAAATCCTTTTACTGCATTTTACATTATGTCAAATCAGCAAAATATTATGTGTTAAAACATGGGTGTCACGACCTCACAAACTTGGATGTTATTTTCTCCCCTGAGTTTCATATCTGAGCTTGATATCCATGTATTATTAAGGGAGAATCAGAAAGAAAAAAAGAGGCTTCAAAGTCTACTGTCGGCGGATGAAAATGATCAAAGCTTTCAACTTTCAGATCAATATGTTTTCAACATTTCTCTGAGTTTACAAAAATACATATGATTCTATGGTAAGCAATTTATACTTTCAAAACATGTGCTTAAAACAATTTCATGTGAGATTCTATGCAAAATGGGCTCATTACAGGAGAAAGTAGTTAATAATTAAGAGTTACTTCAGAGGTCTATGGTTGCTGTGATGTGAATGTACATACATGTTTTTATACCCTCAGGCTTGTGACTTGGTGCCTGTTCTCCAAAGAGAATTGATAAATATTTGATAAAGTTTATTGGGATTTTACTGGGAGAGCAGCTCGAAACATTGACAAGTTTAACTCTAACTGAGCAGTTTGTTGTTTGAGCTCTTTGTCAAAGCATAAGTATAGATAATGGACATGAAATAGGAAGCTGGAACACTTGAGGAAACATACGCCATCTTACAAATAGGTAAAGTGACTGTTCATGGTCATGTTACAGGTCAGATCTTTGAAGAGGCGACCCAGCAGACAGTATGAGTGTATGTTTTGAAAGTATTTTGAGCAAAAAGAAAAACTCTAATTGAATATAAATGAAATATAGAGTTTAATGGCATACTGCGGAACATTTCAAGCAATAACATCTCTAACAAGACCCTTTTCAATTCACTCAATCATGACATAATTTTTTTTTGTGACTATGTTTATTGTTTCATTTGTTTTTCTAATTGTGAGGTGACCTTTATTATGCTCCCCATCAGAAGTTACACAGGGTTCCTTTAAAGTTGCATTTTGTCATATAATTTCTGATCTGAACAAGTGTTGTTCCTGTGCTTCTTGTGATATATTTAATCTTGTTTCTTCAGGCGTGTTGTGTGATCCTCTGGTGGCTTCATTAGCTCACTGTGCGTCCCACAAGAGTCAGGCAGAGACAGACTTCAGTCTCACACAAGGACCTGCTCGTCACTGTCCCACTGCTGCTCTGCAGCAGGAGACTCTTCAGGAGATACATCCTGTTGTGTTCAGAGTCTTCAAGGTCATCATCAGGGGAGAGGATAGTTGTGACGTGAATTTGAGACAGACTTGAGTCATGAGTGAGATGGCTTGAACGCCAGTAACTCAGGACTTCACTTGGACTTGGCGTCTCTTCTCAGAAAGAACATGCACAGTCCTATTCAGCTACTCTGGTGGACGTACACAACTTATCGCTTTGCCTGGAATGTATTTATCTTGCATGTATTCATTTATTTGTATTTCTAAAGAAGCATGCACCCTGTCATGTCCAGTTTGAGTCATTTGCCAAATTTGAGTCGATCATGCTAGCTAGTTAGCTTGACTATATTTTCATTATTTTACTTGCAGAAATCATATGTTATCCGTCAGCTGTAGCCTTAGTTCACCAGTCATTTAAAAGGTCCCAGTTTTAAGTTTTAAATCGAAGTTTTAAGTCTAACTTGGTCAAATTTTCAGTCAGATCCCCTCTGTAAATCTTTTTGTATCTAATATGGCAACAAAATGAACCTCAAAATTTAAGCCTGGCTCTGTCCATTTTTCAGATTTAAATGTCCCAAATAGGTTCAATTTTGGCCAGTAAAAATCCAGACAAATGTTGCCTGCTCTCTTACTCTCTTTCCTTCTCTCTTACTCTCTCTTTCTCCTTCTCTCCCCTTCTCTTTCTCTTTAGGGTATAGCGTAAAACACATACTTTGAAGACGTACAATTACGTTAGGTGGTCGGTAACATTCACTTTTTCATTGGCTGCCAACCGCATTAAAAGCAACACAACAATCTCTCTTTTTTCAGCTTCCTTTAGCTCTCCCTTTCCCCCTTGTCTCTTTCTCAAAAAAAAAAACAAAAAAAAAACATAATTTGAAGATGTACAACTACAGAGTAACACAACTAAAGTAACAACACAACAAATGTTTGGGGAATTGGGAATGACACACCACTGTTAATGTGCATCTACATGGCCTGCATATGTTTGTATAGCTTTTAGCAAAATTGTATCATAAATGTTGTATTTATAGCTTATGGAATTATAACAAAATGGTCTCAAAGAAATTCCCTAATTTCATTATCTGCAATTCAGTTTGTCTCTGCACTACAGTCCGCCTCAGCATTGCCAAGATCAGCAATTTGGCTTTTAAACTTTAAATTTACACTTTATTGATGTGTTTCAGAGATTACATTATAATTATCTGGGAGAAAAACAAGCTGCATGATGTCTCCTCAATGATTTTTAAACAATGTATTTCTTCAGACATGTTTAGTGTCACTGTAAGGTTGAAAGTCTATTAGCACAAACAAGATGGCTTCATGGTCGAGCTGCAACAGTAATTACAGAAAGTGCTGTTTGAATGAGTTACCACAGCCACAGACCACACCTCAGCACTATGTAAACTCAGTATGTACCACTCTGACTAAAGGTAATTTTCTAATAATGAGCTGCCACTGCACGTAATTATGTTATGATGAAGGGGCTCAGAGTGGATTTGATGTGTGATATTTTAAATCTGTTGCTATGGACACAGCTTGGCCTTCACTGGTGACAATGCTTTCAGAAACGGCAACATAAACTATAATCTAGCATAACAGCCCTGTCATCAGCTAAGAGCACACTTTATCTCCTGAAAAATAAAAGCATAACCACCAAATTGCTAAAGCTATGACAAACATTGTGCACATCTTATATTGTGTCAGGGTAGTCATGTTTTTATTTAGTTTTGTCATTCAATAATTAAAGCTAAAACTGAATTAGATGATGACGGTTGGAAAAAATACATGATTTAATACAGTTTATTGTAATGATCTGAAATAACTGAAGGAAATTGAATGGCACACCAAATTGGCCAACAAAATAATTTTAACTCCTTTTGGATTAGGTTTTTCGTGGCACTTCAGGCAGTCCAGTCACTTTCTTCCCTCTAAACTTTCATCTGTATCCGTGTTAGAAAACATGTCAGCAAACCTTAAGGAATTCACTAAAAGGAAGTGGCACTTTATGGATGTATTCCCGGCAATTTTGTGTAGTGGACTGTGTCAAGGGAAACAGCAAAGCTTTTTGCACATAAAACATCCTGTTCCAGAGGGACAGAGAAAAATACACAAAAACACAAGCGACTGCTGCCAGCCGACTTAATTCTTCACAATAGGCTCTTATAAGACCTGAAGTCCCCCGGCACGCGATACACCCCCCAAATGTAACTATATGTTCATTATGCAAGCCTTAGAGTACAGTGCGTCTGGGGAGTATTTGTCCCTGCAAATGGTTGAGGCTCCTCATTTGCCAACATGCATGTCTGTACTGTATTGTTGATAATAACTGTTGACATGACATATAAAGAGAAATTGTGCAGACGGTGGGACACAGGACACAATACATTTTACAATGAGCACATACTCTGTTATAAGCAGCTGTGTAAATAGACTTAAACCACGTATAACATCCAGTTTTGGTTCTAGACGTGTTGACTCTACGCTCGCTCTTTCCTCTGTGCTGAAACACAGCTGCAGATGACTAAACTGACCAATCAATCACCAGCTCCGAGTGACATTTTGTTTTCCGCTTCGCCCCGCGCACCATTCACCTTTTGTGCAGCCGCTCGACCCCTGCGCAGCGGAACAGGCGGACGATATTAGGGCTTTGTGACTGAGCCGCCGGTATCTCATCTGCACTTGTTTTCCTTTCTCTCCTCGATTGATATCACATACAGAATGGCCTTTACGCCGCCATTGCTCCTTCTCTGCTCTCTCGCTCTCATCTGGGCCTAATTACACAGCGGACAGAGTAATCGATATGGAGAGAGTGAAAGTCCCTAACAGGCGGCCAGAGGACCCTCCTAACTCTCACAGTACACACGTCTCATACTTACACTTGCGCACTAGTAAGTCATCTTGACTTTTTACAGATATTAGAAGCAGCCGGGGCTTTTCCCCATGGCAGGCCGCTACTGGGTGAACAGGGAAGTGCATTATGCTTTACCCTCGGGCGGCTCAAATTCACGCCTTCCAGCTAACGAAAGTACGGGCAGCTTTGTGGTGTACGTGTTGTTGTGCTATGCAAATTTGAAAACATTGAATCCTAACAAGCAGAATTATAATGAATAATATTTATTTTAGTTGTTAGGCTGATGTTGCGTTGTGAATATTCCATTGTCAGCAGGGCACTCCACACCATGGCGCTGGGAAAAGAGACACAGATTTTGATTTGTGAATGTAGCACACTCTGAAGCTGATGAAAGGAATACAGTCAGTGAAATCCTGCAGCTTAAAGCCTGGCTCCTATATGTCGGAGAGTGTGTTTTCTTCTTTTAATAGTTTCTCTTCTTTTTTTTTTTTCTTTTTTTCAATTTTGGAAATCTAAAACACAAAACAAAGAACATGAACAGAGAGCAACACCAAAAGTAATAATAATAATAATAATAAATACAAAAACATGAACACAAACGACAAAGTATGACAAAACATAAATAAAATTACGGCACAACATGTGCCGTAATTGAATGTCATTTTTTCCATTTGTCTGATGTCTGTTATTATGTCAGTCCTGACCTTGATTGTTGGTAAGGTTTGTGTCATTCACTTCTTCGTGATGGCCATTTTTCCTGCTGCTAAAAAGGTATCTGTTTATTGTGTCCATGGCATGTGCTTTGAGGCCCAAGTACATAGTTCTAAAATTGAGTGTGTGGTGGCGTTGTCGAAAACAGTCTGCAGTGTATTGTTCATTTCAGTCCAATATTTTTGAGCCTTCTGGCTGCCACAGTTTCTCCAGCAGTTCCTTGTGAATGATGGCTATTTTGACATGGTGTTATGAAAAAACGTGACACATTTTTCCAGCCAAATTCCCTCCAGACATGTGATTTTGTGGTTGAAGTGTGTTTACAATGTGTTTAATCGCTATAATCTAAAGGGTTTTTATTATGCGCTAATCAGAAAGAACTGAACGCAACTAATGGGGTCTGCATTGCTAATGGGTTTGTGTCCATAAAGGTTCTTGTTGGAAGCAAATATTCATATGCACTTTTTGACCAAACAAATCAAGTAAAACAAAATGTTTTCCTAAGATTGGAATGTACGTCAGATTGAACTTCTTCTAATATCCAAAACATGTCTCTACAAAGTTCAGGTACGCATAACAAATTGAAATGTTCTCCTTTTCCCACAATTATTTGGAAAGTGTGTGTGTGTGTGTGTGTGTGTGTATTATGTGTTGTACTGTCTCCTGCTCATCTGTGCTCTGGAGCTACTGACACTACAGGAGATGGGGAACACAAAGGCTTGGCTAATTAAAGTATAGATAAACTTGAGCAGACCTGCCTCGCTCTCATTGACCTTTATCAAAACACTGGCATTCATGTCGACCCAGCGCTGGCACTGTCCAGAGAGGTGTGGGGTAAACAAACTCTGGCTCATTAGACTGGAACAGAGAGCATCGCATCTCCACCGTAATCTACAGACACTTCACTACATACACAAAAGAAACGTGTGTCGTAATGTGACTCTCCAGGTAATGTAGGATGGAGATGGCAGTCCTCAATACCCTTGCAGTTTGCTGATTACATTATCGCAAGTCAATCTTCACGACTCTCTAGCATTTGTGAAACGGAATTATAGACGAGTCATGATTTTTTGAGTCCGCTCACGTCCACATTGTTTGATTCCAAGTACAAGTCACTTATGGTTTGCATCGAGCCCAAGTTAAGTCCAAATAACCATCAATAAATTAGGTTCAAGTACACACAGAGTGTTCTTGTTTACAAGCGGTCCTCGTTTAGCTCTACAGTGACTTCTCAAAGCTTTAAACTAACTTGAAACTATCATTTAAAAACGTGTTTACGACATCATTAATACTGAAGTCAGCAGTATTATGGCTTTAGAGCTGTAACTACTCAAGTCTGAGTCCAAGTTTGAGTCCTTGGTCCATTGCCTGAACCTCAAGATGTGTAACAAGTCTCTGCTGTGAAATAACCAAATCTTGAATCTTGAAAACGTAAACTTATTGGAAATGTTGTTACAATGGGAAACCCACAGCAATACCAGGAATATTTGAACTAAACCCAACGTTTGAGAATTCTGCAAAGGACAGTGTACAATAATACAAAAACCCATTAATCGCAAATGATCCTGGTGCCAAGTTATGGCATGAATGCTAGTTTACCCCTGCAGTCCTGAGCAGGAACAAATTACCATAAATAAGTCAACCAGATATTAAATAGGGTCACATCTTCCAACTATTGTTCTAAAATCAACATCATACACCAAAACAAATATTAAACCTCTCCAGGTTTCAAGGCTGTTTTTTACACCTGCAACTAGTTTAAAAACAAGTGTGAGGACTCTGTGGTCAACGACGCTCCGATATGTTTAAAATGTGGGTTTGAAAGCTTTTCTATGTGTTCTTGGATATAAGCATTGGCAATTTGTTTAAATGATAATTTGACTGGCTGCTTTGACAGTAGTTTAACTGACCAAAGGACTATGGTACTATTATTAAAATTGTTTTGTAATGAATGTAATACATACACTTTTTAATATAACACATGTTGGGTATTAACATCAAGAGAACAATGTCTCTGGCTCACATGTCTCTATGGGCAAATGTATTCATTTCTGACCTCCTTGACGTAATGGTGTGAAAACACATGACCACCCAGAGGAAGGGAACATAAACATGGGAAAGATTCACATAGAAATACAAAACACCTTGTCAATTTGGATTGCATTTCCACTGTCAAAAAGATGATTACTAACAAGGAGGCTCAAAAAAGGCACAATTGTTCCTAATATATGAATATGTATAGAGGTTCTATTTTAGAATTGTGAGATGGGGTCAATGCTGACTTATTATGTTGCACACTTTTAAAACTGTTTACATTTGCCTTGATCCTGGTCAAGACTTATAGGTTAAAAAACAGGAAGGACTATTTTCATAGTTTACATTATTAACTTTGTAAGGTCAAATAGGATCAAGTCAGTTATTCCTTCCTCCACTGTGTTATATGGGCGGAATCATAGCCAACCTAAAATGTATTAGGTTTTGGTCCATCACAATCTGAAGTGGGACTAAACATCTAAACTCTGCACACTGCCACAGTCCTGCTTAACTGGGCAAACCTGGAAGATGAAGGGGGAGGGGGCATGAGAGGGTCTGGACCCATGAGAAACATCTTGACTGACAGTTGACGAATTAAAACGCAGGAATCGTCACAGCTATGGCGACACTGTGGCTGAGTGGCTAGCACTCGCCTCCCAGAAAAAGGGTTCCGTGATGGCTACCGGGTTTTGTACAAGTAAAATCCTCCAAAAAGGTCCAGCACCATAATCACAGAGATGTGTGATGTCACAGGCATCATGGACTGCAGTGGTAGAAATTTGTCAAACCACAGGGCTAAAATAATTTAAAAAAAAGACTAGAAAAATTCCGTACACATGTTAAGTAAGGAAAGTAAGTTTAAAACATGTAAATTAAATGTTGTTTTAGTGTTCAGGCTGTGCCATGCATGTGAACTGCAACTGTTTCAATTGTCATTTTGCATTGCGCTTTAGGTAGACTATTAAGTCAAACTGTCTGGTCTTATCAGGACTGTGTTGGATGCAGCTCCATTCTCCTGTATTTCCATTTCATGTTGTGCTTATCTACCGCACAATAGCACCCAGCACTTTAGATAAGTCTTGTGCATGTGTCATGTTTACAGACAGAGGGAAATAGGAAATATTATAGGAAATATGTTCGAATAGTTAAATTAATGAATAAACATTGGTGAATAAGTTACATTGTGTCAGCAACGGGGAGGACAACTTGTAGAATTAAAATGGAATTGTACGTGCAAAATAGCTTCACTTTCTTTGTATAGATGTCTCTCCATAAGTAAGTTATAATTTTGTAGACTATTTATTTTTATTTTGTGAATTCTCCCATATTGTCTGCTCCAAACGCATCACAAAAATGTCAATAACAAATTTAAAAAGCAGTAATTATTTGTATTATTTATTGCACCATGATATGTTAATTTATCACTTTCATTTTCCTACAATAAAATGCAGATTCAATTAAAAACCTGGTCCATATCAAACAAAACTGAGGTAATCCGACCGCTGATCTCCTCCATCTTGCTTGTCCTTGCTTTCTGTCCACATTATAGGCACATGTACAGTAAAGACGGGAATCGAGGAAGCTTTTAAGTGAGCTTTTAGACAGAGCCGGCGTGTCTCTTTGTGTCTTGCGTCAAGTCGACAGGAATCCAATAATTCCAGGGTCTCATTAAGTGTGGGCAATTTACCTGCTGTTCGGTGTCAGGGGCAGATCTGCAGTATAGGCGCCCTACACCAGTCCAGAGTGCACCACGAATGTCAGAGCGTTTGAGCATGCAGCACAGCACCCAGGCCTCCACCATTCTTATTCAGTAAGGGGCCTTCTCTCGCTCCTACTCCCTATCTCCTACCCTCCCTGCATCCTCGACGTGGACAAAAAAGAGGAAATCAATGCAACCAGGGATCAATAGGACTCCTCCATTACAAAGCCAATCTGCTCTCCCTTTTTCAGAAAAAATGATGTAACGTTCAATAGTGAAAATATCTGAAGTCTAAGATGAATTCAGTGTCCCCAATTGTTGCTATTTGTAACGAGTCTGGCAATTGAAAGTGCAAAGACTCGATACAAAATGGCTGGTGTTAGTCATATTCGCACAATCTACTATCATCTATTCTGCAGTAATACATCGGCAAGCCTCCAAAGAATACATTAAAAAAGTGGTTTACTCTGAGAAGGCACTAATGTTTGACAAGCATTTGTTTGAAGCTCTGATAAACTTTACTGGCTGTTCTGGATTTACCCTAACCCTAGTCCTGTCCTGGGCAATTGTATATTTAAAAACATACATAGAACTGGAAAGAGTCTAAATTGCCCATAATGAATTGCAGTGAATTGCTGGACTTTATCTCCAAGCCACATAGTTGTAAAGACTCAAGCCAACTCACATCGAGCATTGCCAATCATAAATTTGGTAGTTTAATCTCAGAATCGTAATCAGAAAAGGTTTATTGCCATTGTAAGTGAACAAAATTCACGGGCATTGCATTGATGATTCGGTGCAACACACAGCGATGAAAAATAATAAAAGCAAGATATATCAAATAAGGCATGCATTAAAGAAAAAAATGTTTTAATCAAGTTGTGTCATGCAACTCCAACTTGCTCTCACAAACCCTTTGGCACATTGCTCGTATTCACAATATTGTTTTAGGGCCTTGCACAGCTTTTTCAGGCAGAGAAATAAAGTGGGGTGGACCACCCTTGCACAGGCAACTTCACATCCCCAAACGTATTTAAGTGACATATAGGGGTATTTCTTCCAGGATTTGCAATTGATAAAATGGCATATAATTAGTGGTCTGCAGTTGTCTGCTTTGGTACTTTTACAACGCACACTATTACTATTAAAAAAACAATAACAATACAGGTTCTCCAGATTCAAGACTTTTGCGTGAGGGAAACATGAATGGCCATCTGTCATCTATTTCCATTTATTATTCTTGTCAAGGGTCCTTGTTTTATTTCGATATCGCACCACATAATCCATCCGCTTTAAGTTTTTCACCTTTTAAAAAGGTCACCATGCATCTTTGTCCTACCGTTTTATCACACATTGTTCAGCATTTGCAGCGTGCATCTGTTCTGCCGTGAAAGATGAATCAATGAAATCTGAGAGATCATTCCGATACATCTCATGTTTGAGATTGAAGCTAAATGGCACCTTTATCCGACCATGAGAGAACATTTCATCAGTAAATTAAATTACATGTCAATTAATCATAAAGTAATGTTGCGAACCATAGCAGTGATTTTCGTTTGAAGTTAAAGCCTTTTATTTGCGACTTTGTAAGATTCAGGCATAATGTCCTGCTGTTAGTGCTGAGCGAGGGCTTACGCTCTTCTCTCCCTGATGCACTCTCAGCAGGCTCTCAGACTTTATCAATCATGTATGACATATTAGGGGCCCACCCCCCCCTTCTCCACTGTAAATGCAACATTACACTTCAATTACTGTTAACAGATATTAAGGCACATTTTATCCATTCATTTGGAGTAATTGTAGTCTGCCTGTTATGGTTACTTAAAAGTATGCAGTGAATTGTCATGGACACGTTGCTCTTATCGGCCTTAATCACACTGGCTGGCAAAAGGGAGTTTAGCAACTCAAGTGACCCTGTTTTTTCCAGCGTTTATCCCTTGTGGAACTGGCTACTTCCTGTGTCTTCCGAGACGTGTTGTAAAAGATATGGCTACAGGTGATTGATTGAATAATCCTCTACAGGCCTTTATCTCAGAACACTTTGTCACTCTATCCAGGCTCCAAAGCTAATCTCAATATCTGCTCATGCTAACAAACAGCTTTGGAGAACAGATGTGCCTCATTTAAAAAACTCACAAGACTCTCTTTCGTAAGGTCCAGCATCAACAATGAGGAAGTAATATGTGCCCCAGTACTAAGCCTCAAAAAACTCTGGTTGTGATGAACAAACTCTAGTTTCCCAGGGGCAGACTGACTGAAATGGGGGCAGCCTTTCTGTGTCAACTGCCTCTGCGGCCACAACCAAAAACTCCATACACCAACATATTCACATATAGGCACAGGGATGAAAAACAACAGTATGCAATGTAAATATCAGTCAAGTGAACAGCCAAGCCGTCATATTATTGGGCAAGCTTTTCTACTAAGACAATCGGAAAGGATGTGTCAACATGGGCATCTGGCTTAAAGCCCTTTTCCATTAATTACATTTTTGTTTTTGGTATTTAGTTTCACTTTTTTCACAAGCTCTTAGTCAAATTGAATGTGTACAGTTTTAGCTATTTAATTTTGCATAGTACAATGTGTTCCCTCAACATTAGCTTAATTTATTCTGGTTTGAGTAATCATGTATTGTGCTTGAGTGCTCAGAAAAAGTTCCCCAAAATGTAAAATCATGATCTAGCCAATATCAGGGGTCTCCAAAAGGTGGCCAGCGGGCCAAATTCGGACCCTGAAGTAATTTGGCCTGTGGCCCAGTTTCCCATAATACATTTTTTTTTGGCGCGACCCACCAGCGTCTCTGCGCTGCTTTGCTGCTGCTCCGCCACTGGTCACCGTGGGCCAGAGCGCCCCGGTTCATTTGAAATACTGCTCTGTCAAAGCACAAACGTGTCATGCAGCAGATACAGTACATAAGAGCTTCATTGATGATTTGGTGTAAATGTAACATGCGTAAAGACCGTGTGCTCCGAGTGGAAGTCTTCTCATAAACGAGTGGAGGTCAGCTTGACAACGAGGAACATTACGTGCGCGGCACCGGAGGACAGCGTGTTTTCCGCGCTTCCTCGTTGGATTGAAAGGTCTGCGTGAGTGCAAGGTATGTCAGACCACTGTGCGTGATGTGCGTGTTGTCACGCGGATCGGGTTATGAAAGGTGGACCGCGGTCTCGTCCCTGGACATATGCACTTTTGCTTTAAGAGGGTCTAAATTCATAAGCTAATTTCACCGTGAATATGTGTCAGATTGTAATAAAACACACATCATTTTACAGGGTAACATACAGATAACGTGACTATGGAAGCGAAGGAAAGATAAAAATACATAATTTCTCAGGTGCAGATCTGTTGCCACCAGTTCAGTGCTTTCAGGAACTTTATCCCATTGTCCATTTCATTACGTTGCATATATTTCAATGTGTGGGCTATTTTTAATAGACTTGAAGCGGGTAGAAAAAAATAGAGGTTGGGTTCTGCGGCTGCGGTCAGAGAACTCCAAAATCATGCAAGATACTGTGCATGTGGCCTATTGACCGCTGCGTTTGTTCTTATGCACAAAATAGCAAAGTGAGCTTTTTTGGCAGCTACTGTAGGCTACTATGTTTTTAATATAATTTGAACCAAATGTTCTGATGACATTTATTTTTAAAATAGTCCCGGTTTAGTCCTTCATCAGTTCTGGTTTAGTCCTGTTTTACGGAGCGTTCACACCGGCGTGTCAAAGTGTCCAGTTTATATTCAAAGTCTATGTGGACACGTGTCCTGGGAATCTAGCGTTTTGAGCGTTTATGCAGCGTGAATCCTGCGTTTTGAGCGTCTGACGCGGACGCTTAGTCCGACGCAGAAAAGTTGGACAAAACGATTTTGCGGCAGACGCGGTGCAGCAAGCAATCAGAGATTACGCTCCAGTACCTATGCACTACCCGGAAAAAGGACCGAAACAAACCCTGCACCAATAAAAAAAAAAGTCAGTCAGACGCAGCTCTTGAAGCAAATAATTATATTCACTAAACTCTGCTCACCTCTGAAGTATCTGTGGGACCAAGACAAGCCGCCGAGACGATCGCCTCTGTTTTGGAATTTGTAAAGTAAATAGACCAAATCCATTTCCTCAACCCGAGGACAGCAACACAACTCCTCCACTGAGCATGTGCGCTAGATGCCTCACACGCGCGTCTGCTGGCGAGTTTATTTTTAGGACGCGCATCCAGCATCCAGGGCGTCTGCCTTCAAATGTACAGGCGTCCAACTAGGGCGTCAAGCGCGAATTTGGACGCCGCGGTCCTGCTTTGGTCCTGCTTTGGTCCTGCTTTGGCCCTGCTTTGGTCCTGCTTTGGCCCTGCTTTGGTCCTGCTTTATAGTTTATCCATGTTTTTCTGGTAGATATAGTTTGTTTAGTCTTGGTTTAAACCTCGTCTTGTCCTAGGTCTGTTTTACACTTGTCAAGTCAGGTTTCTAGTAAATATTGGGTTTGCGTTGCCTGGGATTTAATGCTTTTGTCCCGTTTTTAGTAATGTAATGTTTTTTTTTTTACTCCTCTGAACGTAAAGTCCTATGTTGATTTCTGTTGTTGAATTTGGTTGTTGTGTTTGTGGCTGTTATAGAGATAAAACATAGAATTGTGGTGTGCTTTTGTAGTCCAAAAAATCTGGCACCCTGAAGAATATAATTGTAGACCCCTGGCCTATATGTTACTGTTTATTACTAAATACATGGTTTTGAATTCCTTCTCATGGTTCTTTCCCAGTGCGGGGGTTGTAAGGCTGACCACTCCTTCATCCCCATTACATCCATAGAAACCAGACTGTACAAATCAATGGCTGACACCTCACTTTAACCTTGGCATGTCATTAGAGGGTGCACATTAAAGCCAGGCTTGACACCAGCTAATTTATTTAAATGATGTGTCCCGGTAGAGAGGAGTGTGTGAACCTTGGGAAAAAGGAGTCGTGCAACCCTGACATTCTTACATAAATTAATAAAGATTTGTTTTCTAAAAGACTTTATACTGTGGCCAAAGTCACTTCTTGCTCTGTCTTGTGAGTGGTTTGCAATGTATTCAGAATCATTTCTAAATGCAGATCAGTTGCTTTTCTCAACGATGGGCCCTGGAGTGTGTAAGATGATAAACTATACCCAAATATTGGCGCTACACTATGAATTTACTCAGGACGATGGGCAACTAGCAGCTATGAGTGCAGAGTTGTCAAAGTGATCGATATTAAATGGGCAGGGGTCTCGCTACGTACATACAGGGGCCGCCATCCCTAACATGATAAATCAAATGGCCCGCCATCCGATTTGACATGGGGGGAAAATAAACCATCCCTAAAACTTTAAAACATCTTTTTTTTTTTATTATTCTTTTATTACAAATCAGACTCATATTCACGGAGAAATTAGTTTAATGAGGAAGTGAATGTAAACACGGCAGAATACAAAGACACATGTACGTGCAAAATACAGCAATATGAAATTGAAATAAAACCTTTGCCAGACGTGACTTACGGGTCAAAAGACAACATGTGTATCACTACACAGATACACAGTCTACAGTTGTTATTTTGTAAGGAGCACACCGCGGCTCGAGCGAGTCGACAACACATCTCAAGCCCGTCCTCCCAGCGTTACCATGGAGCTTGTCTTATTATATTAACAAATATTATAGTTAAAAAGAGCTTCAAGTGAGGTGATTATGAACTCAACCTTCTAATATTTAGTCTAGTTATTATTTTATTTTCAAAATAGTCATCTGCATGAATGGGTCGAGTCAAGTTAATTAACATATTTTCTCATCCCTGCTTTATATTGCACGTCTATACATAAGAAAATAATATTAGGCACTATATAGGCCTAATAGGCCTATATAGTGTTAATAGCATGTTTAGGGTGCATGTACCTTTGGAAATAATGACAGTACATTAAACCATCCTTGGAGGAAAATGCAACCCCATATGAGGCATATTTACCATCTCTTTAAAAGATTCTGGGGAGAGCAATGATGGGGATTGTTTCAGAATGTATGGTCTAAAAATTGTTAATGAGTAAAACCTATATCACAAGATCAATATCTTATTATCTCAAACAGGTCCATCAACTTCCTGTTCAAAGCTGCTGAACTGATAAGCCCCGCCTCTTCATAGTGAAATTTCCCAGTAACAAACAGCATATAATCATTTGAGTGTTTTTATTTTTGAAAAGTGTCTAAGTGACATTTTAGAACCATACATGTTTCACTCTGAGTCTTAATTGTTCAAATAATTGCAACTAAATAGAGCGTAAGTGGGCGGGGATAGGGGGTAGGTGAAGACAGGAATTTTCTGAGCACTCAAGCCTTAGTTGCAGGATGATATAGAATTAGATACATGAAATCAAAATACAACTTTAAATTAACTAATGAGGAAACACCGATGTGAAGGGTTACAGCTCTTCAAAGTTGATTTAGCATAATATGTCTCCTTTAATTAATCTGATTAAAACTTTTTATATTTTCCTATAAAAATCAGTATTGAGCCTTTTTTCTGTTAGTATCAAGATAGGGTTTGAAATGTTCGTGTCTCGTGTCCTCAAAAACATCCAGGGACCACAGATGTGAACCATGTGAAAGACTGCATGAGAGCTAGAAGGCCCGATTGAACAAATCCAACAGAAATCCACGGCAGGTCTCTCTGGGGAAGGTTCAAAGGCCTCTGTGTTTAACGCCGCAGCTTCAACTTCATCTGCAGCTTCCAATCTCTCAGTGCCCGTCACTAGTAAGGTCTGAAGATGAGGGAGGGAAACCGATGAGGTGGACCTGCAGATCCCATTTGCTAGAAAACTTGTTGTTCATTAATTAATGGAAAGAAGACAGTGAGAAGGGGACATAAGCGAAACAAAAATCAACTTTTATGAGCATTCAACTATGTTTTGATAGTTTTCAATCGTCATTAGCTATAGTTGTATTTTGATTGATTCATGTGTGGCAGCTAGAGGGAGAAAATGTTTTTGAAATAAGTGTTGCAACAAAACCACCCCCGGACTTTCACCGGGAGAATACTAAGTTAAATGGGATCCACAAGGCGCACAGGTATGCATACCAAACAGAGCCAGTTTCCAAGTTAGAGAATTTTATTTTGAAATTTTAAAGATACTACACATTCTGAATTACTTCATTGCTATACCAGTAAAAATGCTGGATCTAACACGGCTTTGTGCCTTTGTTTCCCACTCCCTTCAGGCCAAACTGGGTGCAGGATGGCATGCAACAAGCCAGGCAGCGGAGGGGCTAAACAGCGACACAGCAGAAGGGACAGAACACAAACAGCACAGAACAAGCGAAGAACAGCAGAATAGCAAAACAAACGCAAGAGCAACAGCAGAGTGCCCATTGCCGAGCCTGACCACTGCTGAGTGCTGACACCTAGAAAAATAGTTTGTTAAAGATTGCCTAAAAATAACCTAGTTATTGCAAAAGCTCAATACCATAGGATAACATGCCTACCAATTTAGAGGAAGTTATATATGTAGTTCACAGCTTGAGGCCAAACAAAAGGCGGTGTTCACCTGTGAATGGACCAGGAGGTAAAACCAACCCGCACTGCTCAGGCTGGAAAGAGAATCGCCAGCTGAGGCGCACAAGTAAGCGCTGTACGCATCAGCAAGTTAACTAGTTGTGGTACCGAGCAGGTGGCCAGACAACGGCACTGGAACGAACAATGTCCTGTAATTTGGAACACAAGCTCTACCTGGAGCACAAGGACGAGCGGCCAACACTAGGACCAGGAAATGTGAGTGTGCCAAATGGGGAGCAACGAGAAAGGGAGCGCTTATAAAGTCCGCAGGCCCGCGCCGCCAGATGTCGGACAAACGCACCTTTGGCACAGGCTCCAATCACCAAAAAGACTTTCTCCTTTTGTCTCAAGCTCCTCCCCCGAGCGTTACCATGGAGCTCATCTCACTAATTCATAAAATTAATAAATTATATAATGCATACAAGAGCTACAATGAGGAGGCCGATAAGCTTACATTTATATATTATGTAATCCATTTGAGGCCATTATTTTTAAATGAATATACTGAATATAAAGGGTAGGGAAGCTCACTGTTATAAAACCAAATTTTCCTCTCACAGGAATATTTGCAAGTTTTAAAAAAAATACATTGTCGAAAAAGATTCAGTTGTAGTCATCTGGACTCTGTTTTAGAAAAACAAAACATTTCGACTCTCATCCAAGAGTCTAAACGTTTATCAGGAGGTCCCGGCCCAGTGGGCAGGGTTTACACAGTTCCCAGACTTGTTTCACAGATTGAGAATGAGTCCAGATGACTAAACCTTAATCTTTTTCTCCAATGGAACACTAATGGACGAATGAGGGATTACACCAACATAAAAATATACAATATAAATGTTTCCTTTCTTTTTCCTCATGATAATCGTGACTCTAAAATTAATATCGTGACATCCCTTTTCCCAACAGAAAATAATTGAGAAGCACTGGTCATACAAATATAGGGTTCAAAAATGTGATGTAGCAATGGAAAATAACAAAAAACATACCCACATTACATGGAAAGGTCACTACAAAAGGCTGGGACCTCTCAGTTCTGCAGTTTTGAACTGGAAGTCAATGGTCCCATTTCAGGGCTTCGTCATTTTCAATGTTTTTATTTTATTTGTATTTTTTTGCATTTAATTCCATTTGTAAGGGTGATATTTTTTGTTGTTGTATTCCTTTCTCCATTCTCTTTCTTGTTGCCGTTTTGTATATGTTTTAATTTGTGTAATCACTTTAGTTTGACTGTGTTGTTTTAAAAGTGTTTTATAAATGAAGTTGAATTGGATTGGATTCTTAAACAACGCAAATTATACAATTAAGTATTCCATCCATCCATTTTCTACCGCTTGTTCCCGTTAAATTGGCAAACAGTTACTCACCAAACATTAAAAAAAAAAAGTATAGTTACAGTTCATAAACATAAACAAAATGTCACAATACTCATGGATAATAATACTGTTGAATCTCAGTGCTCTCCCCAGAATCTTTTAAAGGGATGGTAAATATGCCTCATATGCGGTTGAATATTCCTCCAAGGATGATTTAATGTACCATCATTATTTCCAAAGGTACATGCACCCTAAACATACTATTAACACTATATAGGCTTATATAATAGGCCTATATAGTACCTAATAATAATGTATTATATATAGACGTGCAATATAAAGCAGGGAAAGGAGTACTTATAGTTTGTCTTTTTCATTTCTCCGTGAACATGAGTCTGATTGTAATAAAACACACAGCTTTTTGAAGCTTAAGACTAAGCCTTTTTTATTTGAAGTAGTACTTTAATGATGGCGCTACCTAAAGTATGGGATGAAGTTGGAGTTTAGGGATGGTTTATTTTCCCCCCATTGTCAAAACCGATGGCGGGCCGTTTGATTTATCATATTCGGGATGGCGGCCCCGCCATCACTGAATGTACGTAGCGAGACCCCTGAATCTAATATATCGACAATGTATCTGTCCCCTGGTCCCAAGCTGAAGTGTCATGTCAATATGTCTTTGCATTATACACAGAAATCTCTACTTCTGCGTCTCCATTACCTTGGCGTTTAGTGTAGTATTCAGTGTTGAGTGTGCACATGTCCTGCCGCTCTCTGCTGCAGTCGGTGGACAGACATTCATTATCTCCAGAACAGCCCTTCATTAGAATGATGAGAAATTAAATATTTTAAAAGGAAGCATACCCAGTCTTTAACGTCATAATCTATTTTATAGAAATTGTCAGCGGGTTTAATTGGGAGATAATATTAGAAATTTTGTTCTCACCCAATGAGAGCCCTCACTTCCTGGAACAGCATATAAATTCACAAGTACAAATTGGTGACATGTAATGACTATCTCCAGTGTAAATGTCTTCACTAAATCAACATTTGTTCCAACTGAAAATAGTCCTCGAAGTTTTCTATGCTGCATTTAACAGATTATTTAGCAACGATTCTCTAATTCAAATCTGTTTCACCCTGGATTCAAATCATTTGCCCACCTAAAAACGCCCATTTCTTTGCCTGTCCAGCCAATAATACACTCTTGTAATATTTCCAATATAGTTCTGGGCATTGTGGCGACAAAAATCGAATAGATTAGAATAGTGTGATCCCAGTAACTATATGTTTTGGTGATATTGTACATTCTGGTTAATGCAGCTCTATGCTCAAATTTAGATACTTACCCAACCACCCCTTCCATTGGTCAGCCTCCATCCTGTTCTTAGTAAGTGACAGCTGGATTTAACCAATCACGCTGAACTGTGAACTCTCCGAAGCAGCAGATGGCTGGCTGTAGTTACTTCTTAAGAACATATACAACTGTACGTTCCTTCAGGATTCTTTTGAGTTGACTGCGTCAACTCTGAGGACGTGGTGACCAGACAGAGATCTTCTGAATAGAATATATAGAGAGAACCAGTCTTGTGTCTGACCAACCATGCAAACAAGTGTAAAGTCCATTGATATTACATTTTATGATATTAAAAGTCCTTCATATCTGAAGGTGTGTTTTGACCATGTTTTTTGAGACCAACATACAAAGTGGACTATTGTTACTGCTCTCCACAAGCAGAAAATAGTTGAATGGCATTTGTACTGTCTGCGTCCTTGGGGTTTGAGGCACGTAGAATTGCTTAATGTTCTGAACATATCCAACAAAGCCCTATGAGCTCCATAGAAGTAAATAATAAAAGCAAAAGCTGTTTGCAAGAATGTGAATTGAACAGAATGTTTTGCACCGCACAGTACAGTATGTCTTTCTTTCAGTTTTCTGTGCTCAGCATTGTGTTAGTGAGCTGTTGAGCTCTTCATCAGCAAAGACATTGTAAAGGATTGTGTCCTGCTTCAATGCATGGACACATAACATCACACACATAGACATGTGTGTATAAGACTTTAGTGTGAACCTGTTAATTCTTTCTTTCACTGCAATAAAATATTCGAAGATAATGCTTTAGCTGACAGGACATACCTGTTTGCCAATGCCTGATCTTGTCAGTTCTCCGAAGCTAAACAGGACAGGGCCTGGTGGAGCGCTAGAGGAAATGTCACTGTGTCCTTAGGCAAGACACTTCACCCACACTGCCTAGTAAAGCGCTTTGAGCTATATAAACAATAAATATATGAAGATAAGTCCGTTATCTTAAGTTCGGGAGTAGGACCACACCCCTTTCCCGCCCCTTCCTGCAGCTAAACTACTTAAGCATCCAGTTAACAGCACCTGTGTTTGGCCCTCTCTCTCTCTTTTTTAATTTCTGTTAAATGGTATAGCGTAAAACACATACTTTAAAGAGTAAACTACAGTAGGTGGCGGTAAATGCACCTTTAGGCTGCCAACCACCTTTAAAAGCAAGACAACAACAGCACCTGCGTTTGTGACTTCATGCACACACTCCATGGTGGCGGAAGCTCACGCTTGAATACGCCCTTGTTCCTTACCTTTCAATGGATCAGCTCGACCTCGTTCCTTCCTATGCCTCGGGCCGACCCGGGCCTCACCTCGCCCAGCACAGGAGAGCCATACCGTGCTATCCTCAACCGTTCCATCATTTCAGCTCTTCTCCCAGGTGCAGCTTTCGCTTACGGTCGGTTTTCTCCTTTCCTTTTTTTTGCCTTCTCCCGCTTCATCTCACTCACCCTAGTTCGGTAGCTCACTCTCTGGGCTCCATCCACGCTCCAAGGCCCGGATCATCCTCTGCTAGTTCTGGATTCAGACCCTTCCGTGGCTCTTCCTCCGGGCCTCGGTTATTAAGCTCGCTCCGTGCGCGCTCGTCATTCCTCCTCTCTACATTTGACCGTCCGCGTGGATGGAGGCAGGTCTCCAGACCCCGCTTCCATCACACCGTCAACAAACCCATGTTGTTCAAACTTCACAAGCGTGATTTGCGCTCACGCTTGTTCCTGCCGCCTTCCTCCACTCCCAGGAAGCGGAATGCTCTTCGAGTTTTTGTCCCGTCTGCCCATCCCTTCTTCTCCAAAGCATGTCCTCAGAGCACCAGGTGGAGGTGTTGCCAGATGTACTGATCACTCCTTTCAAGTAATTCTTTCAGTTATATGCTAGTGTAGCAAGGCTTGTGTCTTGTGCTGACCAACTAGAAACCTTCTGCGTTGTGTTGTGTAGATAGATAGAGAACTCTTGCTGGTTGAGCGACACACACTTGAGACCAAGGGGTTGCCATTCAGGAAGGGATTTACTGTGTGAAACACAAAAATATCAATGTCTGCACTGCACTGTCACTTTCTGCACTACAACTTTGACCAAACATAACTGTAAACTTGTGCTATACATAGAAATGCCTATTTTTATTTTTTATTGTATAGTAATTTTAAATTGTTTTCCTAATGCATGCCCTTTTTTGATTGAATATATTGTTGTTTTTTATTATTACTCAGTGTTTTATGTTTGCAACCTTAAGGCCGAGACAAGTTCCTATGTTTGTGAGTTTTTGTTTCATTGACAATGGCAATGCCTAATCTTTCTGATTCTGATTCCAAGTTTTACATTCACTCACACGTCTCCCTCTGCTTTCTTCATAGCCCTGAGGGGAACCACGCGGATCCACAGGAAGTAGTGGCACCGCCAAAATAAAAGCCTCTTGAATAAAATAGTAAATAATAAACTTGTGTACAATCTGATGTAACGGAAATGGGATTTTGGTGAAATTGACAAACAGTAAGCCCACATGGGCTACATTCACCCCTCCTAGATTTTGCCAAAAGCCAGACCACTAACCAAACAAGGACTCAAGAAAGCTCTAAGTTTTACACTCAGCTGGGAAGCTACCCACCAAATGGGTTCAGAGCAGACATAAGGATGATCAGGCCCTACGTCTCTACGTCACGGGATTTTGGAGAAATTAACCAACAGTAAGCCCACATGGGCTAAACTAGGCCCTCGGGCTTCCATTTCGAAGGAAATGTCAAAATAAAATTGAAATACAAAAAACAAATACAATCTCTCCCCTCCCCTCTTCTCTCCTTTCTCTCTCCCTCTCTCCCCTCTCCTCGATCACCAGTTTGCTAGATCTTTTCTCCTCAGACATCGGATTGCCACGTCCCAGTCCCTCTCTCCTCTCTCTCCCCCTCTTCTCCTTTCTTTCAAGTTCCAGTATTTTATCCACTGACTCTGGAAAGGGGGGTCCTGTTTGCTTTGTATTTGGAACCATTGGCCCAATTTATTAGATACTCAAAAACAATTCACGGTGTTACAATTGTTGGGATGGAACACAAAATTGCCTGCTATGCAGGTGATGTGCTATTGTATTTGACTAAACCAGAAATTTCCATACCCAATGAGACGCATTTTCTTAAGGAAGTTGGTCCAATGTCTGGATAAAAATTAAATGTACAAAAGACTGAAATCTCTATTACTGGCATTCCCCTCTGACATTTAAAAAAAGACTTACCCATTTAAATGGCTAACGGAATCTCTTAGATATTTAGGCGTGGTACTCCATAGAGACCTAACTACAATTATGGAGAAAAATTATAACCGTCTTTTTAAGACCATTAAAAAAAAACCTTATACCCTACATAAGTTTAAGTCAAAGGTTTGACACTACAAAAATGTATGTTTTGCCCAGGTTTCTCCACCTGTTCCAGACTCTTCCGGTTTCCATCCCCAACAGTCTGTTTGAGTGGAATAAAGCAATCTCAAGATTTATTTGGCAAGGAAAAAATATTAGACTGAGATCAACAAATCCTTACAATTCATTACATCACCATCCTAATGGACTTCAGAACTCTGTATTGGGCCCCAAAAAATCCTGCCATGGACACAATCAGCAGCAATTATGTCAGGAACATCCTCCTGGCAGCAGCAAAAAAAAAGCCCTCACAAAAAATGGATGACAGAAAATGCAACGATGAGATGATCAAGGACTGACATTATAATGGACATACGTAAAATGGAAAAACTACATTTGGACTTAATTTGAAATTGGACAAATTTGACAGACTTTGGACAAAATGGGACGTTTTCTTTTAGGGTTCTCTAGGCCATGATTTTATTTTTTCAATTATTCTTTCATTTATTTGTTGGATGTCAGCTGCTTTTATTTTGTGTCTGCTCTCTGGTCGTGTTAAGTTAAAAAAATAAAATAAAATGTGGATGTGCTTTTGTTTTTTACCTTTTTTCACTGCACTCCAAACCGCTCATGGCTAACCTACATCACAACAGGATTTTGGTAAACTTCAAGTCTTCTAACTCGTGTTTTTACGGTCTGAACTCGTAAAAGCCTTTTTTTTTTCTTTTTCTAAATTACCTGCCTGCCCCTGAAACCTCCCAGCCAAGCTAAGCCAAGCCTGTTAAATAAATATTTTTCTGTTTTCAAGCTGGCTGTTGTGTCTACTTTGGGGTCCAGACCTATAGCACTAAGAAATAAGTTCTTAATGTTTTGCCTGGTAAAATAAAGATTAAATGGATAAATAAAAATACTGTGGAGCATTAGTGGAACACAGGTGATGAACCCTGCACCAGAAAGGTTGTAGGGCACCTTTTAAGTGAATGGTATTGTATAACCAGTACTACTATTCATGGGTTTTGTGCCATGGCAACTGTATTATGACAACTAAGCAAATCAAAATCTTATACTTATTTATATTTTTTTAATAGGAAAAACATAGATTTTCCTTACCCCCAAAAGTTTGATTTTTCACTTAAAACACACTGTGAGATGAGTCAGTAGCCTATTTATAGACTCAGACATTACTGTATTGATCCACTATTATGATCCAGATACAGTACATGAATATTTGAGTAAAAGTATGTGATTTGAAAAGTATAGTGTATACCTTTCAGAGTGGCGAGGCTGTCATCGACCAACCCCAACTGGGAAAAACCGGATGAATAATAGCTGGGGATTTTGCAGCTCATTTGCTTTGATTGACTTAGGCTCACACTTAAAAGAAAATGAACACGGACAGGAGTGACGAGCCTATTCAGTGTAAAGCATTTTGAGTATTCCGGGGGCTTTGGATTTGTGCCTGCTGTCTGGAAAACGCTACCTTCCCGTTGCCATTGCAGTGGTTAATGAAGTATGTTCCCCGGTGATGCTTGGCAGTTTGACGAGAACAGGGAAATCCTCCTGCTTCACTCCCTCTTGTGTGAAAAAAATAAGGACCTAGGTCAGACGTGTGCGCTTCAGGTAATATTTTATCACGTCAAGGAAAGACTCCCAGATGCAGCAAGCGTTTACTCCCCAGCTGTTCATTTTAATGAGTAAATTGTATGGTAGCTCATTTCAATGCTGATGACAAACATAATGTGTACCAAACATGTCGGTTATCCTTTTTTCTAAACTGATAAGCTGCCAATAGTTTATCTGTCTCATTTATCCAAGATTTTCAAGTGCGGCCTTGTTGCTATAGAGCTTTAACAACAATAAAAAAACAAAATGTTCTATTTTTGGAATATTCTATAAAATGGTGGATTTTAATGGATTTTAATCAAACATTTTGATTAAAATCCTCAATTATCCATTTAATAACTACTCTTTTTAGAATGCTAAGCACTAACTTCCTATCATCTTCATCACATTCCATAATCTTTAATGATGCAATCAAATTATATTTTTCCTAAAAATATTAACGAAAATTGCAAATTCTGAGTTTTTTTCATAATCCTCACTTTAGTATTAATTGTATTTATAAAACTACCAATCAATTGAAAATAAATAAAACTATAGGCAGAGGTGGTTAGTACATTTACTTAACTGTTTTGAAGAAATTGTACTTATCTTTCTTTTATTTTCTGGACACCATACTTTGTACTCAACGTTTTTTCTCTTTTAGTAACAGTACGCTTACTTAAGTAAGTCTATTGACAGAAGCTTTATGTTAACAATATTAAATGATTGGAACATTTGTGTTTCTTGCACCGTTCCCTCAGTTAAGAGATTTACCCTTCCAATTACATTCACTTCAAATTATGAATCAGATGTTACATTTAGACAGTTTCTCTTACAGTTCCTCTTGCCTGTATAATAGTTTCCCCAAGTACTTTTTTACGTTTACTTGAGGCATTCTTTGGACCAATAGTTTGTGCTTCTGCTTGAGTAATATTATTTTGACGTACAATTCTTGAGTACAATTTCTGACTAGGCCTACTCAACTCACCTCTGATGATAGGCAACTTTCTGACAGCCATAAATATTATGTCTTCTGAATGTCTTCTCTTCTTAGACTTACACAGAATGTTTTTTTTCCAATTTGCTATAGTCTTCAAGGTTCAAAAGCTAAATCCTTGTGTCACTACAGTGGATTATTCATCATTAGATTACATTAGTCTAAATAATGTATTCATTTATAACCAATCCAACTGACCCACGGGTGACCAATCCCTCCACGACACAATTTATCCTCACTATGTAATGTTCTTGTCTATTGTTTTTCATTAAACTAGCTTGAACATATACACACATATATATATACATTTTATTTTATTTATTATATGATAGAATAAAGCCAAGCTGTACGGCGTATAAGAACTGCTTGTTTATTAATAGGGTTTTTAACCAGAACTGACGAATTCCATATGATGCATCATGTTGACTCATGCAAGCGTTTATTTATTTCAGGAATTTTGTATGTGAGAATATAAGTGTAGATACTTACCCAACCACCCCTTCCATTGGTCAGCCTCCATCCTGTTCTTAGTAAGTGACAGCTGGATTTAACCAATCACGCTGAACTGTGAACTCTCCGAAGCAGCAGATGGCTGTAATTACTTCTTAAGAACAATATACAACTGTACGTTCCTTCAGGAACGTACAGGTTATAACTGTAAAGCAAGTGAAATGAGAAACATCAGGGGCGATTCAAGACCCTTTAAAGAGGTACTTCAGCACTCCTAAAAATACTTTCAACTCTCCTAAAACCAAGAGATTTTTAAATGATTATTATTATTATTGTACTCCAGTGCTTTCAGTAACTAAACATTTTAATACTTTCTCTCTCTCTCTTTGCCAACACTGTTTCTCACTCTGCGCACTGTCAGCCAATAAGTGCTGCGTAACTCGGCTCTAAGACCCGCCTCGGAGGAAGCACAAGCTTTTGTGAACAGCTTTTTCATCAGCTCCTATTGACAGAAAACATGCTTTTAATTGTCGACAGAAAACATGCTTTTAATTGTCGACAGAAAACATGCTTTTATTTGTCTATTTCCCAGTTAAATGATTAAATTAGGCTTTTGTCACAAACGTGTGAGTGTTGACTCATTACTGTCTGGATTAGACTAAAGAGAAAAATCGTGATTCAGAGCCAGATCAACAACTAAAATAAGACATTTTACTCAAACTGTGAGCGAAATGTTCCTCTATCAAATACTATCTATGGGTTTCATAATGATGACAAATCAGGATTGTTACCGTAGCAATTTAAAACTAAAGATTATATCTTTTGAATGATGAAAAGTCCTCAAAATCCTCTATAACAGGAAGTTGAAACCCATGAACTGCACTACTTTTTGTTTATGTCACAGAAGCACAGAACATAAATGAAGATAAGTTTGTTATCTTAAGTTCGGGAGCAGGACCACACCCCTTTTTACGTCCCTTCCGGCAGCCACCCTATTTAAGCTTCCAACTCACACACACCTGTGTTCGTTGCTTCATGCCCCTCCCTCCCTTCTCTGTGTTATCTTCCAGACGGGGGTGTCAAGGCCCGGGAGCCTACAGCCCTTATCGCTAGAAGCCCCAAAACGGCATCAATTTCCTTTCATCTACATTGTAATTTTTCTCATTCGTCAATAAACACTTTGCATCAAACCTGGGGTTGTGGTCCTTGCTAGTGAATACGTTGGTGGGGAATAGGTTACATAGGCCATTTAAAATGTATGTATAGTAAAAGCCAATTAAAATAATGTGATGTTAATTTACTACCTTTTTGTTTTGAATTTATTTTAATGAGTAGCCTATAGATATGATTAAATATTAAACTTACTATCTCATGGTCGGCAGCACAAAAACAGAAAGAAAATGACCCAAAAGAAAAACACAGTGATCAAGGGCAAAGTGAGAGAATCCATGGTAAGAGACTGATGACAGAATAAAAACACCATGACAATAACAGCAATTCATTCACACACATTCATTCTCAGGTAGCACGAAATAGATATAAAGAGAAAGAGAGATAAGGAAGAGCGCACAGTGTTTGTGCACACACAACATACTTTTTGGCACGTACACATGTATTAACCATTGGGGGCTTACAGCTTGTTTGCATTCATGTGCTTTTATCTCCGAAAGTCAGGATTTTGATATTAACAGCTATGATTTGATCTGTTGAGTAATCATTTAAACTTTCCTGAAAACTGTGTCAGTTGTATGTAAACTGTCTCTATATTTTCAATGGCACTGGATGGATTCTGTTTTAGAACTTTTAAAAGTAATTTAATGGTTTATTTTAAAAAAAATCTTCACAAACAAATTTACCAAGGGTTAAACTGCATACCACCAGACAAAGTCATAATTAGAAAAACAGGAGAACTTGTCATATAGACTTTAAGAGGTCAATTATTATCATGTGTTGTTAATTTCATCATCAGACAGACAACCATTCAATGTCATTCACTCTTGGTTCTTTGTGATTCACTATTGTCACACACAGTTCACATGTGGAACACTAAAAAAACAAAGTCCAATATGATGGAAAGAAGAGGACCAAAGCTCATCCTACAGCTTCTACAAGGTAGCAGTCCTAAATCATGTAAGATTCTCAGCATCAGCATGTCTCTGTTTGAAGAAAGCACACTGTGAACCTGCCCTATATCTGTAACCTACTTTGGGGAGGTAAATGGCATTTCAAATGTTTCCGCACACAGTGAAAATTAATGCAAGTAAATGGAACAACACCATTTTATCTCACCGTATCCTGTGTCATAAAGAGTATGATATCCCAAAGGAAGCACAGTAAACAGTATAATCCCCAATCTTATCAGAGTTTAAGCGCTGCAGCCTGTCCAATATCGATGTCTTGTGAGTGTAAACCCATTACGCACTTAGGTTCATAAGATTATTGTATATAAAAATATAGAATGTAATTTTTCTTGCGACTTTGCAAAGTATTAAAGCTATATGTGAAACATTCACATCCAAATAGGCACTTGGGAGAACATGTCATTTCAATACAGAAAGGCCCCACCTGGTCTGGATATCAACCCCTGCCAATGAATCAGCACTGATAATCCAATTAGGTTCATTAGTGCTTCTGATATAATCATTTACCTTTTTAAGAATTACCTCTGTTACCTCATTTCTTGACAGTTACAGTGCTGCACTCTGTAGCCTTCCTCAGAAGTCTCAGTGGTGGTACTATGTGTCTGATCAGCTGATTTAAAAAACACTACAAGCAGGAGAACAATCTCATGGAGGGCTCGCTTAGGTCATACTCACAGAGAGAAACAAGTACCATCGTTGGACAAGTGAGGCAATTGAGATCCAGAAACACACCCACTAGACTGTAAATCGGTACGAGTGGGGCATATCAACTTGCTCATACCTGGGATACAGTTCTGAACAAGTCGGATTCTAGATGGCGCCGTTGTCTCACTGCTCCTAAATCTGTTTAGACACGTCATGTCACAGAAACTAGTATATAATTACATGCGCTGATGTGATTGTTTATACACGCATTCAAAGCAAGAGAGGAATCCATCATTTCAGAAAACTCAACCTGTTTATTATGTATTTTTCTTAACACTCTTCCCAGTACAATGACATGTTAGGGGTGCATGGCTGAATCTTTATTTAAAAATTGCTCTGTACAACGTTAACGCAGCTGGCATCACTCTGCTCTCTCCGCTCCTCTCTGAAAAATCACTTGATCACAGAATTTAATGAAGTGAACGACAAGAAATCTTTAGGCAGCAGAACAATAGAGCAGCGTGGTCATTAATCACTTCTTCAGCGTGTGCCTGTGGCCTCTGTATCAGCAGCCTCCAGCCTCAGCTCAGTGGGCATCAGGTCACTGTCTGCACCATGGAGCTCTTATTACTATTAAAGACATGCTCAGTTTGGACAAGCCGCTCTCTCTTCTCTGAGTTTGATCAATATTATCCCATTACTGTCTAAACTTGGCGGAACAGAAGCCAGATTCAAAAGGCACTCCATTATCTGCTCCAAAATGTAAATATACAATCCAAATCATCATCATCATCATCATCATCATCATCATCATCATCATCATCATCATCATAAGGTTAGTATCTGTTTGTGGGATGAATTGTTTAAAATGTTTTATCTCTGGAATTACTTGAGAGTTCCGTCTTATTCAGTTTAGTCACATTAAATACAGGCTGCAGTGACTTCTTTTGCAGGTCAATGTGGGAACAAATCATTCATTTAGCGTGTTTAGTTTAGTCACATAAATGTATAAAGATATATAACAACATTGTCATCATGTAATGTTTTCATAAATAATGGAGGCATTATTTGTGTAAAAATGGCCAAAATTGCACTTATTTGTAACATAAATCTGAAAAAGGGATGAAGCCATGAATTTGGTTGACATATTAGAAATAAATTAATTACACAGAGGATTTTGGATATCTTACTGAAAACTGGAGAACATTTTTAAATGTTGCCTCTTTTTTGGAGATGAAACTCAAATCAGGTTTTGAACCAAATATCAAGAAATTGATTTGTACGATTTATCAAAATCTTGTAGTACAAGATTGTAAAGTTTGGTATGTGCAGGCTCTACTTTGAGGGCTGATCTTTATGGCTCTATAGGGAAAAATGCATTTTGGCCTTTGAAATTACAATGTCCCTAAGAAATGGATGAAAGTTGATTAAATGAAATACTTTAAACAAAAGTCTTTTCTGTTTTCACACCATGAAACCTACAAACAATAAAATAATCTACAAGCACATAAAAACATCAAATGTTCTTAGGCGTGTGTTCAACTTTATTGTGCACATCACTCTTTAGTTATTATGAGTGAGTGTGCCTTCAGTAAATAGTCTGTTCTGTGGCCAATGACGCTCACAATCCCCCATGATAAAGCAAAGAAGCTCTATAAAATGGTGGGATTACTGTTCATGATCAGCAGGTGTGTCAACAGTCTCAACTTATCAGGCCATTTCACACCAGCCTGCACTCCAATGAATATTATTCGACTTTATCATCTGCTTTACAGATGCTGCCTACTGATCAGGCCGCTCTTAAAAGCTCCACAGTCCATTGACGCAAATACATTTAAATTATGCTCTGTCCAAGAGATGTTAATCAGTTTTTGGTTTGAAGAAGAGGGCAGAACTTTTTTTGTAATTACATATATGCAAAAATGTTGTGCGGCTGTAAAAAGGTTTTGAGTTGGAAATGAAAAGACAAGTTTGCTTAAGGATTGGCTTTTAAAGACTGTCAGGAGCTTATGTGTTTATCTTTATTGTCCTGTCCTAAACTATAACCCTGGAGCCTTCTAAAAACCCTGTGTCAGTCTTGAGGAAATGCTGAGGATGTCTTACTGCAGATGTGTACACAGCGGTCCCAAGCTATGGCTGCATTCACACTTGTCCTGCTTTGTTCCTGGTTTGATCCCGGTTTCCGTTGGTTTGGTCCTGTTCCTGGTTTATTCATGATCTAGTCCAGGTTTTGTTCCAGGTTTGTTCTCAATGCTGTTGTCTGAAATGACAGTAGGATTTCGTTAATTCATCCTTTATCAAAGCAATATACATCAGCAGAAACATTTAAATACTTCAACACCACCAATAATCACTGTCATAGTATTTTTGGTGTTTTTCTGTCACCCATTACTCTCCGTATTGGGACCTGACGCTTAACAATTAATGCCTGGAATAAATTATAAATAGAACTGCAAATTAAATTCAAAGGATCTCACCACTACAAATTCCCAATCTGCTATGTGTCCAGAAACTCGGCTTTAATCCTATTTATGACATGTTAAGGCTTCGCTCGTGCGTCTTCATTGGGCTCATTATTAAACAGTCAATTCAGTGGCTAACCCTCAGACCACGTGACAGGCTCTTGGTGGTCTACATTTCCATTAATTTCACCAAAATGAGATTCAGTCTTGTGTGGACATTGTTCCTAATCTAATAAGGGTAATGATCAAGATTTGCAAATTCAATCAGCTCTAATCCGAGGGACACTGTGTCTCTCCACAGGGAGATGGAGAGGTCCCAGCTGAACAGACAAAACAAATAAAGAGAAAATGGAGCTGGGCAGCATTTTTCTGAGAATGAAATGTGTTTATACAAATGGTAGTTCTGCTCTGAAAATGCAAGCACGATGAAGTAAGTGTCTTAAAGGTGCATTATGTAACTTTTTGGTCAGCTTTTGCGTGTTTTTTCCTTGAAAAAAAGGCATTCTTACTGTCCCCTCTCTGCAGATGTGACTTGTGACTTGGCTTGATAAAGACCCTTGCCTTTTTAATGCCATACTGTGGAATATTCAATAAGCAAAGCAATAACATTGCCATTGAGACAAACGGGTGGTGTAGCCACTTTTAATTAAACTTGCCCCACATGTATTTGGATGAACTCAGGGGCAACTGCGCTCATTTTTCATTTAGCAGCTACATCTACATTTGAGCGAGCTCCAAAAGCAACAAGACAGGGGCACCTTGAGGCTCCTTGGCACTCTGCTGCCACTGCTAACTGCACCTCTTTACCACCAGCATCACGTGGAGTAGAGACAACATATTTAGTCACATAAAGCACAACGCTGCTTGGACGCAGACAGGAATGATCATTTGCAAGGTATTTTTTGTTTGTCCATTCTTGTGGTGCTGATTATCATCTTTCTATACAATGCTTTGGACTATTTTGTCAGGTCATTCTTTTGAGTATGTTCATCTGTAGACCTAGGACTAATTCTTGCTACGAGCTTGAACATATTTTCTACACATCCACTTTTCATATTTAGTTGCATAGGGGTCAGCAACGCATATAAAGATGTATATTTCAAAACAGTATTGACATATTATTGAGGTAATGGGTGAAATGGATGTCCATCTGTGTACAGAATACATCTCACAGTTTACAACCAAAATCACAATATTTGCATAATAAATTCATACTTTAATGATTGAAATCTTGTGAGAAAAACAAACAGAGGATGTGCCTTACTAAATGAGGGCTAAATATATACATATGTGTATATAGCAGTGATTAGTGTTTTAACCATAAGATCAGAGTGAGTTTAACGCCTTAAATGCTGGTAAGAGATCAGACGCGGATCTGTCCTTCTTGATGCCGTGACCAGACTGATGACTTTTTCTGAGGCTTTGAACTCACACAAATGTCAAAACATGATCAAAGACTGGGTCGGTTTGGTCCGTGGACTCCAGATGTGTTTGGATGGTTGACTATATGGTATAAGTCTGGATATTCATGAAACATTTAGACATTTTCTATCTCGTTTCAAAATCCCATGGCTTTGCGCTGTTATATTAAGAGAATATGGAAACAAATCGTTACTGTCATTCTGTCTCTAGTCTCGTTTGTGTTTAAGTATCGAATCGATTATTAGTGTGGAGGTATATTTTAACATGTGTAACTGTGTAACTGTGTGTTTTCGTTTTATTAGGAGGGAGTTACCACACCATGCTGCTATGTTGTACATGCATGCAATGATTTTTTGACATCTCTTATGTTGCATGATCACCAACGTCAGCCTGCACACTGAAGCCAGTTATTTCTCTGTACAAACAGGCAATTAAGATTCTGGACAAGAAACCCATGACATGGCATCATTGTGAAATCATTGAAAAGCTTTTCACCTTTGAAACTTTGTACATTTCAGTTTCTTGAAACAGATTTTTAAATGTTAAAATAAAGTGTGCTGCAGCTGTTTTCTGGTCTCCAGAGCATCTGTCAGTGGAGATTGTCTTCCAAAGTTTAAAACATCTTTTGGACAGTCCAGTTTCTCTATTAAGAGGTCTAGACTGTGGAACTCTTTTCCCTCTGACCTAAAACTACAGACTGAAATCAACATGTTCAGCAGGACTCTGAAACTGCGATAAAGTCAGGCCAGAGCTGCTCACATAATGTTTGAAATGTGCCTTAATTGTTTAAAAGCCTCTATGGACAAGTTAGCACTTGCGCTATAACAAATAAAAATATTGCATCGGGTGTTAAGTTAACCAATGTAATTGTTATGTCCACAACAAATTAATTAATTAATGCAAAAATTAATAAATAAAGCCACAAAGTGCTGTAATGTCAAAACATGTTGTAGCCTTTGTAAGTGGCACACTCTGCAAATTAACTTAAGCACTAAAGTTTGCACTAAAACCGCCAAAAAATAAAATTAAATAAAGCAGATGAGTAACAGTAGACAAATGAAAAATTTACTTTTGACTAAGCCGAGTTTATTTGCAGAAATTTGCAAATTATTTGTGTACACCGTCACTGTCCAATGCATGAAACATAAATATATCTGAACCCCTGATAGTGGATCAACATAAGCTAGTTTTGTCTTCTTTTGAGTATTAAATGATGGGGCCGAGTAGTATTTGGACAAACATTAGATTTTCACCGGGAGATGGATAAGAAGAGCAATGATAAATCACTGCTGTGTGTTCAGAAAAAAGGCCCACGCTCTTCAGGCTATAGCTTTGCACAAAGAATAAAAAGACAAAATCTTCAGCAAACATCACAAAGTTCACAAAACTCATACTGAATCATCAAATATTTGGTGCACAGCTGCAGTGAAAGAAAGGAAATAAAACTGCAAACTTCTTCACTCAAATAGTATTTACTAATATCAATTTTTTGTGAAATAAATTGATTGCTAATTTAGTTTGCTGTGCCCCTGTCTTAGGATCAGTTAAGACTGGATTACTAATATATGAACGTAGTTTTGTAATCTTATCCTGCTGCGAACCCAGACGCAAGAATTATATTCATCTTAAATGCACTACTTCTGCTCTCCTCAAACTGTCATCACACATGCACAGCAACTGCAACCTTTACAGCAAAGACTCTTAATAGATCTGGT
This sequence comes from Chaenogobius annularis, assembly GCA_015082035.1. Lineage (NCBI taxonomy): Eukaryota > Metazoa > Chordata > Actinopteri > Gobiiformes > Gobiidae > Chaenogobius > Chaenogobius annularis. The sequence continues at coordinate 2,197,140 of BJKM01000008.1, read as the reverse complement.
ATGTATCAAAGAATAGCCATTATCTCTTGCGCGTGTTTATATTTTATACAGTACACTTTATATAGATATGGCACCATGTTTTCTGTGTGTAATTAATCTGTCTTCTATGAGCTAATACCCGTAAATATGAGGCTTAGGTGTTGTATCTTTAACGACACATAAATGTAACACAGGGTCAGACCAACCCGAGTGAGGGTGTGTCCGAGTTTCAAACGGGGCAAAGACAATACTCTTCTAAAACGCATCCTTTGCACCGCTGTAGACCTGGCCTTGTCATAATAGACCGCTTCACCATGTTCTACTCACATTTTATTGATTACAGTGTTTATGTTTGGAAATGTGAAATGTGGTAAGTCAGAGCACCCCAAACACATAAAGATTTTGTGCCTTACTGTAATTGAGATGAGTACTAGAAATTGATTATAATTTTAGCATGTCATTGTGATTACTTGCATTTAAAACCACTAATACTAATGAGTGCAGTCCCAACTGTCCCAAAGTACAGCTGTCTCACTGTCGTTGCTCCTCTCTAAACCCACAAACAGACATCAGCAGTGCACGGCCTGCTCTGATTGGCCAGAGCATAACGAATATGTAGATTGATTTTCAAAACAGCTTAATTCACCTTTAAACTGCTTATTTAATTACGTTTCGCATACAAGATTGATCTAAAATTATACTGAAACCATGTTAAAAAGTAACTAGAATCTACTATGCCTACTACTAGTTTTTTTCATGCATACTTATTACTTTATTTTTACGTGAGTACAATTTTGGCAATAGTACTGGTAATTGGGTACATTTGAGTCATAACTTTACTTTTACTTTTAGTACAAATATTGATTACTCTTTCCACCACTGCAATTGTGTTTCCATAACGAAGTCAGTTTTATCCACATTTCGGTTTTACCATTGTAGACTTGGTTTAGTTGGTATCGACTGGTGTGGCCCTGTTAAAGGGTTTAGAATAGGTAACATTCGGAAGGCCAAATATTTTCTTGAGTGGTACCTGGTGTGAATCACTTTTTTAGAAGATCACTAACACTAATTGTGGGTTTTCCAAATCCACAACCGACAGCAACTTCTTTGCTCATGCAGATCAGCTAACTACCTATTTGTAATAAATTAAGGCTAAACTTGTTTCCATAAATTGCCAAAAATTGCATTAAAAAATGTTAAATACGTTTTTACTTTATTGTTTCGTCAAAACTCTCATCAGTCAAGACAAATGGCTGTTGCTGTTGAAAAATAAAGTGCAAATGTTTGCTGCAAATAACTATACATTGTTGGAAGTCTGAAACAATCCAAAACCTGATGGCTAAAGTAGAGTCTGAGTATTTCGCTGGACTCTTGGGCCCCGTGAGTTCCCAGAGGAGACAAAGCAATTAAGCAGGTGCCGAGGCTAGAGGCAGAGGGCCGTGCTTTGGATGAGGTGGTGCTACGGGGAATAGTGACCAGGGAGGAAACACCGGAATGTAAGGTTTAGCCGAAATCTCAACAATCTGTATATTAATATTCTTCTGTATTCTATGTAATGTATTCCGTTTGTACATGTCTGATTTGTCAAAGTCAAAACATTTTCAGCACAAACAGTCTTGAATCTCATTTTGAGGTTGGTATTGAATAAAAAATAAAGCAACAGTCTCAAATTTAAATGATTCTTAATTGAATATGTATTTATCACGCAAATATAATAGTTCCAAGTGAAATGTATTTGTTTCTTCGTAGTTACAATGTCATTTCAAATCCTCAGCTGTGGATTTGTTTCATTATAATCATTTCATTTCAAATAATGTTCAGCATTCATAATTGTGTACAAAATGTAATATCCACATGCTGCTCTATAATACATGAAATGGTTGAGACAGAAAGCAAAGGCACTGTAATGACTGTACTTTTTCATTAGTGAAATAATGTGAAACTGTGACTCAACAATGTTCTGTACTAATCCTATTTGAAGTCTGAAAACTGTACTGTTCTCAAGGCTTATTTATTTACGTCACTGCCTCTTACAACCCACTTTACACTTTAACCATGGGCCAAGAATTACTGTCACCCTTATGTGGTGAATACAATGGAGTGTTTTATGAAAGAAACATTGCTCTTGAGCTAAAAATACAGGATGAGGCTGAGCCAACCCGTTCTCTCTCTGGAGTACAGGCTATAGCGAGCAGCCCGTGGTGTTCTCGGTCATTCAAACCCTATGTACATCCGCTGGGACTCTGCTGCCCATAAATAAAGAATGGAGCATAAATAAAATAATAAAATTAAGCAATGCTCTGAAACGGGCATCACGCATCTCCAGGGTGATTAATCATTTAGATGTTCTCATTATAAACTCTAAATCCATTATAGCCTATTTACACTATTCTCTCCATTGACTGTTTTGATGAGTGTTATGCAGCTCCAAAATTGACAAAATTGTAATACAGAATAACTTAAAGGTGCACGATGTAACTTTTCTGGTAAAGGGTACACCACCTGCTTGCCTCCAAAGAGATCTTATTGATTATTATATACCTTGCATTTATTGGATTGAAAAGTAAACTCAAAAATCATTGGAATTCTGCAAAGGGACGTCTGCTTTCTGTAACCAGCAGATCATCGGGAAGACCAGTGTCATATTAGCATCATCAGACCATGTTCTTACGGTACTGTAGAACTAATCGCCACACAAAATCCTTTACTCCTACAGCTATCAGGCTGCTAAACTCTTTGTAGCCCTTCTCTTTTACGATATCGTACTGCATATTTATGAACAGGCTCCTCCATGTTTGTTGTGTGATTTCTTTGATGAACTTAATTTTAATGCATGATGCCACCAGAAGGAATCGCTCCTGTAGGGATAAACAAGGTGGTCTGAATCGAAATATAAATGTATACGTGTTTTGATTGCTATGAAATCCCTTGCTTGTCTTTATGGATATAGATAGATATGGTGGCCAGGCCAAAAAATAACCTCTTCATAGAGACAAGCAGGTGACGCAAACTCTCCCAGAAAAGTTGAATGTGCACCTTTAAATTATTAAGATGGCCTCAAATACCTCTTTTTTTAACCTAATGTATTTGTTTTATACCTTTATGGAAACAACAATCAAGGAGAAATCTATTTGAAAATAGAAAACAGCTATAAAGGCATTTTTTCCATGATTTTCCAACAGCGGTGATGTTACTCTCCCCAGAGTTTTCAAAGTTGTAATCTAGGTTAATATAAACATCCCAAATGAAAGAATGCGATATTTGTTCCTTTTATTGTCACAGAATTTGAGATGACATACAATTAATGACATTAAATCGAATAAAATGTATTAGTACAAATGTTTGACACTGGTTGACAGTGCTTAGAAATGGGATCCCACTCACAGAAACGCTTCTCTCTGCTCGGATATCGCGCGTAAATGTAGCTTGGGCTGTAAATACTCATGGACCAGAGACGGATGAGCGGTGGAGGCAGAGGCAGAGGCGCTGTCCAAGGTACTGCATTCGGCCCCTCCCCGGTAGACATCACGGAGAGACACGTGATTTTCGCTGTCTGTGGCTCCTGACAGTCGCTGGATAAGCTCAACGGGGAAACCAGATTGCACCTTCTCCTCCGCTGAAGATAACGGGATCTTTCTCCACTGCGCACCGGCGACGGAGCTTCCATCCAGCCGATCCAACTGGCTTTTCGTCTTTTACCATTTTGTCTGGAGTTTTTGCTTTTGGACACTGGAAACTAACTTCATTAATGGATTATTGGAGGTAATGTGAACACTATAGGCAGTCGAGTTTTAGCCTGAAAGTATCGGCGTTTCTTCAGTTGAAAATAGGTCTCATTAAGACAGTTTGCACGAAAAATCCTCTCTCGGAATATTTGGAAATAGGACGCACTATCCTGTCGTGTTTCCCAGTGGGGGCTTTTTGTGAAATAGCAATTTACTCACAAATAGTTCGGGGTCCCATTCAAGTAACACTCCTAAATGTCAGTATTTTGCGTCCAAAACACGTAAATGATCATAATTCCAAGTGTGAGATGCGTTAGTCGTTTGCGGAGTGAAGATGCCCCGCTTTGCAAATGAAACGAAACGCTAACTTAGATCCACTGATTGCAAGTAAAACGGCTTTTAATTTACGCGCACAAAACGTGTCTCTTTTTTAACGCGACTGTTGTTATAGTTTGTTTTTGCGTAATCTTTCAAGACATGTTGGGATCAGTAGGATAAAAAGAGATCCGGAGCGAGATGGGAATAGTGATGAGGCAGACAGAATGGAGCAGCAGCGGACTGTGGAAGGCAGCAGCGGTCCCACTCGCCGCTTCGTCTCACACACAGACCGGGCATTGTGGAGCGAATGACGCACTTTTTCACACGCTACAGATGCTCGTTATTGCGCGCACGAATGGGAATGCCATCGCAGAAAATGAATTAACTTTTAGGACTCAAGTTAATGCCCCTGAACAACTGTGAGTTTGGCGACCAGGAATTAGGCTATTCAGATTAAAACCACCAAGCATACGAAAGAAGACGTTGAGACTTGGGATAAGTGATTGATTGGGCACGCGATATTAGGAGGTTTCAATTTGCTGCTTGCATGTGTGGATACAGGGGCTGCTTTGTGAGATGGATGTTTTCTTTGCAGCTGTGTGCTACCAGGAAAGCCTGATATGAATCTAATGATATGGTTTGAAAAGGCACAAAGGCCTGTGTGGAATAAATGCCAGAGGAGTGTACCTAAATACTGTGATTAGACTGATGATAGTGTTTCGAGTGAATGGTGATGAGGGTTTTGGCCAGAAGCATTCAACGCATTCAAGTCTAAAAGCTCACTGTGTTTTCTTTTTCCTTTTTGCAGCGCGCATTAGGACTAAGGAGTGCTCTGACAGACAGCCTGCCTCTTCTGTCACGTCAAGTTGGTTACATATGGCATTTTTACAGAGGATGCAGGGTGAAGAGCCCCAGGCGAGGCTTCTAGATCCTGACCAAAGAAAAGAGGCATGAACATGAAGCTGCCATTTCACCTCAAGTGACTGGCACCAGAAGAGACACTTCCTCATTACACAAATTAAACCAATTGTGCCAATGGATTTTTGACTGCAGTTAATTTTGATGTAAACAGCCATGGCAGAGAGGACCTTTAGACAGAGCCTAGTGTTCTGGAGCGAGCAGTGAGAGCTTTGGCAGTGGTCTGGCCTGTGTGAGGTAATGAGATTTGCTCCAGGGAAAAAGTGGTGGCCAAGAGTCTTGCATTGCGCAAACCTAGCATTTAAGCATTTCTTCTAAAATGCTCCCGTAAACACTGGTGTGCTCATCTAGACTGGCAGATTTATAATTTATAAATATCCTTACTTATTGGAAATAGAAGTTGGATTAAACCCTTTTCATTTAGATTTAGAGTAGTTAGTGATCCCGCCATGGTCCTTCAAAAGCCCAGTGGTACCCATGTCCTGTGGGTGGCTCTCGTAGTGTGTTGTCTGTTAGAGATGAGCTCTTGTCTGGAGTTCTCCGGAGCTGAGGGCCAGTGGGCCAGGTTTCCTATGTGGAACGCCTGTTGTGAGAGTGAAATGAGCTTCAACATGAAAACCAAGAGCCCTCAGGGGCTGCTGGTTTACTTCGATGATGAGGGATTTTGTGACTTTTTAGAGCTGCTCATAATCAACGGTAAACTCAGCCTCCGGTTCTCCATCTTCTGTGCTGAGCCTGCCTCCATCCTGTCTGACACTGCGGTCAACGACAGCCAGTGGCACAGCGTTACAATACGGAGAAACTTTAAGAACACTACTCTGATGGTGGACAGTGAGGTGAAGTGGGTGGAGGTGAAGTCTAAGCGGAGGGACATGACCGTCTTCAGTCACCTGTTTGTTGGGGGGATTCCTCCAGAGTTACGCTCAGTCGCCCTGAGGCTCACATCTGTGGTGGTTAAGGATCAGCCGCCGTTCACAGGGTGGATAAGCAACATCACCGTGAACAGCACTGAGGCCCTGCTGGTAAACAGTGATGGGGTGCTGCAGGATGTGTGTGGTAGTGCCAACATGTGCTTAAATGGAGGAGTGTGCAGCCTGATCAATGACGAACCCACCTGTGACTGCTCCCACACCGGCTTCCAGGGCAAGGACTGCAGTGAAGGTAAGACATCTGACTCATAGACAAAACAGCATGTTCTCTCCGACCAGCTCAGCCACAGCCATGTCATGTAGAGCATTCCCCTCTATTTCGTCATGCACCATTGATTTATTAAACTGTTTGTTTGTATGGCTGTCTCTCCTACTAGGCCTCATTAGTAAAACATGCAGGTGTTTCTGTCCCCTAAGGTGTTCTCCAGTCTTATCAAAGTAGCTCCGCAGGGATTGGTTGACCTATATGAAACATCTCCAATGGCTTACTCCCAGCCACTGTTGAGCAGTCATTGTCAAGTGACAGAAAGTAAACATGGATTAGACCAGTGACCTCATCTAGTCCAACCACTGTCCGGACGCTTTCTTAGCTCAAATGATTAGATTCATTATCAGGGCCAATATGAAATTACAGAAACGTCAAATACACTTCAATGTTTTAGATATATTTTTTTAATTAAAACGCTAAAGTTCATATAAAATAAAGTCAAAATAAAATGTTATAATCTATCTATCTTCTTTCCCTATAGTTCAGGAGTGACTGAATAATTATTGTGGTATGATTTATTGCAGAAAATGTGCTGGCATTGCGCAAACTACAGACAATCTAAATGCGTTGTTCAAATTATTTTGCAGATCCAGTTGTTTTTTGTAACCGGATCCGCACTCACTAATGCAATAAAAAACAGCTTTCCACAAATGAGCCGAGCACCAGAGCACATTTAACCAGTGTTTATTCAAACGGCTGCAGATCAGTGAGGTGCACGGCTTTATTAACATACAGTAGACAATCAAAGAGTTTGTCTAATATGAAATAAAATCAGGAATCTCTACATTAATGAGCTCCTGTCAATCTTTTCATAGCTGGCAATAACTACAAATTCATTTATTTGAAGAGCTCAAATCATTCTATCTTAAACTGTTGTGTATCTGAGGTTTATCAGGCTTTTGTCAGGCACTTGCACCTGGAAGTCGAGGATAATAAGCAAAGCACTTGTTTTTTTGTTTTTTTTAAATCTAAATTGGTTCCTGACTTCTATCTTTGTTTTGAGGATGCAGTGTCAATATTGTAATTCTCTCATAATGAACATCCTATTCCCACCTGCTTTATGCCTAATTAAGTTAAGTCTGTAGAGCAGGTGAGCAAAGACATTATAAAGAATTAAATGACAAACTACAAGACTTCTCTCACATAAATGCTCACATTTTACATTCTATTTCTAGAAAACCAAGCTGTTGTTAGTTTCTATGTGTGGGTTTGCTAAGTGCTCAGTGTTATAGAGAATAGAGCATTTCAAGTATAAATATTATGCATTATTGGTATTGTTATTGGCCTTTAAACGCGCTCTTTAGTTTTAAAACTGAAAAGGCAGTTTCTCGAAAATCACAATTTATTCCATAGCAGTCAGGGTTTTTCCATGTCTTGAATTGAGTTAGCTCTCCATCTACTGGCTGCAGAAGGCATTACATAGTGGAGATAAACAAACCTAGCTTGCCCCTGACATGCCAATGCCTGACATGCCAATGCCAGAAGGGAGAGGACTTACTATAAAAGATTGATCAAACTAGGAGGAATGAAGCTAATTGCAACTCCAGTTATGTTTTTGATGAAGGAATAATATTACAACATGGTTATAATATACAAAAAGTAATTAAGCAAATAAGTGTTCTTTGACGAAGATACAACATCCTCAAATTTTGATCATTTTGAACTTTAACAACAAGTGATGCTACAATAGTTGTTCTTAGCTTAATAGTGACAAATGTGAACGCTTGCACGTATGGTCTCACTCACTGGAACGTTTAACCTGTAGTAGTGGAGACAGTAAAGCTGTTGTATGGACTCGTGCCTAATTAGGTTGAGTTACTAGCGGAGCTGCGCAGTCCCCTGCTCTGGAGCATGTCTGAATGCAGAGCACATCTGGTTACTGCAGCTGCACTTTACTGCCGCATCGTTTGACATGTCTATGACAAGTCTTCAGTCCTACCTATGTTCAGACTAACAATAAGTGGCACATAGTTTACGTACAAGTCAACCATTTTGTATGACTCAGGAGATTCTCTTTTTCATCTTGTATGTTTATCACGTTTAGTCCCTTATCATTCCGGTTCTTTGCTGTTTTGTTGTCAAACACAGAAGAAACCATATGCATTATTAAATAACAAATGCTAAATGCCTTCATGGCTCAACAATAAGGAGTTATACCCTGAAAAAAAACAATGAGATCTGGCATTGGTTAAAAATGCTTTAATTCATAATTTTAATCTGGAGTTGAGTTGTAGATGAGAATTCATTGATCATGTGATCTAGAACATTTAACTGGTTTCAAGAACATTTTTAAAGGCTACAAGATACTTGAAAATATGCTAATTGAATTGCCTTGTGTATGAATTGTGCTCTACAAATAAACTTGCCTTGCCTAATGGGGTGATAATAATTATAGGTGCACTATGAGACTTTTTTCTGGTGGAAAACTTGCTTGGGGCGTTGTAAATGCCTGGAATGTTCAAGAGTATTTGGAATTAACCTTATCTCCATGGAGACAAGAAGTTGACACAACCCAGCCATGTTGCAGGTTAGATCTGTGGAGTTACGAGCATGCTCACAGTAAGAGTGCATGTATTGTAAGGCATTTTTTGAACATCAAACAAAAAGCTTATAAAAACTGCCATTACACACCTGCAATCACTGTTGTCTATTTATAAGTACGTGGCATCCACTGTGACTCTAACGTTTGAAGACAAAACAACTGTATTCCTTCAGGACTCATCAATGAAACAGAACCTCTGCGTTTCTTTGTGGTTGCAGCTATATTGTATTTAAGCTGAAGGCTCAGTGTTGGAAGAGGCAGACAGGTTTACATTGAGACCAAGGATAATGTGGATTTTCTGCACATTTAAGTTGGTTTTGTTTTGATGTGAAGATTTGCTCTCATGGAATTTGCAAGTGATGAATGCTTTTACTGCGTGTACACTACGCGGTTCCTTCTGAAGTTATTCATTTTGATCAGCTGGAGGATTACAGGCTTTTGTGCGGCTGACCTGTCAAATGCCCCAGCATCCAATCCCAAACCAGTGCAGCACATAAACAATATCCCTGTCGTGGCCTAAAACAATTATTTAAATGCGCTGTTCTCTGGTCAGCCCTGGTGTCTCATTAGTGAAATAACATAGATGCAGCTCTATATTTGATCCTGATAATAAATAGGATGGTGGAGCCACTGCTCTGAGCCAAACTGTCCAGGTGAAAGTAGGCCGCCGCGTTTTATGGGGAGAGGGAGCGCATACATAATATATATTTTAAAACGCATACAATTATTACCATTGTAGATGGTCCAACATGTTGTGATGTTTGGGTTCTTGAACTTCTTTTAAACACCTTAGACTTTGTATTTTGTTGAATGAATGGAAAACAAGTCAACAAACGTCAGCCCTAATTTCTGAGCAAACAAAAATCATTGTGATTATGAATGATACACATTTTAAATTAAGCTAAAACAGTAGTATACTTTCACTTTCATTGATTGAATTCGACAACACAAGGTGGAGTTTGAGCTCTGGAAAGGGAAGTGAGTGAAAGTAAACACAGCTCAAGCTACATTTTTGACAGGGAAACAACATTGTAACATAATGATGATTATAATTTAGCAAAGAATAGGACCTATAACATGAGTAGATCATCAATTTACATTTTGTTCATTGTAAACCAGAATATTGATCCAAAAGGGCTTGGTAATAGAAACAAGATCATTGACTTCCTGTCCACAACTGCAGAACTGATAAGCCTCTTCAGAGTGACATTTCACCGTATCGAGCAGCAGATTGTCATTTATATGTTTTTATTCTTGAAAAGTGGCTTGTGACATATATAAGAACCTACCACTCGGAGACCTAATTTTTCAAATAATCACAACTATGTACGGCAATGTGGGCAGGGATAAGGGGTGGGTGAAAACTGGAATTTTCTGAGCACTGGAGCAGGACAATACAAGAAGATTCAAACATGCAGGAATCAATCTGTACCTGTGTTTGAGGGCCCACTCAAAAACATGTATTCCTCTTAATAAATACATGCCAATAAATGAAAATACAACTTTGAGTAAACTACAGTAATGATGAGAAAACACTGTTGTAACAAGATTAAACGCTCATTAAAGTTGAAGTTGATAAAATGTTGATAATGATGACAGTGCATTCTTCAATGTACTGTATGTCCACCGCGAGGTCCAATTTTATTTTCTCCAGAACAATTCAAATGCAGCAGATTAAGATCCATGAAAAACATTAGCACATCTTTAGTATGTTCATGCCGTTTACGTTAGGAATGAAAGATGTTCCTTCATGTCCTGGAGACTTCTTTTTATACATTAATTTGAGGGGCTGCCTCCTGCTGTTAGCTAACCATTATCTCAGTGCTTTACGCTGGATCCCATGCTATTACCATAATACACATTGCCTCTTTTGGTTATGACACTTGTTCCTTAATTGGGTCTGAGCTGCTCTAATTGAGTTTTAATCAGTGAAAGTAGAACCATGTGACTGGACGTCCTGCCAATAAGAGGGAGCCCTAATAGCCTTGGTGGCCCCTTGAGTGTTTTAGAGCTGAGTTTTACATCATCTGTCACAATGATCACTCACCACCTGCTCAATGGTGGAGGAGGTGTGACACCCTTAATGCAAACGAAAAGCAAACTAAAGATTTCCTGAGAGAATAAGATGTATTTTAAAAGAAAATGAGTGGAAAATTCAGCTGTTAATATTTAGTACGACAATTGTTGGTTGCGCGTTGTACAGTTTTCTGCTGTGTGGGGCTGTTTATGGAACACTGTTGAGTGTTTGAGCACCGTATGTATTATTTATTATGATAAAGCGCAGCAATTCAAAGTCAAATTTTCTGTTTGGATGACGCTTTGGCTTCATGCCTTGAGTCAATACTGAACTATTTGTGCCAAGACTCTCCAAGGACAAGGCTTATACACTACAAGTGACAATAAAATACACAAGTGAGAAGAGAATGGTCTCTGGCGCTCCTCCAGTGTCCACAAACATGCTGTGTTGGTGACCAATCTAATCTAACTGCAAGGTAATTTTGTCTTAGATTGTCTTTGCCCTGTTGTTCACGGCCCTTGTTGCACCCACCTGGGGCCCTTACTCACAACGAGACCCAGTAAAACGCAGAGCAAGAGAAAGGAATTAAAAGATTTTTTTTGTGTGCTTTGCCTTTGTGAAATTGCAGCTTAACTTTATATAAAGATAACAGCCCTCTGTTTTCAAACCGGCATATACATCCTGTACGGCTGCTGGTTGATCCGTTCAAGTCCGCACAACTTCTGGTGCAGAACAGAAAACGCGTGTTTGCTGGCAAAAAACATTTGATGATTGTAATTGCTAACAAGGTAGCAATGGTATGCTACTTATTTGTTTATTGTTGAAAATGAATGAGGGATTACACGACATACTTATTTGTTTCGCCAAAGACGATATTGTTTTATTATTGAAGCAAGTCAGTGGCCCTGAACACTCTTCCTAAACGGTTTCAGCGTGTCAGTTCTACAGTTCAACAAACATCAGTGGACCTTCCAGTTTAAGCTGTTTTAGATCAATATAATTTTTTGATGTAAAAAAAAAAAATATTTTTTAATTTTCTCCAGTAAACACATCATTGCAGCACACACAACGGCAAAATAATAAATGCTTACCTATGCCTCCTATAGCAAATGCCTTGCTTGCACCTATATTAATTTACCCACATCCACAGGGCTGTCAATCATTCTGAATTATGTGACACATCTCTTCAAGTGTCACTCACAGAGGGGCTCCACTCAGACAATGCAGGCAGATTAATACCACACGGCTCCCAGTCTAAGAACAGATACAGTACTGGGATCAAAAGATTAGAGGGATTTTCCCCCTGGATTTTTCCTTGTTTAAATACAACCGCTCTGACTGTCAAAAGAGTGTTTCTGAAATACTCTGACACCAGGCTCCTCCTAAAGTGGATCGCTCCCTCAGCACAAATAAACATGGTGGAGTACAAATACCCGTTACGCAACCACGCTTTACTGTACTGCATTTCCTTGTCAGACGCACAGAGCTGTCACCTGAAATCAATGCAATATCATGGGCTGCATAATTCCAACAATAAAAGCTATTTGTTGTTGTGCATGCCTGGGAAAATTCACATTACAATAGTGTTTACCAGAAATGATGCTTGTATTTGCATATGTGTGTTTCATGTAGGCTTTCATGGTCGGATTGTGCAATGTTCTCAATGAATAATGTAATGAGCTCTTGAATGAAGCTTGAGGGAAATGCGCAAACAGAATCTGGGTGTCTTTGATGTTACTCGTCATGGAGAACGGGAAGAAATAATATTCAGGTATTGTATTGTTTGATTTGGTTTGTGCTATTGGATTGTTGGATAATGATGGGTGGACTTTGATGAAATGACAAGGGAAGTAGATGTATAGGTTTTGTTTTGAATCTTTGTATGTTTCTTAAAAATCACCGTAAAAAATGTGAGAAGAGAGTTAAATACACTTACAAGTGAAGGAACAAATGATGTTCAAAAGAAATGTAGATCTTTGATTTAAATTCACCTCTGGTCCTGTGTCGAGGAGTATTTGTCATAGTTTAGTTTGGATTTTTTTGGTGACAAAGACAAACGAAGGAGAGAAAAGGAGTTGGAGGATTCGCTCTTATTTAACAATTTAATCTATGCATTTTTTTTTTTTTATCAAGAGGTCCACAGCATATAATTGGAATTTTGATAGGAATAATATTCAATTGATGTTGCCTGAAAATAAAGATAAATATTGGACAATCTTGATCCAGCTTGAGTAAAGTCAAAAGAGTTAAAATTAAACAGAATAAGAATCAAGAATAATAATTAACATAACGGGATATGCCATTACATATAAAGTACTTTGAATCCGACAGATATTCAGAGTATCCATGGGGTAAAATGTGGGCCCAAAACATTATCATATCTTCTATTGAGGTGCCATACACATTTACTACCATTTGCAGAAGCCTCAGGACACTTCCCCCATCATTGCTTTAGCTGCATTTAAAACTTGATTTGCTTTATTCATAGCAACAGTCAGCTATGAATTTGTCACATGTCAGCTTTGGAACCCGGAGATTTACTAAAAAGCTGTGGAGCACTTTTAGCGAGAATAGGTCCTTGGTGTATACTGCTGCCAAAGTTAGTTCAAGCTCCATTCAGTCCAATCTTCACAAACTTCATGAAGATATCTTAATGCCTCCTACCAACCCCCTTAGTTGAGATAGTTCTTGTGCATTATATGAGATATAATCTAGGCAGGGATTAAGGTTATTATTACTACGGTATAAGCAGTTGTGTTTATCCCACTGGATCATAGGCTTGGCAAGATGTAAGAATGGAGAGGTCCCCGTCAAATCTGCATGTCTCAGTAATGCTGGTTTGGAAATATCTCCTCTAAATGAATGTCCACACACCATCTGCTCCGCTAAAGTTTGAATAACAACGTACGAAGATTAAACAATTTTTTTTCAAGCATAAGGCAAATCCAAAACATGGTGTTCACATTGGAAAAGTGGTTAGTGGTTCTGTCTGTAGAAAAGCACGTACGAAATGGGATTCACTGAATGATAAGTATCAAAGATGCTATTGCTTCAAGATAATATGATAAGATAAGAGCACCTTTATTTGTCCCTTACTGGCGAAATTCTAATGTTGCATTGCTCAATTCAAGAACTGGAGAACAAAAACATGCAATAAAAAAAATAAAAATAAATAACTATTACAAATATACTTAAATCTAGCACAGATTGAACAGGTAGAGGAAAAATATAAACCTAAAGCAATATTATGTACAATAAGTTGCTATGACAGCAGGGCATGTTCCACAGTATGGAATTAAACTATATAAAACCGCTGGAACACCAGGTGCCACAATGGGGCGCTAGAGGAAATGTTGTTGTGTCCTTAGGCAAGACACACCACCCACATTACCTAGTAGGACTCCGGTGTGTGAGTGAATGGTTTGGTGGTGATCTGCGTGGCCGATGGCGCAGCTTTGAAGCCTTGTTTCCATCAGTCTGCCCCAGGGAAGCTGCGGCTACAATAGTAGCTTGCCACCACAGAATTTGGAGTAAAGGAATAATGTGATGTGAAACTTCTTTGAGTGTCCAGAAAAGCGCTTTGTAAATAGCATACATTATTATGATTATGACTATTATTAATAATACTTTTTATAAACCATTTGTACATGCTTTATCAACACTCTCATGTTTTTTGTTAATGGCTTATTCACATTTATAACACAAATGCTAGTCATTATCTAAGTGCTTAAAAACACTACAAAACACACACAAACTAGTGTCTAATGCCTTGTAAATAGTTTACTAAGGAACCTAATTTGAAAGCGTTACCGACTCTTGAAATCCCAAGAGATAGAAACAGATAAAGCAAGATAACTACTATGCAATTTGTCAGAACTCAATTGGCCCATCAAAAATTGTATTCCAAATAAAAATAATGTTATAATGTTTTGTCTAAGTCACAACCCTTCTCCCATTCATTTTCACTTTTCAAAACAGCCAGTTGTCATATGTTTTAGCTGCTCATATGGGACACCAGCTCCTTCATAGACGCTCGGAGCCTGTGGGAGTGTGAAATCCTGCTCGAGTTGTCAGACACTTTTCTCCTTTTGTGTTGGCCTTTCTGTTTCAATAATGACATCCCACACAAAAGATGTCAGTTCCCCAAAAGTGTCCTGCACATTTCTGACAGTCCTGGCTGGTCCTGGTCTTGAAATTGCAGTATCGCTATCAATTTCCATTTGAGTGTCTGGTCACGCCGCAGCTTCCTCTGTGTCTCTGCTGCCTGATAATGAGCCAATGGCGAGTAATGCAGGATAGATGCATTCGGTTTGCGCTGAGATGGGCCCTCACTTAGACTCATTACTCTTGATTTGGTTCAAATTGTAATTTAACAACAAATCGATCCTCGGGCAGAGCTGACCTTTGCTGGGAGCTTTTTACATTTTCCCTCAAAGTGCTTGTGCGACGCTGCGAGCCTGGGGAAGCATGAGCCCTCCTGCTATTTTAAAATGCGCCATTGTCTCATGTGCCGCTCGCAATGGATCTGTCGCCTTCTGTTCGGCTTTGTTTTTGTCATGGCTGATGGAAACACAAGAGCACTCTAATTAAGACACACAATTGGATATAAGCTTTTTGAAAACATGTCTGCGCAAATATGGGAACAAACTTACACAGCGTTTTGAGAAAGATAAATCACAACTTTTCAATTTGCCAGAGTTTCCAGGCAACTCGTTTTGTACACAAATAACTAACTAACAGAAAAGCACCAGAGGCAATAGCAGTATTTTTTCTTTTGTGCTTGCGAATGCCACAACAAATTATTTGCTGAAAATTGTTCAGTGATTTCATATGGATTTGATGAAAGCAGAAGCCTTTCTTGATGACACACCTCATTTAGTATTCAGGTTTGGCACTGAGAACTAATGGCTATTAGGTCTTGCAGACTGTAGTTAAAATCTCGCTATCAAATTTCATACTATTTTATTGAATGATTTAACCACTCGCTCTACAATATTCTTGTCTCGAATATGCACAAGATCCAGCTGGCCCGTTCTACACAGTATGTATTTTAAGATGTACTTTAAATTCTAAAGTCTTTGAAGTATCTTCGATAAAATGGGCCCATTTATTTAAGAGCTGGTACATTACACAGACAATTAGGCTCTCAGAACTGGCTGCAAAAATCATTTTCAAGCCTATTATAATACCAGTAAGGTTGTTCTGGAGTATGGAGTAAAAAAGTTATGATTTTAGAAAGATTTTTCTCTTTAACACATTCAAAGTGTGGGCAAGAACACAGAGGAAATCGATGTGAATATTTTTTTTCCCTCTGTAGTTATCTAGTAACTGACACATGGATCAAATGTGTAGCAGACACAATTTCTACAATATGAGACGATACAAGAGGTCCACAAGGGTCCACAAGGAAAATACCAGATGAGATTTGGACATAATTTATAATAAATTCAATTCACAATATTGATTTAAGAATTTCTATTTATTTGATTTGATATTTTGCATTTAGAAACTCTGATTATCAAGAGGTCTACCCACACCTACCTCCCTATTGAGTTATTTGACATCCTGTGTTTTATCAGGTAATCTCATAGTTGGGAGCTGTGGTCATGTCAAGGTTGTGTTTATGAGCCAGGAGGTCAGTTGTGCACGCAAAATCCTGGATTATGCACTGATCAGGCACAAATGAATGACCACCTGCCCCTGCACAGTTCTCTGTTAGCACAAGGTGGAACTATAATTTTTACTGGAACGTTCAGTGGGACTATTCAATTACACAGCGGCAATCACTGTTTGTTTGAAAAAAGCAAATGTGTGAACCCGACCCCGTACAAAAATGATCATATTTGACCAATGTGGATTATATATATAAATCCAAAATAGTGAATTACCCATAATGTAAGAAAAGCTTCTGTTGTAGTCATCTGGACACTGTGACCATTTGACTCTCATTCTGAAGTCACTCTCAATCTGTGGACCTAGTCTGAGAACTCGGATAGTCATTTGAATATAGAAAATGTCTTTATGTGCCACATTTGTTTATTAAAAATATTGCCCAAGAATTCACCCGAAAACAGGAAATGTTGTCTTCCCTTTTCAAATTTTCTTTGGAAAAGACCTCCAGGCCTGGGCTGAGCTCCAGATCTCACCAGTTTCTAGCAACACCCCTGGCTTCCCAGTGCGCACGGCTCCTCAGGCAACTACAGGGGCTGTAGTAAACGTTATCCACAATGACCACGTAAGAACCTTGAAATTGCGCAAAGTTTTCTCCTAGAGAAACAAAGAGATAGTGGAGCAGAATATCAGTGTGAATATCCCACCGAGGCTCCTCCACCTGTTTGCGGGCAGCTGTGGCACAGAGCATGGCTGGTGTCTGAACCCCGGGGAGTGCGGAGCTCGACAGGCCTACAGCTACGCCATGGAGACAGTAGAAGGGTGATCTAACAGTTTGTAAATAATGCGTAACAGGAGAGCTGCCACTAAACTGCAGTTGTGGACTGTCTTGTAATCAGCAAACATGTGGGACACCGTTTTAAAGGCTCGCAAAAACTTGAATATTTTTTGCAAGCTTTTATGTAGGCCTAAATTTGTTACACAACCAAGCCCATTCTTTTGCGTCCTAGCCGTGGTGGCCAAAGGGAATTGTTCGTTTAAGTCTTTATTTCGACCACAACTTTATTCTCGTTAAATTTGTGACTTTATTCTCATTAAATTATGACTTTTTTTTCTGGCTTCAACTTTAATCTTATGAAATTATTACTTTAATGTCGAAATGTTACGCGTTTATTCTTGTAGTGAAAAAAATATGGAATGGCCCTTACTGTCCGTCGTACAAACGAGCTGATCCAAAATAAAATAAAATATCCCCCTCGCCTAAGGTGGCGCTACAGCCAATTAGGTGGACAAAAGTGCAGGAATCAACATGAACTGCAACTTGTCTAGAATAGTTGAGCTGTGTCCGATTTCACTCGTGGTCACTCGTGGTCTTTTTCTCCCGTTTTGATTGTTTTGATTGTCACACTGGGGTTTATTGTGGTTGTTTTCAGCGCGCGACGGGAGCTTGTTTAGATCATAAAACACTACAGGTTTGCGTTCACACTACACGCGAACCCCACGAGAGTCCACTTGGAACCGTTTCGAGACCACCTCCATAAGTGGGTCTTTGTACGATTCTTTAGTCTGGATCAAATCAAACTGGGTCCTCTTTCACGAACCGAACAGTTGGTCCAAACTCGAGTTCAATTGAACCGGACCACATGGTGTAGGTGTGAAAGCACCGTAACCTGTCATGCCCATCAAATCCTTGAACTCAATTTATTGTACCACTTAATTAATCATGCATAACACGCTTAAATTCCAACATTGCCTATTTCCAATTTAGCAATAAAACAAACAAACAAACGCACAAACCCTGACCCAATGTTTCAACAGATACATTCCATACAAGATGCCAATGCATCAATTGCCAATATTTCTAATAATTCCCCAAAGTGTCATGTTTTTGTAGCTGCCGTTAGCACATCGTCGTTGAGCCAGTGGAGTGTACCTTGGTGTAGTGTTACCAGCACAATAGCACCGTGATCACTTTGTCAGAAGGGATTAAATGGATTAACGTCTCTGGATTAGGATGGAACCAGCTGGGTACATTTGTGGAAGAAAATGTGTTTATGTGTGTGTTGGATAGGACTCTTGTTTTAATGGGTTTTGCCAGATGATAGGGCTGGGAGACCCAAGCATTTCATCATCGTTATATATAGTATACCTTTTACCCTCTGTAATGTACAAGAACATCCTATTTTGTCAAACTGTGCATTAATCAGGATTTGTTATGATGCAGATTTAAACTAAAATCAAACAGTTGAACTATATATGCTAATAACACATACAATAACCATACAAAATTAAAACTTTAAAACTATTAACCCTAACCCTCGGACGGAGCGTCTCAGGCCTTGTCAAAACGAGCTGTAGGGGTCAATATAGTCTTTGTGTTTTAATGCAAATTTTATCTTCCATCAGTGTTTGGGATTAAAAAAAAAACATGATTAATTGAAGAAGGAATGGTTTCACTGTTGTACAATAAAACACAAACCCATTATTTGAAAGAATTATTTATTATTGACTTAAATATGTTCTAAATATGTCTTTTGAGTTTGGTTGTCTCAGTGTTTTCCTCATGCTGTTGGCTTCACACTTGTTTTTGACAGAATGTTTTTGCAGTCGTGTGCTGCTTCATCATCAAACTAACTTTTTGTGAACAAAGTGCTCTATTTATTGATTATTCCCTTCAACTACAGAATCTGATTTATCTCCACATCAAAACATCCAAATTCCCATCGAAACCCAAACACACAGAGCTTGTGGAGCTTTTTTTTTTGCCGCATTTGCAATTACTAAAGCCAAATACACTTCATGAAATTTGAATTAATGGCATCACTGCACACTGTCTTTGTTGCTTGTTCACAAAATGATATAATTTTTTGCATGATTTCTGGTATGGGAGACATTGGTGATGGTAAGTTTTGATCAGAGACCTTTCAATCGTAACAAGAAAGTGTTTTAAGAGGTAGGGCTTATATTATATATATATATATGTGGCCCACTGCGGCTGCATGACAATATTTCCATTTACACTTCAGGTACAACTCTTGCATGTTTTATCTGTTTGATTCAGACGGACCTAATGTTCTCATTATGGTCTGCCTTCATTTTTATTTTTAAATTGTTTTTGCATGTTTATCTTTTCACACCCAGGGGCGCCTCCAAGGTGTGGACTGAAATTTGATAGGCCACCCTAGTGGTCAGGCAATGTCTGATGGGTTGGTAATGGAAAATTAGCACTTTAACCATTCTGCTCAGTTCTTTCTCACACTTTGGCCAACTGGTGGCCAAAAGTATAAAACATAATTTCATTACATTTTATTATGAATGTATATTTTTTTAAAGTGATATTCTAACTGTCCTGATTTAGAGGAGCCTGCTATTATTATTTGACTACACTAGACAAATAAACAACCAAAAGGTGTGAATGGAGCTGTTTTTGCCAAATAATGAGCTGAAAGACCTGATCGTTCTTCAGACATATATCCATGCATCCCTTGTGCATATTGTGACTCAGTGAATACAATGCACTCTTTAAAAGGTGCAAGCTATGATAATCAGAGCTGGGTCACCACATCAAATCTAGGCCTAAATTACAGTCAGTATTTTAATAGAACTTTACTACAGTTACCAACATTACCCTGACTTTCCCCCTCCCCACACCACTGTGACAGACCATTTCTTTGCTGTACTGCGAGCATGCTTTTTCTCAATTACTTCAGCCACGTGAATTATTTACTGTGGCAGCTTTCAATCCAAGCATTTCACACTTTCACAAATCTCACTTAGTTTTTTCAGATTCAAACCAAACAAGACGTTTTATTTTCAAAGGCCATTTTGTTTTTGCATTTCCATTTAGTTCAGTTTCACTAGTATTTCCACAAATTCTTTGACACAATCTAATGGAAAAGAGCTTTCGAAACGGCAGACCTCCGGGGTGCATCGTAACCTGAGGGATTGCCATACTGAGTAATTGCTTTACCTTTTGTTTCTTGCAGTGCATTTCATCACAACCAAGTCAAAAGCAATGCTTGATTTTAAGAAAACTCAAAACCATAGCGTATTGAAAGCTATAGTTAAGCCTAAAGTCATAGCAGAGACAAGATAACTCCGTAATTTAGCAGTCTCTTAAAACATATCCCAATCCCTCTCTTAGCTCAGATACAAATCTTCAAGGTTAAAATCAAATATTCAGGATTCTCTTACATCCCAGTGCGGCCTTGGTCAGGCTAGAGAAAGGGGACAGAATAAAAGACCAGTCCATAAATCAAAGTCGCTCCTGAAGGGGATACAATGGGTCACTTGCATGTGATGTTACGCCTTGCATGCTGACGACATGCAACGGCCCTGTTCTGTCTGCATGCGGCTTAATGAGTGTTTCCTCTCTCTCCCTCTGCTTGTCTGTGCTTCAGAAGACGACCCAAACGAAGGTGGGTATTATATCACTGGCCATGTCTTTGCGTTTATGTTTTCAAGACTGTTTTCATACAGGTAAAAGAAAGGGTAAGTCTTACTCGGGAAGACAACATGTTTCATCGAAGTCATGCCTTGAACAAATGCAGGTCGTTAGGCAAACTGTATCTATGAAGTTTTGTTTTCACTTGAGATTTGAATGTGGTTTGAATGTGTATCTGCTTGTATTGTAGTTGGCATTGTGTCACATTTTGCTGCAATGTATAAAAATGATGTTTTGATATGACAGCTTTATTAAATACCAATGGGTGCCACAACTAAAATCACAGTGCAAGCTATTAGAACAATGCTCGATAGTAAGCTCTGGAGGGACAAATGACTGTGATTGGTCATTCGAACTGAAAACATTCAGAAACAGGCTTAGGGTTAGGAACATAGTTTAAGGTTAGGGCTTGGTAAGGTTTTGTATTAGAATTATGGTTAAGGATAGGTTTATGATAATGGTTTGGGTTGGTTAACATCATTGCATCTTACACATAAAGCAGTTAAGAAAAACAAAGGTCTATTCACAGCAACAGAAGTTTACATTATCGTGGCAACCAGAGCTACATCACTTCGCTTCCGTCCCTCGGGAGCCGAGCCCGAACCAAGTTATTACTAATGCTGCGTTCCATTTCTCCTCAGAGGTCGTAACTCGGAGTGATGCATTCTCTGAGTTTCTGTTTTCCAGTTGTCAAGTTGGAAAAACAATGGGCAGTAACAACTCAAATCAAATAATACCAAGAACGAAAGTGATCAAATCAGCCAAAATGCAGCTCCATTTAAGTAATGTTATTAACCTGGACATTGCTTTACATTTACAGTTTGGTTATCAGCTCTGTGTGGATGCTAGCAACATTAGCATAACGGTACATTTCTAACTGCAGAGGCTCAGCGGCTGCAGGAGCAGGTTCATAGACAGCGGGTGGAAATAACACAAGAGCTATCAATATTTTAACTGTCAGACATCAAACTTTGTCCAAACGCAGCGAGCCATGGTGGATTGTCTAACTCGGTTTAACAAGAGGTTCTGAAATGTGGCCCATTCCATGTAGGAAAGTCCGTCCTCTAATGACAACTGGAATGCAGCATATATACTGGATGAAGTATATTAAAGTGAAGTTTATAAAATAATGTGATATTACATTAGCTTTGAAAAAATAATTTCAATCATTGTTGCAAAGTTGCCTTTTAAAAAATGCAAAGTAAGCGCCATGCACTGTTTACAAAACTGGGTGCAGTAAGAGTAATACTAGTAATGGTAGTATTGTTGATGGAGAATTTGCTCACAGAATCTTCAATTACATTTCCCCATTATGTTGACTTTTTCCATTCTGTTAATTGCCAGTGATATTATCATAGAAACTAATGAAAAACAAATTGCAATGTACAATCAGCTTTTAAACGCTCTGTTGAATTTCATTATTGCCATTAACTAACAACTCACATTACTCACCTGAATGAGCTCCTCTTCTGTAATAGTAGATATTATTAAAGTTCAACCAACCTCAAAGTGCTTTGTGGAGACCGCCATGTTTTTTCCATATAATCTGGGTCAGAGAAATGGAAGCTATGCACTTCTTATTAATTAAATGTAGTAATGTGTTCTAGGACATTAGCCACCATTGTCTACGCAAGGTTATTTCTGTACTGTATTGCTGTATTTTTTCTATTGGAGAGGACAAGTGGGCTTCTTTAAAGAGCTATAAATGTCTTTAGTAAGTTGATGATGAGGCATGGCAACCCTCTTGAGGTTGACCACATGCTCATCACTACACCCCTGTCTGTGCACCCCTTCCTTTGACTCACCCCTGCCCCACTTTCTCCAGCACCTCCCAAGTTGTAACGCTGGCATCTACTCTCGCACGAGTCAGATGCCCTCAGCTTTTTTCCCATGATCCCTTGCTGACTGTACTCTTGTTTTCCTTAAAGGTCTGGCACACCTGATGATGGGCGACCAAGGTATGAGCTAAATTTCTTTGTTCCTTGTTATTATTCCCATTCTTCCGCCGTCTCCTCCCAAGTTCTCTGTGTATTTCCAGGCTTGAAGCTTCTCATATCGGCAGCCATTTTTCGTATTTTTTTTCTGAGCGACCTAGTTGGTTCTCCCATGGAGTGACTTTTTCATACAGTATGACCCCATTTTAAACTCATTTGGTTTCAATCCGTCTCCTCTGCTGAATAGCTACGATCTCTCGCCACATATTGTCTTTAATTATTCATTTAGATGGTACATTATTATGTTTTTTTATACTTATGTGGTTAAAAAGCACATTAACAAGGGAAAGAGGCTGTGGGATATGGCTTTCTGAATTTTTTAAGCTGATCCGCATTTGCTGCACCATTGCATGTCTTCATTTTCTATATGGGCTGCACAATATCCTCTGTATATGTCCTAGTTTTGATTGGTGAGTCCATGTGTAAGGCTTGAATCCAAGATTAATCAGGGCATTAATGTTACCAAGAAATTTCACAAAGCTGCATGTTAATAAAAAATATAATGAAATATCTTTGTCAGGAAAGGTTTCAAAGGTATCATTTTCATGAAAATTACTTTTGAATGGAAGTCGAAAACGCCTTTATTTCTTAAAACAGTGTCCAGATGACTATCTTTGAAACATTTCCTATCATGGACCTCTTCTGGATGAATGAGAGATTACATCAATCTGCAGCCTTTGTTACAACATTTAAAAATCTATTTTTTTCAATAATATTGTGCAGACAAGATGTTTTATGTGTGCATATCCCAGTTCTGCAGAGGAGATGGGATGTCAAATGTTGCCAACAAAAGTCCTCATATTTCCATTGCACACCTCTGCTGCCATCAAGCTTCTATCCTTTCCCTATTTTCCAATTAGGCACTTATTGGTGTCTCCTCTCCTTTTTGTCTGGGATCTGCTTTCTTCATGGAACATTTCACCTAACCTTATAGGTAAAAACAAAGGTACTATCTTTTATTTTTAATCCATCCTAACCACACCATGTTGGCTTTGTATTCTCATTCTCAGTGGTTGTCTAATTGTATTTTCAACTGTATTGTTTGAAGGTAGGTGCTTTTTGCTTTGCTGAAATCACCTGTTTTTCCTTTCCGCTTGGTGCATGATTATAAATGAGCCTCACATGGGTATAGGAACACAGTTGTTGTCCTAGTTCTGATACCGCACCGCCACCTCCACCATCACCCAGGGGTAACACCGGCGTTTTGTCCCCATAAATGGCTGTGTGTTTTGGGGTGGATGGTAGTGGGCGTCCCTCCCTCAGGCGCTGGTGCTCCCTCATGGGGTAAGTGGACTTCTGATCTTTGCTCTTTGCTGACTTTCCTCCTCAGGGCAGAGAGGGGAATCTTGGCTTCTCAGGTCCCTGCTGAGCATTCAAGGTAAAAACTTTATTTCTTATCGCTTAAAATAGCATAACAATCCTGCTTCATTTATTTTCATGCTTTTTTACTGGCTGATAAATATGCTACTTGAACTCCTATTATAAAAACAATGGTGGCCAAAATTATTAGACAAGTTCATTCAAGAAAATGCATCTCATATGACACTTTTTACTCAAAAACAATTTACAATGAGCTGCAATCTCTCCAACTAATCATTAATACAAAGACATTCACTATAGGTACGTGATGTGTCTTGCTCAAGGACACAACAATGGTATATTTTTAAACTTTGGTTCTTTTAAAAGACGATAAGTTAGGAGATGTACAGTAATTACCATATTGACATGTTTTGGGTGGGACAGTTTTAAAGATGGTTCACAGTTAGCAGCCGAAACATGTCAATGCATTGGTTTCAGAATGATGAAAGATTAGGAATGCTACCATAGCGATTTTACAATTTAACCCAAAATATTAAATTTTTTTATGGGAACAAGTCCTCCAAATGTTGCATTCAACAGGAAGGTGAAACCCATGAATGAGGTAATTACATAGATAGATACCAGGATGCATTATTCGTATCGTATTAGTAGTCATTTCAATCCTCCAATTTTAGATGTTCTGTTATTAGGCCGCCTCTTTAGCCACATTTACCTAATTACTAGATTCCATCACGACAATAAACTGGACAGAGAGATTAAATTAGGGTTTATTTTAGTTATTTACAATCAATATCTACTACAGTATATAAGGTAAAGATGTAATTTTAGCCACCATTGCATATTTGTCATTGCCTAGACTGCATTATTAATTCGCTTGCTGTCGTTGTGGCGCTTATAAGTTAGTCTGTTGCTTTTGCCACTTTGCATTCCGACATTTTAAACGATTTCCTCTATTTGAAATGATTGTCATGTCCACGCCTCTATAATTTCTGAATCTGAAGCATCGACAAAAAGGTAAGTCTCTATCCTGCACGCTGTTTCACTCACACTATCCCCATATTAGCTCTGTTTGATACAATCACAATCACAATGATGAATACTATTAGACTTGCACTCTGCACACTTTCACCTGTCAAAGTTTGTTATTTTATTTTAATGAACTGCGGCTTTTACTCGTCCAAGGTAAGTTTTTTGTTTTATTCACAGTCACATCTCAACAACGCTGATGACTCACCCAGATCAGCGTGACATTATGCCACTTTGCTGTTAAATATACAATAGCACCAAGTCAAATACATCTTAGGAAATTAACAAGTCTGCTTGAGCTGACGCATGTGATATGTCCTTAGATTTCTGTACGTGAAGGTTTGGTTGAAGGTTTGTCTGCTTTGTGAGTAGTCTAATGCTTTTGATTAGAAAAAAAAATTGCCCCATTGATGTTGAATAAGCTTTAGAAATAGACACACTATAGATAAATAAATGTAATCCTTTTATTGAACTATGAAGATGAATTAGGCTACAGTATTGTGTTCAGAGTAGACCTTCATCTAAAAGTAGGTATTTTCTTGGGCTATTTTCATAATTTAGTCCTGATATAGACTTAATTTGGTCCTCTTCTAGCTGATTTTGTCCTTGTCTAGTCCATGTTCAGTTTCAGCTTTAGTCCCAATTTTTATGTGGTGTGTCTGCAAGTGCAAACGCAGCCCACAAGTCGAAAAAAAAGAAAAAGAAAGAAGAATACGGCTGTGGTTTGACAGCGAATGTTTTGCTGTACACTTACCATTACACACGCTTAATCTAGAGCAAATCAAAGCACTCCTTATGCGTTTACAGATGTATCAAGTCGACTGGTGCTGTTGTTTTCACTGCCCCACACCAAAGCCATTATGTTTTCAATAGTACAGTGGCGCAGGTTGAGTGTGGCTGAAGGAGAGCCGCGGGAACAGTCTGAGAGATGCTGAGGAGGCACAAATGTGACATATACGTATTGCACCCGTTTCTAATTTGGGCTGTGCTCCTCTGTCCCCTGTGTTGTCTTGCGCTCCTCTCAGAGTCATTTTATATTCGCTGTAGCCACAAACATGTCTCCCTTTAGATAGACAGGTAATGCATGTGTTTACCGCTAAGATTTATAAAATACTGGTTCGTGGCACCTCTTAGGAGCCCCTCTGCCACTTGTGGACTATCATGGCAGCTCCTTTGAGGCTAAAATGCTATGCTGTTTGGAGTGCATAGCGTAGCATAGTAATATCTCTGGAGCACAAATCACGAGGGTATTTAATTGCTGTCATCAGGATAAAGTGCCGTTCTGGAGCTTAAGGGAAGCCCGCGCATGCAGCTTACAGGTACAGCCCGGCTATTTGTAAATTAGTGTACTTTCTAATGTAATTGCTTTCGTCGTCTAAAGATGGAGATTGTCCCGTTTCATTAGAACACGCACATTACATGGATTTGACTAGAGCGGGCTGCAAATCTCTCCCAAGCTGTTTTCTCCCTTTGTACCCAGTTTTACATGTCAAATTAAATGCATGTCTGAACTGAAAACACTCCCACTTGTACAGGAACACAAACACCTGGGATTTGTGGTGTAACAGGGAAAAAAATTAACACAAAACATGAAAAAAATGACAGCTATTTCGAGGATTTAGGCCTGCTTCCATTTCTCAGGAGGTTTTTCAGCTTCCTCATTTGTGCTACATATGCTTTGATAAGAAGTGCAATGCTACATGCTGAGAACAAATGTGTCAGGATAAGTACAGTACATCTAGGCAATTTTTGTTTAATATATTGACTTAAAGGGTCTGTAGCCGACTTTTAATTCTTCAGTGCAGAAAAAAAGCAACTCCTTTTTCTCCATTCGTTCTTCACACATGGTTCACAATTGGGTACAGCCCCTTAAAATCTGCTTTGATAACAGCAGTGGTTAATATTCTTCAACATCTACTGTATTTAGTACATTTGGTTGTTGATTCATCCTCTTGAAACTCAGCAGGGCCAGCTCCAGTAAAGAGCAGTGCTTGGTATCAACTTCAGCCATTTAATTTACCATTTTGTGAGCCTCATGCTGTATATATATCAGCTCTAATTTACGTGTCAAGCGCTGACAAATTCAAATACACACGTGTTGAAACCTCATGCTGCTAGAAATGAACCTGTCACACCTTTCATTCTGAACTTACTGTTTCACTGTGAGGCAAGGTAATATACTAGTCTGTAAAAAATTATGCAAGAGTAAGGTGGAGAAATAAGAAAATTAGAAATAAGAAACCGGGCAATAACAATAGCTCTTGCTATTTCATAGCTCGAGGTCATAAAAGTAAAATACACTTAAGTTACATTTCCATTGGGCTCACTTCAGAGTGGAGCACAATGGTCCGAAAGTGTCTCCACTGCCATAAGTACTGGGGTCCGAAAGGGCAGTGAGTGGTACTTGCCTACAGGGCGTACTGGCTCGGTTTTTGCTCCCGGATACTGCATCTAACTCTATCAAAACTGAGCATTTAATTAATACAAGGGAACATGCAGCATGGAGGCGCAGATTCATTAAATAAATGCAGAAATAAACTGACGATAAACAAAAAGTTATTTCTTGTTTTCTGCTTTAGCCACATCTCACAGCCACACAAACTTGAAATTACTGAATGTCTTTTTGTAAATAGCTGAGATTGGCCTTATGAGGTGAAGTATTCAGGTATGAAATAGAATTTGTTTATTAAGTAAACCTGTTCGGGTGATGTCAGCTGCTCACATAGCAGAGCTCTGCGAGCCAGGACTTCACATAGAAATGCATTTCGCCATTAATAGAAGCGGCCCAGACTCTCCAAAATCAAATGATCTGGGGAACCAGGAACAGTCGAAACATGGCTCTTAATTACTATGAATACAGGTCCAAAGTTGCATCTTTGAGGACAGCATTTGTGATATATTTTAGACCCTTTTCACAATATAGAACAGCTTTTTCCCCCCTTTGACATAAAGTAAATGCTATGTTCCGTCTGTGGATAGACCAAACAAATAACCCTGCCATCCTATTTCCACATTCTAACACTTTACAGTCACCTCTTATCTGCACACTCATTATGTCAAATGTCAGCGCATGGATAAATGTTACAGAAGCTGACTCAGAATTTTAAACAAGCAAAACTTTGGAAGCATATGGCTAACATCAGTGCCATCTGGTGTGAGAGGCTCAGCCCGGTGAGAGTGAAGTGAGATCCAGGTGCATGCGAACGAGCTTTCTTTGTTTATCTCCAATGCTTGTGGACTAACATACTGAAGATTATGTATTAAGACCTGAAATAACCTTTAGCTTCAACCTTCATTTTATCTGCGTAGCCTCTGTCTATCACACTAGATTGCACTTCGACTCAACTTGTTTGTTCATAAATACATTGAAGCCTTTTTTGTATGGTCTTTTATTGGATGAAACATTCATTTGCAGCTACAGATTTAAAACTGGCACTTTAATTGAGCTGGAATGCATTTTTAGTCATTCTTCTTAAGACAAAACCGAGAGGGGAGAAAAGTGTTTACCCAGGCATTATCTCGCAACTGTCAACGTTTTGCTCAGCCCTGACTTTCCACGCTAAATTTTGCTGAGAGGTTCCCAAGTAGAAAGTTTAGCAAAGATTTGTTTTTGCATAGTTAAGCAAGTAAACGGCCAGACTTCATTATAAAGCTAATTCCTCACTCAGCACCTTCAGTTATTCAAACAGGACGATCTGTAGCAGCTTATCTGTAAATGTCACAGTTAAAAATAGGGATCTGAGACGACCATCTGACCATTTGTGGTGTTGAATTCTCACTAAACATGCACTTGGGAAGCACTGACTTGCACAGACCAGGCTTGCATAAATTAGTTTAAGGGTAAATGCTTAATTTGCATCGTTTATCATCATTTATTGACACTCCTAAGAAAGGTTAACACGTACCAATGAAGTTGCTATGCTAATTGATGATCCATCCTTTCAAGTTTTTTAGAGATTACCAATCGAGATCTAGTCTAGGGTTAAACATCTTGGTTTGGAATTGGTTTTGGACAGCTAAAACATTTATTTTCTTCCCTGATTAGTCTCATTTACAAGGCTATAGCATGGCAATGGGGAAGACAGTGTGGTAGTGTCTTTATGTAACGCTGTAACGTGGCCGTATATCGCTCAGAAAGGTGATCGCAGTAGCCGGCTTTAATTAGCTGCAGATCAAATAGAGCTGATCAAAACAGACGATAGCAATAACTCACAACAAGATCGTTCCCATGCGGACATTTGCCCACTAACAAAACCTCAATCTTTGTAGTTGAACATGAAATGTGGTTGTTCAAGTCATGGTATTGGTCTTATTTACGGAGTCTTGAAAGAGGAGGATGGTTTATTTTACATTATTTAGTGTTGTGCAGTGGTGGAAAGTAACAAAGTGCTGTACTTAAGTGTAACTTCACTACATTTTTGAACTGGACTGAAAGTATAAAGTATGGTTTTGGTTTGAGGGTTATTTTAGCACATTTATAGTGACTAAAAGTTCAGTATTCAATAGGAAATTGATTGGAATTGCTACTGTTGAAGGAAAATCATCACAATTTATTATCAAAATCATTACATTTAACTCATAAATAGCTCTCAAAATCCGTGTGAAATACTTAAACTCTTTACTAACACAAATCTTTACAATTGTTCCACCATAACTGACAAACGTCTTTAGCGCTACCACTTTCTTCCTGCTTCCTTGTCGACTTTAAAACCTTGTTATGCTCTTTATATCCCCCATAGGACCTGAACGTGTCGTAATGTACTAATCTTTGTCGCTTTAGAGCGGCCTTGCCAATCCGCCTTGTCAAGATGCACAAATTTCACTAGGGGCAATTTGATGTCTTTTTTCCTAAGCTGAGAGAAGTAGAAGTGTGTTTTTCCCATCTCTGGAGCAGTAAAGTGCCTCTGTGACCCATCAAGTACAATTACACTGTTTGTAGCCGGCGGTGATGGCCCTGTGGCACTGTGCGGTGTGGCCAAGACAGGACAGAGAGGTTACGTTAGATGTGTATCGACTTCTGAACATGAGAATCGCCGGCCATGCTTACACAAACTGAAGGTTATAATAGGCCTGGTTAAGTTGGCTTTAGCGGTTAAAAACATGGATATTATACAAAACATATTACCTAAAATATGATATTTCTATGACGAGGGATGTCACGATACTGATTTTAGAGTCACGATTATCATGAATCATGAATATCAGAAATATCATGATTTTACGATTATTCATGATTATTAGCAAAAAGAAAGTAAACATTCATATTGTATTTTTTTTTTTATGTTTAAACTTACAAATATTCCTGTGAGAGAAAAAGTTGGTTTGTAACAATTAACTTCCCTACCCTTAAAAACAGCATACTCATAAAAATTTGTAATTAAAAAATTGAAAATAAAATAGAAATTCCCTTCTCCCCCTCCGCGGGTGGTCTCATACCATATTGGGTCCTCTACCAGAGGCCTGGGAGCTTGAGAGTTCTGCGCAGTATCTTTGCTGTTCCTAGTACTGCACTTTTCTGGACTGAGATGTCTTATGTTTTTCCAGGGATCTGTTGTAGCCCCTCCTCCAGTTTGGGGGTCACTGCCCCGAGTGCTCCGATGACCATGGGCACCACTTTCGCCTTCACCTTCCAAACCTTTTCCAGCTCTTCTCTGAGCCCTTGGTATTTCTCCAGTTTCTCGTGTTCCTTTTTCCTTATGTTGCCATCACTTGGTATCGCCACGTCAACCACAACGGCTTTCCTCTGCTGTTTATCCACCACAATGTCTGGGTGTTTCCCATTTTGACCTTGGGGTTTCCAGTCCATACTCCGCACAGATTTATAAATATATATATATATATATATATATATATATTTAGAATGGCTATTATTATTGGCCCCTCATTGTTGCTCTTTTAAGCATTATATCGTGATCTCCATGGTAATGCTCGGGGGAGGGGCTTAAAACTTTGAGAAAGTCACTTTCCTTTGGCTCATGCCAACAAGAAACAGATTTGTGAAAAATAAAAAAGCGTTTACAGGAAAGATTCAGCTCTGGAACTACCTGTCTCCTCTCTCTCTCTCCTCCTTTGAGCTCATCCGTGGCTCCACTTTTGGCTGGCGCTGAGCGAGCGGCCGCTTTGCGCTCCAGCGCCGTCAGCGGTGTGGCCCCTCACGTTGCCCCGTGTAAACTCATGAAGCAGCGGCATGAAAAAAAACAACTCACGCTGACGGTAGCTCGCACTAGTGTGGACCTACGTGTGTAGCGGACCAGTCGTTCAGCGTGCCACAGTCACGTGTACGAAAGGCAATCATTATAAACAGACCAGGCCACCATGACGTGCGTTGTGCCTGGACACAACTGCACACTCCAAAAACCCCACGAATAACCTATCGTGGCCATAAATATCGCCATGATTGAAAAACCATTTAATCTTGACATCTGTAATCGGGGGTCACAACATCAGTGACAAGCACTCACTTTAGTTTTTTAAGCGCAGACACAGGAGGAAAGATGAACTCAATTAAAAGTAAAAGTACAAAAATCAACTTAAGTTAAACTATCTGTGACTGATGAAGGAACTAGGCGAGCCCAATGATAATTCAAGATTCAGTGGTTACAAAATGCAATTGTAACCTTGATATAGTATAAGAAGTCATGTGTTACATTTTGTTGAACTTGATTACATCTTTTAGATGTCATTGCATCTAGTTCATTATTATTACAGCTATTACAGCTTTTGTTAAATGTAGGGGTGTCAAGATGATTTGGTTAATCGATAATTGTGATTATTTAGGTTACTATATAATCGTAATAACTAAAAAATAATAATTGTGAATATTTTACAAGCAAATTAAGTGGTTTTAATTCAATCCATAGTTGAAGTACTTTTTATCTGGCTGTTTTCTGTCACATTTACTCACAAACATGAGAAAACGTAATTTGTTTCACACAAGATTTCACACAGTGTCAGTAATAGTTGTGAATAATTGTTAAATTGTGATGTTTTTTCCCACAGTAATCGTTACACAAAAGTTTGAAATCGTGACATCCCTAGATATAGTACACCAAGGGATGTAGTACACCTTTATTATAGTTTGTCAATAAAGGTGGAATTGGTCATTTCCAGGACTTACATGAGTAATAACCCTTGAAGTTGTGGGGTGTAATCACAGACTTCATTAGTAATGTATTACACAAACCCCATTAAAAAGAAAAAGAAAGGGGGGGAAAACTATTGAACTCAGGTGAGACCTTTGGATCAATTCATGTTTCAGCTTCCTGTTATGCAACATTTTGAGGACATTAGTTGTTTCCTAATGGTACTATTTAGAGGTCATGCCATTTTTAGCGTGACCAAATGTCCCGCAGGCAAACAAAGTAGTGCACTCAAAATTTCCCACAATGCATCTTGAAACGTAGTGTCCAGCGCTGGTCCCGTCTAAACTGAATGAAAAATGGATCGAAAAACTGTTTTAGCAAAGCACTGTTGCCTGTGATGAATAAACCACTCTTAATTAAACCGTTATGCTGCAAAATTGCTATCAACTTAGCTTGAGCTGTAAAAAGACCACCATCCCTGACAAACAGTTAAATAATCCCGTCTGTTTGATGTGAGAACATGAGATGTAAAATAATACTTGGATGATGATTATTAGTCCATAACTATGGATTTGACCAATATGTATTACAGAGCCAGTCCATTTTATCATGTTAATCGCTATGGCGCCGGTCGTAATTTCTCCCATGGATAAAGTAAACTTTGACATGCAAAACCGAAGCTCTACCCTGGCCTTTTGCATTCCAGGACAGTTCTAAAAAGTAGATTTATTGTTTGTGGAGCAGTGTTTTCACAAATCAAAAGTCTTTGGCGGGCGTTTGATCGACATGTTTTGCTTCTTTGTGCCAGTCTTCCTTTCATCACTAGCATCACTAATCAGATAAACAGCCCAGTGCCTTCATCCTAGTATTTCTAAGACTATTTTGAAATACATGCGGATTATACCGAGATTACACACAGGTCTTTTAAATCTAACAATGAGAATGAGAATATTTATAGCCGACAATGAGACGCATATAATTTTCCCTTTCAAAGAAAAGGGGAATCTGGAATAAAAAGGCAGATCGATATGAACAGGGCTCGTCTGGCTTCCCAGGTGGACTGCAAGGAGATCTGCCTGTGGATCAATAGAGCCGGTCAATGCCAGCTCCAGACTACTGTAGGGATAAAAAACTCTTATTTCTTGGCCCACAGAAGGAAGAGGATGAATCTCACTATAAAATAGATAGGAGGAAAACACCTATACTTCAAAAGCACCCTTTGCATG
Source organism: Chaenogobius annularis (assembly GCA_015082035.1). Classification (NCBI taxonomy): domain Eukaryota; kingdom Metazoa; phylum Chordata; class Actinopteri; order Gobiiformes; family Gobiidae; genus Chaenogobius; species Chaenogobius annularis. The sequence continues at coordinate 2,163,742 of BJKM01000008.1, read as the reverse complement.
TCTGTTTGTTTAGTTATGCCCTCTAGATCATGCATTATGGCTGTTTTATTGAGCGAGGAAGGCTATTCAATGGTTCCAGTGATTTATTTTATTATAGGCTATGGCTTTAGTTTGTACCGGAATGACATAAATAGACATGTTATGTTTATAATACATGTTTATAGGGTGTCTGTAGAAATATGGAAGAAATGTTTACTGATGATGGCTTACACTATAAGAAGTGACAGCACAGTAATAAAAATGTGTGTTCTTATGAAAGTACTCAATGCCAGAAAAACATGTAAGACAAATTTGAGAAGTGGGCGGCAACGGCTCAGTGGTTAGAGCTCCACCACCTGGCTTTTGTATGAATGTGGTTGTCTGGCCAGCCCTCCTACATTCTGTTTGAATGCAGAAAGATTGTAACAAGAACGTAAAGGAGGATCAAGAACTCAAAGAAGATTTAAAAAATAACTACTGTAAAGGAAACACTATGAAAGTATGGGAAAAAATTACAAAATACTTAAAAATTTACAATATGAATTGGTTAATTTGCGAGAAATTTCCAGAGACCCAGATTTCAAAGCTAATTAAACAGACAAGGTATTTGAAAGCTGGGCAGAAAGGGGCCTTCACAGATTCTCCCAAATGTTTAAAAACGAAGAACTGGATTCTTTCGAAGAAATCAATTCTATAAATATTTACAAGTAAGAAGTTATTTGAAAAGTTAAATCAAGAATAAAGGCAAAGTACACCAACTAATGAGGTTCATCACAAAAATATCAGATATTAAATCTAAAAATATTTTGAGCAAATTGTCCAAAATTGTATCAAGTCAAAAAGAGAAAATAACTGTTAATATTAAGCAAAAATGGGAGGAGGAGTTGCTTATCCAAATAACAGAAAAGGAGTGGGAACAGATGTGCATCGGAATCCATAAAACCAATAGTTCCTTATTTTGGGGGGAATTTTCTTGGAAAATTGCCATCAAGTACTTCTTAACCCCTGAAAGCATGACAAAATATTAAGGCGATTCTGAATGTTGGAGGAAATGTGGGGAGAAGAATGCCAATCATGTGCACATTTTCTACACATGCACAACAGTACAAGCATATTGGCAAGAAGTAATTACAATTTTAGAAAATGTCATTCAAAAGAAATTGGACTTAAAACCCGAAAACATATTACTAGGGAAATTGCCAGTAAATATAACATCAGATGAAAGTTACCTATTCCGAATCTTGAGAATAACAGCCTTGAAAATGATATCTAAAGAGTGGGAAAAAAGTAACCCACCCAATGTTAAGAAGTGGATCAATGCAATACAAGCAATAAAAATGGACGAAATAATGACTCACAAAATAAGGACTTTCTTACACATTAAAAGTCCTTTAGGACAAATGACTTTCTTACAAATTGGCCACAAGGTTTATTTTGCAGAGGACTCTTTGGAGAGTGGCGCCTGCACAAAAGGGAAACTATTTGAACTGAACTGAACTGAGGTTGGGGTGGACAGATTAGTTATAATTACCTGCCTTGTAAGGGGGTTGTGCTTGAGTGGAAATCAAAACAACTTTGTCGTGATCTGTTTTTTCTGTCCGTTCTCCTATAATTTACTATTTTTCATATAGGCTAAAGGTCTGCCATATAATATAAATTAAGGCTATTTACAATATATATTAATATGACAAATCTATGTTAATTAAATATTATATTGGAATTAATTCATAATTTTTTTTTTTTTTTTTCTTTTTTTTTGGTTTGTTTGTCTTTTTTTTTTTTTTTTTGCTTTTTTTTCTTTTCTTCAATTTACTGTTGAGGCTTTGTTGACGGTCAATTGAATGACCTATGTTTAGTACTGTTTTATTGTGTTCCTTCAAAACTTAAAAATAAATTATTAAAAAAAAAGAACGTGAAGGAAGTCAACAACAAAACTCCTAATTTGGGACCTCAGCTGCAAAGAGGTGTTTCTCAAACGTTTCCACCCCTGGGCAGCTGTGGCTACAAGAATAGCTTAAAAGTAGTGAATATTGCATGAAAGCACTTTGAGTACATAGAAATGCACCATAAATCAGAGGCATTATAATCATTACCAAAAAGGAAATACTAATGTTTTTATCTGAACTATTTAAAAAAGTAAAAAATAATCCAGAATTAACATCACGTAGACATTGCAAAAATAGGCAGAATTCTCTATTTGAAACATATTTAGCCAACTTGCTGTGTATTCGCCATTCTTCTGAGACCATCCAAAAGCCTAAACTGTGGCTCTCTCCACACACTGATGCATAGCGAGGAAATGGCATGGCTCCCAGTGGGAAATTGAATAGTCCATTTCCAATGGAGTGTGCCCTGGAAAATCCATGGGGGTCAGTGACAATTTGTCTCGGGAGGTCTGCACCAGAGTCATTATGCTCAGGACCAACATGTCCCAGGGGCCTGCAGCACACTTTAACAGAATTCCTGTTTGATGTATATAAAACATTTTCGCTTTCCTTGGCTTTTTTCCCAGAGTGGAAATAGGTATGAAACCCCCAATGCTCCCATTCAGTAAAAGGCGGATGAATTTCTGATTACGCAACAGCCTGCCCAGTAATCATCAACACTACTATCATGGAGTGAATTTTAAGTGAGGCAAGTGAGTATAAATCTCCTATGTTCAACTGTACGACTGGAGAAAATATTAGACTTCTGCCAAATTCTCAATTATTTTTAGGAGAATAATATAGTAAACAAAAGTGGACAATAATTTAGCTTTTTGTTGCCTGGCAAATGAAACAATTGTTTTGTTCTGCACAGCACAGCACTGTAATAATTTGGGTAAAGTTAAACCCCATCCCATTGCTTGATGGTCTATGAACTCACAAAGCAGTGGTGTGTAATGATATTTTACTGAATATGGTCTGAAATTGTTTTTTAAAAAGCTGGTTACTTGAGATATACATTTTCCTGTAAGTCAATTCTATTGTTGAATAAATTGATCTTCAACAAGTCCCTAATCTTTCCAAACCATTACTTAGGAACATGTGATTAATATATTGAATGTGAAGGCTGTTTATAGCATTTTGCTCATATACTTGCTCTAAATTACATCTGCTTTTATAATTAAGAGCTCTGGCGTGGCTTCCTCTGGGAGAACAGTGTAAGTACAGCGGCACTTAGATCTCAGTAAGTTACTAATTTCTAACATCCCTGCAATTTGATCCTAAAGAAATGAACACCTTCTGCTAATTGGATTACTCTCAGCCTTCAGTTCACTTTTAAAGAGCATGCGTTGTGCATCACTATCTAATGTTGCTTAAAGGAGACATGTTATCCTTTTTTTTTTGGTATTTAGTATTTAATTATAACATAAGCAGATCATATTTTTGCATTTTGTTCATTTCAAACTGATATAATATTCTAAAACGGCTTAGTAATAGAAACAGGTGCATTAACTTCCTGTTCCTACTTTTGTTCCTACCGCAGAGCTGATAAACCCCGCTTTTTCTTTCCGACATTTCACTTGACAAGCAGCAGATTGTCATTTACATATTTTAATTTTTGAAAACTAGTAACATGACATTTTAGAACCCTAATTGTAACACTTTGGGTCTTAAATTTTCCAAATAATCAAAACTAAGTACCGGGATGTGTGCGGGGTAGGTCACCTCGAGCCTCAGTTGCAGGACATAAAACAATCAAAATATAACTTTGAGCATACTAATCATAAGGAAATATGGTTTTATCAAGGTTAAAGCTTGTTAAAGTTGAGTTTGCCTAATATGTCCGCTTTAAGATGTTGCGGCTACATTCATTGTTTCATTGTACTTCATTATTGAAATGTTCCATGCTACAGCACATGTCTCTCTGCCGGCCTCAGCTGCGTTTTTTCCTGTTTCAACCACACATGACCCTAACCGACAAAAGAGATAAATATACTGTAAGAACATTGCACCAGGTCCATGTAATTAAGTCTATTCTTTTCAATCATGCCTCGTGCCCATATCATTAGTCCATCTCCTTGTTATCCATTCGCTCCTTTCTCATATCCTGTTGTTGCCTTTTGCCTCTCTACTTGTCAGATTGAAATCACCTCCAGATTGCCCTCACGTCTCTATAGCGAGGGAGAGAGAGAGAGAGGGGGGGTCCTAGAAAGCCGGAGGTAGATTACATGACCACTTGATCCACCGGCGCTGTATTAGTCAGTAGAAAATGAGAACCCAAGCTTTAAATGCACTCATGCTGCTAAATTATTCAACAATGGCATGTCATCTAAGGTTTTGACAATGCATTTTTATCCGAGTCTTATCGGAAATTATCCATTTTAATTTCAATGGAGTAATGCACTAGTCTCTTTACTGTAAGTATAAGCATTGATTGACTCCCAGGATGTATTTTATTTGCGTTGAGGCTGCACAGATCAGCTACTTTATAAGCTTTTGTTTTCATGCATTTCCCCATATCAGACATTAATGAGCACAGGCTATGTATAGGGCTGTAGTTAACCTATAGAAGCCTATATGGCCACATTATGTAATTGGACCATATTCTGCTGGGTTTGCTTTGATGTGCAGTGTGTGTGATTAGTGGCACTTGCACACTGCACAGCTAATTGTTTCAGCGTTATCTTGTCATAGAAATAGGGAGTCTCATTTATGCCAGAATATACAGTCCACGGCTCCACCAGATAGCTACTTATATGAAATATTGACCTGTCTTTGGAGCCCTATGGCAAACATATTTGATGATTCATATAATTATTGTTTCATAAAGCTTTTAGAACCTTCAACAATATGAGAAAATAGTGACTATAGTGTCTACTGCAATGACAGGTCAACAATTCACTCTCATGAACTAAAGAGGCCAGAATTGCTTATAGGGACCCAAAGTGTCCTCTTGTGGCATAAATATGAGAACAGCTATTTTTTCAACACTGTGCTGGTAATTATAGAATCATTATCCTGAAATAAAATGATTTAGGAAACTGCAGATGTCCAGAGTTTCCCCTTAATCTCAAATATACAAGCTCACGCATGTCCTGAACAGAGAAACAATCAAGTCAAATTTTTCTTTAATGAAGGTTCATCCTGTCTGCTATTTTTTTAACTATTAAAAGAAGATGTCCTTTTATCAGAAAGGATAGTTTGTTGTTCATGAGGGTCAACCAAGGTTTCCAGTTGCAGTATTGTACAGAAAAGGGTTTTACATATACTGTATAAACCCTTTTTATCCCTGGAACTTTATGAAACCTCTTTGCCCAGTCTTTTTTCAGTTATGTCATTGTTAAGATGAGACTTAATCCATGGTCTGTTGCTTTTAATGGCAAAAAACAGTGTGTATTTATTTATTTTGCATATGCGCAAATGATGATAAAAGAGATAGTAATCTCAAAGTGCATCACTATAGGCTCGAGCATCCTGTCATTGAATGCTAACTCCATTCACGTCAAAAGTGATATATGTTTCCGAGGGTAGTCTCTTCACACTCAGGAAATTAAAAATAGAAGTCCAATACAGAGTTGTCTGAAAAGTGGTGGATGGGGATCGGGCTTTCATATCCTGACTGTTATCTGAGTATTATTGCTAAAACCTATCCTTGTCTGTTCTCTGGGACTATTCAAAGTCAAATGAAAATGCCTGTGTATGGATTTAAAGATATAGGCAAACCAGCTTGTATGCTTTGTGTGGCCTGCATCAAATGTTTTAGTCATTTAGTTTGCACAGCTTCTTGTTGGACTGATATTATATTATTAATTATAATTTTCACACATTTTGAAATCAATAATAAGAGAAGAAAAAACACAATTTTGGTTTGATTGAAGAGCTGGGAAGATATTGCAGCAGATCTGCTTTGAAAGCCACAGAGACCTTGCTAGCAGAGTGGTCAGCAGTCATGACGTACGCAAAGAAGGTAATTCACTGTTCTTTGTAGTCTTTTCTTCAGGGGTCACAGTAGTTGCATAGTCTGAGAAAAAGACACAGTCAAGCAAGCATTCACTTATATTCCTTCGCAATTTTACATTTGGAAACAGGTGTAAATTTGTCAATGGACGATTTCTTAGCTTTTTAGCAAACTGCAATTTGTACATGAATTACCTGAGCTTTCTGTTTTAAAGGCGACATTCAATAGGTAGAACATTTAGTTTAGACTTTTTAATTTTGAAGTGCTAATATTTCATCACTCTAAACCCATAGATACAGATATTGTGTTAAGGACTCTTAACTCACTTGTATTTTTTATTTATGACTTCATTGAGAGAAAGTTGCAGTACATGGACATCAATATACATATTTTTGAATTCAAATGTTCCATAGTGACACAATAAACATGTTGATACAGTGCATTTCCATAGGTCACGGTTTAACAGAATGAAAAATAGATGACCTTTATCAAATCCACATCTGCATCATGTATTGTCAACTTAGATCAAATGTCACACAAAACATATGTCTGTATGTTTGTATCATCTAACACAGTGCTGTAAATCTGAAGAACATTGGGCCCTTGTCACTGATTAAAGTAGGCTCTGTACATGAGAGCTGAAGATACCTTACAGATCATTAAGTTAGAAATATAACAACACCGCCCTGAGATGTCTGCTGAACCCCTGGAGACAATTATAGAGGAGAGATTTTTCATCGACCCGCCTCTTTCACATAGTTTCGCTCTAACCCAGTCCTTATAAGCCACCATCTCTACTCGATGCATTTCTATGGGGCTTTGAAGTACCTGGCGCTACACCCAGAAGCAGGTTATTAGATAAATTATGTCACACCACTCCAAGCACTTACTGAAAATATATCATTGTCTGAAAATGATTTTACTCTCAATTTAAAGCACCTCGTCTCTCTTTTAAAAAAATGCCTCACTTCCTTCTGCTGTACAACTGCAGAGCATTTCAAGAGGCACTACATGTTCTCGCGACGACGGTGTTGGCAAGGTATTCTCACTGTTGTGTCAGCCTTTTAATACAATTGCATGGCACTCCATTACGCATTTGGAATAGCAAAGTAATTAGCGTTTATATAGCAAACCAGCCCAACCAATACAATTTATCAAACAGGTTTCAGCCACAGTTGTGTAGGAAATTTGGAATCAAGTAACACACACTTAAAAAGGCGTTCATTTGGTACCAACATTTTTGGTGGAATTTTGGTGATGCCACAAGATTTTTACTCTACTAAAAACTTGGAAAAAATAAGTAGTTAATTGTAATCGTTTTCAGTTGTCCAAACTTATTCCCCACTTTCCAAATGTATTCCTTCTAATTATTCACCGCAATGGGTTTTAGTGCTTTTCACATCTTTTTTTTTACTGTTTTCACCGCACTGATAACAACAACTGGGTGCTAACAGCGCACCAGCATTAATCACACGCTCTGTTTAGACCCAATGTGTTCTTATAGATTCTGAAAGGAGGCTCACCTGAACGAAGGAGGAAGGCACAGGAGCAGTGCTGATACCACACGCTTAATGGAAATGTACATAATATCCATCTTCAGGTGGAGGAGTGCAGATTAGTCGCTAGCTGATGTTTATGAGTGTGGCGCGGTGGATAGCGGTGCGGCTTTGCTCTGCACGGCAAAACAAACCAAAGACGCTCGGAGTTGAACACCGTATGCTTCGTGAAGAAAATAAAGCTCCTGTGTGAGCGCTAAAATGAGTAATATGGGCCAAACCATTATAGGACAGTGGAAAATGCCAGGTTAATCCCAAGGGCTGCATCTGTCACCATAGAAGCCTGTTACAACTGCAAGCGGCAATAAAGGGCTTGGACCCCACTTAGCTTCTTGTTGGTCATGCAAATTTACTTGAACATGTTGACTTTTTAGTCAATTGACAATACAAATTTTACTTTGTTAGATGAAAATGTTTTGTTGGACCTATAACTAGTATCAGATAATTTTATTTAGTTTGATTTAAATTTAATTAATAATCTAAACTGACACAGCGTTACCCATATACTATGGAGTGAATACAATCAATGTCCAGCTTTACCATTGCATGTTAAAACCTCAGTGACTTTGCAGAGTTGTTATGGACACAAATTGTGTCTATTCTTGTGCATGTATATAGGTTCATATCAGGGTCATAACCAAATGTCTGCTCAGTATAAGCCTATTGTTTATTAGTTCCAACCTTGACACTTACACAGAAATTCTCCTCTTATACACTGCCCCTAACAAGGGATCATAACTTCTCACAATGAATCATGTACATTATCCACACACTTTGTTGACATTGGTATTTTCCAATCTAGCCACAACCCGCCCACCACATTCCCAAGAGGACAGGGAGATGAGTAAAAAGTCTCCTAAGGTGTTTTGGAGGCTGCTGACAAGCTGTTCTGCGGCTATTAAATCCATTGCTCACTGTCAAAGCGGCTCGGGTGTTGTAGATTTGAATGAGGAAATGCCAGTGCTACTGCTACTGCTGCCTATGCCCTGGGATTCAAATTTACACATTATGGAGCACATATTGAATTATGAACAGAAATACCTAAACGGACATGGATGCGAAGAATGTAGTGCTGCATTCATTGCATTATATACATTGTGTTTAAAGTTTAGAGCTGGTGGACAGCATATGCTCTGAAGACAGGCTTCCTGGTTTTATTTAAATCGTCCAATGCATCTACTTTGTACTTTGTGTGCGCAGGTGTATTTTCTGCCATTAGTCACAGCGGGAAAATGTATTATTTACCAATGTACATTAATTTCCAGATTTGTAAGGGAGATAAACCTACTCCAGTTAAGCCCGAAGACTGACCAAAGGATAAAGTAATCGTCTATTGAATACATGAATATTTTTGGGATAGAGAATTTTTTAAAAACCCCATTGTTAGATTCAGAATGAGGGGGAGAGTAAAATACATTCAACCCTAACCCTACCAAAAGTGTTAATAGTGCTGCCTGGCGGTGGAGTGACTCCAACAATTTACTGCATGTCCTCCCTTCTCTTCTAAAACCGACGGGCCAAATAATTTTTTTTTAAAAAGTTGATAATTCAGCCTTTAATTAAAATGACTTCCTTGTATATTTAACATTAGCAAGCAGATCGCAAAGACCCTGACACACTCTGACTGCTAGTAAATACTTTGTAGTTTTGCTTCAAAGTGTGATTCACTTAAAGGGACCTTTGGAAGTATATTTTCAAAGCAGGCGACTGCGGATAGAAGTTGTAAATGTTTTTTAAAATACGAGTCAAAGGTAGGCAGGTTTAGAGCTAGCCCTGATCTACATAAACTGTTACATTCATTAAAGTACTGCTGGGCCACTGTGACAGAAAATTTTATCTTTAGCTTTCTGGGGAATATCTGTGTTTTGGAAACAATAAATAGAAACAAGCTATAAAGAGAAAGGTCTGGATAACAAAAGTTATAAATGTTTTTTTTTTTTACCAGATTGTATAAGAAAATCTAATGAAAAGCTTTGATGTATTGAAAAAAAACATTGGCTTGAAGAAACAGGACTTTTATAGCCATTTGTATTTAAGAAGTTATTATAATAAAGAAATAAAACAAAGCAACCGCCATTATAACCTTTTGACCCAAATCTTTGTTGAGGTTTATAAATCAGAACTTTCAAGGGAATAATATTGAAATTCTATAAATGCATTAATAATTTCGACAGCCACTCTACTAAATATATTAAAAATAAATGGGAAAGGGAGGATATTTGGTTTTGACTGACAAAGAATGGGAAAATATATGTACTTCACAATAAGTACCTCAAAGTTGCATGTCTGGAAAAAAAAATATTGGAAATGTACCCCATTTTTTTCCATAACCCCATGTCAAAGTGTTCACTATTCATAGGGAAATACTAACTGTTGCAGAGGTTGCGTTTTCGAGGAGGCTTACCGTCATCATGTGTTCTGGGATTGTCATGTTGCTCACCACCATCCCGCTCAATTTCAGAACTCTGTATTGGGCCTCAAAAGGAGTATACTCCTGGCAGCAGTGGAAAAGGCCATCACAAAAAAATGGATAACACAAACTGCGCCAACGATTAAGGACTGGACTGACAATATCGTTGACATACGGAAAATTAAAACAATAAATCACATTTGAACTTAATTTGAAAATTTACAAATTTGACCGACTTTGGACTGAATGGTACCTTTATTTTGGACTTGTGTGCTTAATTTTTGTTGGGTGTCTTCTTTATTTTTCTTTCCTTTATTTTTAATTTTGTATTCTTTTTTTTTTAACAATGTTTTGTCTCTTGTGTTCTCTCTGGTCTTGCTTTTTTGTTTGGTTCTTAAACAAGCTATTTTGCCCAAATTAAGTTTATACGGCAAAATGGAACCTGAAAGTAGTTTCTTAGTAGTTTGCTAAGACAAAGCGGAACTAGCTTGCTGGCTAACGGCAGGTGGACTTCAACTTCCTGATGTTTATCTGGTTTTCTACAACTATTTACTTGATTTTCTTTTTTTAATCAAGTAATTAAACAGGTTATGGCAGAGTTTATCATTTGTTGTTAGACTGTTGTTAGAGCTCTTTCACATTTTAGTCTTGTTTCTTAGAAAATGTCATTACTCATCATTGACTCAAGTGTGTTTACCACTCACTGCAAACATTTAGAACGTTGAGGTGTGACTTGTATGACCCCTAGACAAATAATTAGGAATGCTACTGTATAGAACTTTGCAAAGACTTATGGGTAGCCAGTAGCAGCTAGAGTACCACATGTACAATAGCACCAAAATCGAAATAGCAAAAATAGGCCTCCTCTTTCACAGCCGTGCTCTGGACTGTATATATAAATGCTTTGCTGCTCATATTATGATAGCAATAATAGTGTGTTTAACATATGGCCCCTGTTATCCTCCTTGTCTTCCTTTAAAGTCATGATGAAACACCATTAGACACCATTTGCTTTGCCCTGTGTGCTGTGTGAATCCTATTACCATCTAACAGCACATAATTCTCTCAGAGATTGATAAGAGCCGGTGCTACCCCTGCTATCAAAATGTTTGTTATGAACTTTATCTCAGCTCTTATTTGAGAAACAAATGGCCCTGTCATCAAGAACACACCATCTATAATTCTCTGTCTTTTTTTTCCATAAACAGTTTTTGCGCCAATGCTGGCCTTGGTGCCAGAAGATAAATAAGGGGAATTAATTTGTGTCACGATGACAGCGACGCACTGGTCTTCTGGCAGGAAAAACAGAGTGCGCGGCGTTATTAATGACTCTACGTGTGTACTGCAAGGACCACAGTAGCTCAGAAAGAGGTCAGGAGAGAGGGAGGCAAGCCAGGGGACGGTGAGGGGGAGGAAGGGAGTGTGTGGTGACGGGACAGGCCGTGGATGGGGGTAGAAGAAAGAGAATATTCTGTTAAGTGGCAGATGAACGCAGGAGACACCAGCCTTTACTTGTCCTACTTCTGGATGTGCACGGGCTGTATCCTTGGTGTGTTGCTCTAATATAAATAAAAGGCTCCTTACGGCTGGTGGGGGGTGCGCTGTGTGTTTTACCGTGTCAAGTGAGACAGAGGAATGGCCACCTAGTGAAAGATTTAAATCACTATTCTGCTCCATTAGAGACTGAGGAGAGTTGCGATAAATATACCACCCACCTGAATGTGCAAGATGGCTGCAGAGTGTGAATTAAATTGGATCTTAAACTGGAGTAGAGTAAACAATATTCATGAGTTTCAGCTTCCTGTGTACATGTGATATTCGTGATATTTTGCAGAAGATATATTATTTAGTCTTGAATCGTTAAATGCAATGGCAACAGTACTAAATCTGTGTTTGTGTAGTGTTTTCATTGTAGTTTCAGAAATTGGTGCCATTATTCAACCACAAAAGACATGATTGTTGTTAGTTGAAAATATTTTAAGCCATTTGATTAATATGGCAAGTTTGAGGAGCAAATTCACAATAATGTTAGGTAGTTTGGATCAGTACAATCATGTTCTAAAATAAATTGTATTAATTTCAGTTTGTAGTCCTATTTCAGTCTTTTTGTCAATATATTTAAAATGTGAACTTTGAACAGAATCTTATAATTAAAAATCTAAAATTAAATCCCAACCCCAGCACTTGCCAGGAAAATCACAAAAAAAAAAAAAAAAAAAAAAAAAAAAATCCCCCCTCCCCAAAATAATAAAGTATAATAATAGATTTGTATTGTAGTTGATCACAGTTAGCGGTTTCATTTGCATTGATTTATTTATCATTGGAGTAATTAATAATATTAATATATATATATATATATATATATATATATATATATATATATATATATATATATATATATATATATATATATATTATATATATATATATATATATATATATTTTGTGCCAGTGCTAGGTAAAGCTGAAGTTCCAGCTAACATACAGCATATCGTATGTCGGTGTAATCCCTCATTCGTCCAGGATTGTTCCATTGTAGAAAAAGATTCAGTTGTAGTCATCTGGACTCTGTTTTAGAAAAACAAAACGTTTCGACTCTCATCCAAGAGTCATTCTCAATCTGTCAAAAAAAAAAAAAAAAAAAAAAAAAAAAAAAAAAAAACAAAAAAAAAAAAAAAAAAAAAAAAAAAAAAAAAAAAAAAAAAAAAAAAAAAAAAAAAAAAAAGTCTGAGAACTCTGGTTTATATCTTAAAGGATATAATAGTAATATTCTATTAATAATAAATCCTAATAGGATATAAATCGGAGTTCTCAGATTTGTTTCACAGATTGAGAATGACTCTTGGATGAGAGTCAAAATGTTTTGTTTTTCTAAAACAGAGCATATCGTATGGCTATTGTGAACAATAGCTATAACACCCAATGCGCACTTATGATGGCATTGTCTGACCATGCAATAATGATGCAACTGCACTTTTTACTTTGCAGATAGTAAACATTCAGAGCAAATCTGGCAGTTCAAAAGTTCAGTAAAAGTTTTGCAGATAATGACAAATGCAGCATCCCATTTGTTTTTTCACAGATTTGCCCTTCCGACTTTAAAAAAAAGGAAGAAATAGAACATTGCGAAGATTCTCTGTAAATATCTGTAAAATATCACAAGCGTCTATTTCCAGCTGTTACAGATTAGCAGACGCTTTCTTAAAAGAATGCAATAGGTGTGGAAAAGTGTGCTAATTGAGCTTGGCAGAAAAGATATGTTGTTGACAAGCATGTACTGTATCATGTGCTGTAGGCGGATGGTTGAAGATCGAATCTTTTCAGACTCCCACTTGGAGTGAACAGAAAATCCTTCAGAAACTACTGACCTTCAACATACTGGCCATACTGTCCGTGTGTTGATCTAATGGAAGCAAAGTAGTTCTCTATTTCAAGTTCATATTAAATGCTGGACACAACCTAATGAAATATCATCAAGCAAAAATAGTATGACATACGAAACAAATTAGTTGTTTTAGCTTTAACTATATTGTTTTGACGTTGTATATTTTGTCTTGGTAGGAAGAGACAGCGAAGGCATTTAAAAATATGAAAAGGAAAGTAAGAAAGTACAAATGTAAAAGTACTGTACTTAAGTACAATTTTAGGTATCTGTACTTTACTTAAAAGCACATTTTACTGTGCATACTTTTTACTTCACTACATTTGAGAGTATAAAACTGTACTTTCTATTCCAGTGCTTTAAATAAAAAGTACTTTCCATATAGTTTGTGGGTTCCTGTTCGTGAGCAAACAAAAATATATATATAAAAAGTCTTTAAATGTTGGGAAATGGACTGACTGAAAATCAGGACAATTCTTTATCAAGATTATCAAATTTTACTATTTAATAGTTATAAAAATACTTGTATAATGCTATATTATACATATTTTTTTATTTGAGTACATGTACCTGTATCGGTAGTTTTACGTTGTGAGTGGTCTTCCACTACTGAAAAATGTATGTATATGGAAAATAGAACTGAATAGAATTAGTAGGCTATAGACAAAACATTTACTCAATCTAACTGACTGGTTAGATTGTCAGTCGGCCCTAAGGCCACAACAAAGTCCAGGAATAGCCTGGCGCCCCTACCCACTGATCAAGAGCAAGTTTTCAATTCAATTCAATTTATTTTTGGAATGCCCCAAATCACAACAGTGGTTGCCTCAAAGGGCGACGGTTTTAAAACTAAAAGCGTTGGTTGAGTTTTGTCTGGGATAATTAGTTTAGTGAAAGCTAAATCTAGGGAGGGGGCAGACGAGACTGGGTCCGTTGTTAAAGATACAAAAGCGCCACACATAAGGTGGAGGTGTTGACAAGATTGTGGACGTAAAAGATACATACACTCAGCACAGACGTGTGCAGAGGGAGATAGCGTGCTGACGTCTAGGGACGGTCAAACATGGGAAAGAATCAATCTAAAAGCGATGTGCCCATCCCGGAGACATCTGTTACGCTGGCAAGGTCAAATAAATATGGTAAAGCGTGTCTGGAGTGTCTGCCAATTGTGGTCGAATAGATTTGGGTTTCCATCTGGCGGATCACTAAGAACGGACAAAATGTATGATCCATTTCAGCAAAATTGTTAAACTGAATGAATAGAAATGAAGGTTTTATGATTTCTGTCTTTGTGATTTGAATGCTTTTTGTTTTCTGTTGTGTGAAGCACTCTGAATTGGCTTGTGTACGAATTGTGCTCTACAGATAAACTTACCTTGCCTAAGAGAAAGTAGTTGATTTATTTGGTTTAGCCAGAACAAAACTGCTGTGCAAACAACTTCCATCCATCAATAAATAAACCATACGTTTAATGTGATTATGTTTGCCAATAAAACCAGAATCAGTCAATTATATTGTGTATATCTCACACCTGTGCTGAAAACATGCGACACACATCATCATTAGTTTGATATTATTTGTCTTTGAACAGGAAAATCATTTAATTAGCGATTCTTCAGGAGACAAACTGCCGGTGTTTATGTGTGTGAGGCAGCTCGACAGGAGGAGAAGCCATTTACATAGCTACGATTGCAGGGGTCTTGACAAACATGTGATTATTTCTCAGTAATTAGCTTGCAGGCATCCCTGTGGTAAAAACAAGGGTGGTAATTATGAGGAGAAGGTCTTGGGACGTTGTGTGCGTACGTGTGGTGAGAGACAACTCACTGGGGGATAAGACAGAGGAGCACAGCGAGGGCAACAGGCATTTGCTGAATGTGTCCATGCGCTCATCAAAGACAAAACACAGGCCTAATCACACATACAAAGTGGATTGGCAGTGAAGTTAAATCTAAAGATAGTGAGAGAGATCAGCCTATCATAAGTCAAATTAGATAATTGGTACATGAACAGTTCAGATAATTGTATGGGCTGCAATGATCTTCATCGAGTACACATTTAGTAGCTCTAGTACACATTTGAAAACTAGCTAAGATGCAAAGTGAAAGTTTAAGTTCCATATTTTGAGGAGAAATACATAATTTATACTGTGTATTTGAACATTGTCACGTAAATGTGGATTATCAACATGGCTATAACTTAATTTGTAAAGTCGGTAACACTTAATATAAGGCCTACCCTTTTAATGCCCTTAACAACTCGTGAATACAAATTTTATTAAAAATTAATATATAGTTTATTAAGAATGATTCAGACTTAGTAACAACCTAATTAAAATGACTCCTATAGTCCTAACACCTAAATTTAGTGATTACTAAGCCTGGATCCTTCTAAATAAACCATTTGGTCATTATGACTAAAGTGTTTGTTCATGCTTTATTAAGGCCTGTTAAGATGTAGTTATTGCAAAGTGGTACTGTAACTTCTACAGATAATATTCAAACAATGATTTAATGATTCTATTGTCTTTTGTTGTATGTCAAATTCAAACTTTTACATAGGATTAAAGTAAGGATGTAGGTTTAGTTGACTTGGTGAACTGCTTATGTTTTCCATGCACGCTGTTATAGCTGCCAGCATCAGTATCGTTCAGTGCAGATGCTGTGGAGACCCTGATGTCAGAGTGCTTGGAGTCAGGGGTCACTCAGGGGTCACACAAGATCCATCACACGTTCGACTAATGCTGCTTGGACCGCTGGGCTGCTCTTGGACCACCGGCTCCCACCGCTTGAGTTGCCAGGCAACAGCAGCTGTAATTAGCTGAGGTTGTAACGCCTGGAGTCAGATCAGTCTCCTCTCTGGGTCAGGCCGCAGCAGGATGAGGACCACACCCACTCACTGCTCTCCTCCAGCGACTTCACATGATTACACTGGGCACATATGAGACAAATAAGCACTCTAACGCTTCCCCTAATGACAGTAAAACTAATTAGCTCGGACATGCTAATCAAAAAGTTAGCCACTAGGATTTGAGCATCATAATTGCTCTCTGGATGAATATGATGTGCATAAATAAACATATTGAAAGCTTAGCAAGCCACTTTTCTTTTGAGAGAGAAGGGAGGACATGCAGTGAATAATCAGAGTCAGGAATTGAACTCACAACACTGCAGCCGGCTTCACTCGGAGCCTGGCATACATGTGCTGCACCTTAACCACTCAACCATCGGCCAGCACAGCACTTTATTTACTCATGTAAAACCGCAGTATTTGCCTTCACCTATCAGAAGCTAGATAACCGTTTCGTCACAAATCATGTCATTAGTAAGCAAAGGTATTAAAGTGCCCATTTAAACATGTAGTTTAAAAGTAGTTCACAAAGATTTTAAAAACTATTAGAATCTTATATGCAGTCATTATGAAAAATAATTGCCTGTCGGCTGGATGTCCCCAAATGTATGCTTGAGATAGCTTTCTACTTTCAGTCCAGTTCAAAACTGTAATGGAGTCAAAAGTATAGATCCCTGCCTTCAAATGTAGGGAAGTTAAAGTAAAAAGTATCTACCTTAAAAAGTACTTTAGTAAAGTAGAGATTTTTTTTAAAATGTAGTTACTTTCCAACACCACAATTTGTTTATGTAATACCAGAATTTGGTGGTTCATTTGCAATATATGGTGGTTAATTTAGTAACACAAAACATCCCATACAGTAGTGTTGAAATATAACATGTTGGAGTATGATTAACTACAAGATAAGACAAATAAGACTTTTAAGAAGCTAAAGGTAGACTTTTTGAACCATATTACAGAGGGACCCACGCAGCTTTGGCTGAGGAGGAAAAACGTATGAATAAAGACAAATTGCCATGTCCATACTGTGGTGGAATTACGATTACTGATGGAGGAAGTGCGTATCATTTTCTTCTCCGGAGACAAACTTGCATAAATAAATCATGGCAGACTGACATTATATGCACAGTGAGTAGAAACAAAGTCAGTTCATTTCAATTGGACGTGTGAAATGCAAACAAGTACCACAAGTGATGGATCTGCTGTGCATAACTGTTGTGTGAACGCTGATAAAACCTGACAGACTTCATGTTATGTGTGGTATTTTAAACAACAGTGTCAGATACGAGGCATAAAGCCAATGAGCGAAGAAATTGTTTATAATGTCATGCATATATCACATTCCTCTCTTTTCATGCAAATACATCTACTGAGCATAAAGCAGAAAAATTATAGTTACCATATTTACAACAACTCGGTGACCTTGATACTTTCCTGTAGGATTAGTGAGAGTTGTATGAGAGTCGTATGTGAAAATAGCAGTGGTATGAAAAGTCTGTCAGCCCGGTTGGTGCTCGCGTTATGTAAATATTTAAGAGTGCCCGAAATGTGGGTATCTCAGCGGTGACCTCATATCCCGATCCCGTGAGTGATCAGAATGCTAACGCTACAGGAGCCACTAGGAGCTCCACCAGCTTAAAGTGAAGGCCCTTTAAAGCTGCTGCACTTTTAGTCAATAGGAAATGTGAGTGCAGACTATTGGAAAACTGCTTAAAGGGCTTGTACCTGATTTTAATTCATTCTAGTAAAGATAAAGACTCTTTATACTATGCACTGAATGGTAAAAGCAGCTAATGAGACATTGAGACTGTAATATATAATCCATGCATTTTACAAAGCATTCTATTGGGTAATAAGTAATAACGAAGCTACTGGCAGGGTCACTTCTTTTTGTCCAATCAGGGAAAACCGCTGCCTGAAACTATCCCAGACACTTGATTGTCAGTCCTGATGCATTATCAAGAGTGACACTGAAGCAAAAAGAAAGCAGAGATTGTAGAACTATGGTGTCGTGTCGTGGTGCAATATCAGAGAGGGGTAAAGAAGTAAGTGGTTCAAACTAAAACTTTCCTAACTCATGGTTCAAAATCAGATAGAGGGCCTTTAACAGTTCTGCACGTGTATCAAAATATGATATAGAATGTACTATAAAGTGCCTTGCCAAAAGAGTCAACGACAAAAAACAGCTGATGTTTTTTACTTTGCCTGTAATGTCCCAGCTTGCCTGTCTAGCATCTATTCAATTATGCAGTTACTTTTGTTGCTGTAAAAAGTACATTGAAAAACATTGATGGTGTCACCTACTTGTCTCCATGGAGATAGATACATTTAATGCCATACTGTGGAACGTTCCAGGCAACATTTCAATAGACAATAGAGGACGGTTTGCACACCTTTAAGAGGGTAATTGAACAGAAGGAGCAGAAGGAGGTAAAAGGGAATTATGTATTTTTTTATTAGTATAATTATAATAATAATAATAATAATTATTATTATTATTATTATTGTATATTTATTATTTATTTATGTATTTATTTATTTAATTATTTATTTATTTTATTGGTAGTCATTTTCTTATTGAGGTGTTTTACTATTATTTAAGATCACATGTTTCCTTTGGTTTGTGTTGAGCTGTTAATTCAAGAATGAATTTGCACTAAACTAACCTTAAATATCACCTTTCAAATGCAAAGAGCCTCAGCAGAGTATTCCTCAGCTTTCTAGTTTGATAGTTTATACGCACAATCACAGTTCTAAATGGTTTTAGCCGCTGGAAACATTTTGAGTTTTTGCTGTTTTCACAAGGATACACTTTGGGCACAAACCTTACATTAATCTCTCTAATCCCTTCACTATAAGAATCCCGGCTGCATCCCACTAAACCTACATAATAATTGTTCCATGAGCTTCAAAATATCGTTTCTAACACAGGATTTTATTACACGTCTTGTATTGCTGCGTACGAAAAATGGTTAGTGCTGAAACGCTGAACCATTTCCCTTTTTGATGTGTCTAAATATGTTTGAGAACAGCTTCTCTGAAAATCATTGTTCAAAAGCCTTGATCTATTTAAACCACCTTTTAACAGTCAAGACTGGCCTATGAAACCTTATTTGAAAAAAAAGAAAGATGGAAAACTCAATGACAAGGCAGAAGCAAAAAGGTGATTTGCAGTGACCCTTGAAGAGCTAAAAAGTATTGATTCCTTGCAATATCTTTGGCAAAAGGACGGTCTTTTTTGGCCATAGATCTTCATAAAAACCTGCTGAAACACCAATACTGTAACTGTACTCTGCAGTAAAAAAAAAACATGTGAGTCTTTATCAAAACCACCCAGCTGAGGATGGAAGCTCTAAACCGATGGGATGGGTTTTCCCTATATGTTACTGTGTGCGGATAACAAGTGGATGACATTGGCTTGTTTGGTAATAATTCATGACCTCCGACCCTTACTGGTGACCCATAAACCGGGGCAGAGTATCAGGGGTTGGTCCTCAGCCCATAAATCCACAGACACAGCATCAGCAGTGGAGAGAGGCGCAATAAAACAGACACGCATCATAAAGTGCCCCAGCGGACTAAAAATACTCCTCTCCGTATTCAAACAGTCACTAGAAGATCGCCTGTTAAAGACTCGCACATTATTATTCAGTGAGACTTCAGTGCTTTGTTAGTCACTCACAGCTGCAGTGGATTCTGTTATTTTTGCTCTTGAGATGTAAAGCAAATTTCTCATTATATAAGGCTCAAAAAAGTAAAAACACTTAATTGTTAGAATCGTTTTTGCTTTATAACAACGCTAATACTACTACCACCTCTTCAATATCATTACTACTCCAACATCTTATATGTGTACCCTTAAAATATCAGTACTTTTCTAGTTTTTAAATGTAATTATTCACTCATATTAACTGAATAACTCGTATTATTTATTTTTATGCCATGTTTCCGTTTGGTAAATATAGTGTGGGAAATGTAGGATATTTTTTGATTTCCAGGTATTTGTGGGCTTTCAGATTGGATCACAACATGCAGTTGATAATATGTTAATTTTAGTAATACAGTATGTATGAATCCTCTTAGTGTGTCCTTGTATTTTAATGTTATTTTTTCTTGGCTAGTCAATCTTTAAGAAATCTAAATTCTAATTGTCTTTTATAGCTATCCAAGATTTATTGCAATCAAATCAAATCAGAATTTGAATAGTCACAATTTGAGGATTGCATGTATTTAGTCAATATTATTTCCTTTGCAAACAACAAATTATCTCATCTTATTCTGTAATAAAAACTACTAACCCTGTAGTGTAGACTTCCACAAATGTGTTCTGAAATACATAAGATTCTTAGAGTTAAAATTTCAGATTTTAGTCTCTCAGATGTAATGCCACAGGACATGTTTAAAATGTGCACTTGGAACTATCAAAATCACAATTAGATATTTTTTTTTTAACATTGTTCAGACGGTGGCTCTACGCTCTTTATTATGTTTCAATATTGTCCTTGCTGAAAAAATGTTTGGACACCCCTGTTCTAGTCACTAATAGGTTAGTGTCTACATTCTTACCATATAATCAAACGGGAAAACTGTCTCTTGTACCTAATCTGTGAGTTTGACATTTAGTATCTGAAAGCCACATATCGAGGTAAATTACACAAGCAAGTATCTCGCAAACACAATTTAGATGTTGAAACAGGTTTTAAGCACATTTGCTTCTGTCCGGGAGTGCTGCTCCCTGACATGAACACTGTGACCCACATCTCAAACTGCAGCTGGATTTCACTGGGGAGTTTTGACATTTCCCGTTGTGCTCTTTTTACTTCATTTTTCTCCAAAGCCACAGCCCTGACACATCTGCCTCCTTATTTTAGAGCAGTGTGTCTTTCCTCCTCTCCTCAACGTTTCAAAGGCCCAGCTCCAGACAGCGTGTCTCTTCTGACGTCTCCCTGAATATGTCACAGCGCTGACAATGAACCCTCCATATGCAGTGGATTTACGAGGGGCAGGTCTTAATAAAAAGTGACCCTGAAAGCTTTTTGTGCTATTAGCCAACATGTCTATGCAATTTACTGCCCTGATGATATCTGCCCCTGTCTTGAATGCAGTTTTTCATTTTAATGTATATGAATTCACTCTGACCAACTGGCCTTCAGAAATGTATTGGTCAGGAAAAGGCTCCAGTTAATTATTGTCACAACATCATCTTTCAATGGATTTTGGATCTGTATATATATTGCTTATCAACACTTATTAAAATGGCCATCAAATGTGATAAGATACAATATTGAGGGGGGAAAAGTCAGTGAAGTATAATTTTAGATTTTTATTGTACCTCATTTTTGTGTTGTTTTGTAACATTTATATTCCAGCCTTCCTCTCTAATCCCCCTTTGATTTGCCGCTAACGACATTCATCACTGAGGAGGAAAACATTGTTTCATCCTTGTAACTTAAACGATGCAACACGCAACCCAATTCTCTGAGCGTCCTGATCTGTTTGTTTCCTGTGGTCCCTCTTGTCCCTCACCAGCTACCGTAGCCCCCTCCTCCTCGCTCCCCAGTGACCCTCCTACGGTAGCAAAGGCACCAGGGTGCACTCCATATTGGGCTTGTCCCTCGAGAGGAGGCGGCTAATGAGCCACATGTACTTTCCAGTGTGAAGTTAGCTTTTTACCTTGAGATGAAACTTACAAAACAGGCCTGGGGTCTACAGTGAATATAGTCATCTTTACATGCTGGTATAATTATAACATTTGTTAACATCATCAAGCCATCTCCCCAAGCTATGCAAATCAAACCTATGTTAATTATGCCAAGGCTCAATTCTAGCTATTTTGTATTATGTAAATGAAGAGCAGTTTTGAGTTGGAAAAAGATGAAGTTAATCAGATTAGCAGAAATTTGAGTTGAACACGAAAGCTTTGATTTAGTAGAATTACTCTTGCTTCAAAAAAATTACTCAGTTTGAAGTAAAAGTATCAGGGGCGACAGGTGCAAGAGCCTTCATCCACTTTAGGTTTGATCTCTGGTTCTGACTTTGAATTCTAGCTATGTCCTTTGGAGAGACACTTCACTTTAGATGGTTAGGTTATTGTGCTTGTGTGTCTGGTGGTCAGAGCAACCATAGGTTCAGATAGGCTCATGTTACCGTCAGTCTGACCCAAGGCAGCTGTGGCTATAGAATAATGGTTTGTTTGCAGGAATTCGAAATGGATTAGATCAGTGCAAAGCCATAACTTTGCAAATCAGATAGATGAATTCATGATCACAGGAGTGCATTTCTGTCAGGCATTGTTCAGAATGTAGTTTCATTAATTAGCCCCTAAAGTGTTGGTTGGATCAGTGGCATTTAGTCCAGTGTTGTACCCTGCAGCTCTTATCAGCTCACTCCCACAGACCACCAGCTGCTGCCCTCAGTGGAGTTCAGCTCAGAATAAAGCCCATAGTCCTCCCCCTCTATCAGGGAGCCCAGGTATACACAAACACAGGCCTAGCTCTGCAGTGGCCGCTCGGTAAATGGGGAGGACAATTGTAGTGCAGCTTTCAGCTTTCGGCTCCCGGGGAGTCCCGTCGTTCATGACATTTCCAAATGGACAAGCTGTATTCAAGGCCACACCAGGGTCGACCGCACAACACATTTTCGCTATTGACTGATATGTTTCTAAAGAATGCACTGACAATAAAGTATTTGAACATACATTTTAGCTTTCACAACAATTTGATGCCTCTTAAAATCTGCTGCTTTCTGATTTTGCTGTATGTATTTACTTTGACTCCGGAAAAAGATTAATGAAGTTCATTTTCCGGTCAGCTGCTGGAGAAGTGACATGGTGGTGAAGTCGTTAGTGCTACAGCCTCCCAGCAAGAAAGTCTTGGGTTTGATTCCTGTTTTATGTGGAGATTGAATGTGTAGGCTTCTTCCAGGCGCTCCAGTATAGGCTCTCCTGTGAACTATGCTGATTAAATAAAATATAAATCAAATTATAATATCATTGTTTGTCACTGTGACCAGATGTGTGACCAAAAAAAGTGTGGCACGGTAGCGCTGTAGTTAGCACTCTTGCTTCATATTCACATCCTGGGATCAATTCCCAAGTGGTGCGGGGTCTTTGTGCATGAAGTTTGCATGTTCTCCTTATGTCTGCTTTGGTTTACTCTGGCTTTCCCTACCACTAAAAACATGTAAAGTGCATCCGGAATATATTCACAGCACTTTACTTTTTTTCCTCATTTTGTCATGATTAAAATTATTTGCCACAATATTGGACAAATTACACCGCATAATGACCACTTGAAAGATGTTTGTTAGAATTCTTTGCAAATGTATTTAAAAAAATTATTCACTAACCCTTGCCATTGTTTTTCCAATGATCATCCTTGAGATGCATCTACAACTTGATTGGAGTCCACCTGTGGTAAATTCAGTTGATTGAAAATTATTTGGAGAAGCAAACACCTGTCTGTATAAGGTCCTGCAGTTAACAGTGATGTCTGAGCACAAACCAAGCCATAAAGTCCAAGGAACTGTCTGTAGACCGCCGAGACAGGATTGTATCAAGGCACAGATCTGCAGCAGTGAAGCTTCCTATGAGCACAGTGGCCTCTATTACCCGTTATTGGAAAAAGTTTGGAATCACCAAGACTCTTCCTAGAGCTGGCCGCCCGGCCAAACTGAGTAATCGAGGGAGAAGGGCCTTAGTCAGGGAGGTGTCCAAGAACCCAATGGGCACTCCACCAATCAGGCCTTTATGGTAGAGTGGCCAGACGGAAGCCACTCCTCAGTAAAAGGCATGATATGACAGACCACCTGGAATTTGCGATAAGGCTTGAATAGCAAGTGTCATGTCTGGAGCAAACCAAGCGTCGCTCATCACCTGGTCAGTACCATCCCGACAGTAAAGAATGGTGGTGGCAGCGTCATGCTGTGGGGGAAGTTCAGCAGCAGGAACTGGGAGACAAATCAGGATCAATAACTGGGAGACAAATCAGGATCAACAGAGACATGCTTGATGAAAACCTGCTCCAGAGCGCTCTGAACCTCCAACTGGGGCAAAGGTCCATCTTCCAAAAAGAGAACGACCCTAAGCACACAGCCAGGATAATAAAGACGTGGCTACAGGACAACTCTGTGAATGTCCTTGAGTGGCCCAGCCAGAGCGCAGACTTTGAACCCAATTGAACATCTCTGAAGAGATCTGAAAATGGCTGTGACGCTTACCAACCAAACTTATTGGGGTTGGGAGGGTCTGCAAAGAAGAATGGGAGAAACTGCCCATAAATAGGTGTAGCGAGCTTGTAGCATTAAACTCAAAAAGCCTTGAGGCTGTAATTAGTGCCAAAGGTGCTTCAAACAAGTATTGAGCAAAGGCTGTGAATACAATGTGCCTTTTTTTTTTTTTCATACAAATTATTCAAACAACTGTCTTTCATGTTGTCATTATGGGGTATTGTTTGTTGAATTTTGAAGCAAATAATGAATTTAATCCAATTTTGGAATAAGGCTGTAACATAACAAAATGTGGACAAAGTGTACAATAGGCTCCTCACCTCTGGGGCCAGGACTCTGCATCTCAGTGGGACTTTCCTGGTTAAATAAAGGTCAATAAATAAATAAATAAGCATTATTTCTTTTTAGGTCGTGTGTTTTGTTCAATCTATCCCCTTGACCTTTGTAACACTTCCCACATATTTGGTATTAAGTGGTCACTGTCTTTTGTGTTATTTTGGCCACCGGGACATTGGTTTCTATTGTGCATCGATGACACCCCTTTGATTATTCATGATGTTTATCCTCCTCCTTTTTTCCACTTCCTGTATCCATGGATCAGAGGGCAAATATCAGCTCAATTATGGGAAGTGTGAAACAGCAAAGTAATAATCTCTTTATGAATAATGAATGGCCTTAATGGTCCAAAGTAACGCCGGATGTATATGGGATAACTGGAAAAGTAAATTACACATAGTTACCTGGAACACTTTATGCATAGGCCGGAGGGAAACTAGATGTAAAAACAAGCTTTTCTTAATGAGTAACCACCCACAGTGAAGTAAATACTGCATTATCTGTACCATAGCTCATTCTTTGATAGGTATTGAGAAACTATTTCATGTTTATCCTAGAGGCTATGGACAAGCAATTGGATTTACTTTTACCAAAGTATTTTTTACTTCTATTTTCATAGAATTGTATTTCTCATTTCCATGGCACCTTACTTTTACTCTTGCTGGACTAATAAAACACTCTCTTAGTTCCTTAAAAATTGTGCTAATCTTCCCATGAGAAGTCCTTTTATTCATTTTAAACAAATGCCAAATAACATCTATACTATTCCTCATGCAATAACATTTAATAGCGGAAATTGCTTAAGTAATTTGTTGTATTCATTGTACTCCTTCCTTCTACTTAGATAATTTTAAAATGACGGCACTCAGTAGTCGTGTCAATAACACACGTGGTTTCCATGTGAGCAACCCCGCAGGGCAGGGTCATGAATTCGATTTTCGGCTCTCGACAGTTTACTGAAATGTCCTTCCCCAGTCTCATCCCCATTTCACACTGTACTGTCCTGTATAAATAAAGCCTACGGGGCAAAAAATCCTTTAAAAAATAAAATTATGGCACTTCATGTTCACAAGTAAACTTGATTCAACAGTTAATGCTCTGTGTAACTCTGAGCGACAGGGCCTGCTACCATCTCCTGACAACAAAGCACCCTGACACAACTCATCACGTCAATACACATCATGTCATTTAATCCATGTCAGGAGCCATCGCAACACGCATACAGCAAACAAACGAGTTACCACCAAACAACTGGTCCACTAACATTTATTTTACGTTAAGATTCTAAAGATGGATCAGAATACACATTAATGGATAGTTTAGTAAAGTAAGGCTGTCACATTTTTGAGTTTTGCTAACAAATTTATATTAGAGTTATTTAATTAGGATTGTGCACTGCAATGATGTAATGACAGTGCAGTGTGTCTTTCAAATCTTCAAACCCATGTTAGAATTACCTTAAAACTGTTTTAAAAATTATTCTATGAACTAAAGCCCAGGGCTAATTGTTATGGAGAGGTTGTCTGGAGGAGCTGGTGAACTTTGTATGTGAGCGATCCTCCAGGAGACTCGCTGAATAATGCAAACAGCCAAACCTGAAAATAACCTCTCCTGAGCAGCAGCCTGTGCCCTGATGCCACATCCTCTATCTCCACTGTCTGCAGCTCCTTGGCATAAATACACCCAAAACACACAGCCAACTGAATCCCAACCCTGAAACCTTCCTTTCGAAGTATAATTCAAATTATTTAGACACATTTTATCTGGAAATTTTAGTACCACAGATATCCTACTACTCCTGTGTGGATTCAGTTGCATGACTTTTTCCTGTTATGGACGCCCTGTATAGGACTTTAGAAATGTATAAAAATATTTTGAATATTTAATAACTGTACACGACATGTGCACATCCTATCATAGATGGAGCAAACAGACTGGATTAGAGCATCTTTTGGCACATGAGCGATAAGATTTTGTGAATGGACCATGTGCCAATCAGTATGTTCCTTTTGTGACAACTAGAGACACAGATTTTTTATAGAATCTCCAATGCCATTTTCCTTAGCCCGATGGCGTCATTTACACAAAAAGAAAAGGATTTGATAATGTGGTTGAAATTTATTTTTATTGGGTGCTATTTTCTGACCTCAAAGCTCCTCTTTGTTCAGAATTGCTCCATTACATGTTATATGTTTACATGTTTATATGTTTGTGGGATTAATTAAATTATCTGAATCTGGATCTGAATCAGTAACAAAAACATACCCAACCAGTTCAGACTAGAGATTAGCTCCTTGGTGTGGAAAGGCTGTAAAAAGCGTATCACTGAGCATAATTTTGAGGCTGATGGAGGAAATCAAGTATCACTGAAAACCACCTCAAACACAAGAAGATCATGCTAACTCTGAAAGTAAAAAAATAATATCCCAAAAACACATTTTGCTGTAACTCCCCTTTGCCACTGATTTTTCCATAGCACAGTTGTCCCTGCTGTAAAGTAGTGATTGGGGAATGCTTTGGTGATTGGCCTTTGAAGACTGCATGGACGCCCCACACACTCGGGGGGCCCTGATTGATCGGAGATGTTGACGGACAGCGGCTTTTGATTGGGCTGCTGTTATCTGTAATGTAGCTGAAGCTCTTAATGGCCTGACAAGATTAGAATGCATTAGCGTCAGAAAGCTGGGCGGCCCCGGGGGCTGCTGCGTGTGCTGGGTGAGTGTTAATAACTGAAGATGGAGCCTCACCAGTGCGTGGCATGTGCTGCTGAAGGTCCACCTATACTCTCCTCTGAATCCCAATTTGAAACACGGGGGCAGGGACAGCTGATGTAACTGTATTTGAGATGTTGCGGCAATGTATAAAATGTGCTGAAGTTGACGTAATTACTATTGCTGAAATACTCCTCATTGTGTATTGTCATTGATCATGTGTGTGTCAATAATTATGGTAACAATGTGTGCGGAATCATCATTATGAGCATCCACTTCATATTGTCCTTACATCGACTTGTTAATTTGTTGCCAGGTGATAATTAATTTCTTACTATAAAATCTGCTTTAATATTACAGCATATTATTGGATTTTCTGTTTTTACTCCATCAGGGAATACTTTTATTGTGTTCTTGGGCAACATCTTGTGTCTGCGTAAAATGGTGTTTTAAGTGTATTGAGTGCCCACGTGAGGTGCAAAAGCTTAATATAAAACTGACCACGTACGACCACTAATAAAAACTGCTATTGCTTCTTCTTGCCAAAATTATTACCAGTTCTTGGACTAGTGTACACAAGGACTCGCCGTTGTGGTGCGATGGTTAAGGGGAGTTGTACATGTGTGGTTGTTACCATAGTGGCGTTTGTGAGTCCAAACCACGACCATTTGCCTAATGTCTATACCCTCTTTCTCCTGCCTAGCCTTCCTACTGTCCTGTCCAATGAAGCCTTCGGGCCAGGAGAAAAATCTTTAAATAAAAGTCATATGGAGGTAAAAACAATTCTGTTGCACCATTTGATTGACACAGCTATCCATGGGTTTTAGACAGATGAGAAATTAGGACTGTTACTATAGAGATTAACAGTTTAATTGCTGCATAAAACAGGAAGCTGAAACCCAGAAATATCATCTCTATACTACTACTTATACTGTTACTGCTATACTATTACCACTACTATGTTATTTGTTTGTAGCTTATGGCCCCTTTACTTTATCTCTGCTTGGAATTAACATTGTAGACCAGCATCAAAGCAGCAGAGATCATGGTCCTTGTGGATTGTTAATATTGTAAATGGGGAATTGTATAATGCTCAGGTCTGTAATAAGCTCCCTGGGGGAAATTAATAACCATTTAATACGCTGCAGAGGGTTGCTCATCTGATAGTGAGAGCACAGTGGGCGTAACCGCGAATAGGCAAGCAGGAAAATCCCATCATGCAACATCCCTACTAGCTTTTTACAGCCCGGACTGGAACTTTGCAGGGTTTATGAGTATCTTGGCCTAGTTTAGTCCTAATTTGGTCATCACATTTGGATATCTTTGGCTTGTTGCATAAGATGGCTACAGTTGCCATAAAGAGATAGATCTTCTAAGACTGACCCGAATTAATTTTCAATGCTCTGTGTATCTGTTTGAATAAAAATAGTTTCACATGAAACAAATACAACTGATGTAAGAGCTGATTACAGAGGCAGGCACTGGCAATGCTTCACTGTTTTGAATGTTTTATTTTACAGAAATGTATGGTGGGTGTATACTAAATCATATTGTACTCCAAACTATTTGTTATTTTTCCCAAAACTAGATAGAATTAGATGATGCTAAACGAGCATCAGGAGTAAAACTAAATGTAGTTCATATATATATATATATATATATATATATATATATATATATATATATATATATATATATATATATATATATATATATATATGAGGGGGGTGGGATTTGAACCCACATCTCACAATGAAATGAAGGACAAACACCTATCCTACTGAGCTAAACTCTCATACCGTATCGTGGTGGTGATTAGATGAAATAAGCCTACTTTACCGACCAATTCATCACACAAATTAGCATTCTATGTTGTTTACTATATGTTGTCTATGTTGTTTACTTGTCTCTAAAAGATAGTTTTAGATTGTTGAAACTTGGCACTGCTGTTGCTTCGCTTCTCCTCGCACTTGGGCAGTTAACACCGGCAAACATCCTTGATTCCCAAACAGGTTTATTCAGCGTGGTTTGAGCATAGATCCATAGGTTTAAGGCTGTGTGGTCTTCAGAGCATGTGCAGGTCTTTAAAAGAAGCTGCTCTGTTTCTAAAGGCTCATGTTAGAGAGCGGAGCATGAACGGTCACAGCCACAGATTTCGCCACTATGGAAAAAACAAAACCATGTTTCCCGCGCGGTAATGCCAAGCAGCCTGTAGCGGCCACTAGAAGCCAAGCTTCAGCAACAGAAGTGAGGGGAAAACAGGCTTATTTGGATATATTTTACAACAATTCATATATAGTTGTGACACACTGTAATTTTAGAGTTTATTGGCCACTGATTGCCTTTATTGTGCAGACTGGACACACACACACACACACACACATATATATATATATATATGTGTGTAGTCCGACGGTCACAGGAGTTTTAATATTTGCTTCATGAGTTTATGGGACTAAAAGCATTTCCACTTTTCAAAATTCACTTTAACTTTTATGTACATAAAACAAAATCCGCCTCAAGAGAGCATATAAACATTTCTACTTTTATTAAGGTGTTCTAAATGTGATATTTGGTGTTCCCACCTCCCATTACTTATGGACACATAAATACAAAATGGACACATTTAGAACACGCACTGCTCAGACAGACGACCTCAGACCAGAACTCTTCACAAATAAGACTTCTTTTATTCCTGACTTCAAATGATTGTCCGTAGTTAATATAATCCAGCCTGTTGCTGTTGATAACAGGCTGCGTGTGTTCTCACGTTAACTGACCAGGAGCTCTCTTCTTCACACTGACACTTTAATAAAAAATAAGTCCTATGTTGTCACTGATATCACTGTGCTGAAGTTAACTTTTATTCTTGAGTTTGTATCCGAGTTCAGAATATTTAAATCCAGCGCTGCCTCTCAGCTGCATCTCAGACACACAACCAAACTACTGCACAGAGACGAGCATTAATCTGTCAGTAAATTGGATGAAATTGTTGTATTCTAAAGAGTCTATGCTTTAAAATGATGTATAACATGCTCAGGTGGAATCATGGGTGGATTATTGGTTATTTCAAATTAGTGCATTCCTTTTTGAAGAATATTACCACATGCTCAAGTTGATTTTCAAGCTAGTTTCAGGTAGGAATTTTCTTGAATATATTATAAAACCAATAACTCCTATGTGGTAAACGATCAAACATATTAAAATCACACACTGATAACAATTATAGTGAAAAATCATTATTGGCCCTTATATTATCAGGATAGTCCAACATGCAAACTGGAACTCTTTCAAACACAACTCCTCATTACAGAAACATTGTACTCGATGTAAGAATTGTTTGTCTTTGTGTTTTTGTTTTTAACATGTTTATCTACTCAAAAAGCAGAATGAGCTCCTCACTTTGCGTAGCCAGATTGTGTTGGATTTTCTAAAAAGAGTTAAAGTGCATGTTAAAGCTATTACCTTGAACCTCAACTATGAACCTCAACTAGTAACATCCACATAAATCTAATTATCACTACGGTGGATTGGATTTGTGTTGACTGAATCCTTCGCGTGTGTCTCTGTGTCTCTCATCTTTATTCGCCGCTCTCCGTGATGAGCCCCTGCAGCTCTTTGACAGTATTTCAGGCACAGACGCGGTGTGACGCCCGGCATTAAATTGGCCTAACCTCAGTGTGGAATTTTTCATGGCCGCGATCTGTGTACGACTGTAAAGACACTTCTCAGCAGCCAGAACGAGGCAGCAGCAGATCATAGTAAATCGTGCACGGATACAAGAGAAATGGTGTAAAGAATGCACTGGGTTCCGACACACTGTGGGTAATAGTAATGCGTTTGAGCTTCTCGTCTATAGTTGACCTTTTGCAGACTTTTCACCATTCAAAGAATACCATATTTAGTTTTTAATTGCTATGGAAACGCATGCACATTTTTAAAAACAGTGAAAAGCATTATGTTATTTTGAGAGCATACAATAGAAATAAGATGACAAGATTGGATATATGGAAATGTATTAATCACTTACTGAACAGTGTCTTTGAGTGTAATGAAAGCTCTATACAAGCCTTATGCACTAAATTATCCAGTATGCATGATACTTAGCAAGTAGGAAATGGTTCTATAAAATTAGATTATTTCCTTAATTACCTTGTTTCGAAACATGTCAAGGTAATACATAGGTATTGTCTGATATAGTTATAGGATTAAACTATTCTTAATTTTACATGGTTTTTTTAACCGTTTAATATGGTGTTAGTGGTGCCAGGATTATGACCAGGATTAGCGGTAAAATGATTATCAAAATGTCAATTATTTGATTTATTTCATAACATAAAAAGACAGCATACCAGATCAGCATACCAAAATGAAGTGGTAGAAAAAACAGTAATCTTTGTTATCTGCCCCCTTTTTTAATTCATACGTAACACTGATGGTTTGAAACATTACACTACATTTGCATTTAAATAGCATGCGATAATACAATGCAAACAGATATCTGCCCTTTTAACTGCAACAGCCTCATTTTCTTTTTCATTATTTCAAGTGGCAGCCATTGTAGTAATCATAATGTTAGCACTGTACAATCAATACAGTCTAATCATATATCTATCTGTTAAAGTAAGCTTTCTTCATGCTGCATTTTCTTGCATATGACTTTTGTTTTGTGTTAATGAAGCAGTTTTCAATTTCAGATCAAACTACAATTGAATAAACTTCAATAATTGTGGTGAGCATTTCTATATCATCCAATACTCTAATCTGTGGCTGAGATTTTATCATTTCAGCCTGAAGCCAAAGTGAATGACAGTTTTTACTCTGACTCCAATTACCCACAGACCGTCCTTTTCAGTGATTGGACTTGGGCTTTTATTACACTGTTAAAATGGGCCGAATTATTTTGGTCACAATCAGAACTGGAGGTTTTCTGAAGTCCGGTTCTCTCTGCAAGAACATCTTTATTTTAGATTAAACGTTCATACCCAAACAAAGACTCATATGTAGGCTTAATAGTGTCATAGTAAAGGGGTGGAGTTGGTGCCGCACCATTGACAGCAGTCAGTGGGATGTTAACCGGATGTGGGCCGGATACATTAGGACACATTAGTGTGCTGACTCAGGTTTCACGCCACTGTCCGTGGATTGTGTGTGAATGAAGTTAAAGATTCAAACATTAATTCATGAGGAGCCTTATTTTTATGAAGAGACAGATTCCTGTACCCCAAAAAATGTGTTGTGTATGATTACCAAATTGTGTAAAATTATTTTATGAGCATAGGGTGAGTAAAATTAACTCACAAAATATTATTATTAAAAATGCATTGCAAATTTCTTGTGAGGATTTTGGCACTTTAACTCAAGTGGTGTTACCCGATGTTTGTCCTTGTGGTTGAGCAAAATTTGTTATTGCCTATAGAGCAGATATATTGTTACAGCAGGGTCCAAATAAGGCCACTGTGTGCTGCCTGCATCCAATTAAAAAGTGTTTTATTGTCCAGGGAGAGCGCGACGACCTCTGAAAGTTGTGAAAAGCGCTTATAAAGTAATCTTGGTGAATAATAAGGAGTTCATGCGTTAAGGAAAGTTAGGAATAACTTTGGACTGCTGCAAACAGTAAAAAAAAAAACTACGTATTTTTGAAGAAAGTATAAATCAGATGCATTTGAAATGGACTTTAGCCAGATTCATAAAATATATTAATTAATTCAGACATTGGGTTATCTTTAATGTGATTGTGTATGACCTGCAGCTATTAAACCCATACAATTATATTTAGATGACTTGGTCAGTGCCAGACGCGGTGTAGACTCAACAGGATTACATGGCTTTCATAAATGTAATATGCAGTAATCACATTTCATTGTATAATTTATAATGAGTAAACTTAGGAATGCACCGCGTGGAATCCCATTGGCATGTATCCTCAGTACAACCTGGTCCAGTGATAGGATTTATATTGCCTTTCTGTCTGAGCTTATTGATGGACAGCCGACAGCAGCGGGTGATGTGATTATGAACTGTTGCTCCCGGAGACTGTTTGCCTCTTTGGAAATAGAGTAAGGCATCACACAGAGCTAAGCACAACAGTCTGCAGGTGAGATGGTGCAGGCCAAATGGTTCAAGCAAGCGCTGATGAGTGCCATTTAAGGAGGAAGTTTCATAATCACAGGATGTAGCCAGCTGGCGTTTCCACTGAAATGATGTGCGTTGAAGTGGATGGTCTGAGAAAGGAGCAGACAGAATCACCTGCTTTTGCTAAGTGCAGGAAGCTCTGATGTTCTTACCTGCTGCAACTGCAATTTTGACTCTTCCATTAACAACGTGATGGGTTATGATGAGGAAAAAGCGAAAGACATACACATTAAAAGGGCCAAAGCCTCACACATAATACTGTGCCTATCAGAAAGTATTTGACTTTCCAAGCAAGATAAACGTTATAATCTTGATGGAATCGTGTGTGGGATTGTCATAATATTAAATTTTAGTGTTAACATGTTCGAGATTACTGACACAGTAATGCAACAGTGAAATCCTTCATTTTATTCTCATAGTCTAACATGCTACTATTCCTCAAGTTTGTGAACAGCTTTATGAAATTCAATTTAAAAACAAGGTAATGGGACCAAAAAAAAAAATAATACATTAAAAAAGTACTTTACATTTATGTATACATATATCAGGTTTATATTAGGTTAGATCTGTATATACTTTTCTGGTGGAAGGTCTGCCACCTGCTTGTCTCCATGTATTAAACTCATAAAACTTATCTTAAAGACAGTGAGTGTATGTACATACATATAATATATATATATATATATAAAAAATTTTTTTTTTTTTTTTTACATTCCTTCATCCCAGCAGCTGAGTTGTATCACAAAGCCATTGAATAGATTCAGATTCAATCACTGCTGGCTGCCTAACCTAAAGGCAAATCTGACAGGGCCGTGTTCACTGGGACTTTAGATTGATTTGTTCAGTAGAATCCTTCAAACAGTGACAAAACCCTATTTGAATTCAGCAGAAACACATTTCCATGTATCACAGTTTTGTGTATTGCACCGAGACAGGGCCCAATCGAATCACATCAAACTGACTGCTTCAAACATATTATATTCTGATTGGATTATTCAATCTATACCCAGGTGCATATTGAATTTGTCTCTGGAAGAAGGATTCATAACCTCAGAATTGAATTTATGTGTGTTTGTGGTCCGTAGCCTCATCCCTGCGTCTCTCCAGCACTGATGAAGATCAAATGTTTCCACTTGCCACAAATCAGCTGCTTTCAAACATAAAGCACGGTATAACTGGGTCGAGCCAAAGCTCAGGCAACTTTATCAGGACATGTGCATTTATTGGGGGATAATGCATCATTTTGTTGTTTTGATATAGCTGAATAGATCTCCTTATTGCTTTCTTAAACTGAGATGACATTTAAAGGCTGTTGTGCTGGAATAAAAGCTTAGACAGAGATTTCACATTGCTTTATGAAGCCTCAGGTAATAGCATTAGCTGATATATGACCAGTGACAGTGCTGAAGATGGCTCGCAGTTAGCGGCCAAAACACACAAGGTAATCACCTCCTAGCGTGTTATTTTAAGAAATAACCAAAGTTTGTGGATATAGTAAAATAAGACTAAATTAACATTGTTTGAATTAGACATGGTTGATATTTTTTCCCCTTCTTAAAAAAAATGTATATATATTTTTAGATGTGTGTATATGTCTATAATTGTATTATTTGGGGATCATTAAAACTAACTGTGACAATATACTAGCCTGACAATTTAGCTCAATGCACAAGGCAAGACTTAATTTTGAAAAGCAACAAAGATGATTTAAAAACAAGTGTACTGAAGACCTAATTTCAGTGCCCATTTCTGTATTGTTCCATCCAGACACTGTTTACTTTTGGAGAAAATGATGATTAAATGTTTTGCTCACAGCAGGTGGAATGGATCTGCCATGGTCCAGCACATTATTGCTTTGTTTAGCATTAGTTCAGGCTGACTGATGCCCCTCATTCTGCTTTTACTCCAAAGTAGATCTTTCTTCTTTCTTTTTGCTGTAGGGAACTTCAATGACATAGTGTCTCAAGTAAAATCCATTCTTTTTTATGTGCTAATTTCTCACACTTTATTTCCACAAATAAAGATATTGGTGGTATTTGAAAACAAGCTCTCCTAAAAATCTTCACTCAAATTGTAGTCGTGAACCTTATTTCAGGTACACAGGTCAACATTTCTTTCACAATTCTCTTCTGTGACATCGTATTACAATTATAACCTCCCTATGGCTCCATACAGGGCACTTTAACTCTAACCCTGTCAGAAAATGTTACCCTGGAAAGACAATGACCCCACTTATCCTTCAGTTACAAGAAGCACCGCAGTGTAAAGCTGTAGGATCTGTCTAATTAAATGTACTTTCTATTGTCTCCACTTTACCCCTTTTTACGTTCCTATCTCTGCATGGCTCCACTCCTCTGTTAACCTCCTCTTCAGGTGTCAGTTCCTTCATGCCGCGCGCTTCTTTCTTTTCCCCCGTCGGCGTCGTGAATCACATGGCATGGCACTGGTCTGGTTGGCACCAGCTTGTCTCCTCACGGCTGCCTTCGAGCTTGTACATTCACGTCTCACACGAACCGACAAGGACTTAAATAGCAAAAGGTGATGCGGCAGTCACCGGGTTTGTCACCGGCCTTCATACATATACTGTAGTGTGTTGGCGCCTTCAGACATGTTTCCTGATGTTAAGATACTCATTAAGCTCAAACCCATTCCCCTTGAACACAGCGTGCTTGTAGCTACATTTTTTAATTAGTTTATTTAGCCTTGCCCCCAACTCAAGAAAGGAAACGGCCCTGCTGCAGCACTTAGCCATTCGTTAGCGATTAGCCTAGCTCTGCAGGGCAATGCGTCTGGCAGGATTTCAAATGACAAGTGTAACTACAAAGGTGACTCACACATTCAGGCACAGTGGATGGTATGCTGCTGTTGGTGAATAAGGATTACGATGCACATTCAAAGCAAAGAGCGAAAAGGCAATGACCTCAGGTGCAAAAGATACACACACTATTTAATCATATTGGAGAATTGGTGTTCTTAGTGTATAGCCTATAAAGCATTGTGTTGTATTAGATTTAAAGAAATGTATTATTAAATCAAAACAACAAGGCAATTTTTAGTTTGAGTCCGTTTGCTATTTCAAGATTTAAGCTTCCGCCTGAAAAAAACATAGTCTAATCTGCAACTAAAGATGTTTATTATTTAATTGAATCCACTTACCTCCATAGCTTTATATGAGACCATTTTAGTAAGTCTAGTTAGTCTAGGTAAAAATCATATCAAATATCCAAAATCTCCTCTTTATGTTTTTTTGTATCTAATATGTCAACAAAATTAATCAAGACATTCATACGTGGCTATCAATCTTTAAGATATTGGGTGTCCCATATTTTTTTTTAAAGTTGGCAGTTTTACACATACAAAGGCCTTATTTATGTATGGAAACATTTTATGAAAGACTTACATTTACTGAAAGTAAACCACAGAAGAAGTTTCAGAATCAGAATCAGAAAGAGGTTTATTGCCATTGCCAATGAACAGGATTCACAAACATACGAACTTGCTTTGGTGATTCGGTGCAACATAAAACATGAACGATAAAACAATATATATGAAATCAAAAAGGCATGTGTTAGAGAAACAATTTAAATCTACTATAGGATCAACATAATAATAGGCTTACTATGTACACAGTTTCAATGTATATCTCTACATTTAGTAGTGTCTGGCCTTAAATTTACAACATCTTTCTTGCTTTATTATTATTGACAATAATAATACAGTTACATATATTCAATGCATTCTGTCATATTTTATAAGCTTTTATTAGGAAACTTGATGTATAACTCACACACACACACACACACACACACACACAGAAAATCTTTGACTTTGGTCCTATGGCAGTGTATCAGGTTTGAGGTTTATATTTGAGAATTTAATAGTGAGTAGATATGTTTTAGTGGGTGCCTGCTTGTGCAATAAGCGTTCCAGTACATGTAAAAAAAATGACAGTTTTTGCAGTGAATATGCAAATGTGTAAATGTGTATTGCTTAATACCTTATAGGACAAGATCCTACGATGTTAAATTCCTGCTGGTGGCAAATGACTAACTTCAGATATATTCCGCCAATGACACAACTAAACTAGCATCTAATTTATCTTGGCAAGCAGAATGAGACATCCCTGCATACAGCCGTGACTTACATGCATCCAGCTGACATAAATGCAAAGTATAGCCCAAATGCATAATATATTTAAATAAGTGATCCTCCACAGCTAGCTCTGCTCTACGCACGAAGCAATTTCCCACTGTAGTCACCACCACCAGCACGGCTTAATAACTTTGCGATGCAGCGCGCCATTTTTTCATCCCCGACACAAATTACAAATATGACTGTAGGATTTCGTGGGCAATATGTTCGGAGTATTGGATGTTAAGTGGAGCTACCGGCTGCTGGGGCCCTTTTGCGTGGTGACAGACATTACGGGACAGGCTATCCAGAAGGGGGCATGCTCAGGGTGAATGGGTACCCCCCACACCCCCCTCTCTCGCTGCTCTCCTGTCACTAACGCGCTGAGACGGCATTTTACCCACAGACATGAGGATTGAAGGGATATAAAGTGCAAATCAGCTCTCCATCTTTGCAGCCAAGGGTTCTTCTATCTGCCCATCGCTCTAGACTACATACCCGTCTCTATTTATTCATAAATTCACCCATTCTTTGCAGCATTTTGTATCACTTTGCTGTCTTTGTCGAAGCTTACACAGGAGCCCCACTGCAAGATTACATCGGATATTATTCAATACAAGAGAGGATGTGATGCAGACTGATGATATGAGAGGAAATGGGAGAATAAACAGCAGAAAGTGAGCTCCCGAGTCGCTGCGGTGTTAAAATGGGCCCTATTAAAATTCAGCCAACAAGAAAAACAGCGCACTGATTTTTAAAGCCCTGTTTATGGACTTCCATCAAATTTATGGCTTCATTTACAATCGGCAATTGAGGTCTGTGGCAAGCCGTAAGGGAGCATGTCCAGATGCAGCCTGGTATTACAGTATAATCTCTCAGAGCAAACAGAATAAAAATGTCCATAAACAAAGGTGGGAAATAGTCTGTAGTTCTGAGTTTCAATATTTTGTAACTTTGTCAAGAGTTAAACAATGCATGAAAACATGAATGGCTACCAAATTGTGTTTGTTTTTATACATGCAGAAAGGCTCATGAAGCCTTCTGTTTTTGCCATACACAGCGATCCGGCTGGGCATCTGGCAATTATAAAGCAAAACATTAAAACTATGAAACATTAATCACGCATAAACCACATAGCATGCAGACCTACAATAGTTCAAACTTTGGACCTGCTGTGTTGGAGCGGTGTTCTTGCAGTAAACTGGTGCTCCTGCGATATTCTTAGGGCAGTTCGCACACATACATAAACATACAGATTCCTTCCGTGTGTCCATTTCACAGTTTAAAACAATAAACTTATCACGGACTTGCGAGACCACAAGCGCTCTCGATAACGAATCATTAATATAGAATTAGAGCTTGCGGTGGGCTCAGGAAATCTGCAACAGGTGAAAGACAGGAAATATTGATATCAAAGACCTGTTGGTTGTTGCTGCTCAAACTCAGTGTGAGCTCAATATTTTATAGTTTAAACTTAGTAAGAATAAACTATTCATGAATCAAATGAGTGCATTGTGTTTGTATTCACACAGTGTCCAGCTCGTCAGTCACATTGGTGTGGACACAGTCAGAGCTTCACACCTAATAGTTCCTTACATTGACCGGTGTTTTTACCTGTAGCACCTGATCTGTCCAGGTTTGCACTGGTTTGGATGTTTTCATCATAGAGCTGTCATCACAGAAGTTTATTTTCTTGTTCTTAGCGCCACAT
This sequence comes from Chaenogobius annularis, assembly GCA_015082035.1. Lineage (NCBI taxonomy): Eukaryota > Metazoa > Chordata > Actinopteri > Gobiiformes > Gobiidae > Chaenogobius > Chaenogobius annularis. The sequence continues at coordinate 2,124,432 of BJKM01000008.1, read as the reverse complement.
TAGCTTTTAGCACAGCTTTAACATCCACTAAACCGTCCCCTGTGTTTCCCAAAGCCACACGTCTCTTTCTCCACTCATACCTCTCTGCTCAAGTCAAATCTGTAAAGTTTTGTGCAAGTCGGCACTTCTCAGCCCTCAACACTGCATGAGATGCTTCAGCAGCACGGCAGCTCTGAGCAGCATGGGGAAGGGGTGGCTGCTGCAAAGGATTGTGGAACTCTAGCAATAAAAATGCGATATATCTATCGGAAATTAATAAATATAAATTAGAAATGTTTTGCCAGTCTGGATTAAAATGTCTGGGGGGCCGGATGATTGACACCCTTTGTTTAGTTTGTTCAATTTGAGCAGTTGAAGATCTATGCACTGAATATGTAAAAGGTGAGTTTTTCATTTGTAATTTTTAAATGGAGAAAAACATTATTTAAATATACAGTATACTGCAAAATTCTGCAGGCGAAGTTTATAATAAAAACAATTCTAACTTGTTTCAGTGTTAAAGACTTGAGGTGAGAAATTTGACTGCGTTTGACATTGAAACAATAAAAAATAAAATCATTATTATTATAATTATCATCCATAATTTTGCTTGTCCAATCAAAGTCAATGCGTCAGTCTTATGTTCTGTATTTCCAGTTCAGGTCTGTGGTGGATCTATGTGCACATACAGTTGAAACCCGTCAGTATATTTCAGCCTGATGTGATGTCATGATGCGTGATGTACTGGTATGAGGAGGCTACTGGTTGCAGGAGGTGGAACATTGTTTTACAGTTCAGTTTCACCCCGTCAGCAGCCCTGCCGTATCACAGCTGTTTGTTTTAGCCAAGAGAGGCATCATCAGCCCTTTACGACAGGAGGGCATATTTCCCCCACATATCACCCCCAAAGCCCTGGCCCTGCTCAATGATGTCAGCTAAGATATGGAAGTTGTGTCATCCCTGCAGCACAGTGGCAGAGTGGCTAACATTCTTGCCTTACAGCGAGAAGTCTGTGGGTTCATCTCCCTGGTCAGACTAGGGTCTTTCTGTGCAGAATTAGCATGTTTCTCTGGTTTACCATAACTATATAGTATACTGCTGGCAAATTTACCACTTCATTTAAATGTGTGTTTTTCCAAGTAAAAAAAACCAACAACAACAAAATAAAAAACTCACCTTTTAAATATTAAATGTACAGAGTGTCCTACCTCTGAAATTCAACAGTATATTCAGAGTGTAAAATTCACACAGAATTTAAGAGCAAGGCATTAGCAACTGATCCTTGTGAGTGAATCTTGGCATCTGTAAAACTTTTCATTTTGAGGTTTTAAACTGAGAAAAATACAATGGAAATGTATATTGCAAATTTTAAATATCAGATGCATTCCAAACAACTGTATTTGCACCAACGAGTGGCCGTTTCTGCATTTGTATTCTCGGGATTAGCAAATATGAAGTAGCTTTCAATTTTTTTTATTTTTTTTTTTTAATTTTTTTTATTTAAATGTATTAAAGAAAATGAAGAGGTTTAGGATGATCAAGAGTTATGCAGTTGGAGCTATTCAACTCTTCAAGTGGAGGTACCACTTGACATATCATTTTCTGTAAAATTTTTTTAATTAAAATTCTTAGAATGTTTTACCTAATCTGTGTTTACATGTATTTAATCAAAACATAAAATCTAGGCCAGGCCGGAGTATTTGTATATAGTATAATGAATAATGAATATGACGAAGATATACTAAATTTGAAATTTGAATACTTTAACACAATACAAATAAAGTTGATTAAAAAAATTGGGGGGAAAAATTTATTTGTAAACTTAAAGTGGATATTGTGATATTTCTGCTTTTTTGTGATTCATTTTACCGGCATTTCACCTTTGTTTGAACATTAAATCTCAACAAATGTTGAGATTTAATGTTGTGATTTTGGGCGTTACAAAAATAAATTGAATTGAAAAAACAAATATGTTTAAAGACATGTTTTAACACATTTCTGTTGAATTGACATATTATGGTCTGAATATCTTTTAAGGAATTCTCCCCAAAAAATAAATACATCAAAATATGCCTTTTTTTTTCAACATTGGACTGTTAAATTAATCAAAAACTGCTAACATAGCACTTATAATCCTGTTTGGAAGAATATACTGTTAACCTTCTGTAAAAGTTTGCGTACCTCAAAGCAATTGGAATACTATTTATTTGTTTGCTATATCTCCCACTTCTATGTGGCATTATTTATTTTCTCCTATCGAGTGCTGTTGGTGTGCATGCTGAGCTAATGGAGGGGCTCCTTCAGTGGAGGCTGAGGCCTGAACTGAAGCAGGTGACCTTGATGTAGCACACACATGACAGGACAGTAACATCCATCACATTTTATTAGCCCCATAGAGCTAAGCCAAAGACTCCACTTTTAGATATTTTCATCATCCAGTGTGCTTTATATAAAATAGTGTGTTGTTTTCTGTGTTTCTCACCACAGGATAGCTGCGTGAGTAATGAAGTTGCTCCCTTTGGCACAACATCTCGCAGTGCATCTCTCTTCAGCAGGCCTGGGGAAAAGCCCGGGCACCCACTACCTCGTATATGAATACATTCTCAGTCAACAACATTAATCCCGCTGTAATTGGCCACCACAGCTATAGCCCTGGCTGTGTTTTATGAGCGGGCACACAATGGGGAGATTGACTGAGTAAAGCTGCACATTCACTTGTGTAATCTAATGACACGGCTCTGTAAGTCAGCTACAATGGGGTAATGTCACAGTCGTTCAGACGAGCATCAACAGCAGGAGAAATTACCTGTAGTTACTGTTGGGACACGTGTTGTACTGTAAGAGCTTTGATTTCCATGTTGATTGAAGGAACAGTTCTGCACTTTTTTGTTTGTTTGTTTGTGTTGTATTTCACCGTAAAAAAAATAATGGCCTACGCTCAGCTCTGATGATGTGACTTATCATGTATGAGTTTTGTTATGTAGTATCAAGCTGAGCGCTGATCATGCTTAGTTAGAATTAGAATTACATTAATACAACTGTACACATATATGTTTGACATTTTGAAAATTGCAACGGCACATTGTTTGTGGATGTAATTGTTCATCTAAAATTTTCATAGTTTAATTTAGTAATTATTTCATGTTAAAAATGTTTGTGGATTAACTTTCATCTTTTTTTTTATTTATTTTTTTGTTAATTTGATCAGACAATGAAATGAAATTGACCATAACACGATCTACTGTCTCTTTCATCAGAAGTATTAAGGAGTGTGTCACATTTATAATAATAATGTTGTATTTTGTTGTAATGATAAATGAAGTGGTAGGGCGAAGCAGTCGAAGCATTTAACAATTGAATTCCAGTGGTCGGTTTGAATGGATGATTAATGGGTTCTGTACAATCATATATTATTTACTGCGACACCAAGCCAAACAGTTGCATTCATCTTTTCAGTGGAGTGGGTTGCTTCAGCACTTCTGTCACAATACGGTCACATCATGGTGCTCTTGTTGCCTGTTTGAATTCCCATCAGCTTTTGAGGGCACAGACATCACACAAGGAGACATTTTGGGGAGGCTCTCTTCACAGCTGCAGCCACAAAAAGATGTCTTCCAAAGCAATGATGTTGTAATAGCAAATATGTGTTAGATGAGCACCTGGGGGAATAGCAGTGCATTATTTATAAACTCTGTCTCTCCCTTTGCATGTTTGATGAAGAAGCATTAACACCCACTGCAGCAGGCACACTGCTCTAGTCGTATCCCTTATGATTTAATTAATTTGTATATAGTAAACATATATAGTACTGCTTTTAGTGATGTACAGGAATGTACAGGAAAATGTTGTTAGCTAAAGGCTTTAATTTATATGAGATGTATTTGTTATTTATTTGAACAGTCCAGAAAGATCTGTAATTGGCCAATAATTAAATACAAATCTTTGTTGTGTTGTTGGGTTGATTATGGTACTTGTAATACTGTTTTACAGTACAGTGCTTGAGTCCAGATCAAATTGACAGAGGTTTGTTTTGGGAATGTAACTGGCCAGTATTAGTTTGAGACAGTACAATAGTTAATAACATGTTCAACTGATTTTTACTTATAATGTAAACAAAAATAGGACACATGTTACGATAAAAAATTACTGTTTTGAGCTTTTAACAAAATGTTTTCCTCATCAAAAACATACCTGAAGTTGAATTTATGTTCATTCAAGCAGGTTTCATTAATCCTGTTTACAAGGTCGTCTTCTCTTCACCTTCTCTGAGCCTCACAAAACCTTGTTTTCAAATTTGCCAGAATTGTGAAGTCAAAGGTAGAGATTCTGAGATTCCCTGTGCTGTTTTTAAGTCCATAAATCATCATCAGACTCGTAAGAATTTCTGGCGTCAAATCGCAATCGTTCATTATAACTGCATGCTTGCATTAGCTAGAGCGCGTGTTTGTTAGTTCCCTATGGTAATGCCCTCTGCTTCCAGTAGATGGAGTTTTAAAACCAGTCCTGTTGAGGGAACGCCTTACTGATATAAAGTGTGTATCATGTATGTGTGCTCTTCAATATACAACTTGTTTTACTTTCTAAAACTTGAGATGCTAATGCAAAAGTACTCAAGAGCATATTAAAAGGCCAGTAACAATACAATAACGCATACTATGTGTAATTTAAGAAACTGGGAGAAATTTCTGTTAATAAACATAACCATACCCAAGTTCAACAAAATTTGAATTTATATTGTTCGATACATTTTTTGCTCAATCACCACATAATTGGTTTACCCTTGGACCACCCCAGCGAATGCTCACCGCCCTTTCAATTGTGAGATAGGACCGATCCCTCAGCTGTTAGCAGACATTGTACACAGCGCAATTGTGCCTCAACAAACGTAGAACAATGATATTTACAGAAAACGACAAACTATTAATCTCTGTTGAATGTGTTCCGAATTAACCGTCCCTCTGTAACATAACAGATTGTTCACATTGACCTTTGAGTGTTAATTAGAGGAGAAATGGGCTTGATCCAGTGCTCAGATCGATAGGGTGTGTCTGTGGGCCCCTCTGAACTCACCCCTCTAAGCTCAGCTGCTGTAACATGGCTTGGATCCTTTCTTAGGTGGTGAAATGAATCAGGCTAATGGAGAGCATAGATCCACACTGTCAACTCTATTGCTGTATTTATGGTGTAAGTGCCATTACACATTGGTTTGATGTAACTCGCGCCTGACAAAGTACCAGTCGCAAAATAGGGAAGAAGAAAAAGAAGAAAGGAAATAAATATCTGGATATCTATTAAGGGAATTTGTTTCAAGACATTGTAATCAGCAATATTTTTGTTGTTTTTGTTTATTTTTAATAGTATACAATTATGTGGGCAACAGAAAAAAAAATAAAAAATATATATATATATATATAAATATATATATATATATATATATATATATATATATATATATATATATATATATATATATATATATATATATATATATATATATATATATATATATATATATATATATATATATATAATGTTATTGTAAAGATTGAAATTACTGTTTAGATCAAGGAGATATTGTGAATAAGTCCATTTATTATATATTTTTTTGTTATAACTTATTATATAACTTGTTATATCGGTTCATGCCAGTCATGTGACCTACACCTGCAGCCATTTTGTTGTTAGTCACTACTGTAAACAAATGTAAACTCTGGATAGGTAGGAAAGGAAATCGGCATAAACAAATATCCGAACAGTTCATTTATCAAACAAATTAGAGTAGTTAGTATGTGCAATATGAGGGGATGTGCAGTACAGATGAATTGTGTTCTTATTGTTGTCTGGGTTATTTATTGTGAATGTTTGTAGTAACATGATCAGCCTTTTTGTCTGTTTCTGTACAGCTGTACATAGTCTGAGTATACACTGTGTCTATGTTTGTATGTTTTTTATATTTTTATCAACCTGCCCGTACGTTAAATGTACGTTGTTCCTTTTCCTTAAATAAATAAATAGTAGACCTACACTAATTATTAAATTTTTACGTGAAGTCGAACTTTTAGTGCTGACTTTGGTAACCGTCTCTGCCCTTTATAAAGTCTACATAAAGCTATAGAAAAACATTTGATGGCACTAGTATGGCGCTGAAGGGCCTGATAGCGGCGCTGACTGAGTTATTTTCGTTGGCAGAATACCCCTGAGAGACATAAGGGCATTTTTTAAGCTAGAATCTTAATCTTCATCGTGGCAACAATGGCCAACAAAATAGTAGAATTGACTTTGTGCTCCTTTTCTCCAATCCTGCTTTTTTAATCTGGCCAAGCACTGTGGTAAATGGGGCAGATGTCAGATTGCTTCCTGGGGCAGCATACAGCCTGATAGTCGCTGTAGTGGTGTGGGGTCATTTGGATGTGAAGCCCTGCCCTTCATCTTGCCTCTGTGCCATCCCATCATGCACCTCTGTGATTACTTCCTCTGCTGTTTGCGTATGCTTCCTGTGGGAAGACACTTGTCAACACTTACACTATTTGTCATTGTGTGAAAAGCTACTACAATGATTTGCTTGCATTCAACCGCAGTGTTTTATTGGAAATGATTTTCTTCCCCATGCACAATGTTTAGTTTGACTTTTTCTGCAGCCATATTCTAGATCTAAGCATCGTTGCAAATTATTTAAAAAATGACAGGAAATACTGAGAAAATACTGAAAGTAGCCCTGACAATCACTACTTTTACATGCATCTAGTATGCTCTTGATCAGATTATTTGTGGTCTGCTCAGACCACTCCTGTCCCACTCTACAGCGATGTTCAAGAGCCTCTAGTAATCAACCATTTGCAATAAAACGTTGTAGTTATAATTGCTAATAAAACAGCTTTCATAGAAGTAACCACACTTTTGTAACACATACATAATCCTTTGATTTTCAGACATGACATAAGTTATTTGCTCTCCGCGGTGCAAATAAACACATTGAAGCTCCAGTAGTTTTCACTTTCACTTTAACGCTGCGGTCCAAAACAGTGAGCAAACACAAGCTAGTCCGCAGTGGAGGCACCATACTTTGTCATCTCTGCTGATCTCAAACAAATAAGTGCAGGTCCAAACTGTTTCTTACCTCGTGCAGTTGAATATCTGTCCTAGTCTGCTCCTATAGCATGATCAGACTGTGCTTTTACATTAGCTAGGATCCAAGTTCACACAAAGTTCTCCAGATGTGTTCATGGGATCTGGGAGATTCTAATCAATACTCCAGGGTTTGCGGCATTTTAAAAAACTTGTTGGAGTAGGAAAGTTATCTGGTTTTCCTGGCTAGCATGTAAACATATTGATGGTTCTATGCAAAATGTGACCATAATACTGAAGTTCAGGGTTTACATTTCTGTGTTTCTGCCAATGAAGTGTTAGGATTTTGGAGTAGCTGTGATTGTGACCATTTGGAGAAACTACAAATAAACTTGGTTACAGAATTTTACTGCCATCATAAGTTTCATCATTGAACAGAAGGCAGCCCTGACAGCAATATCCTAAATATCCTATTAAAACTTTTTTGTAATCTGGCTATCTAGCATGCTGCTAAATTGGCTCGGATTGAGTCCTGCAGGAAGTTAACTATTGTCATCATTTTCACAGGAACAATTTCATGTGCATTCAGCATTTCATTTGTTGCAAGATGTGATCATTTGAAAACAATGATGATTTTCCAAACTGTTCCAGCCTTTAGTATTTGTTGGTTGAGCGTTGAACAGAAGGTATCCCCAAAAGCAAATTCCTAAATGTCCTTTTAAACTGTTTCTGGTGCTGTTTGCTCTGCAATTCGGCTCATCACTGCACTGTCAACCTGCTTGATGGATGCAGATAACAGCTGAATGATTTTGGAAGACTATTTAATTGTGATTTTTCAGAAAAATGTTGGTTCACAATAATATGCACTTTCTTAGAATCACATTTTTAACACATCTATGAGTACTAACATTTGAGAGAGGACAGAAATAAGAACTGCTAAACTACACAAGAATCCCATGCCTTTCAGAGCATGTTTGAGGTTTAAATAACTACAGGGGAGAGTGAGTTCCATTATATACCCAATGAAGATACATTTTGCTGTAAAGATGGGACATTAAATGACTAGTAGGCTGCAGCTTTTGCAATTTGTCAACAGCACTAAGTTATAATATTGATTTTTTTTTTTAACCTGTCCATACAAGCAAAAGTTACAACAGACCATGTCCTTAATCTTTTCTACTCAAAACATGCTAAAATATCTCTTGAAATCCCGAAAGCAGAAATGAGTTGAGCAGTTGAGCCGGTTTATCGAGTGTAAAAGCCAGTCAATTAATAACTCCATTGATTTGCATTGTAATTTATCCATCTCTGACAAGACTCTACTGAGAAGAGATCAATGCACCTTTGAGCATCACTCACGGCTTTTGAAGAATTTGGTTACAACAGATTTTTGCCATCAGACCTCAAGCCTCCATCTCAACCATTTTGACCCCATATCCTCTTCTCCCAGCTGGGTTCTGGTGTGCTCAGAGCTGTGGTACTTGCAGTCTGCTGTCCAGTGGGATAGTGCCCGGGCAGTATCCAGGGGTTAATACGTTGTGATGGGTCTAGGAGCATGCCCCTGGTATGGCTGAGTGCACATCATGTTCAAGCACAGTCAGGCTAAACTCTGCTTCTGCCCCGCACTGGCTCCAGATCGGCCTTCGCGCATGATAGCACAAGCAGAGGATGCACTGTGAGCAAACAACACTGCAAAAAGGCCAAGCAAGATAAGATATTATTGTTTCAAAATCACTTGAGAGCACAAGGACTGTAAACTTGAGCAAGAATCACTGTTGAATTTCATTCAAGCTTGAGTGTTGTGTTTGCTATGTAGTACTTTTACTCATTTAGAAACAGTGTGACCAGATTCCATATCTGCAGTGCACTGACAAGAACATAAGACTACAGAGGATCATTAAGAATATTTATGCAACAAAAAACACTAGTAAACTGTGTTTTATCTGTAAAAGGTAGATAAAATTCACAGTTCACTCACAAATCCCAGTCATTGCTCTCTCCTTTCTGCTATTGTGAATAGGGCTGGCCACATTGTTTATAATATGTCATTTGCTTTCGGGGCAATATGAAATTGACAATATAATATAATTTTGTTTAGTGAAGTTGGTTTTCCTCAAAGTTGCTACGGGAGGCCGACAGAGATTGCAGGCAATAGCTATCGCTAATGCCTAGATACGGATTAACACAAACTATGGAAGGTTGCATTAATTGTATTGTTATTGTAAATTGTCTCTTTTATATCATTAAAAAAATAGACTCTATTGCCCTGCCCCAGTTGGTAATAGAAATTATTTTAATCTTAATACAATTATTCATTGACTAATAAACATTTTGGTTGACCAAGAACATCGACCAATTAATCAACAAAACAAAAAAACCACAGCCTTACGAGAATAACAAAAGCTTTAGTCATTTCCTCACAGGGGCCAGAGTGTGGGGTGACAGTGCGGTGTCCCTGGGTGGTGAAATGAGCTGGCAGGGATGCTCCAGCTGCTCGACCCTCATTTGATCCCTGTGGCTCTGCTCCATCTGGCCCCACGCGGCCCTGATACTGGACTACACGCCACTCAGCTGTCTCTCGTGTGGATCTGCTGGTATCTGCAGATTTCATCTCTCTTATTAAACATGTTATTAGAAGACACACTGCGGTTAGTCTGCCAGGAGAGTATCAAGTGCATTAGAAGCATTTAGGGATTCCCTTTTAGTTGGAAAAAAGTTATTGTTGCTGAATACACAACCCCATTCTGTTTTGGTGCAGAAGCTCAGAAGGTAGAGGCATGTATTTACTGGAAGGATCTATCTCCTGGATTAGGATTACACACTACCATCGTGTCATCCTTGGGCAAGACACATAACTATCGTCAAGTGACATATTCATGCACCACTATGATAGATAGATAGATAGATGTGTGTTTGTAATAGTTGGAAGTCGGTGTGTTATCCAACCACTTATCGTGCCAGTCAAACGCGCCAGTCTCGCAGCTGTCCAAACCCAGATAGTGGTAATTGCATCAGCAAAGATCTCATATTTGTCTTTTGTGTTCCCCAATACAAAGCAGATAATTTTCAAAAGTCCAGGTTATGATCCTGTCCTAAATTGAGGCCAAAATTTGTTGAGACTAAAGAGTGGTTGCAGATCTTATATGCCGGAGAAATGCCACCTTCTGCCCCCTGTGTGTTACAAATAAGACCATGCCATGCTGATTGGCTTAATGAGCAGCACCAAGTGCTCCCAGCCATCCCATAATGTAATTTGCTGAAGGCGGAACAGACCGGAGAGGCTTGGCAGAATACACAGGCATATGGCGGAAACAGACTTGGTTTCAATGGCAGGTGGCGGGATGCTGCAGTCAGGTAAAAGGCTCCGTCACCCTCGGCTACAACCCTGATGGACAGTGCACCAAAGGACTTGTGCAAGATGTATGTCTGCTGCAATATGGCGGCTCTGTGAAAACTTGCCAATAGTTTGTGCTACTCACATAATATGGACATGCAGGAATCAACTATTTCTGACTGTCAAGGGAATAACTGGGGCTGTAAATTAGACTGATTTGCTATAACGTGTAATTTTATGACCCCCAATATGCAGATAGATAGTATGTGGTGTTATCATGTCATTTAATGACTAAACTCTATTGTCTTTGTTATACCACCTCTGAGAAAGAAAAAAACTGCAATTTTCTCAAATTAATTCCTCGGTTTTCGGGGGATCAGAAATAGATATGTCAGTTTTGCTGGCATTTGCTTTGTATTTGTGATATCTTTTGTTTGTTTATTGGCTATAGGGAAAATGTAGAATTAGGGGATGTATGAATCATTCCTTTGTCTCTTAACTGGTGAAACAAGAGAATCCTATTAAGTCTTGAATCTCAGAGTGGATAACTGTGAATAAGCTCCAAAGCTAACAAATAAATACAAAACATGTACGCATAGACAGACTCTCCGTGACAACAGTTTGGCTCGGCTCGTCCAAATCCAGCTTCTGTTTACAATACATCTGTATCTGGGTTATTTATGGCTACATTACATAAGCATTTTGTCTGCTGAATGTTTTTTAGTTATTTCAAGTCATTTAAAACTATACGATTCTATTAATTCACCTCTGATGTGGGACACCATGGTTGACAGAGAAAAACACTGGTTAATACTATACATTTGTTTTTATTGTTATTTATGATGTTATTAGTGAGGAACTATGGACCTTCAAAAATGACTGCTAACTCTGTATTGAGAAATGGGCCACTAAACATGCATTTCAGAATATGGTCTAATTTTTGGTAATGTTTATTGTTACTTACTTCCTGTTTAGACATGAGCAGCAGATGGTGACATAGCCATGATTCTACCTGTTAAAACTGTAAAAAAAAATGTTTAACTTGTAGCAGTTGTGTATAAATTGTCCCTGTTTTTTTTTATTGTGAAATGGTTTATTGACTACTTTCACTACTTACTATAATTTTTTACTCTTTATTTTTTTATTTATTTATTTATTTTTCTCCATAAACTGCCACTTGACTGATGTAAAACTATGATATACACTGCTTGTCCAAAAAAAAGTTGCCACCTGGATTCAACCAAGCAAATTGGTGCGAGCCTCCTATTGGATAAGTGCTGCATTGGTGATAATCTTTCAGCTGCAACTCAGTATTTCAACCCAACTGAAGCAGTGAGTGGCTTCTCGTTTCTGAAACAAACCATGTGAAAAGACATGGAAAAGATGTCAGTGTGTTTGAAAAAGGTCAAATCATTGGCATCAAGATAGGAAAACATCCAAGTAGAAGCATAAACTAATCTACTACAGATCTGAACCCCTTTGAGAATCTTTTGGAAGAGCTGAAGAAGGCTTTGTGCAGTGGTCACTCTCTCCAAGATCTTGGTGAAAAAATAATGTTACACTGGAATTAAATTAATCTTTTGACATTGCAGAATCTGATTGAAACAAAGCCACAGCAAACGCGTGCTGTAATCAAAGCTAAAGGGGGTCCGATGAAATATTCTAGAGTGTGTGAGCACGTATTTATTCCGTGGCAACTTGTTTTTCTTGAACAGGTAGTGTATATTTTCCACAGGGGACTATCCCTCAAAACGAACTAATATTAGAAAAACACGAGAACCTGTCATTTGCACTTTAAGTTATTGCTGCCTTAAAAGGTCAAGCGTTACACATGCCATTCAGATGCTGCAAACACTGGTGTCCAAAATGACATTTAACCTGAAATAAAAATTAATACAGACAAACTCGGCCTCGCACACGCCTGCCCGGGGAATGGAAGAAATTGAACTCTGCTGCGGATGAGTCACTCTGATGGATGTGGACCCCTGCTGATCAATTCATAGCACTGACAGGATTGACAGCGAGCAGAGAAAAGAGCTGTAACATAGTCAATACATCTGTGGTGCGTCTGCGCTTCCCTTATAACATGCTTTTATTCCTCTGGCATGAGCGGTGCTGGCAGAATGCAAACTACAGTCTACACAGGCCTATTTGTCACCACTTTTAGGGCTTAGGGTGCAAACTGCAGGATCATCCCTTTTGCCCAGCCTTCCTCCTTTAGTTGGTGATGGAGACTGATCTTTATCAAGCCTCCGTAGCCTTGACTCGTGTCACCGTAACGGGCTGCACTCCGGGCCATCACTCCTGCCTGTCGACGGCAGAGTGGCAGCTGGACAAGCCATTATGAAACGACCTTGGTTTAGTGTCAGCAGCATGTAGTGTAGAGACACCCCAAAGTGAGGCATTTTCCCTCCGTAGGTCAGCATGTTTACTGATGGACAGCCATTAGACAAATTGTTACCATGATAAAGTAGCAGCAGCAGCGTAAAGCAAGCTTTTTTTTTGGACCGTGGCATACAATCTTCAGCACACCACTTGAAAAAGATCACCCCAATGCTCTCACATATATAGGCTAGAGATCACATTTTACCTACTATTACTTTTGATTGGGGATCCAAAAAAATAAACAAAAAACACATAAACATAACGAGAAATTAAAGTAAAATCCTTCCAAGCATGTGACCATATTTTCTAAACTTTCTGAAGATAAGTAGTACTGTATATTTAGGGTGGACTGTATTGAATTGAAAATGACACACATAGTCACAGCAATTATTTTTCTTGATATCATATTTTGACCCTAATATTCATAATCTTGTTCATATCTTGCACTGTGCACAATCATAGTCAGAGCCAGTTACTGTATTGTTCATAACATTATAATACGTCACTTTACGTGCTATTTTTGTCAATTTGCTGCACTGCACACAATCCTAGTCAGGGCCACTTATTGTACATAATGATGCCTTTAACTTTTGCTCTACCTACACAGTCTGTGTTAGATTTAACTCTTTCAGTCTCTATTCTACTGCTATTCTTGAAAGATCCCTGTAATTTCCCCATTGTTGGACAAATAAAGGTTCTCTTACCTTTATCATTATGGATTAACCACATAATCTTGACATCCCTGGTTTGGGCATACCCATTTGTTTTTCTTCAAACTGATTCACTTAGATTACAGTTTGTTCATATGTTTAGGGCTGCAACGATTACTCAAGTAAATAGAATAATTTGATTATAAAAAAGCTTTGATTCTTATTTTATTGCCTCGATGATTCATTTAATTTACATATTTAATCAAAAACACATGAATCTGTGGCACGCGGAGCGCACGGAACGACTTGTGGCGGTTTTGTTTCACACGGAGCTTGTTCCGCTCTGACAAAGGCGCAACAAGGAAGAGAGAGCGGTGCGTTTTAAACTCACGAGTGCGACTCACCCCGCGCTCCCCCACTCAACAACTCTGCTCCGTCTCCGTTCAACTCAGTTTGGACTGAAGTGAAATGTTGCTGTTTTGGGGACAAACTCATGTGAAATTAAGAATAAAATGTGCTATTTTAAGCACAAATTCCTTATGTTGTATTTGTTTATTACTTCGAACTATAACGTTTATTTATTTTGATTTAATATGCTTTTAAATGGTTTACTGAATGTACAATTTTTTTTTACCATTACTCGGTTAATCGAAGAAAAGAATCGAAAGATTACTCGATTACTAAAATAATCGATAGCTGCAGCCCTACATATGTTGCTTAATTTATTCTTATATGTCATAAATAAGAGATATAACATTTCATATTCCCAAATTTATATCTGATCTGTGTATACTTTCTGATTCTACATAGAATTGTTCTTAGGCTAGAGCCGCTGATGCATGCAAGTCTATAAATTATAGGTGGTTTTAATTAGTCCCCATACAATTAATTCCTTAAAAACAATGAACTACTGTTTAACTGAATAACCTTTGACCACCAAAGCAGTGTTTGTTGTGAAGCTGGGCTGGTTTTTGTCATCTAAAAATACACATTTATGTGAGATGTTTTTGTATCTTGGTCCACTTTTACTTGTGCGCCTCATCTCGACGAGATGCTCTGTTTTGCTGAGTACAAACAAACATGCTTCTGCTTTCAACAGTGTGTTTTTCACTTATGACTGGGAGGCTCTATGTATGTCATTTTAGGCTCTAATTGTAGTAACAGCAGGGTTAGGGTATTTTATTGTCAAACATTCATTTTGAGAGCATGGCCGCCGTTTTGAGGCAATGGCGGTGCGCATTGGTGCATGTCGCCAATTTAGCCTTTAGTGGCGAGCTACATCCGATAGTTCAGTGCACCGAACATCCGACCATGCACAGTAGTGCTCTTCTTCCACGCAAGCGCGTGCGTACGAGGAGTACGTACAAGGAGCGCAGGCTCATGTACAGAGCAGAACAGAGCGAGCCGAAACAAAAAAAAGGAATCTTACCTGTAGATGAACTCAGACTGCTGACGATCTCCTGGACAGTTTTGTCAGTTACAGGTGCAAAGTGAGTCAGCTCTAAGTGTGTTGGTGGTTTTAGGGTTATTTTTTGAATTGTAGAATTTATAACATTTTTAATGCCCTGAACTTTGTCATTAAAGAATAATGCAAACTCATTACACTTGGACGTGGAAATGAGTTCTAACGGCAGCTGAGCTGGAGGGTTTGTTAATCTGTTTACTGTGGCAAACAGGACACGCGAGTTGTTACTGCAACTTCCAATTATTTCAGAAAAATATCCTTCCCTAGTTCTACATAAAATGAGGTTGTATATGTACAACTTCTCTCTGTACAACTTTCTCCCTGACCTGTCTGGTGTGTTCCTTGGACTTTATGATGCCGTTTGCGCCCCAAACTTCTCTGTACAAACTTCTGTGGCTTTCACAGAACAGCTACAGTTCATTTCATAGGTCAACGTTCAATCTTTCAGCAATTGGTTGCACTCAGGGAAAAGGGGCTGAATACTTTTGCACACTGGGGACCATGTACAATTTTCCTTCCACTTCACGAATGTGTGTCACTTTGTGTTGCTCCTTCCCAGTACAATGTATTTATTAAGTTTTGGGTAGTGATGTGACAAAACAGTTCTAGGGGTAAGAACACTTTTGCAAGCCTCTGTATGTACAGTGGCAATCCAAATGTGGCTCAACTGCACAGACAAAAGACAAGGTACATCTACTTTATGTTTATTAAAACAAGACTTTTCCGATTCAAGGCGTTAGAGCACTGTCACACCTAACAGCAGCAACTTGGCATTATGTAAGTGGCATTCTCAGTTAGCATTAGCCTAGTTGTGTTGACCTTGCAGCGCAGGCCAGATTCTGACAAGTCTCTTCTCTCCTGCAGTGTTTTGTTCACTGAAGCTTACTTTAAAACATTTGAGAACACGGCTCACCATTCTGTACCGTGTACCTTAATCACAGGGGGCTCCACAGAAGCTATTTGAAACACTTTGTTGACTGCCCACACCAATCGTAACAACAACAACTTGGAAATCTATAGAAGTAGAAAGAAGTCGGAGGCATGCAAGGTCCTAAAGGTTTTTTGGAGAGTGGAAAGGTGATGTGCCAGGGAGATTTGGTTTGGAATCAGGATGCGTTTATCTCAAGTTCGGCTCACTGCACTTGAAAGAACTGGTGCTGACAGACAGGCCACTTTGCCACCGTCAGGAGCAGGAGAGGCACGAATGAACAAGCTGATCTCATTGTGTCGACTATGGGACTGCAGGAACTAAAATACATGAAAAGTTATCTGGAAACAAAATATAAAGTTTAGTTTTAAATGTTACTGTTTAATCTTTTAAATTTGATGTAATAAATGATAACATAATATGTCTAAAAATATATAATACATTCATAATATATAAATATATAATTAATATATATATATATAAATATATATATATATATATTATATATATTATATATATTATATATATATATTAATTATATATATATATATATATATATATATATTATTATATTATTATATATATAATATATTAATATATATTATTTGTCAGCATTCACGGCTGTAGAACAGCTTTTTTTTAGATAAAATAATCAATCATTTTATACAGGCAGACTATGGGGTTTAATTTTTTTTCACAAATATCTCTTTTGTTGTGCAAGTGAACCAAATGTTAAATGTTGTGAGAGTACTTTTATATTTGTAAATTAATTTTGTTAATACCGGGGTTAGTTGATAAAACGCACATATTGTATTTCATTTTATTAAGTCCATTCTTATTTTTTGATAACTATTACCATTAGTATTTTTCTTCTGCTTGTCGGTTGCATCCCTGTAACAAAATAATTTCCTCTTGGGGATGAATAAAAGTAATTCTGATTCTGATCGGCTGTAGGTTTTTGGCATTCAAAAATGCATACGTCTCACTGTATTTCCACCTATACACTGCATCTTTTTTTTCCTTCTTTTCGACTTCATTAAAAACTATAATTAAAAGTCTTATTCGAACCTCTCCAGTCGCCCTCTCGCCGTGTGGGAAATTAAGGTTATGGCGGTGACCCAAATGATGATTACATTCTGAATTATTGCGTTTAATTATTTTTAGCAGCTCATAAAACACATCAGTAAGTCTGCCACAGCTGACAGTGGTTTTATTGAAGTCTGTCTAAGCAGCCCAACATCCACAATAAAAGTAAGGACACACTGACTAAAGACTAAGGACACACTGACTTTAAAGACTAAATAGAAGGCTCTTTATTCTGTTCTGAGACATTGCTTTCACCCAGGCAATCTTTCAGGTTAAACAGTGTGGGGATTATTTTAGCATTGATCCATTTAGTGATGAATGCTGATTGATTGCTGTGATTATATATTTTTCCTTTGTATTCATTTTTCCCAACCTTTTTTGTCTTGAGTACCCCTAAGTGTGTTGTCTGACACTGTGAGCAACCCTTATATTGTGTACCGATGTTTCTTTAGTAACTACACATTTGTTTACTTGTATATTGCCAATTATAACTATGATATTTATGTCAAAAGAAAGAATGTCAGCTGTACTACAAATAACTCTTTATCCCCGTACCCCTGGTTGGGAAGCAAGCCATATCCTTTTACACAAAGTTGTGTGAAATGGGGGTGAAGTATACATTGATCAACTTGTCTGAGCTGAGAATCAATGTTACAACCCTGAGACCGACAGGATATGTCCCGTAACCAACACTGTAACCTCGTCTTGTTGGCCGTACCCCCTTGAGAATCATCTTGTCTGATCTCAGAAACTAAGCAAGGTTGAGCTTGGTTAGTTTCCCGGAATGGGAGACCACTGGGAATAACAATATTGTATTGGATTTATACAGCACATTTTTGGACACTCATTCACATTGAGTTATTCACTCACTCTGCACTATATATATGTATATATGTATATATGTATATAGATATATGTATATGTGCACTTCAAATTTCTTTTTGGTACTTAATTTCCTGTCTGTCTGATAAGCTAAACTGGTCATTATAGTCTAAATGAGAACAGCAGACAAAGGAAATGGCGCCTCTGCTTGCACCAGGGGTCTACCCAAGGACGTGCCAGAGCCTTAAGATGATACATGCATTGTCTTAGCGCTGAGGAATGAGGACAGCAGAAGTGTCTTGGCTGCTGTGTCGTCTGGCTCTCATATCAAGCGTTCGCACTGTGTTGGAGAGAGTGGTTTGAGCTCTGAGAGGACTGAACACAAGAGCCGCTGTCTCCACTGAACTCGCCCGAGACGCAGCGATGTAATTAGCACATGAATTATTTCTGTGCGATGACACGCCTCGCTGGCTTTTGACTTTGCTGCGTCTCAGGCATGTCTCCCTCTATATGGCCCAGATTAGACACATGCCAAAAGCCAGGCCTGTCGACACAGTAGTGACACCTCTCGTATAATTTAATGTGGACTAAGGGAACGTCTAAATGATTAAGTTGAGCTAAAGTTTTAGTGGGCAGAACAATTTTGAATTACTATTGCTATATGAAGCTCATAAGTGACAGTTTAAAAGTTAATCATTGATCAGCTTTGGGCAAAAAATAACTAATTACAAATACTCATGTTACTGTACTGACTGTATCTGAGTAAATCTTTAAATGTTTAAATGATCTTTATAATTTTGGTCATGTAATTGTAGCTACATTTAAAATCGTAGGACTTACTGATACAAGTATAACTACAGACGCTAGCACAGCACGGCATGGGCACTTATTGACCAGAGTTCAGAGAATATACAAATTGCACTGTTTGCAACACTCCAAAGTAAATTTATCAAGTTTTGCTTAAAAGACTGAACTATAATAGTGTTTAAAAAGTAGAATGTTTAAGTATTCTTTCCACCACTTGCTTTGTGTAAGTAGGCAAAAGTTTAATCTTTTCAACGTTGACATTATTTTCATGAGAAGCTACTTCTTTATTGTGTAGCCAAACTCTTAATAATATATGTATATATTATAATATATATATATATATATATATATATATATATATATATATATATATATATATATATATATATATATATATATATATATATATATATATATATATATATATATATATATATATATTTTAGAGGCAAATGAACATTGAAGAAAATGTTTTACTCTTGTTATTACTTTTTCCTTCATTTTGAGTTATAAAACGAATCATAGATTTCAACAACTTCATGAAACCTTTCTTTGCAGTTATGACATGCTTCACTGACTTGTGTGGCTTATTGGTCAAGGCACTAACTTTCTGTAGTCCTTTGATTCTGATAACTCTATATACAGTAAGTGCGTGAGTGGTGAGTACACATTAATATGATAATGCTTCTCTTTTGATGAGTATATTGATCCCCCTTCTCCTGAGGCTTACATTATGATCCAGGATTTAGTCTGTGGAAATGGATTGGGCTTTGTAGATTAGTATTCAGCACATTACACTCTCACTTCACTGCAAGACTGTCGTGATTTTGCGGTAGGCCTAGGAAATGGAAGAGCGCTTTTCAATATATTTGAATTCATGCACTGTTTGCCCATTTCATGAGGTAGTCATGTGCATTTCTGCCTCTACACCTGTTCCATTACAGTTACCTTCCCCTGGTCTGTGTGCGCTAGATAAAATCAAACTATAGTGATTGACAGCCTTGTTTGGTACCAAGACTACTACATTTTTAATGCCACTATAAACAAATGCTGTTTATACTGTTTACATTGAGGTATTTGGGATCTAAATGACCAACATGTCAACTAAATAACATTTTTTTTCTTTCATATTCTGGATCAAAGGGGACAAATCATGCCAAATAGCTTTTATCAACATGTTAGAACGTCATTCCCTCAATAAAAACATACCTTGAGTTGTATTTCACATTTCTTTCACTTATCCTGTCATACAAGGTTGTTTCCCCCGAGTGCTCAGAAAAAGGAGTATTAAAACCACAGTAATGCAAGATATGTCCACTTCAAAAGTTGTACTCAGAAGAAAGAATGGACTTCCACTAAAACTAAAACATAAAAAATAGTTATTTCTAGCACGTCCATTTGACCTCAAAGTGATAAGAATATTCCACACTCTTGTTGATCCAAACCATGGTCTTGCTCCACACCAAATTTGAGGATGTTATATTTAAAAAATGTCATATCTCACAGGAAGTTCTTCACGTGATTTAAAACATTGTGCTTCACTGCTCTCAGCCAAACAAACCCCCTGGTGATTCTTGTGTGGTGATATTTTCGGCGCACGAGCCCAAGCAGGGAGTTGAACATGCAGCCACATATAATGGACTTCATAAATGCACATATATTACTATTTATTTTATTTTGCATTCGAAAATTCTTCATTTGAATGTAACCAAAGGCGAAATGCAGTGATGAGTTTACCAACTGTTAAAGATAGTACTGCAACTACAAACAGGTTGATGTATAGAACCTGTAGAACCTTTTGCATTTCCACAGTACAGCTATGGCTTGTCTTGGATTGTGTTTTTAGAAAGCTAGTGTATTAGTTTGACTTTTAAAGTATTAGAAAACAAGTAAGCAATGGAAAAAACAAAACAAAACATTTATTACACTGAGAATTCAAATCACATAAATCCAAGCTGGGAGTGTTTGAAAAATAACCCAAACACTTTTATAAAGTTTTGTTGCGAAGATAGTGGCCATCAATTTCAGGGTACAGTGTTGACCTTCTAGTATAATGCCACACCTTTCAGCAAACACACCCAGACCAGTGAATACATATTGTCTGCTTGTTTCCTCTAGGATGAATAAGTCACTGAACACAAAGTAGTTTCATTTTTGTTATGGTTTAAATGGTCGTAATAAATATCTGAATAAATCTGATTTAAATACAGCACAATAATGTCTGTGATTATGAACGCTGTTCATTTTACCACTACTGATGAAACATTAGTGGCATTCTGCGATGTACTGAGAATGACCATTATGGCCATTAAGAATGAAATATTATTATGATCCATATTTAAACTTTTCTTGTGCAGTTTAGTAGAGAAGCTGAAATATTTAAAACATATTTTCAGTGGCCAGCTGGGATCCAGGGTGAAGTTGGCAAAATGTGAAAACCATTCGATGTGATGATTGCTCTGCTGGGAATAAGTCGTTTGTTGACTAAAGGCGCATTACAGTCCCAATATTTGTGTCAGAGTCACAGCATTTTTGTACCAATGGAAATAAATACCCCAAAATACACTTTCCATTCCGTAATTATGATGCATCATTGTTCCCGGCATACAAAGCATTTTGAAAATCTTGTGAACACATTTTAAGCTTTAAGTATTTAAGGGGAAAAGATTATACAAATTGATTGGATAATGCTGTTTAAAATAACTCATCAACTTAAATGTGTATAAAGGTAGGTTTAGGGCTGAGTGATGTGGAAATACAAATCAAATTGTGATCTCATCTGCTAATTTGTCTCACACTTTTTCCCACTCACTCCTCATGTTGGTCAGCCTCTGTCCTGCTCTGAGTGAGTGACAGCTGGATTTAACCAATCACAGTAAAGAACTTTCAGAAGAACTAGCTGACTTTATTTACTTCAAAATCGTCATATGGCTCCAAGAAAATTGTGATATAAATTGTTTGCCATATTGGCCACCTCTAGGTATACTTTATGGTCCTTGGTCCCTCAAGATTAACCTATCCTTGCATGGCGCTGAGCTAAACTGTGAGGCGCAGTAGGCGACCGCATCAGCACGTCGGGACCCATCTACGGTTCATGAGTTACAGATTCATTGTCGGGAGTTGTTGTTGTGCTGTTTTAAGTTTCAAAGTCCCACAATATTTGACATTTATCGGTGTAGACATCCTAACACGTCTGCATTTAATAAAACAAAACAAAAAAGTGTGTATATGCAGTTTGATCTGGAGTTGAGTTTGAGTTCAGTGAGCTAATTAGTGCAGTCTGCGTGTTCTTCCTTCACCATGTATTCCCTGTAAATGAAGCATAAGTATTTTAATAAGTGTCTAATTGATGTCTGGTGGCGGCATTAATGACAAGTGAATGGTGACGCCAATTACTCAGCTGCAGAGAGACAGGCAAAGGAGAGGGGCGTTCTCTCCGCGCTGCACGACTTCATTCATACCGTGGATCTAATTGACACTGTATGTTAAATTGGCCCAGTGACGGCTTACAGGAGCTCGCATGTGTAAGCCCATATATTCACACACACTGACTTCTGTTTAAATACACCTTGTCAATGTCAACAGCAAAAGACGGCACAGACATTCTCAGAAGTCTGTTTTTTTGAGACGTTTTAATGCACCACTGTTTGCTTGAAGAATAGTTCAGTGTTCAGTTCTGGTTAAGCACATATATGTCAGTATATTTTGTATTTATTAGATTACAGGTGTTTCTTATTGCAACATTTTCCATGTAAAGCTTGCATTTTTACTGTGACCAGGGTCGCCTCTCCACTGATTTGCTTGAAGTGTAAAGACATACCGTTGCACTCAGGTGGTGTATCCATGATAGACCAACATGCACCATGAGTTTTTGGAGGCAGGGGAAACCCAACACTCCGGAAAATAATGTAGAAATGGGGCCAACTTTCAAATTACACACAAAAAGGCCCACCCAGCATCAACATCCGGGAATTGAACCCAGGACCGCCTTGCTATGGGTTGAGGGTTGTAACTGTAGGGCTGCAAATATTATAATTGTGTTTTTTAATCAATCAATCATTAGTTGTTACAGCTGAATTATTAAACCAAGAATACACTTTGTTCATACATTTTCTTCCTTTCTTTTTTCTTCAGTTGGCATATTTGACCTTTATCTGGTTTCAAACTATTTTAAAATGGTTCGAAAGAAATACTCACACATACTCATATAGGCCTGGTTTTGTCGTTAGTAACCAAAGGAGATGGGGTCCTTCGAATAGTGGTAATTATGCTGTAAAGAAAATATTTCACCAGCTTCTTTCTTTGTCATGTCTTAAGCGGCTTATGCTGACTTTCTGACACCAGGCCGCGAGGCAATAACTTATGTATCACTTTAATAAGCTGCCACTCATATGTCGCATAGGAAACTGAAATCCAGTGTCAAGACAGAAAAGATTTTTGACAACTTCTTCTAGTGCTCTGGTTTATTTATGGAACGTTCCTGGTCCTGAGAGTGAGCTACCGGTGCTATTTTGAAATGTGTCAAGTATTTGTGTGTAAAGAAGAACCTATAACTAAGCATGGCACAACAAGACTTTTTTATGCAGCAGCTTGTTACTTGGAGGTGGAAAGTGTTATTTCTATGTATGCCAGAGGTGAGATTTCTGACAAGAAAAAGTTATTGGAACGCATGTGTTTGTCAATGTGGAATAGGACTCTATAAATACATAGATAAAACATCTAACTACAACTAGCAATATTTTAAGATTATTAAAGGATTGCAATGAAGTCGTATTTGTACAATTTTAGTTTAGGTTTAGTCCAGATTTATCGCTTTGCACGGTTTCCCCAATAACATGTCCAGAGTAATAACTGAATATATTTGTATTTAAAAGTGCATTATGTAACTTTTCTGGGGAGTGCACCACCTGCTTGTCTCCTTGGAGATGTCGTTGCTTTTGATTTGGCTGTGAAACCTTCTCCACCATGGGGACGACTCCTGAAGGAGGTATTACATCGGCTTAATTTGAGTTTATTTTGTTGCTAAAAATACATGGGCTCGCCTCTCCACAGATCTGACCTATTACTTGGCTCTGTGGTGTCACCTGCTTAACTCCAAGGAGATTGACATGTTTAATGCCAGGACATTTCAGGAAAAGTAATACCATAGCTTATCCATGGAAACAAGCAGAAAGGCAGAGCCTTCACCAGAAAAGTTACACAGTGCACTTTTGATTGACATTGTAGTATTGAAAGGAATATAAATTAGTCTCCATATAACATGAAGGCAAGCCATTTGAAAAACTGATATATATTGCTTGGTGGCAGTAGACTAGTCTTTTTATACACAGTATATGTGGCATGGCTGTCTCATTCATGTCTAGTTTTGGTTCATAAATATCTTGCTAAAATGTTTTATTTTATGAAGCAGCAAAGTTTTCATTAGAGATTAACTTGCGTGTGGGCAGAAAGCAACAACATATTTGTTGGCCAGTTAAAGTGCATCTGACAGGTTCTCATGTTTTTCTAATTATGACTTTGTTTGGTACTTTAGCCCCTGTAGTAAATATTGTTTTATATCAGTCAAGTGGCAGTTTCTTTTTCAAGAAATGTTGAAAAATATAAGTTGAAAATTACAAGATGTAGCTCTGAGTTCTAAAATAGAATCCCTCTATGTCTATGTCTATGTCATCAATAAGCAACATCCCATAGAAAATGCAGGGACCATTTACAGGCAACAGACACAATTTTCCAACAGTAAAGAAGAATCACTGTGCGATTGGTATACTTAGAAATGCCTAATTGCCAAAACCAAAACCTCAAATTTTTATCAATCGTGACCCGAAATACTTTAATGAGCAGGCATTCTCATATGATCTCGCTCACTATAAGTGGAGCACAATTTTTCTCATTGAAGATATTGATCAACTCCAAAGCTTAATGAAAAAGCATGTCCATTTGTGCAAGTTTAGGGTAAAAGGACGAACCGACCATCGTTCTCTGAAATTCGAAACCTTAGAGAAACGGATGCTGCTTGGGCCAAAGCAAGCGAAACTAAGATTGAGGGTGACTGGCTCCTTTATCGCCTACTGCGGAACAAATGTACCTTCTCTATTAATGAAGCCAGATCTGACTATTATATCTCAGAAATGACAAAAAACTTAAACAATCCTAAGGAATCCAGGAAAGTAGTTAAATCAAAAACCAACGCTGTGACTGGCTTCAATCTTCCAAGCTTTTTGAACAAGGAAGGTGCGAAGCTGACTGGTGAAGCTAAAGTGTTGAATTTCTTTCATGGACATTTTATATGGGCTGGTTTACGTTTTGATTATTTATGGCCTGGTCAATCAGGGATGAAATCAGCTACGGGTTCTGTTTTACCCTTGAAGCTAGTAAACGCCTGGTATCGGGCACTTTTATGCCTCTATTGGATTATGGCAACTGCATGGCAAATGTCTGAAATCTTTGGCTACTGTATATCACTGTGCAGGCTCACCCAACACTGTGAACACGGCTGGATGGCTTCTTCTACTGTCACCAGGAGGTTTACACATTGGACGGTCTTAGTGTAAAAAGTATGTATATGTGCACCTACCTACTTGTGTGGCCCTCACAGAGAGCAGAGGGTCATTATGTCCTGTGCTGACGCGATATGTACAGTATTGCTTGTCTGTACCGCTAAGACAAGCAATACTTGTGATAGGGGAAAGCTTTTTATGCAGCTTTTGAACTTGGCGTTGGGAGAACTGGTCGAGCGATTTAAAAAAACAAAGAAAGAGAATCCTATAAACATTGTCTGTGCTTTTAAATGACTCATAATTATGTATGATCTCAGTGGGTTCTTACCTGGTTAAATAAAGGTTAATACCTAATAATAACCTGTGTATGCCCCTTAAACTTGCTCACATCAAGATTCAATATTAGCTCATGGTGTCCATTGCAGCTATTGTCCTTCATACAAAAAAATGCCCAGATATAGTGACTGTATTTTTGTTTATTGAGATACACAACACCATTCATTTATATATTGTCTTCTCTGCCAGCTCGGTTTCACCCTGTTATCTGATGATTTGATTGTGACAAGCGCTTTTCCTTTGGGTGCAGCTCATTTGAAAAGTGGCTCTAGAGCAGCAGATGCCAGATTAGTGTCAGAGAAGTAACTGATGAAGGGCATTGCAGTTGATGGGTCGCATGGTGCTAGTGTACAGGGCCCCACAGCTATGATATATTTGATGATTATGGGCCATGGAAAAGGCAGCTGTTTACTCGGGGTTTACATACATTTGAGTGACAATTTGTTTCGCTTGAAATATGGCGGCAATTTTGGCCACATTGCAGTTTTTTTATCATCGCTGCCAACAATGCTAATATTTTTTACTACCATATTTGTATTTTAACATTTTAGTTATCTCAATGCAATGCAGTTACACTGCAATTACAGTATATTCCCATCGTAAAATTAAGTTAAATGTGCAGGGGTGTATTTAGGTAAAGTTCTATACATGAAATTTCCATTAAGTGAAATTTCCATTATTTGCATAATTTGCATTATCTCAGTAACAATGCATCAGGAATGTGCTAAAATGTGCTTGTAAATGTCTGGGTCGGGTCAAGTATTGCACAAAATGTGAATGGACCATAAAATTAGCCACAAAAAGGGACGGAATCTCACTTTACTATTAAGTGGATTCGTCTCCAGGTCGAGCGTTTGTTCTCTTTTGGGCTGGTCTTTCTTTAGAACTACTTTAATCATAGTGTTATCCTTTTTAAACCTAGTTTAGACCATTATAAACCTGGTTTGGATCTGGTGGTACTATGAAGGTTATTTTCTTAGGTGGCACTTGGTGTGAAAAGCTTGAGAACCACTGCATTCAAAATTTTGGTCTCTTTTTCAGGTAATTTTCATTTTAATTGTAGACGAGATCCTCAATATTCTAATTGCTAATAAGATCATGCTTATCTCTAAAACAACAATTGTAATATTTTTTTTCCCTCGATATTCCTCCCACCTTTCATTTCAGTACACATTTCAGTACACAAGTTTAAATATACAAGTTTTTCTTCTCCCGATCCCAAAAAATATATATATAAAACTAGACCTTTTTACAACCATTTTCTTGATAGTGTTGCGTTGCTGTGAGTTTAAACATTTCCATTCAGAATCTATTTTGAATTCACCTAATCCATCTATCTCTAATCAATATTTAGGGCCTGTCGCTGGGAGCTATCCATGGTGCTGCTCTTGCTGTTCCTTTCTTTTGTTCTCAGACACTCAGACCAAGGGAGACTTCTCTTATCTGTGCGCCCATTGAGTGTCAGTACTCAAGGGCATTCAGGTGCCAGCCGCAGGTTGGAGCCACAGGAGTCTGGGCACAAGTATCTCCAGAGGACACTTGAAATACATGAGATACGCCTTTAAGATCTGAAGTTTGACCCAGTAAAAACCGAGATCAGAAATTCAGAGGAAGGCTGCTCTAAAAAAAAAAAAAAAATGAATTCATTTGAATGCCATAAAAGGAGTTCTGTTGACACAAATGTGACATTTTTTTTTTTTTTTTTTCAACTTGAGTGGGAATGTTTGACTTTGTAGCTACTTAAGAAACTCTTAGATTTGACTTACAAAATCGGCACGGCACAAACACTTTAGGAAAAGTGTGTTTGATTCTGCTGCAGTTGGGGGTCATGTCAGGTACTGTGATCAAACAAATTGAAAGTATAGTAGTAAGAATTGTGTGTTTCATTGAAGAAGAAGAAAAAAAGTTAAAAGTTATTTACAGCAGGGGTTTTGTGGCGTCAGTAATTATAGTGCAGTTAACATTTCAGAGACAATTACAGAAAAATAGGAACTGATTTTCACTGGTGATGGGCGAAACCAGTGATTTTTGTCCTGATCCGATACCAAGTAATATTATGGCTTGTATGTATGTCTTGTATTAAGTGCTTTGAAACAATACAATACTTTGATCAATGATCTTTGCTTCAGCCTGCTTGAAATGATCTACAGTATAAGGAAATATATGTGCAAAATATAGGTGCAGGTAAACTCAAATATAAATTATTAATTAAAAAAATGTAATCTAAAAACTGAAGTTTTAAGTATCAATATTTTTTATACCTCGGTTAGTATCGATACATCAATATTTGGTATCGATCTGCCGCTAATTTTCACTCCCTTATTGCCATTGAAAAAAAAGTTTTTGTTGATTGATTGTGACTGTTGAAACCATCTTTTTTTATTTGCCTCGCCAGTTCATTCTTCTGTCCAAAACGAATGATTAGGTTCTATCTGACATTTTTTTTGTCAAAAATGAATTATTGATTTATTCTTCTTTCTGGGTCACTTCTGTACGCAATGGCCATTGTATAGAGTTTAGTTCAATTTCGAGGATTCACAAAGTGTTATAAGGTTTTATATACCTGAACAAATAGAACACAATGCTAGCCTAATCTTTAAAATTGACAAAAACGTATTTTTGACCACCGGATTGTAAGTGCTTATTTTTGGCATGTTTTGTTGAATATTGAATTTTCAGAATTATTTTGTTTCATCTGCAAAGGACCACTTCCCAAAACCCCCACAGTTAAATATAAACACACACACAAACAAAACATGTTTTCTAAATTTAGACACTTGTTAGGGTGCTCTTTATTCCCACATTTTAAATAAATGCATCCCCTCTTTTATTTTGCTATACAAGTGGTCAAAACTTTAAACCTCAGAACCACCCTGAACGCAGATAGAACTTTACAATTCTTTGGGGATGATTTTTACTCCAGTCTCATTCTGTCATAAATTCCGATGAAAATATGTCACAATCATCAGTTATGTGACGTAAAATATGTATTTTTTGTCACAAATTAAAGGTGTTTTTAATCCAGGTCATCGGTATGTCCGATTATCATATTCTTACATGTATCACCTGCTCATTCCAAACTACCCCCCAGCCAACCATTGTAAACCAGACTCCTCAAGGAAGCATTTTCCAAACTGCTTCGCAGAATTAAGTGTACGAGGGCGGCCGTTTGGGTGTTTGGAACAGCGAGATGAGAATGACCCCAGCCTGGCGCCCTATTTGTGCTTTAGTCGTCGAGCTCATGCTACCGGACTGAAGGACAGCCAGAGAGAGCCAGAGGTCTACAGGTCCCTTATTTTCACTGATAGGGGGCTAAGACGACCAAAGAGCGATGCGATCCAGTCAACTTCAATTACAGGCCCCTCCAAGTTCGTCCCAGAGCGGCTGTATAGTGCCTTAAAGGGGGAATCAATGATGTGACAAATTGGTGGAGACAGCAACCCCTTTTATTTGGTACATTGTTGCATCTGTGGCTGGTTCCATCTTAAGTAGTGTGTCTAAGAAGCAAATATATCTTTCTCGATAGTGGTTATAATTGAATGCTTAGGTGTGTTTTGTTATTTGTTGGTTTATTTTCTGCCCTCGATTTTAATAACTTGTCCAGACTTGTTTTTGGATACCTCCTAATGGGTATCCGCATGCATCATCCAGTGACGCACGTAGCACAGTAGCTTTTTCTGTTGCTGGAGAAGTGTGAAGGGTTATCTCAAGGTTACGCCTGCCTCGTTGTAGTCCTGGAAGTCAGTGAGCCAAGTAGTGGAGGCAAATACACTTCTGCTATGCTGTTAGATGTGCAAGGGATTTGAGTAGAGCCTATATATAGATAAGGACATAGAGATAGACATAGTATTTGCTGGCCACTTTATTAGCCACATTTTGTAACTGGTGTCTGCTTCAAGTTTTTTTAAGATCATCTTTCAATGTAAATCAGCCTAATATTCACAGACATACAGTAGATTTCAAATTGTTTTCGCTTGAAGCAAAAGTCATTTATCAATCTGAATGCATTTCATGCAAATTTGTGCATTTCATGCAAATTTGTACATTTGTACAGCTATACGCTTGCATCACTTATGGCTATTTGGAAGGTGCAACTATACATTGATTCAGATTTTTTGGGTGTTTGATGGATGTTATGTAATGATTGCGTTATAAGATAAGATAAGATAAGATAAGATCACCTTTATTTGTCCCACAATGTTGAAATTCCAGGGTTGCAACAAAGATGTTTACAGAAACAGATCATGCACAGTATAATAATAAAACAGATAACTTATAATCTTGATAATAATAACACTCTTTTTTACAGCTGTCATATGGACAGAAAAAATTGCACCAGGGATGATTGACATTGTGTCACAGTATTGCAGGAGTATACCAGTATTGCACAGGGGTATAACAGTATTGCACATGATTATGAAAGCTAAATGACACTAACAGTGTTTGTTGTAAAGTATTGTTTTATGTACATTTTACACAAAGTTTTTAGGTGAAGGGTCCGGAAACTATTCTCCATTGAGATGTTATTGTTTAGCTTGAAGTGTTCCTTAGAATGGCATCAAACATAGTTATCTCCATTGATACAAGCATGTGACGCCACCAAACTTTAAACCATATTTTGTCCAGGCAAAGCAGCAACATGAAAGTAGCTGGCAGACCCTTAAATATTGGACCTTTAACCTGTGACAGGTTGGACTACTCATTGAACTAAAATGCAGTTAAGATAGATATATTTAAAATTTTCCCCAAAAATGATACACATTTTATCCTAGAATAGCAATTTTCAAGGTTTATAATTTTACTTCCTGGCTGTAAACGAGGACGTTACACTAGACAATTACGCAGCAACAACTGGGCCAAAACTCTATCTAATGTCTCTATCTAATTTATTTTTTTGACAAATAAAAATATATGAGAGCACCTTTATTTTGTTTCATTCATGCTTTAAGATTTAAAAAAAAGTTGTTCCTTTTGTGTATATTATGCATAAACTTGGATTGCGTGATTGTCCCTAGTGTGATGTCACTTCCTGTCATTTTCTATAGATCATTTAAGTTTTAAGTTTTCTCCAGAAAAAAAAGCTACTTCATTTTACAAGAGGTATAGATACACAAAATAAAGTCAAAATGTGAAAATCATACAATCCTGTCATGCGCACTTTAAACTCATTTGCCTAATTTTCTTACTCCCAGCTGTTCCCATTTACCTTTGGATCGGAACACTTGCTCATATGATTAGTGATTGCTGATTTGCAGGTTTCTGTGCCGCATCCAACGCTGTCCCTAACCTTTACTCACAACAATATTCCCTTCATTCATTCCACATTTGTTTCTTCAAAGCCTCGACAAAACACTTCTAAAGACATCCACACTAACACGCCACATGTTTCTTTCTCTTTTGTCTGTTACAGGTAAAGAAGAGTACGTCACCACCTTCAAAGGATCCGAGTTCTTCTGCTACGACTTGTCCTTGAACCCCATTCAAAGCAGCAGTGACGAAATCACGTTGTCGTTCAAAACCCTGCAGAGGAACGGACTGATGCTGCACACGGGCAAATCGGCCGATTACGTCAACCTGGCCCTGAAAAACGGCGCTGTGTCTCTCGTCATTAATTTGGGTTCTGGGGCCTTTGAAGCTCTGGTGGAGCCGGTCGCTGGGAAATTTAATGATAACGATTGGCATGATGTGAAAGTAACAAGGAATCTTCGTCAGGTAACAGTACAAAACGGTGGTGCGGAGTAATGATCAGTCAAATCCAAATTAATGCACTAATCATTGCCATCATACAGTCAATTATTTCTCCAGACATCGGTGATTGGATTGTTCAATTGGATCAATGGTTTATGGTGGAGATACAACAGAACAACAATTGTGCAGACATCTAGATTTATTTGTCGGCATTTATATTGATTAGAAGAACGATGGCGCAAAAGGGAAAGACACGGATGTAAATGACTAGGAATAACTACTAGCAGTTGGGTAGACAGACGTTTTGGAGATACAGTAAGTCAAATAGGCCAGTCTAGTGTGGTATGTACATTTACAGAAAGACAGATGAATGTAGTGAATGTAGGAGGCTGAGTTTAGAGATACGAAGTGTAAAGTCCAGAGAAGAAGCAGAATTATTGAGGTAGTGAAATTTAAATTTGAATTTTGTTGGTGTCGGAGAAGAATATAGTATAATTTGGATGAAATTATGAAACAGGATAGACAATTGGAAACTAGATAGAACATTGTTTTACTATCATGTTCTTCAATCAGACTTTTTTTGCGGTAAGAGATACAAATCTCTCATAAAAAAAATAAAAAACCTGACATTGAAGAACAAAGTAACACTACTAAGAAGACAAGATGAATGTTGCCAGACAGGGTTTCTGCGTGTCATAAACCAACGTGCAGTTATTTCTTACACAGCTCAAAGATTGTAAACTAGTTTTAGAATTAGAAGTGCATCTGTGTCCAGCAGCTTGCAGTATTGTATTTTGCGGTGTTCACCTTCAAGAGTCGTGCTGCCTTCCTTTATTGAGCTAGATATTGCTCTGGTTATACTCTGGGATATCCTCTGTACAGGTAGTATAGATAAACTACAGTTCTGTGGCCTCAGTCCTTCGAGGACAGTGTGTGATCTGTCATTAATCTCAGTAGGTACATGACAGTTAGCAACCTTTGACCCTGAACATACTCCATCATTTAGACTGTGTGTTGTGCGCTGCGGTCTATTGGATTGTCTCTATTACAAAGTTGTGTTCAGGGCTTAATGTGTTTTTAATGATCAGGAGAAGGGTCACATACAAAAAGGTTTTAGTGTTAGGGTGGCTGAGTTCACTTAGGAAAAAACGCATGTTTAAAGTGCCTATGACAGGTTGGACTATTCATTTTCCTGAACGCTAATTACAATAATAATATTTAGGTTTTTGCAATTGTTTTTATAGATTTTCTTCCAGTTTGGCAATTTTTTAGGTTTAAAATTTTACTTCCTGATTGTAAGTCATGACACTTGAACTGTTCCCAAGTAGAACATTTGGACAAAACTCTTCTAATGCACACAGAAGACATTATTCGACAAAAAAAATGTATGAGAACACCCTTATTTTGTTATTTGTTATTAATGTTTAACCAGACCAAAACATTTTGGATTGACGTCTCCCTAGTGAGATGTCATAAATGTTTGAAATCTCTGCTCTGCTCCCTGTCATTTTCAACAGATTTCTCATAATGTTTCTTCAAAAACTCCTACTTAACTGCTGTAAAACTAGCTTTTGTATTTAAATTATCTCACCAATTGAAATCAAAACTAGAAAATCATAAAAGCCTGTCATAGGCACTTTAAGTATATTATATATTATATTTTATTTATATTGTATTTGTTTATGTTTCACTCTTTGCGCAGTTAGACACATTTTAAGGATTCATGTTGTGCTATTTTGACCAAATAATAATGATAATTAGTATTATTTTGTCTATGAGATGATACACATGACCAAGAAATGTCTGGGAGAAATGTCATAATTGTAATGTTATTTAACGCTTTGAAGCTAAACCTCTAAGTCTACTGTTATGCTATGTTTGTCATCTGCTTTCTGCTGCTCTTATTTGCTCACAACTACACTAACAATGAGTCCAGGTTTAGTCTTGTTGTAGAACTGTTTCAGTCCTGGTTTAGGTCTGGTTCAGCATTGGGCAGACACAAAGATTTCTTAGTTTTCTTTTTAGAGAGATCCGAACACCCAAACAACTAACCTCTCAAGTCCCTGCTCAAATGCTTGCTTCTGTTTATCTTCACCTGCCTACTAAACCTGCTTCTGCATAATTAGCACTCGTATTACAGTGCTGCCTCAGGATTTAGCCATCTGGAACATTCACCACATTGGAGAGAGAAAGAAAACTCAAGCTTAAGAGTGCATGCTCCGTGGGGCATCGGAAACGGCCATCCCGCTCATTCTGTGTCAGGGTCTTTTTTGCTTTGTCTCATTGCAGTAAAGTGATCCTAAAGTCCATCAAAAAGACCAAAAGAAGGAGGTACAGTGTTGAATGAGCCTTGGGTATGTCTTGAACAGCATATTGGGCTGAGAGAGAAAAACTTAAAGCAACACTGTGTACTTTTTAGAGTCAGGAGAGTAGGAGAGTGGATAGGTCTTTTGATCTAAGGTAAGTAAGGACAGAGTGAAAGTATATAGCTGACAAATCAAATCTTACAAACAATTACTCTTACATAACATGCTCTAAGGTATAATCTAGCTCAGGGGTGCCCAAAGTGGGGCCCACAAGCCAAACCTGGCCCTCCAGCGTGTCTAATTTGGCCCACAAAGGAATGCTGAGATTTATCTATTTAGTATCGCTCTGATAAAAGAAAAGATGGTTAGTAGAGGCAAAGGAGACTGAATCAAGTCTATTCTCCTGATCAAATAGAATTTCATAAAGTTTTTTTTTCTAAATAAACGTTTTAAATGCAAAAAAAAAATATTTTGGGCCCTCAGCACGCTAAAATGCATTCATTTTGGCCCTACATAAAAATTACACATTTTGGCCCACCAGTTTGTGTTTGGGCACCTCTGATCTAGATAGTAGTTCTTCTAAAATGCACAAAGAACATGTAAAGGGCAAATGCTTTTGCGGATTAAATTCTGATTACAATTAACATCAGACTGCACAGTCAAATTGACTTAATATGAATGTGGGAGAAAGGGAGCAAAAGTTACATTGTGTTGCTTTAAAAAGACTGCATACAATGTTAGGTTATCATAGTCAAATGATGCGCTTTAAGCATTCTTAAGAACCATTTGACGTGTTTCTCCGTGAATGTGTAAGGATGGGTTAGGATAATGTCTTAGGTATGTTTGTAGCATGGTTTAAAAACACTACTGGTATTAGTCCTGGGTTCAGCTCTATAGCGCATCTAGTGGATCTAATCAGCTTTTTTCTTGTTAAACTTATTTTGCCCTTTTAACTCTGTGTTACTAACATGCTTTTGGAAACTAACCTAACATCACTCATGGAATGTGCCATACTACTAACCAGTCTGATTTTTAACAATGTACTAACCAGTATTGACCATCATATATTATTTGAGTAACAGTCGTTATTCTGTTCACAGTTTTTAATTTCCTTTCTCCCCCTTTTCCACAAAGCACTCAGGCATTGGACACGCTATGGTAAACAAACTACATTGTTCGGTAGATATCATTCTAATTGTTTCTTAGTTTGGGTTTGCCGTGTGTTTCCTTTTGTTTATTTTTTTATACCGTAGACGTCATTTACAAAAAAGGGAAATTGCGGTTGGTACTCTTCAGCTTACTTTTTGAAATTTTCTTTTTGGATTTCTTGAGTCATTCATTTGGTTTTGCCCACTTTATTTCACCTGTTTCCTGTCCTATTCTGTTTAATCCACCTAGGAGCATCATTGCGAGCCTTTTGCATCAAGCCG
The DNA here is from genome assembly GCA_015082035.1 of Chaenogobius annularis. Lineage (NCBI taxonomy): Eukaryota > Metazoa > Chordata > Actinopteri > Gobiiformes > Gobiidae > Chaenogobius > Chaenogobius annularis. The sequence continues at coordinate 2,089,654 of BJKM01000008.1, read as the reverse complement.
TGGCTAATATTGAGGACTTCTCTTCTGTCTGGCTGGCCTGATGCTCTTGGGCTCAGCCAGTTGTATCTTCCCCATTCACTTTGCATGGCATGGACTTTGTGTTGTTGGCATCTTCACTGCCCATTCGTCAACGTGTGTGTGTGTGTTTGTGTGTGATTGTGTCCGTCACTTCCTGTATTTCTTTTTGTGGTATCCATGAACTAATGCATGCAAATGATGTAGTGCCAAACTTATTCCCTATTTCTAACTAAATGAAAAAGGTGTTTCTTTTTGCAAATAGGCAAAAAGCAAACCTAAGTGCATGCATATTTATTTTAAAGAGTAACAGTACATAATTATCCGTATTTCATAGCATGTGCTATTTCTAACCTAGTAGCACGATCTAATTTACTTTCTTTTCTAAAATAATGAATTTACTAATATTACGGAAAAACTAACCGACAAACATTTTACTAACGCCATTTTTGTGTCTGCTAAACAATTTTATGTTGCTCTTGGGGCAATACTAACCCTGTTCTATGGGCAGTACTAACTCAAACACTAACTAGCATTTCTTTGGGGTCTGCAGATTAACAACTAATCTAAAAGTGGACAAAATAATAGAGAAAAAAACAAGAAAAAAGACATAAAAATGGGTTTCAGAAATAAGAAAATAAGGACGATTGAAAGACCACAAGAAGAAAAGGGCAGCTTGATTAGTCGTACACATTGGGTTGGGTTGAGTATAGCGTGTCCTCTTCCTGTGCTTTGTTGTCTAGGTAACGATATCCGTGGATGGGATTCTGACCACCACCGGATACACTCAGGAAGACTACACCATGTTAGGCTCCGACGACTTCTTCTACGTTGGAGGCAGCCCAAGCACCGCTGACCTGCCTGGATCTCCGGTCAGCAACAACTTCATGGGCTGCCTGAAGGAGGTAAAGAGTGATCAATTTCTCTCTCTCTCTCTATCTATCTATCTATGTAACTATCTCCTTGGCTCAGTTTAGGCTGTGGGTGTTCAGGATATGACTGGACGCACCTTAGGACCCGGCTCTCTCCCACGCACTGATCTTGTCTCATATACTGTATACTTGAGAATCTCTGATTATCTCACATAAACTTTTCTTTGGTTTACCGCCCACTCTGCACACGCACACATCGGGATTCATTAAAAACATTAATAATTATACAGAATGAAATGTTATAATGTAACTGAAAATATTTGATTTGAAATATAGCAACGTATTATGCAAAATAGATTTTTTTGGGAGCTTTTAACCATGTTGCAACATTGTTCCCTCATTAAAAACAAGCCTGGAATTGCTAATAATTAATTTAGTTTCTTGTAAAAAGACAATATATCTATTTTTTTAGTTATATAACTTGAGAAGTCAATGTAAAGGGACTCAAGAGTATGTTTAGAGGCCAGTAACAATACAAATAATGCATAATATTTTTCGTTTAGTCTGTTTGGTTTTTTTATTCTGAAATATGAACCAAATCGTGCACACCAGTAAGCCCAGTAAATTAGATTAAATGTTAAAAAGATAGAACAGTGAATGATGTTCATGTATTTTAGAAAAGGGTTGTCTTTCCAAAGTTGAATGAAAGCAGGAAGTAGATATTTAAATCTATCAAACTGTTTCTATCTCCCTCAAATCCTTTGGCACATTGGTAGTACTCACAATCATACAATTCTGTGCGCGTGAATGGCTTTAGAACAGATTTGGATCGCCAACGTGCAGCCAACACACTCATGCCAAAGTGTAATACAGTCTAGTGACATGTTCGTTCTTATGGGTTTACAATTGATAAAACGTCTGATTTTTGTTACCTGCCTTGGGAAAATAGAAATAAATTAGCATTTTTGCCAAAATCTTCCATATTTCACAGATGTTCATTAATGTGCACTGTCTGTATCAAATATGTGAATTAAATAATTAAATTATTATTATTATTTATATTTTATCACACTGGCAATATTACAGGTCTGGAATAATATTCAAATTACTGCATGCTACAATAGGTTTCTTACAGATTAGTGTCTGCCGATATCGCTTTAACAATATATTTGCTATATGACTGGAATTTGCACATCAAGAGGATCTCACCAGTGTCTTTGTAGTTCTCTGTAAGGTGCAGTTCAAAGAGACAAAGTGATTGGAGAGATCAAGTTGTTGAATTTTCATGAGGAGAACAGCAGCTCCACATGCCTTCACTTCTCCTCTGGGGGTCCGGGACTGCTGCTTCTACCCTCGCCTCTCATGTTGTTCCTCTATCACCATCTATAGGTGTCAGAATCTACATAGCGCGTCTCCTGTGGGTTGAGATGATCTGCTCTTAGCCTGAACAGTACACTTGACGCCGACATGGTTGCCCTGTCTGCTGATGTATTGAGCAGAGTCAGTCTTTATCAGGGAGGGCTTCTCTGTGTAATGGACATTCGAGTCAAGCTCACGGCGTCAATGCTGCAATGGGGTTTTACTGCCATGGAAGTCACAAGGATATTGGGAGGGAAAGTACAGAATAGTAATGATTTTAGACAACATCCTCCTCCTTTTGCTGGTGATGTGAGAGCAAAATGCAAAACAGTCAATGTTGGAAGTACTTCGTTTTAGGATATTAAGGGGCACATTTTTAATATGGCCACACCACTGTGAGGATTACTGTTCTCGAAAGCTTAGCAAGGTTGGTAGTACTGCTTAGTACTAGGATGGGAGACAGTGGGAATAACAAGGTCGTTGTAGTGGGGCAGTAGTAGCTCTAATGCATATTGTTATTGTGTCCTTAAACAAGACACTTCACACGTTTGTTTGTGTGTGTGTGTGTGTGTGTGTGTGTGTTTGCGCCCGTATTCTCTCTCTCACTCAAATACTAATTTGTTGCATGATTTTATTCATTAATCTGATTATTTGTGAACTTTACTCCAATTTAAAATAGATTCGGATATTAAAATATAAATATTGGTATCAGCAAATATCAGTTATCAGCAACAGCAGCAAGCTCAAAGAAATCCATATCGGCCCATCTCTAATATTAGACATTTTATTAGTAGTAGTAGTTAATGGTAAATGTAAAAACATGTACAATAGGCTCCTCCCATCTGGGGCCAGGACTCCCCAAAATTTCAGGGGGACTTTCCTGGTTAAAAAATGGTCGGTCGGTAAATAAATACACGTAATTAATTAATGAATCAATTAATTTCTTAATTTATAAATTTCTGTAAGAAAGTAGTAAGCAAAGTCTATATTCCTGAATATATGATAAGAAATCATGAATTAAAATGATAAACCTGCGAGCCAGTGACATACTGTATGTAAAACATATACATTTGAGTTTGAGTGTAAACCTTTGTGAATTATACTAATTATTCTACTGTAACACACATGTGACACATATCCTTGTTGGATTCAAGGACTGAAAATATAAATTCCTCTCACAAAAGGTCCATATCCTTCACCACACACTTCATTAACAGCAGTTTTCAAAGCTCTCCAAATCGACTATTTTCGTTACCTTTTGATTTGTTTGAAGTTGTTTTTCCTTTAACCCGGCTCTTATTTTGTCCCGCTTCCATTTTGTCTTACCTTGCACAGATGCTGCGTCCTCTGTAAAAGTGTGAGATAGTTGTGAGGCAGTTTTAATGAGGCAGTGCAGTGCTTGGCCCACATGTCTGCGTGTCACATACAGCTCATTAGAGGCACAGTTGTTAAGGAGACCAACTCGGTTAACTGCAGTCGAACATGTTTTTAAGCTGCGGCAGAGAAGGTGCTGACTTTAAGGGGTCTCATGTTATTACAGATCCCTTTGAGACAAGAAAACACCTCTGTTTTGAGGCACAAACACAAAGACAGTTACATTTAAAGCAGTAATTAATATTGTATTTTTGGTTGTGTTAACACTTGTATGTATATACCAAATGTATAATACCACTTCAGGAAATGGAGAAAAACTGAGAAAGCTGAAAGTTGTAATATTTATTGTTTGCTCAAGAGGCACAATGTTGCACAAGGCATCACATATACAGTGGGATAACAGATTCAAGACTCTGACTGAAACAAATAAATAAATTAAACTAAACTTAAATAGTAACATTACTAAAATTACAGAATCACACAGAAGTAAAATCACACAGATTAAAGTGCAAATCCCTTGTATCTCACAACTAGCCTTTTACTCATTTATTTGTCCTTGACTCTTTATAAATATATATTATATATAAATATAATAAATTTATGATCTCACAAGTCATTAAAAAAAAATAAAAAATGGTGTTCTATTATTAACTTCCTTGTTACATTATATATATCACTAACCTAAAATAACTATGATATATTTTAGTATCAATGGACTTACAAAATGCTACAACATTCTTGCCTTGTTGTTTTCACAGGTCAACCGCCAAAAGAAATCATTTATTTTTTAGTTATACATGCAGTTATTGTATTCTTGTGATCGCTGCTTTTTGCCTCTCACACTCTCTACCTTTTGCATTAACCAGCAGCCCTGCACCAGGTCAGCCTCTCTTGGCGCTCTCCTAGCATTCATAGTGCTTTTACATCATGTGCCATTGTCCATGATTGATGCCCTGTCGCTTGATGCGGATCCGTTTGCACGTACTGTATAGTGCCGGAGCTGCCACGCCTGCCTGTTAGCTGTGATGGCAAAACAAACGCGCTGCAGCCATAGCTCAGTTGTCGAAGTGGTGACAAATGAGTGCAGCAGCAGCAGCAGCAGCAGCAGCAGCAGCAGCAGCAGCAGCAGCAGCAGCAGCAGCAGCAGCAGCAGTAGTCATAGTCATAGCTCCAGCCTGGACTTTGAAAGGTGCCCTCTGTCTCCACTGGAAACAATTGATTCTGTCCAGTGCTCATTTAGATTACATGAGTTAGCACTGCGACCTTGCATTTTTGATACCTTTGTCAAATATGTATACGATGAATCGATTTATCTGACAATGTATCATTCTAAGGAAATAAGTGTAGTTTATATGAGGGAGTTGGGCAGGAGTGAGGAGAGGTTCTTCTCCTTCTGCACAGTAGAAAAAAAATCTCCCAATATACCTCTCCAGTTTGGTATAACTGTGACAATATGACAATACAAACCCAGTAGAAACGTTGCTTTTCCCCCAGTGATAAACAGGATCGCATACTGCTTTTGATGATAGATCTGCATAATCTGTTGTACAAATAGCAACCTTCAGACACAGCGATCAGTTAGTTACTGTGCATAATCATCTTTGGCATTCAAATTATGTTCTTCTTGTAATGTACGATTTGTGTACAAATTGCTTTTCGGGTATTACATTGAACAATCCTTGTTTTAATGTGATAAACAATATGTTGGTTTTTTTATTCGATAACTTCACCATTTTTGTTTTGGTTCTTGTTAATTATTGCCATCTTGTGAGTTCTACCAACCCAGTGGAGATACAGTAGCAAGTTTGTCATTATTGAGACAGTGTGGGTGAAAGAAATATATAGACAGATGTTTTCAGAAGCTTATTGAGACAGTACATAAAACTATGAAACTGTTTTGCATTGATTATGTTTGCAGTATATCCCCCTGTATCTCTTGGATTTGAACTGGTTCAAAAAGCCGAAATGAGTGTTGAATCCTACAGCAGGTCTGATACTTTTGTTTTATTGTGTAAATAAAAACAGTTTCGTTTTCAGGTGGTGAAATGATGACACAGTTCAGAATGCTGCAGATTTTAAGCATTACCTTTTAAATTGGTTTTCTGAGCGCAAGAGAATAGAAAAAAAAAATGCTATTTTTATTTCAACCTGCCACGGTTTTTGATGTAACTGCTGAAAGGGCTTGAAGACATTTCGGAGAAGGGCTGCATAGAAAACATGTTGTACAGATGGTCATCTAAATCTTTTGCATGATTTAAACTGAAACACTTTAAGATTCAATGTATGGTCAATTCACCTAACAATCATCTGTTTATTATCTACATTACATATGAGTTAAATTTGCACCTCTGGTTTGAGTTAGTTAATTTTGTCTTTATCTTAAAAAATAAATAAATGCAATAAAAATGTATTAAAATAAACAGACAAAACTAGATTAACCATGAAATATTCTAGTGGCACCGACAATTACTAATAATAATTTGTTTTTATTTTTTTCTTAGGTTGTGTACAAAAACAACGACGTTAGGCTGGAGCTGTCCCGACTGGCCAAACAGGGCGACCCCAAAATGAAAGTCCACGGCACCGTCGCCTTCAAGTGTGAGAACGTGGCCACTCTGGACCCCATCACCTTCGAGACGCCCGAGTCTTACGTCATCCTCAACAAGTGGAACGCCAAGAAGACCGGCTCCATCTCCTTCGACTTCAGGACCACAGAGCCAAACGGCCTGCTCCTCTTCAGCCACGGCAAACCCAAACCGCCGCCAAAGGACTCCACACCAGTGAATCCACAGACTCTGAAGGTGGACTTCTTTGCCATCGAGATGTTGGATGGACACTTGTATCTGCTCCTGGACATGGGCTCAGGAACTACAAAGACTAGGGCGGTCAACAAGAAGGTCAACGATGGAGAGTGGTACCATGTGGACTTCCAGCGAGATGGACGATCAGGTAAGGATCGGAAGAAATGGTTTTAACATCTTGACAAGAGAGTTTTAGACTGAGCAGCAGTAGTGTTTCCAATTAGCAAGATTCAGGAACAACAATAAAATGATGATAAAAAGAAATATACAGAAACAAACAAAGGAACCAAAAACTACAGAAATACACGGTTCAACTATATTAAGATTTACAAAACAACTGCATATTTAAGGAGAAGTAAATTAAGAGTTCATTTCAAAACATTTCAAACGAAAATGTCAAAGGTTTACAATGTTGTCGAAAGCCAAATCACTTAGAGCGTAATACAAGTATTAATTCATCCCTTGTTGAGCAAATCCCCTTTATATCCCCCTCTATCCACAACTATATTGTTATTATGTGTAGAGGATGGTATTTCTGAATTTTCAAAATGGAGATATTGTTATTTTCAATTGAACTCTTTGAGTATTAATCTACGCAAAAATAGGCTTAAATCAACACAAAATGTTTTCTATGTTTACTCACTTGTTTTAATTCATAATACAATTTTCAAGAAGTGGAATGAGTATGTGCTGAAAATATTCCTGATAAAAGCTAAAGTTGCTGTTGGTGTTAAAATATACACAGATGCATCATGGTCCCATATGTCATAATTCCCTGAGTGAGTCGATTCCGTTCTGGGGTAGGTTTGTCCTCTCCCACAGTGTCCTCTAAGCCCCAGGTTTTATTGCTTTGGTCCCAGTTGATTTGCTTATCTAAGCAGCAATTTGTTAGTGTATGCTTGTAGCCAAGGCCTTGCAATGTCATTCTGCAAATTAGATATACCCCTGACCAATTTTTCTACTCCATCTCAGGAGGTGGAAATTAGATTAACTGTTTCATTACCCCCAAAGCTTGATGGGAATACCCTTTCACACCAAGTGATACACAATTAACATGAATATTTGTCACTCTCATTAATAATATGATTACCTGAAATGTGTTATTCATAATAAATGACAATATAAGAGGTTTAGAAAAAGACAGAAATCCTTTTGATTGTTGCTGACATACGGTAATTTAGGACAAACTTTGGCCATTCATCAGAATTTTACACCAACAACTTGTATATGGACATTCACTCTCTTTCAGATATGGAAAGAGAGTGAATGTGGAGAGTTATTAATGTGGAGTTTTTTTTTCTTATTTTTAAGGCGCGTTACTTGCATTTGTCTTATTTGAATTTGAATTATTTGAACAGTTTGCAATTATACATTTACTGGGAGATGTTTGAAATAAGAAAAAAAAAAAAGCAATCATCTCTGTTTAGATGTATCCCCCCCAAACTGGTGTCTTGCTCAATTAAGTCATGTTTATTATCAGTAGGCGGCCCTCCCCTACCACACACACACGCACACACACACGCCACACACACACATGCACACACACGCACGCACACATGCACACACATGCATCACACACGCACACACACACACACACTTTCAGCTGTTCCCACTGTCTGCGTTACCATGGAAACAGGAGGTGGTCTCGGCCCGGGCTGAGACTGTGCTGCTGAGCTCTGCACTAATGACATTTCAGAAGAACTTTTTCCTTTTCTCAAGTCGAGACATGATCACATTACTCATATTACGTGGTGAAGTGATGGTTTCCAACAGGAGATGCGGAACAGGAAAAGTGTAATTTATCAAAGCGTGTTATAATCACAGAATGTCTTTTTTCTTTGTCTTTTTACAAGCTAAATTTGAACTCAAATTAGTCGATTTTATAACGATTGTCAGATTCCATAGATTTGAAGGTGCTCTACGTAACAGATGCTCGAGTTTATAGATATGTTATTCTTTTCCCCGTAATGTTTCACAGTATGGCAGTAAACTTCTCAAGTTACAGGTCTGGGGTCTCATTTATAAAACGCACGTATGGACAAAACAACTTTCACGCTCAAAAGTTCTGAGTTTTTGCACCAGCCGCCTGTTTCCACTTCATGCTGTGCTTCAAAACATCACATAATTAACTAATTTTGGACATATGCACGCTGTATAAATGAGACCCCAGACCTGAGAGGCGAGGTGTTGTTGAGGTGTTGTTGAGCAATAAAAACAATTCAATTCCCAGGCAAAACAGTAGTATCTCCATGGAGACAGGCAAGTGGCTGACAACCCTCTAAAAGGTTACACAGTGAACTTGTACTGCAGTTGTCAACATTTTAAACCTAAACCTTCAACACACCTAAAACGTGGCTTTCTGTGTACCATCAAATCTAAACACAAACTTTATCAGGCCTAAATTATGGGTTAATCTTGGTCTAAACTGAAAAATGAAATCTACTATGGATAATAACGATTAAAGCAAAGGACGAAAATATTGCAGCTAAAATTTAAAAATGTTACCTGAACAATAAATGAGTGAATTAACTAGTGGGCTCAGCTACAGAAAACTGTAAAAGAAAAACATAAGCACTTATTATATTGATTAAGAATATTTATTATGTCTTCTTGAGTAGAATAGTTTTTCATTGTTTTTTTCTATATCAGACAATAGGTTAGAGATGATCCAATTACCTTGACATATTTCAATGGTAATTTCATTTTTGTCAGAAGCGTCACACGATGATTAGTAGTGACTGTGATGTGTCGGCATATCAGATCACTGCAAGCACAGTTACAGACTGGGACAATACACAAATCATGGACCAAGACTCAAGACAAGACAATAGATGCAAATGCTGGATCAAAGACATGATAGAGATGAGGAAACGAGGCGCTCACACATTGAATCAAAACATCCCCGCACATGGCACATGATACACTTCTCCAACGACAACCAGCAGGCGTGGTCAGTCTGATTGACAGTTCAGGTGGAATAAATGTGTATAAACCCTTAAGACACGTCACACCAACTATTGTGTGACGATGATGAAGACGGAAGTTATCGTCAAAACATGTCAAGGTAATGAATTATGACAACAAATTGCAGTGTAATGACTATCTGCTTGTTCAGTAGAGCCGGCTCTCGCTGTATCGAAGCCAATGGACTGTTGGCTCTCAGACAGGCGGCATCTCCTCACCCCGATGCATTAGAGACGCTAAGAGATACTCCGCTTTTAAGTGAGGGCCTGCGGTGACTACACCCGGGGTCGCTCACTGCTCAGTTGTGGCTGTACTTCCTGCCATCTCGCTCATACCACCACTTAAGTCCAGTGTACGCAAACCCACCAACGCACACACGCGCGCTCTGCCTCCCCTGGTCTACAGAGAATCCAATCACGCAGAGATTTGGCCGTATCGTTGTAACTGGATTGTAGTAATCCGCTGTCTAACATGTTGGGGAGAGTGAGAGAGGGTTAGGGGACATCGTGCTGTGCTGCTGATGGAAGTGTGCAAAAGATCTGAGCCGTCAGAAGACCCCCACCTGCAGCTGTGTTGATAAAGTGTGACATAGTGCTGAGTAGTTAGACACCTAATTTTACTTTACATGCAAAAAAGTACGAGAACATATTACATCATAATGCTATTATACTTTATATTGATAGTTTTTATTATTAAGATTTAAAGAAAATGCAAATAATAAAATGATCTTCAAATATTGTTGCCCATTATTACTCTTCATCAAATGTATCTAAGTAGAAACCAACAAAGAAAAAGCATTCAATTTAAGATGACAAGTATTAGCAGTATTCCTTTGTTTACTCCTGAAAAACGGACACAAATTATATAATAATTATTATAAATAAATAGGTTTATGTTAGGGTGGACGGTGGCAGAGCAGTTAGTGCTCTCGCCTCCCAAGAAGAAGACCATGGGTTGGGAACATCACACATCACATCTCTGGGTGGAGTCTGCATGTCCTCCCCGTGTTACCGTGGGTTCTCTCCGGGTTCTCCGGGTTCTCCGGGTTCCTCCCACCGTCCAAAGACATGCATGCGTTAGGTCAATTGGCAACTGTAAATTGGCCCTTGTGAAAGAATGTGAGAGTGAATGGTTGTCCGTGTGTCTATGTCTCTGTGTTAACCCTGCGACAAGCTGGTCACTGTCCAGGGTGTACCCCGCCTAAAGCCCAAAGACACTGGGATAGGCTCCAGTCACCCGCGACCCCTAACGGGAACAAGCGGTAGAAATGAATGAAAAATAGGTTTACTTTGTGGAGTCTGCTGCCTGTTTTATGTTCCAACTTATCTATCTCCATGGATAAAAGCAGCTGACACCACAAGACCAAGTTACAGGTCAGAGTCAGGTACAGTAAAAGTACAAATGCTTGTACTTTGTGAGCAGTCAATCATTTACCTTCTAATAATTGCTTGATCTATAAGTTTAACATCTTACTCTGGAACATTATTTGTTAGTTAATTCTCCAAGAAGACAAGCAGGTTGCAGATCCCCCACCAGAAAATGTACCTAATGCATCTTTAAATGGAATGTTTCAGTAAATGTATTTAATCTCATTTTGCCAACCATATTTTGATTGGTACCTTGTCTATTCAGAAGTGACTTAAACCCTTCTACACTCCATGTGGTTGATGGCACACATCCCATAAGACTGTACTGTGCTCCTGACTTAACATAGTCTGACTGTGTTTGTACAGCTGCTTACTGCACTCTGACAAGTGAACAGAGCTCTCTAAACAGACGCCTGAAACACTCTGACATGCTTCCCCTGTCTGCCACTAACATCACTGCAGACGCCACATGTTTACTCAGAACTTACCTCAAATGTTTACATTGAATGACTCGAGCGCTTTTAGGCATGAGATGGTGTGATGTCTTATTTGAACAACACAATACCGCCTCATTTAGAATAAGCTTAGGTATTAGAATTTGCATCTCGTGAGTCACAATTTATGATTGCCATTCCTGATATAACCTCCCCAAGCTCTAGTTATCCGTACAACGTATACAATCACTGACCACATTAATACAGATACAGTGTTATTTGAATGCATTTTATGTTATCAACAAACATTAATCCAGGTGAATATACACACAATTGAAAAATGTGTATGGGGTAAACTTAATCTAAATTTAAATAGGGAGTTGGCTTGAATTTGTATTTATTTCATTGTAATTCACTTATTACTGTGTGTTTTCCTTCCACATAAATGTCGTCGTGATAATGAAATGATCAGGTTTTATTGCCATACTTCCTGTCAGCCATAGGGGGAACCCAAGTGCACATAGCTTGATATGTCTGCGGTTGATTTTTAAATACGCTCTAAATACGACACATTTATCTGTGAGAAAGTGTCTACAAATCTTGATGACCACATGGATGCTTGATCCGGGCACCTGCTCTCCGAGAAAACTTTGGCTACTAATGAGTTTGATGTAGTGCGCTCGTTAGCCCTAACCTGAAGGGAGCTGTTCTGGCTGCGTGACGGGTGGGCCCTGCCAAGTGCGCAAAGCAGTGGAAGTCACAGCAGCTGCAGCCTGAAGAGGAGAGGGTGAGAAAGAGAGAGAAATAGAAAGAGAGAGAGAACGAGAGGAAGAGAGAGGGGTAGAGAGAGGGCAGAGAGGGGGAGTGGGGGGCCAAATGAAAGTGCTGGAACAGATGTCCAAGGCCAGGACCCAAGGAAAAGAGCTCCAGCATGTGAGATGGTCCTGTTAATCATTGTCTCCAGATCCTGTAACTCCATCTCACAAATAGTGGTGATAAACTGGGCTTATATTACGTTGGGTTTACTTGTAACATTCTGTGTATACAATCACAGAGTGCGAGAGCAAATAGAAAAGTATAATGTTTAAGTTCAACGCGTCACACATGTCTTGGAGTGGAGTAGCCACAGGAAATAACCTGTTTCATTGTGTGCAGTGATTGGCATGCTCACATGGCATAGTCTCAGAAAATCTTCTACAAATTGTCCTCTCTGTCACGTCCAACCTCGTACTCTGCAGTTTGTGTGTTTGCCAAATGACACAACAACATTCTCCAGATCAGCCCTCATTACTACATAATTATATTTTAACAAATATAATTATGTAGTGATGAGCCCCACATCCAAACAGCAGTTTGGATTTGTCTCAAATATCTTTCCAGACAATGGAGATAGTTGACATTATATCTGGCACCCAAGATTCAGTGTGAACACAGAGCCAAGTGGCATGGCAATTTGGTGACTTGTAAATCTACAATTAATTGGGGAAAAAAAAAAAGTATAATAATTTATTGTTTCAATTAACAATAAATGAATGCTTAGAAATGCCACTCTGTATTATAACAATATACTGACTAATTCAAATACATCCATTACATGTGTTTTACTGCAGTTGCATAGTGCAAACAGGTCCAGAGCTTTTCCACTGTACTCACACAAACAGCCAGGTTTCCTCAGCTTTAGCCTGAACCGTCTAATAGCTTCTCCATATCAGCCTCCGCTTGGACCTGCCACTCAAAATGCAAATCATCGTAGCACTAGTATTTATGGCAATTCATTTTGGGCACTCTCTTGCCCTTCTGTGTGTATCTTCACCACCAGGGTAAAATGGATTACTGAATGAGGACACAGCAACCGTTAATTAAAGAGCCACAATGGCCACCGCTGCACAGACATAGTAACAGATCCATATACAAATGAATCACCTGGTCTCATGCCCACAATATGGCCTTCCCACTGCCTGCTTTACAGTCCGGTCATGTCCACTGTTGTTTACCGCGCTCCAGATCGAGAATTAAACCTGAATGAGGGTGATAAATCATGGCGGGCCAACACACCAACTTTCATCGCGGGTTTATGTGTCGGAGAGGAAAAACAGAAGGCCGCAGTCCGTTAATCAAGTTCAGAAAGATGGCTACAATTTCTTGTGTTGGTCCGTGGGCTGAAATGATGGTGATGGAGGAGTACTGATTTTTCTTTTCCTTCTCTTTCCTCTTTTATGACCACTGCCTTACAGATAAAGAAGATTTATTATGGGAATAGGTGGAAAATGGAGAGGACACACTTAGGGATCCCAGATTAGGCTCCTAATAGAGTGGCTGTGCTGTGATTAATGTGTCTTATCAACACTCATCAGTCATTGGAAAGTAAGAAAACCCTGCCCCTGTCGAGATGGATAACGCTAATTAGGCTAATTTCTTCATCAACTGTGGTATAATGGGGCAGCTTTGCTCGTTTGTGGCTTCTGATCTTGATGAAGTGGGTTTCTTGGAGATTAAAGGTCATCTGTCATTGATGCTTGTTTTTTTAGGTCAAATTGTGAAATCTAAAACTATACTCAAGAAAATGCTCTTATTGTTCCCGTAGGGACATTTTTTCTCTGCATGCAGCAATGCAGCAGTGCAGCGCTTGGGGACCCATATCCAGGTCTTTGTGCTAGACTTGGTCAGAACTACCTTAGCTGGATCATTTTACCTATTGTACATGTTTTGGGGGTGCCCAGACATGTAGAGCAACATGCAAACTCAGCACAGAAAGAACCTTCTTGCTGTGAGGTGAGCGTGCTAGCCACTCTGCCACTGTAGGCACCACTGCTAAAATTGGTATTATATACAGTATTTATTGGTACTGTCAGTAGTAATGTTTGCTACTAATACTTCTTGTGCTACTACAACGATACCTCCAATTACAGTTTTACTACTAGTATTACTTTTCTTACTTTTTACTTTTACTACAACTAATCATATTTATACCAGCTCTATACTAGCCCTACATTGTAAGACAAAACTGAGATTTGGCGTAAAACCAAAATGAACACTGTTTTTTTTTTTTTCCTACGTAAGTAACTTGAGTGAAAGTGACTTCATCTGTTCATGAATTATGTTATAAACCTCACTGTCTCTTTCGTACAGGTACCATCTCCATCAACACGTTGCGGACGGCCTACACTGCCCCTGGAGAGAGTGAGATTCTGGACTTGGATGAAAACCTGTACCTGGGCGGCCTGCCTGAGAACAAGATGGGCCTGGTGTTTCCTACAGAGGTGTGGACGGCCCTCCTCAACTACGGCTACGTGGGCTGTATACGGGACCTGTTCATCGATGGACAGAGTAAGGATATTCGCCGTTTGGCTGAGGTGCAGAAAGCAGCGGGTGTCAAGCCGTCCTGCTCAAAGGAGCCTATGAAGCAGTGCCTGAGTAACCCCTGCCAGAACAACGGCATCTGCCGAGAGGGCTGGAACCGCTACGTGTGCGACTGCTCCGGGACGGGCTACCTCGGCCGCTCCTGTGAAAGAGGTAGGCTGCTGTTTTTGCTCTCTTTAACCCATGCACCTTCACACCCGCATAGTGATTCTGAAAATTAGAATACCAAGAACTGTGCATATTGTTACTTTACACTAGATGGTATATTCACATTTGTTCTGGTTTGGTCCTGGTTTTTAGCCCAGTTTTGTCCTGATGGATGCTTGGTTTGGGCCTGCTCTACTTCCTGGTTTAGTCTTGGGTTAGTCCATGTTTAGTTCCAGATTTAGTCTTAGTCTTCCTTGGAAATAGGGTAAAGAGCTCAGTCAGATGGGAGGAGCTCGCAGTAGAGCCGCTGGTCATTCCGTTGATCAGGTCGTCCGGGTATATCCCACCTGCAGGAGGCCCAGAGGAAACCCCAATACATGCTGGAGATGTCTCTGTGGCCTGGGAATGCCTCGGGATCCCCCCAGAGGAGCTAATGGAGGGGGAGAAGGAAGTCTGGCCATCCATAAAAAAAGGGAAAAGTGTCGTTATTAAAATAAATTGTTTTAGTTTAGCTTAATATTCAACTTTGTGAAAACATACTCTAAACAAACAATAAGTAACTCTCCTGCGTGTCGTGGTTTTCTAGACCCCGTTTGTGCGTTATAACAGTGTAACACACTGCTCCCCGTTGTTCAATCCGCTTATACCATGGTCCCACAAACTGCTAGGGCCAAGTGGTGAATATAACAGTTAGAACTGTTTGTGTCCGTTTGCTGTCCAAGGGATCAGTTATGTCAGTTTTAGTTGAAGTTAGTCCCTCCTAACAGTAGCTCATTTGTTTAGCCATTGCTATGGTGATGTCAACAGCATCGTGATATTGAATATGATGAACTGTTGCTGGAACTACCTATGTGGTTATTAAAAAATAACATACGTCAGTAAGCATTAGAATTCTCACTGACCACGGTATTATCAAGTTTAACATATGTGGATTTTCTGTTTGGTTATTTCGCTTCTAAGTATTCAATCGTCCACTGAGTTGTACTGTTTATTGGCCCGTGTCCTCCATCTGAAATGATGACGTCGTATAATAAATCTCACCCAATTTCTTGTTTCTTGACGCCAAACCGAACCTGCCTTATTTGGATGCTCCAGAACGATCTCAAAATGCCCTGGGTGTGCTGGTGTTGGAGCATGCTGAGTGGCAGGTGACTGATGCACCGCTGAGACAGAGCTGGTCACGTAAACCTCTCTCTTGGCTGTAAATTGGCTGTCTTCTGCTATAACCATTTGGCTCATCAAACCACTCAGTCATGACCAGAGTTGGTTCAGAATACAGATCCCTCACTCAGACACACTCCAGCTAATGGAAGAACTCAGGCCACTCTTTTGGCCTCTTCTGCCATTTGCACCAATAAGAATTGAAACTATGCATTGTCTTCCATAGATTTTCTACTAGGTCAATCGGCTGTATTGTTGAAGGAAAATTAGAGATTTTGCTTTGTTTTTAACCTTTTGACTTTATGGAATATGAAGTATTCATAGGCCAATAAATATATTCCCATAATTCAAACATGGACCTTCTTGTGCATTGTGTATTTGGCCATTTGTTGAATATTACATTTCTAATTGGCATTTTTTCCTCTTTCTAGCTGTAATTTGAACCTTTTGTGCATTTGTGCAAATCATAACATATTACACTGTTTTTCTTGTTGAATTTTGGACTGTTTAAATATTATGTAAAATTTTGCAAATGGGAAACAAATCAACAAAACACCTCCAATATGAATACATTATTGCTCATAGCTTAAGTAAAATGTGACTCTTGCGTATTACATTCATTAGGGAAATGGAAGTATGCCACAATGAAAGTATAGATTTACTATTTATACAATGCCCTTGTAGAGTACACTATCTGAAATTAATTTGTGCTGTATCTTTCAAGTGGTGACCCTCTTCCAATGCTGAACCGTGTGACTTTGTGTGATCAAATCCCAGAGGAGCCGCAGTGAAGGAGGAGAACAGTTAACATTATGTGTAATCAAGGCAAAGGTCAAAAAGAGCCTGAGCTGGTGACTCCATTATCGCAGTGTGGAGCAGTGGTACAGAGCTGACACTGGAGCCTCTATATGAAGAATTATCTCCAGCTCAAATGTAATACCACACACCCAGCACACTTATATTATGTGCTGCTCTATTTATTGTCTATTTGTGTTCTGACATGTTAAGCGGGATACATCTGCTTAGGTTGTTGCACCTTTTAGATTCACCAATTCACCCAATCCATAAATGTATGTGGACAAGAAGGAGGAACTTGGAATACATAAAGAGAAACACAGAGGACATACTTCACAGTTAAGCAGCAGCAGGACTAACTCATCAAGGAGCAAACCAAGGAGCAAACCAAGTCAACTAGGTCATTAAAACAGAGAAGATAGCTCCAAATCTTGAATACTGCACATGTGCAATTGTACCAGAGAGTGAGAGGAAATGAGGCAGGAAGTGTAGACAGCAAAAACTGCTACATGATGATTACTACCATTACTAGATTTTCTAACACACTATGTGCAGACAAAGCAGAACAGATGTATCTGGGACTTTCCAAGACACATACAAGAAAAGGCTGGATCTTTATTAGAGGAATGAAAGCTGTCTCCATCTTGGTTCCCGTGTCCAACTCTTTTGTCCATTGAGTGTCCCAGACTGTGGAGACTGGCACAACCCCCACTACCACCGGAGTGGGGGTCTGGGCACTCTTTCTGCTGTTTTTGTGTGTCCAGAATATTGTGCACAAGTGGGAAGATGCAGGCAACAGCTGGAAGAGGGGCTGTCAAAAGAATTACCCCAGTGTTCACTTATCCATGCATGGTGTACCACCCGGTGGCAAAATACAGTTACTGCATATGGTGGAGGAGGACAAGCACTGCGAGGCGAAGGAGGTGCCGGGAACTATGTAATGTCCTATTTTAAGAGATTTTAATTAAGCAGACAAAGCACAATTTCCCCTTTGCATCCCAAATGTCTTCCCCTTCATTGTTCTCTGGGTTGTTAATTAGCCCAAATATTAGTCCTGCGGTGTGACTCCCAGATGGTGAGTATAGGTACAGACACGCACACATGTTTGCTAATGAGAGATGACGGAAGCAGCACTGACACCACCTGCATTTCTCCACATGAAAGATGCATACAGACACAGCCACAAAGAAAGAAAGATGGCCGCTGCTAAGATCAATACGCAATTCAATACGTGGACAACAAGATTTATGCGTCTCACCCTTAATATGATCATCTTTAATATGAAGTTATACATTATATATATTATTCAAACATGCCAATCCAGTGTGATAAGTGATCAATGCGAATTCAAAGAAGTAATTGATAAAATGTACAGAAACATTCACCACTCACAATGGGCAATTTATTTAGATTCACCTTTTACTTAGACCATCTTTGGATTGTGGGATATAGCTGACGGACATGGAGAAATCTTAAGCTCCACTTTAGGTTTGATATTCGACCACATATGGTAGGTTTAGTTCTGTAACCTGTTCTGTACTTTTTACAGAAAAGAAAAGATATACAAATTATATCTAACCTTATTTCTAACATTTGAGACCACATAGTAGCAATTTTTTATACTTATATAATTGTGCTCTTGACAGTAATTTTTATAATAAACTGTATTTTTTCATGTATTTTTATATTATGTGTGTTTCTCCAATGTCTGCAAACATGAGATTGCACAGAGCTGGTTGTCTCACAGCCTGCAGCTTTTACATAAATGCTCAAAGATCTTGGGAAATATAAATGTAGGAGTAGACTTGGGCAAACATGAATAACTATGCTAATTGTGTGGTTTAAATATAGGACATACACATTTTCTCAATGCCATTCAATTTGCATATGGCATGTTATATAAGTCTCAAGATACATCTCAAGATATATTTTCAGCAAGTTTAAGGGCAGCATATTCTTCGAAATTGATTATTGCCATACTGCAGGAGCACCCTTGTGAATGGCTTACTGTTTTTGTTTCTGTGTCTACCCTGCAACAACAAAACATTTCTTGGCTGTACTACATAAGCCACGACCACACGCCTTTACATTACATGTACAGTATATTCTGCAACTGTATACTTTCTCCGAGATTTCTGATGGCCGTGATTGAGGATTAACAACAAAACACACGCAAACAGAAGACTGAGAAGCAGCGCAGATTTCTGCCAAATCAATATGCAAAACACTAAACTCTGTAAATCTGAGGTAAAAGAAGAGTTCATTCTGAATGTTACAAGAATATTGCAAGAATCGACTCGTATCATTTGACATAGAAATGTCAATATCAAAGCCAAATACATTCTACAACGACATTTTCAAGCCGCCCAGGGAAATGGCACAGTTTTGACTTGTCGTTGCTCATGAACACTTTACACAAATCAATCCACTTTTATTGTATTTCAGCCGTGAGACTTTTCTCTCGTTCTCCACTTAAGTGAACAGAATTCCTCCTCAACTGGAAGTGCCAAAACAACGGAAGTGCGAAGTACTAAATATATTGAAATAAATATTGACGAAGAATAGGAAAAAATATGTACATTACAATGGAGAACCACAAAATCACTTGTTTGGAAATAATTTCCATGTTTGAGAACAGAAAAGTTCTGGGACTGTCTTGTTCTTCAGAAATACTAGAGATCAATAAAGTGCTACAGACTGTTTTTAACTTGACATTCCACCGGGTTTCAGCCATTTTTGCCGTGTGAACGCAACACGAGCAAGGGATGGTAGTTCCTCTGACTAAATAAGGACTAGAGAATTATAGGGACTTAGTTCTTGGTACTGTTATTGGCAAGAACGCCTCTAACAAATGAAATTCAGCTGTAGTCCTGACAGTCCTGTCAGCGCTAGCTGATTCCTCTCCTCTGTCAGACACGGTCATCCACTTTTAGGCTTTACTCTTATTCGCTCTCATATCTATAATGAAGTTCCCTGGCTCTGATAAGACACACTCGGAGCTGGGGAAGAGCAAAGTTGAACTGGATGAAGATATATGTTTCTTTGTGCAGCAAGACTATTTCCTCTTCTCCAGATTTCTATTCACTTGGCAGCTTGTTGTCACACATTTAACAGTGAGGGAAGTTTTTGTGAAGACACTGCATATATAGAGAGAGAGACAGAGAGGGTTTTGAATTATTTATTTTTTTCCCAGCGTTTATTTCTGTTTATAATGGATGTCGAACATACATTTTCTATATATGAAGAAAACCCTTTGGCAGTTGTTGATAGGGGATTTCTGGAGAGGATGGTGCCCGATGCGCTGCTACTGCAGTGCTGTGCGACATGCTTCTGACAGCTCTGTCTTCCTGTGCACTTTTCCTCAGGGAGAATGGAGATTGAGTACCATTAGCGCCTGAGTTAGCAATACAGCTATAGTATATACTGCACTCTTTATACTATGCCCTAACTGCTATATGCTTGTGTTATTATAACCCAAAATCACCATATATTGACAAGTAAATAAAATGGGTGTGAATAAATACTGAAATCTAGAACGGATATGTGAATTAGGGCTGTAAAACATTTAAAAAAAAAACAACAATATACTGATACGAATAAATAAACTAAACTGAATATTGGAGCAGACATTGAAGCTAGAAAAAGAAAAACTGACACATTTTTACCTATCCTGAAGAATTTGATCAAAAGTAAGATTTTGTGTCTATATTTTATCCAACTGGGGCTGTTGGCCTTTAGTCCTTTAGTCAATTAATCAGGCAGTCATGTTTTAGTCAACGAAAATGTGTATTATTTGGCTAATTATTGTATTTGCTTTGGACAGCAAAATGAAGAAAGGTGAGTTAGCTGGAAATTAAAGGAGTTTAATCTGGCTTTTACATATAAATTCACAGTTTCTATTACTTTTCTGCATATATAATGTGGTTGTTGTGTTGTGAGTGCAGTTTGTGTCGGATACAGACAATAATAGTTTGAACACTTTTGATAGTGCCAAGCCACGCCTCCTTTTTTATCGACTGTCAAGGCATGTCTTTAGTCGGCAAAAAGGTCTTTATTTGACTGCAGCCCTATATGCAACTACGATAATAGTTATAATAGATAGACTTAGACATTTGTTCAAGGTTGTATCAAATCCTATTGAGCTTATTCCTTAGATCTCAATCATTTTAAGTAATAAAACTTGACAGCATCTTTTATTAATTTATCCAAGTCCAATAATCAAATTGATCATGAAAATGAGACATACAGATTATACTTGAGTTTACTATAGAAAACAAGACAAACCAACGTGATATTTATTTCCCACTGGTTTCCCATGCACCAAAAACTCACACCAGCAGCTCTTTCATGTTATTCTGGTTTGGAAAAGCAGACTGCCACAAAGGGACTGTGGCTGCAGGACGGGCTTGTGACAGGTGTTCACTTTGCATTAGATAATCATTTCCACATGTGTCACTCTAAATATTTCATGAGGAATTTGGACTTTTCTTGCCAATGGAGCCATCTTTTCTTTTTTTTTTGCAGACAGGAAACATCTAATGCAATGCCATATTTAGCAATTCATTATGCGTTGATTATATCTGACAGTTGCTGGTTGTAACTGGGGCCACAAGATATATCCCCATCAAATCAAAATTGCAATTTGAATAGTTGATATTAGCAAAGCAGGATAGGCTGCAATTATTTAGCTAACTTACTTTGCAAACAACAATTGTTATGTAAAAAACAACCACAGTATAGACCTTTATGAGCATGTTCTAAATCAATGTTGACGCTCATAGACCTTTGTTAAAAATGTAAAAGTAATCTACCAATAATTTCTAGTGTAATCACAATGCTTTTAAGAAATGAAAAAGCCAAAAAGTGCAATAGTAAGTTTATTGCAGGCTGTATATTTTATTGTTTTTAACTGATCAATGTGTAAAATTAAATCAAATTAAATCAACTTTACTTCCCAAATTGAATAAATCCCATTTTCTTTTCCATTACTAAATTACTTAATTTCACTTTGATATAAATCCCAAACGGCTTCAATTGTCATTAAACTGGATATTTATATACAACTGAGAGAATTGTCAACATTTAAAAAAACAAAAAAGCAAAAGCAGCAAAAAAAACCCATCAATTATGAACAGGAGGTCACTGCAGGAACACTTCCAGAGATCAATGTCTTTGGACTTGTGCAGAACAGTGCACCATAAACACTAGTATTGCTCATTTTTCCTGTGGCACTTCATTGCTGTGTGTCAGGAAGCAGACGTTTAGCAGAGAGGCCCTGTTTGTCACTCTGCTCTGTCGCCTGCCGTTCCCCGGGAGGGCGTGGTGTGGAGAATTGGATTTGGGTGAGGGATGTGATGGAGCAGTCCTGTGGGAAGGATGGGACAATGGTGATGAGGTGCAGTGTGAGTGTACAGTGGTCCCAGTCCTATCAGCCTCTTCTTTAACTGATGCTCTGTCTGCCTCAGCGCTGCAGCCGCTTTAATGGCTCTGTTATTGGGTTATGCTTTAGTTACACCAGCGGAAACGTGTTTATAGCCTTCTGCTGGTGTTAAACAATCTCCCTACAAACGTTTCTCCAGACACATTAAACCTATTGCTTTGAGAAAATGCAGCCGCTCTCAGAAACTCAAGGTCCACAACTTATGATTCAGTTCTACGCTGCCGATCTGTGAAATAATCTGAACGATTTTGGCAAAATATATAACTGAGATGTTTTAATAGTTGGATTCTGTTCAAAGTGCACATTTTAAATGGTGAAACTTGGGGAAGCCACAGAATTTCACAAAACATGAAAAAACAAGGTGGTTTTGGTCAATGAAAACCACTCGAATGCATGCACGTGGTTTAGAGACATTTACTATTGTATTTTACTCTATTTGATTTATTTAATGAGATTAGGAAAGTGGCTTAGCATTATGTTTCCTGATTTTTAGGTTTTACAGGACAAACACTTATATTACATACTTGCCCACAAATTATACTTTTGTGAAGCTCAATACAATTTTAAGGCTAGGCAATTGTATAATCCCCATCCTTTATATTTGACATTTCTACTCTGGAAATTCAAAATAGTTGCTTATTTACTTGAAATCCTTCCTATTTGAGCTAATGTCCGTTAATCATTGAAAGTGTGTTATTCTCTTTGCCTCCAGGCGCCTCCATTCCTGAATTTTAAACATTCTGATGACAGAGCATTTATTAAACTCAGTTGCATCTTGCTATATTATTATATTTCCATTGTGAAATAATGTAATCAAAAATAAATGGGCACAATTTTCTTATTCAGACACTCTCCATTTAAATGGTTTGTTTGCTTTGTCCACAGTGTAATTGACCTACAGATTTGTTGCTGTGTCGATGTAATTCTAGTTGCCTAATTGTTGATGCATTAGCCACCGTAATGACTTTCTGATTGTTTCTGTAGATGAAACACAATTAGGCTGGTATCACTTGGAGAACATCTTGAAACATTGCTAAAAGACTGCAGTTTTCCTGTGTGAAGCCAACAATTGAATCAGAACAACAAATGGACTGAGTGGACCGAAAATTCAGTTAAGGCTTCAGGGTTTGTTGGGAGCATGGCTAATGTTGTTGTGGCATCAGCTCAGAAAAACCGGGTGTTTACAAGACGCATTGTCAATTCAAAGACACTATGTAAAATAAATATACAAGAGATTATTAAAAAAAGTAATTGTCAAGCCAAGTTTAGGGAAAAAAATGGGCATGCATAAAATGCAACTAAAATATTATTATATTCAAGATTTTATTTTATTTTGACCTATACTGTACAAACTACAAAAGTGTTTTAAGGTATGCTTTATTGTTTGTTGCTAGTGACCCTTTACAATACTAATTAACATTATTTCAGTGGATGATTGAAGCTTTTCATCAAGGAAAAATCTCAATAAATAATGTAGGGCAGCGGTTCTCAAACTTTCACCCCACTGAGGAAAATATTTGGCTTTCAGAGTACCATCAGATCTAAGGAATAACTCACAGGTGGACAAAAAATTTGAATTTTCTTACTTCCTACCACCTATATTACAGAGGACAAACATCTGCACAGTTAAATTAGCTCCCAAGTTTGAAGTTAAACTTCACTGTCCCTTAAGGGAAATATGTCTAGGGCACGTAGTGCTTGAATGTGAAGTCATCGTGAAATACAAATGTTTATGTATTTATTTATGTATAATATATTTATGTATTTTATTTTGGGCGAAACGTCCTTTTTGTGGGGCATGGAAATGAAACTGTACCACAAAAGGGACATTTCACCCCTCACTTTTGGGTAGCGTGCTCTTAGTCGAGCACACTACTCAGACACTTGGTGTCTTTCTTCCAAAAACACAGTTTAATTTCTCTCTTAGAAAATATGTGCATGTATAAGAAAATATTATTCTAAAATGATGTATCCTGTAAAATTGTAATTGCATATTACCCAATGTCACACTCCATATAAACGGACCATCTGTTGTCTCCACAGAGGCGACCATCCTGAGCTACGACGGCAGTAAGTTCATGAAGGTGCAGCTGCCCGTGGTCATGCACACCGAGGCTGAGGACGTGTCCCTGCGTTTCCGCTCTCAGAGAGCATACGGCATCCTCATCGCCACTACGTCCCGGGAGTCTGCCGACACCCTCAGACTGGAGCTGGAGTGTGGACGAGTGCGCCTGACTGTCAACCTAGGTAACGCCTCGGATATAACGCGTGCCAGCAACAGCAGTAAAGTTGTATAGAGCTACACTTGGGCAATGCTAGAATAGAAGGAGATTGTTTAGATGCTTTCAATGGCCGGAGTCTGCGGTCTCAGCGCTCACTGCCAGATGAGCACACAAATGTCCAAACAGGGAATGCTCACAGCTATCCGAAAACACTCCCTACTTTCTTATCCCTCCTTAAAGCAGAACTACCGGCATCTATTATTGCTCGGACAGACGCGGCTGCATTCAAATCTGCAGGGTTTTAAATCACATCAGCAGCAAAGTGGCAAAGTTTCAGTTTTATTTTACTGAACATTTATCCCAATTTGCTATTTGAACAGAAACGTGGAGCTTACCTTCGACATGTAGCTATAAAGTCCTTCATTCATTGAACCTTTGCTTGCTAACACTTTGCACTGTAATTCTTTCTAGACATTTTTCTGCCAACATAAGCGTGCACACTGGCATAACGCAGAATTGGTTTTTGATATCCACCTTATACCCGTGGCTGTAGAAGACACACAGCCATTGGAGTGCATGCATGCCGGTTTATGTGTTATTTGCTCAGGAAAGGATCCAATGATGCTTGTGAAAAGTTTGATAATCTCTCAAACAGAGCCGAGCCGCACAAATGATAGCCATCTATTTCGCCTTTCCACTGGGTAAACAGAAATGGGCTTCCTAAGCGCTGCTGTTTAACCGTGCATACCAATAGACCGGCTGTGTTTGTCCTCAGCCCATAGGAAGAAGTCAGATCCCAATAGGGGGACAGCAGCACCACCTGTCGACAAGCCACTCGCCCTCTTCTGTTTTTGTATGGGATTACGTTTGACACATTAGAGAGTTTGTGAGTTCGTCCCTTCCCCTCGGCCTATCTCCTTGTCATTCCTTCAAAAGCAGAGCATTCCCTGAAAGGCGAAGCTTGTGCTGGTCTCTGGCTGTCTGCGACCACTTTGCCTCTGCGGTTGACAACACACGACAGCGAGAGCCAAATGGGGAGAGGTGAGGGTGGATTTGGGTCACCATCTTCTAAAGTGGGACTTAAACAAGAGGAAGATATAGCTGGACTTTATGCAACAGTACTCTTTATCATCAAATAATACTCTAAATTGCCCCCCCCCCTAAACCTTTGAACATCATTGCATTTAAAAAAAAAAAAAAAACAGTAGTTGAAGTGCATTTGACTTGACTAAGTAGAGAACATGATTATATTATTTTTCCCAGGTTTAAAAATGTTGGTGACGTTTATAATGTTACTTCCTGAGCAGCAGATGTGACATATGTAGAGGTAATTCAACGTTACTTAGCAACCGAATTGTAAACACAGTTCAAATCTATATAAATTGCACAATAGTTATGATTAATGATACCTGATAAAAACTGCATTTTGTTAAATGACGGTTTAAACTGACAAAACGTGTAAATTGGTTGGAATGTCGCACATTTATGACATAGACAGAGACATTTTACAACTCAGCTTCTTGTCATTTCAACTTTTATTTGTCAAATTTTCTTCACAAATTGCAACTTAAACGGTTATAAAACTATGATGAATATTTACCTCAGGTTCTACCCCACCAATTCAAGTCGTAATTAGAAAAACATGAGAACCTGTCATGTGCACTTTAAACATTTACTAATGTTAGTTTTGTAATTATCTAATCAATATGTCCTTTTTAACTTTTCAATTCAATCCCCACCGTGTTAATTTACAACAGAGACCTCCTCCCACATGGCTCTTTCTGACACTGGCTCAAACCTGCGGCTTTATTCTGATAAATGATGTGTTAAGTCAAAATAAATACATAACTGTAAAAGAATTGTGCTTGATGATAGTGATGTACTAAAGAGTGGAGCCTGGCAGTGTCCGTGTGTGTGTCCCCAGACGAGTGGACTGTATGTTTTGATGATGTCTGCAGCTGTAACGTTGAAAGATGAATTTATCTCTCATCTATTCTTCCCCGTCTAGATTGTATCAGGATTAACTGTACCTCCAGTAAGTCAATGTTCACATTCTTCTCTCTCTTTTCTCTAGTCTCTTTTGTTCCCAGATACATAACATTGTTTTAGCTGCTGTGTTGTTTCTTAGCAACCTTGTATGCAATTTGTCCTATACTGTCAGATAATCCCAGTATCCTCAGGCTAAGTGAATTCAATCAGGCCAGTGAGATGTGTCTGACTTGCATCAAATAAGGGGGGACCTTTTTTGTGTGTGTTTAAGGCAGAAAAGAGCGACAAAATGCGTTTTAAGTTACAGTGCAACGTAAACTAAGCAGGAGTCAGAGATTCATTTTTTTTTAGCAACGATTGTGGTCATTTCTCGTACTTATTATCGAAGCAATAAAACTTGAAAGAGCATGTTCATTATTTGTTACATAATAGAGTTAAATTTATTTTAAATTGATTTATTTGATTTGATATTTTTCCAACTTTTTGCTGCAGCTAAACCAAGAGAGCTATTATCATATTACATTTTTTGATAAGCCACAGCAAAGTTACTGATGAGAAGGATTCCAGGTTTGGACCAGTCTCTACGCCTGATGCCCTGCCACCCAAAACTACTTAGCATGTGACCATGTAAGGCCGAAATAATATTATATTCTGATATCCTGTATTATTAGTGTTAAAATCATTTATGTGTTTCCTAATTCCTACTTTTACTTTTTACATATCGTCCCGCCTTTGGAAGTGGTATTGTTTGTGCATTGGTTACATCAGACTAAAAACAGCAACAGTAAAAGCCACGATTAACAGCAGTTCTAAATATAGACTACTGGGCATTTGGAATTAACAAACCTTTGCAACAATAACTCAGGCCGATGCTCCATAAAAGGCAGGTATTTTAGACATGGATGATTTCCTTGTCCTCTTCTCTCCTGCACTAGTTTGTTTCTCTGGTGCTTTAGTGTCTCACGCTGGCTGTAAATTGATGAGGCCATTCAAGGCACAGAGGAAATACAGAGCGTGATTTTATTATTCTCATTAACCTGCCTCACCGAGCAGAAAGAAAGGGATGGAGAGGGAGGGGAGGCGAGTCCATCTTGTTCTGGAGGATCACAAATATATGCTTTGGTTGTGTGTGTGTGTCAGAGTGCAATATTTTGGGAGGTAAATATCCTTGACATTTATTATTCAAGAAGTGTGATGAATTAGTAATTACTTTCGAATTTAGAATGTGTGAGGCTCGCTGCTGTTTAAATGTTGTACAACCATCAGCCAGAACATTACGGCCGTTTTTCTAATGAAGCAGTCCTTGTGCAATAATCTGTCTGGGACACATTCTTACATACAATCAGAAACAGCACTCATGTACACAGTATAGTAAGCCACTTATAGGATTTTGACACATAGACCAGCCTCCAATCTCAATCGATACAGCGCGATAGTAAGACAAGATGCAGACTCGGGTAGATAAGTGAAGAAAATGTACTATTACTATAGGATATAGCACTTTACTTAACAATGTTGTTTTTTAACTCCAAATTGCAAATAAACTTAACAAAAACCAAACTGGTATCAGTACAGGAGGTCACATAGAGTCAGTTTTCTCATTTATATAGACTCAGGTCTTCTGCTCACTTTAGCCATTGACAAAATGGCACACCATAAGCTCTACATATATGGTGGAAATAGCTACATCTGACTTGAAGGAAAACTAGATATGCAGACAAGTTGTTTTTTTCCAGTAATTGACCAAAGGTTAAATATAGGCTTCTAAATGTAGAATGCATGTTCAACAACTGATCATAAAATCTTACTTTCATCAATATTATGCACTTTTTGACTTTTGAACACAGCTAAATTTATGAGATCTATCCCAGATTCTGGCTCTTATCAGGTTGTTGTACTTATGTTGTATACTAGCAGTAATAGACAAAGCTTTAACCCATAGCCAGTTATTGAATGCAAAATTACATCGATAGAAAGCAACTGTTTTCCAGGCCTATATTGTGTATATCATACTTGAAGGTCATTGCCTGCTGAGAATCACAGACACACTCCCCCGACCTGCAGACGCGCTGCTGTGAGACACCTCCTTCTTAACACCTCTCTAAATGCTAAATAGCTTTGTTCAAGCGTCTTGTTTGCGTATGCAAATAAAGAAGCTCAGAGCCCTAATTCCCCTTTCCGAATGCTTTAAAAGGTCATTGGTGGTTTGTGATAAAAGCGTGAACTCATAAACTGTGCAAGCACTCGTCAGCAGTCCCAGTCATGTGCCGTAGGTGGCAAACATGAGTTGAGTTTTGTTTGTTCCTCTAATGTGCGTTCTGTTGCCATAACACTGTAACCTCTCTATTTACAGATGAAAAGAGGAGAGAATGAGACAGGGACAGAGTAAGGTTCTGACACTTACATAACACTGCAGCGAGTGGTGACTCTTACACTGAGATCCAAGAAGCAAAGTGAATTACAGATAATGACCAAAGACAAGCCCTCATGTGAAATTAGCATTCATGTGATGTTTGCTTACTTCCTGTGCTGTGCAACAGTCTCAGGCAGTTTGTACAGGCTGCAAGAGGGTTATCATCAGCGTACAAAAACACATACGCACCAGCTGATGCCATGCCATGTTCGATACTGCTTTTTTCTGCTAAAGTCAAACTATGCTAAAGAAGATTATTTGCCATGGATTTTTTTTTTTTTTTTTACAGCAGAAAGATGCACTGTGCCCAAGATGTGGCTTGCATAGTTATTGATCTTTCCATTGAACTACAAAATCTATATTCCGTTAAAAAAAGCTAAAAAGTTAATCAGTACTCATTAGGATTATCGGTCCATATCAATAGGAGTGGGATCAAAAACACTTTTAGAAATTAAATATATATCATCAGTATTGCCATTATTACTCCTGTGGTTGATTTGGCTGCTGTGGAGTGTGTAACTTAGGGCTCCAGAATGCATTACAAAGCAAACTCAGGTATTTGCAAAAGTCAGACTTTTCCCCCCACAACAATAAACTGCAGTTCAAAATAGCTTAATTGAATCAACATAAAAACTAGTTCTGAAATCCAACAAGGGAAAGTATAAACAGCATTTCTCTGCGGCTTCAGACCTAATTACGTCAGTGGAGGATGTTTAATTGAACTTCTTGGAGAGTGTGTTAAGCCCGTTCCACTCTCCCACACAAATAGTTAACATTAATGATTTTGCCCTGTGTTATTTCGGTCCTTAGTTTTTTCTTAATGAATGTGTGTTGTCAGGCGTGCCGCTAGGGTCCGCTCTGTGGATGAAGGGTTTCTGCAGTGACTCAAAGAACACATCACTGTCAATTAGGACCTGTGCTCCCCAGGCGTCCAAGCCGTCCGAGGGGAATACTGCCACTAATGCTTTAACACTGCCAACAGCCGGCCAATGACAGCTGACTAAGAATATCTGACTCGCCACGACTACAACCAGAGTAAATGTAGTGTCTAGTTAAGTAGGGATGGATGGACAATAAATCAAATTTGAGATAATATTGTGAATGTTGTTTTCGAATATATGCAACATTTGAATCAAGTATATTGTTTCTAGTTTAAAAATGGCTGCAAAAAGAGCTGAAAAAAAAAGAAAAAAGTTCTGTAAACTTTCTTATAAGGGTATATTTCAAATTTGTCTGATGATCAAACACCAGATGATATGTATTTTTGTTGGATTGAAAATGAATCATGCTCCATGCAGAAGGAGCTTCCACCATGAAGGCCAACAAGTTGTGATAGCGATTACAAATTATGTTGAGAAAACACTGAAATATGAATAAATGCCAATAAATAAGTAATAAATAAATAAATCTAAAATAAGAATCCCATGTATTTCAGTTTGAAGGTCTAAACTTCAAGATTAGCACATGGAGCAAGGATATTTTGTTATTAGCACAGAATTATATTAGCAAAGAAAGAGCAGGACTGCTTTTTGCTAATTAATCCAAATTGCAACTTTGATTTGATTGAGCTTAATCTTATGCTTGCTAAAGTCTCCCTGACATTTATACTTTCAAGGGGACATATAATGCTAAATCAACTTTAATGAGCTTTTAACTTTGTTGTAAAGCTGTTTTTGTATTTTGATTGTTCGTGCATGTTTGGGTAATCCTGTATTATCCCGCCATTGACGCTCGAGTGCTCAGAGAATTCCTGTTTTCACCTACCCCCATCTCCGCCTCACTTAGATGTGATTATTAGAAAAATTCACATTCCCACGTAGGCAGTTTTCAAAAATAAAAACATATAAAAGACAATCCACTGCTTGTTACGATGAAAAGTCACTGTGAACTTCCATCAGTTCTGCAGTTTTGAACAGAAAGTCAATCTGTTGAAAGTCAAGCCGATTTGGATCAACAATGCAGTTTACAGTGAACTAAATGTAAAATTATATTACAGTTCAATGCTAAGTACCTGAAAAAGCATGATATATCTTCTTTAATGCAGAGGTTCTTAACCTTTTCAACCTCAAGGCCCGACATGTTCAGTACAAAGTAATCTGAGGCCCAATCACATATTAAATGTGTACTCAACGAGATGCTCGTGGCCATACTCTGGGCCCTGGCCCTATGGTTAAGAGTAGGTGCTTTAATGTGCTTTAATGTTTGACAGACTCATGTTCACTTGGACCCCAGGAAGAATAGTCTTTACTGGTAAATACTAATGTGGATCCAATTAATAAAACAATCAATCAATCGCCATCGGCTGTTGCTTGGTCCAAGCCCTGTCCACCTGTGCGAGCGCCTTGGTTTGACCCGGCCTCACCAGTGTGCGCCTGTCGTTCAGCGAGTCTGGCTGATTGACTGGATAATCACATCTTCTCATGCTGTTCCCCTGAGGCCTGGAGGCAGTGGAGCAGAGAGCCCAGTGCAGATCCATCACTGCACAAGGGCAGCGCTGGGGAGCAGGGGACAGCAGCCACTGGTTCTGATGTGTGCAGAGCAGCGGGGGCTTCACTGCAGGATAAAGAGCCAAAGTCAAACGCACAGTGGGGGTTTTACTATTGAAATGTGCAGCCCATGATAGATCTGTATTTACTTAACTTCGATGGAGGGCAACATGGGGGCTGTACAGCGATAATACAGTCATGACAGACGCTATGTAGAAAGTTTGTCTTTGGTAAAGGATGTCAAAATGATCTATAAACATGATTATTCGGGTGAATTGGATCACAATCTAATCACAAGAACTAAAAAACGAATACTGATACTTTTAGATTAATTAAATCTGAACTCCCAAAAAATAAAACTTAAAATGCATTTACATTTGTCCATTAGCCACATACAAATTAGGACTAAACCAGGACTGAACCTAAAACTAAACCTGGACAAGATCAGGCCTAAACAAGGACTAGAACAATACCAACCAAAATCCACATTGGGAATAAAATGGGCTCAATTTAAGCGTGATTATACCCTATATCTAAAGCTGTTTTTGCCACATTCATGTTTTGTTTTGGGTTTTTTTCTCACAAAAACACATGCTTTTGTGTTAATCAGTGTTGATAAAGGAGGATGTCTCACAACAGCAAGTTCTTGAGGTCTTAATACACTTACATGGAATGGTTAGTGGCATTTCTTGATCTTTTTTACACATATAATTTGTAAGTAAGCTTAATGTTGTGACTCATTTAAGATCGCACTCCTAATGTATGGCCACAAATGTATCACACAAGTGTAATTCAACTGAGATTCACTGTGAATAAAAAAAGAGTGGCTGCAGTATGAAATGGCCAAGGCTGTACAAAGTGTAACATGGTGCCCAGCGCGCTCCTGCAGCACAGGCTTTTCATGGTTATCTGCTGCCCCCCAGTGGACAGTGTAGGGCAGGCGTGCAAAACATTTTACCCCAGATTGATTTAAAAGGTTGAACAAATGCAAGTCAGACACAAATGTGCAGTGTTCAGAATCAAATAATTTCTAAATTGCAACTCTAGCCTGTCTTATTTCAAATATCTCTCACTTTCTCTGCTTCTTTCACTTTTTTATTCTGTCTCTCATTGTCCCAAACCCTGTGTTGTTCTGTGTTAACCGCTGTGTGGACTGTCCTGCAGGCAAAGGCCCAGAGACTATATTTGCGGGTCAGAATTTGAACGATAATGAGTGGCACACAGTGAGAGTGTTCAGGAGGGGCAAGAGTCTCAAACTGATGGTGGACGACCTGCCGCCCGTGGAAGGTACTTTTTATTATGGTTTTTGTTATGTTGTTTGGCTACTACAGTAAAACATCCAGTTCCACTTGGCATAGTCTTTTGCTAGCCTTTATCATATTTTTGTTGGATTTTATTAAAACATAGAATACATTTTAACATCAATGTATTTATTTTATCCATGTATCTATTTATCTGTTATCTAATTATCTATTTATCCATCTATTTATGTATTTACTGTATGTATTTAGTTTAGCCTCATTAGCTTTCAAATGGTAGTCTTCCTGGAGTTCATAAAAACGGCATCAAAATCAAATCATAGCCTTCCTAAAATACAAAATACAAAACAATCAAATAACAAAACAAACAACTGATCCAGAATCCTTGAAACATAATATGCAACACGTTTCATTATAAATTTTTTTTAAAGAAGATTCTGTTACTTCTGTGCCTAAATATTACTCTTCTCTTCATAGAGTTTGACTTTGAAAAGGAATGACTAAATGACCAAAGATGACATTTGTGTCGTCACAATACGTCACAATCAGTTAAAATAATGAACCGTTGTAGATTTTAAGATGCTTAACACTTAACTTGGCATTCATGCAAAAGCATTTTGATACTACAGGAGGAGAAATGTGTTTACCAGTAGTGCAGCTTTCTAGGTTGTCCCACTTACTTTTTAAATTGTTTTGGCTCAGGCTTTTTCACACTTGCAACAAAAATACTGCAGCCTATTTTGCCAATAACCTTTTTTATATTAATTCTTGAGCTCTTGCTGGTACCTTTGAGTAAGCAAAAAGTGAACTCTGTAATGATAAGTCGTTATTTTACTATAGGTAATATATTCATTCATAATACCAGTTGTCTTCAGTGTTTTAAGTCAAAATAAGGGCTACTTTTGAAACGTCTCCCCCATGACTTCTCTCCCCCTCGTGTGCGCTCCTGAAGGTCAAATGGCGGGTGACCACACTCAGCTGGAGTTCCACAACATTGAGACGGGCATTGTCACAGAGAAGCGCTTCATGTCCACGGTTCCCTCCAACTACATCGGCCACATCCAGAGCCTCTCCTTCAATGGCATGGCCTACATTGACCTGTGCAAAAACGGTGACATCGATTACTGTGAGCTGAACGCGATGATCGGATACAAGAACATCATCGCCGACCCCATCACCTTCAAGTCTCGCTCCAGTTACGTGACGCTGACCACACTGCAGGCCTACTACTCTATGCACCTGTTCTTCCAGTTCAAAACCACTTCGTCTGACGGCCTCATCCTGTACAACAGCGGGGACGGGAACGACTTCATAGTGGTGGAGCTGGTCAAAGGGTAAGAGACGTGAACATGAGTCACTTTTTCACTTGTTTGGGTGAAAGCAACAGACTCATCTTGGGATCTGTTGACACTACTGCGGAAACATCTGAATGATTTAATTGTTGTCCAAATTGTGATGGCTGGAGAAATGAGATTGTCTCTTCATTATAACATTATAACCTTATCTTCCTAATCTTTCAAATTGGCCCATGGAGAGACAGAACAATTCAAAACTGAACTAACAAAACGTGTAAATCCAGAAATAAAGCTGGACTAATTGTCTTAGTCTGCTCCTGGTTTGCGCATACTTTAGTTCGGCTTTGGACTTTTTTTGTACCTGTTCTAGTCCTGGTTTAGTCTTGGTTCAGTTCAGGTTTAGTTCTGGGTTTGGCTCCAGTTTATTCTCGCTTTTGATATAGTATGTATGTGTGAACGCACCCTAAACCAGGACAGGAAAAAGACCAAAAGACAAAGCAAAGCAAGTCTACATCAAATCTAAACCAGGACTGTTGGTTCTGATGACGTCAGATCCAGAGTCATCACAGACTATTGTGGATTGCGACCACATTTTGGGGTGACCTGTACACGCATGGTAATACAATGCATGCAAGAGTCTACAAACATGTTTTGCCATTCAACTTTCCTTTCATTAAGGGCAAATTTTCAAAGACAATGGAATGAGTATTTTGACTGCATTTTCCCTCCTAGTTTCACGGGCTTATCAGTCATTTGCCAGACAATTTTCTGAAAGTGCTTCTGGCAATAATAGATATTTTTCATCTCCGTAAGGCTCCACAAATGACAGACAACTTGAAAGAGTGAATTATAAATAAATGTAGAGTCAAAGAGACCAGAAATTGCCTGAACTTTCGAGAATATATGGCCTTATTAGATTTATTTAAAATATTTTCTCCAGGTACCTCCACTATGTGTCCGACTTGGGGAACGGAGCTCATCTGATCAAAGGCAACTCTAACAAACCGCTGAATGACAACCACTGGCACAACGTCATCATCTCCAGAGACACAAACAACCTGCACATGGTTAAGATCGACACCAAGATCACAACACAGACCACCACTGGGGCCAAAAACCTGGACCTGAAAGGTAACTCACTGCACTACACTGTGTTTTTAAGAAGCCTGTACAGTACAGCCTGCACTTGGATAGTTTGTTGCGGCTAGTCCTGTCCTACTGGGCCTTTGTCTTCATCTATTCCATCTTTCAAGGAGGGACGTTAGTTGTAGGATTCTTCAGAAGAAAATAAATAAAAACACCAAAAGTTTTCTAAGTGCCAAATATTTAAGAGTTTTATATGGCAGGCTTCTTATTCATATATTCGCATAGTTTAAAGGGAAACGATGTAACTTTTCAGATGGAGGGTCATGTCAGTGGCTTGGTGTTTTTCCTGGAATATTCCACAGTATGGCATTTAACATATATATACATATATACATATACATACATACATACACACACACACACACACACACACACACACACACATATATATATATAGATATATATATATATATATATATATATATATATATAATATACACACACACACACACACATATACATATATATATACATATACATATATATATAATATATATATTAATATATATATATATATATATATATATATATATATATATATTATATACACACACACACACACACACACACACATACATATATATCCATGGAGACCAGCAGAGTTACATGTCAGATCTGTGGAGAGGTGACCCAGCTCACAGTAAGAATACATGTCTGTAAGGTAAAGCAATAAAAACACCTGTAAATGCAAGATATAAGTTTTTGGTGACATAATGCGACAAACAGATGGTGTTTTCACCCCTCAGAAAAGTTAGGCAGTACACCTTTACTTGCTGTAACTTTCTATGAACATTTGCATTCAACCCTCACACACAGAATATTCAGTAATATACTGTATGAATTGTATACATTTAAAATGAAAAGTAGAATTTCCATTCTATGATCCAATTCCAAAAGGAAACGCCCTGCACATACAGTGTTAAATGCAGACTGGAATTGAAATAAAGTTGGTTTCTTTTGTGGTCGGAGCATTTACAAATGGGCTAAATTAGGTATTTATTTTGGACAATGCGAGCCGTTCATCGAGCCGACAAATTAAAATTAAATCAAATTAAATCATTTGATGTAATTTGATCTAATTGGCTGTCTTGTGATGCTTTTGATTATTTTGTTCTCTCTCTGTGTCATGTTCACGGTTCTCTGTTTTGTTCTGGACATTCAAAAAAGTATAAAAAAAGAGCAAAAATATATAGATATACATTTAGATATATAGTGTCTTAACGCTGTAAAATATGACTTGATTCTCTCCGCAAAAATTGTATTGCACAAAATAATTAAAGTTCAGTCATATTTACTCTGCACATGTATTATTGATTACTTTACGCTGACAATGAAAACAATTTAACGCCGTCACTGTTTTGATTGTAGTGATGGCCTCGCTCCACCAGAGGGCAGTATTGACACGTGTCTTTGAACTCACAGGAAACCTCTACATTGGCGGTGTGTCCAAAGAGATGTACAAAGAGCTGCCCAAACTGGTGCATGCGAAGGAGGGCTTCCAGGGCTGCCTGGCCTCAGTGGACCTGAACGGACGCCTCCCAGACCTCATGTCCGACGCACTGGACTGTGTGGGCCAGATCGAGAGGGGCTGTGAAGGTGAGGCACAGCAACAAAACATCCCTGCTAAAACAATGGCGAAAACAAGGTCAAAACAACAACACATGAAGATGAAGGTCAAGAGAAGGAACTGGCGTGGTGTTGGTTGAATGCAGTGAAAATATGTTATTTTGCAGTGTCTTAAAGGGCTACTACTATAAACAATGAAACAGATTTTGATTCCACAATGATAATAATATATGTTTTTTTTGCTAACCATGTGATCTTACACTTGCACTAGACCATTTTAAAAATGTTCAGGT
Organism: Chaenogobius annularis; assembly: GCA_015082035.1. Lineage (NCBI taxonomy): Eukaryota > Metazoa > Chordata > Actinopteri > Gobiiformes > Gobiidae > Chaenogobius > Chaenogobius annularis. Next base: position 2,052,896 of record BJKM01000008.1, on the reverse strand, counting down.
AATGTCCAATTCTGTCTTATTAATGTGACTTTTTTCATAACCAACAGTTACTCACATATACTTTTTTACTATTTACTATTAAATAGTATCTGGGTATCTATTTTTTTGACAACCCTATAAACAGTAGACAACAATAAAATCTCCCCTTGACGTAGTGCATCTTAAATTCCTTTAATAAAACTATATATTTCTAAGGCCACATTCAGAAACATTTAGGGAGGTCACAATATTAATTGAGGAGAAATATCATGATTTGACGATTATTCACAATTATCAGCAAAAAGAAAGGAAACATTTATATTATTTGGTTTTTTTCATGTTTAAACTTGCAAATATTCCTGTGAGAGGAACATTTGGTTTTATAACAATGAACTTCCCTAACATTTAATACAGCAAATTCATTTAAAAATAAAATATAATGGCCACACATGGATTACATAATATAAATGTATGCTTATTGGCCCATCATTGTAGCTCTTTTAAGCATTATATCATTTATTAGTGAGATGGTAACGCTCGGGAAACTTGAAACTTTAAGAAAGTCATTTTCCTTTGGCTCACGCCAACAACAAACTTTTGTGATGAATAAAAAAACCGTTTATAGGAAAGATTAAGCTCTGGAACTACCTGTCGCCTCCTCCTCCTCTCCCTCTTCCTCTCCCTCCCTCGAGCTTGTGCATTCCGTGGCTCCACTTTCGGCTCACGCTGAGCGCGGCCGCTTTGCGCTCCAGCGCCGTCAGCGGTGTGGTCCTCGCTCTGCCCGTGTAAACTTATGAAGCAGCAACATAAAGAAAAACTACTCGCGCTGACTGTAGCTCGAGCTGTTCACTCGTGCTATTGTGGACCTCCGTCTCTGTGCATGACGGACCAGTCGTTCAGCGCGCCACAGTCACGTGTACGAGAGACAATCATTATAAACAGATCAGACGCGCACACTCGTGTGTGCACGCCGCCGTGACTTGCACACTGACTTGCACACGTGTCTTAACGGACTCATTAATTTATCCAGTCTTGTTGACACGCTGGGCTCTGACACAAAGACACGTGTGTGCGCAGGCCACCTGGACCCAATTCCAAAAGCCCCACGAATAACTTATCGTGGCCATAAATAATCGCGATGATTTAAAAAACAGTTAATTGTGACATCCCTATTTGAATTGCATGTTACTGATAATATACTGTATATTATGAATAACATGAGAGCTTGATTTCCTCCTGGCTTCTCCTCCTGAGTTTGGCCTAAGACTGCAGACACACACAGTGAGGCCCCCCTAACCTGCGGCTCATAATTGAACTCTTTGTGTCAGTGTCTGCGTTAGTACTCTGCTCCGTGGCCCTCGCACACGATCATTTCTGTTACACTTGGCCGTAATCTGATTATTCTCTCTGCCATATTTGTATTGCCACTGTTATTTCCTATTTTGTTTTTCATGCTCGCTGGATCTGAGAGTTTGCCAGAAGCTATTCTTTTGAATTATGTATGAATCCTTTGTTGCATGCATGAATATTATACAGCCAGTCTAATGTGACTACCACATCCAGAGACAATATTTGATTTATTTCTTCTGTGTCACTTAGTCTAATTTTACAATTCATCTCCTCTTTTGTATTGAGTGAGCGACTTATGAGCTATTCAGTTTCCCCTATTTCAAATGTAATCAGTTTTCTAACATAACGTAGCTCTGTCGGACTTGCTGAGTTCATTGTACCACTCTGGCTGTCAGACTGAATAGAAAAGAGTTTGTATGAGAGTGCATTGTGGAATGGACTCCGTTTAAGTAGCATTATAGCTTTCGATAGCGGTACAATAGAGCAGGCCCTAGTTCTGAATATGGGAAACGGAGTGAAAAGTTTGTCCCAAGTGCTTAAAGTTCAGGTCACTGCAAGTCGGAGTAGAGTTTGAGTTTCTTGTTGGCAACTTGAGGTAGTCAAGTCCAAGTGAAGTTTTCAGATGCTAAAATGTGAGTACAAATCCATGATGTTAGGCAAAATTAACTTTTTGGAGCTTTTAATCGTGTTAGTGGTTCAGGATCAGGTAACTTTATTTATACTTGCAGAATTGGATGGTGGCGTCCAGACATACATTATATAAACAATAAAAATCGATATGAAATTATAGGTTACAATAAATAATAGTGTCCCATTGATTTAAGACATAATACCATAAAAAGAGCCCACGACTAAAACGTTACAGTGACCACTTAAAAGAATCATACAGATGTGCAATTTAGGAATGATACATGATATTGTGCTGTGCCCAGAAAATATGAATATAATAATGATAATAATGAAACAGTTTTATGCCACTGTCACAGGAACTGTAAAGTAGTGCAATCCCAGTCAACTTTTTTCTGAATGAACCAAGTTGTAAAAAAAGACAAAAAGAACAAGAAAAATGAGCTGCAATAAATAAAGACCAGAATTAAACACTTAAGTATTAGTTACTTAAATCCCAAAGTATTTTAAAAGACACTCAACATCTGCTATACTCTAAGTTTCAGTTTCTACCTTCTGGACAGAGGTTATTAGTCCCTAAATCCAAAACAAATTGCTTTAAGAAAAGCTTTGTTCCAGCTGCTATTTCCTAGATGAACAGAATGTAAATGATCTGTTTTCTTTAGCATTGTGGAGGCTCTTTTAACAGGTTTTTACTTTTCTCTTTTAACTTGTTAAAATTTGTATTAATTTGCCTGTAAGAAGAATTTGTTTGTCTATAATAACAAAAAAAAGGTCATTTATTAATTCCTACAAATAAATACAAAATAAAGTACAAATAAAGCAACGTGATCTTCATCAATGAGTTGAGTTTTGACCTCTATGAATCAAATGTTAATCTACAAAAATGTTCAAATCTGCAATTAAAAAATACATTAATCTTGAGTCCAAAAAAACAAGTGCTTTAATCCACTTAAAATGAAAAAGACAAAAATCTGGTTCATGACCTGTGTAGCCGGGGCGGACTGGGTGGAAAAGTGGCCCGGGATGTACTTTGGTGTGTGTTTTTTGAATATATTTATTTCATAGACTCTGCCAGAGTTGTATGATATCCTACAATATAATGTTTGATTCAATAGGTATGTTGAATAAACAGAGCTGAATATTGGTTTATATAGATGTTATTATTAATTTCATGATCAGCACCCATTTTTAGTACAGCATGTAACCAAGTACTTCTGAGGCAATAAAAACTCCTTTAACTACTTGATGCATGTAAAATAGATGAGTTTATATCATACTGTGGAACCTTCCAGGCAAAGCAAGAACAATTTTATTACAAAATCAGGTGAAGGACACTCACTAGAAAACTTGCATAGTGCACCTTAAACATCATGTCTCATTTCACCTGAGGAGGATGTTCTGTGGTTCTATACTTTGAGAACCACTGTTTTAGACCAACTTTCACATGCATTAATGCAGAGTACAGCTTCAAATAGGCCTAGTATTTGAGGGTTATGGCCCGGTCCGATCATACTAACTGCAGTGAGACTGTCCGTGAATGGCCCATATTTAGACAGCTCTGAGCTTGAGACCCGCATGGGTCTTTAAATAAATAAACTGAATTCATCTAATCCCACTGAAACTGCTCAGAGGGAGAAATGTATGACACCAAAACGCTCGTTCACAGACTGTTGCGCTGAGCCTCATTCATAAAGTTTCACCAGCGTTGTTCTACTTCACATGGTCAAAGTGTCCTGTGATAATACATCCACCTGACGTAGAGTTCTCCTCCTCCCATCTCCACCTGCTCGGTCCTCTGCTACAGCGAGTGGTGCGCTCCACGCACACACATATACCACACGCACTGCCACGTATCACCACTTGGAGACAGCGGCGCTCCTGCTCGAGGCCAGGCAAATGCGCCTGATCCTGCAGCATTTGACCCGTGGGAATCCCTCCCGCCACAAGTCTTTAGATGCCGACACATCTAAGGCGGGGGGGGCCCGCCGGCCCTCTCGCCTCCTCTACAGCTCGGCTCACACCAGCCCATTTACCCATCAGCCCACCGGGAAAATCCCTGTATGCCAAATCACCCTTGCCTGTCACTCACTGAATCACATTGTATACATTTGTATGTGTTTAGTTTATTTTCAATTCAGTTTGGATTTTTATTTTGTGCGCAGTGCAGGAAGTGTAATATTAGTCATAGTAAGAGATAACAAAAAACTAAAATCAAACATGTTGATCATTTAAAGAACAAAATGTACTTATTTCAACAGTAAATCAGGAGAAAACTGGTATTCATTAGTTTTCTCAGTTCCTGGATAAAAGGTTTAATCATCCTCCTTTCTATTTGGTTCTGTAAATGAATGGAAAATCATGCTTGTAATTACAGATACGGCCTCATTATTTTCCTCACTGTCCAAGTCAACTTAAATTAACTTCCAAGTCACATTATTATCAAGAACGAAAAAAAAGAGAAAAAAATCCACAAAATATGTAGTTGCCAATTTGCACCGCACAGCGTTACAAATCAGTTTTATTTCAGTCCGTGCTATTGCAGAAGATTGTTTTGATAACATATATGGGTGGTGAAAAAGTAGGACTGTTGCATAGCAAAAGCTGACGTTGGAACCCATGTATATATCAATTAGGCTATGATATAATAATATATATAATATACTAAAATTTACAAGCAATACATGTGAATGTATTATCAATGAAGATGATGATCATGGTAGACAAAATACAGTAGCAGAAGAGTTTTAGAATGAGCTTGATCTATATCAGAACTAATAAGACCACATGATAACATTCAAGAAACATAAAATATTCTGTGTTGAAAACACCATTCTCTAAAAACATAGACACCGTTGGGGTTTCAAAACAGGTTATCAGCATTTTCAATATGTGTTTGTATTAGCACGTCAGCGTCAAGCTAGCTTTTGTTTATTTCCTCTTGGTAATTCCTTTTGCAGCCAGTAGTTGGAGTGCTAACACATTCTTCATGAGGGATCTGCTCACAGATATAAAGTAATGTGTGCATTCAGTAGATACATTATTGTAAGCGCTCAAAACATTGTTAATACATCTTTCTTAAAATAGTTGTGAATCCTGTGTCGTGCCCTAATGCACTTGTCCCTGTGTGTGTGTGTCGACTCCAGGCCCGAGCACCACGTGTCAGGAGGACTCCTGTGCTAACCAGGGCGTGTGTCTGCAGCAGTGGGAGGGCTTCAGCTGTGACTGCAGCATGACCACCTTCGGAGGGCCCCTCTGCAACGACGGTAGGACCACAAACTCCTCCAGACAGCTCTTGACTATATTATGTGTCACGTTCACCGGGAAGAAGAAAATATTTCAACATTTAGTTCATTTTAGAGTAATTCTTTTGGGTACTACGTCTTATTCAAACCAGAATAAGACTGATTGGCTTTAATACAGACCCAATTGCTGGCTCAGGTATTGGTTCCAGGAAATAGGTGAATTAATGAATAACGACTATTTACTCTGGTTTTTGGCTCAGAACATCCCATACTATTTGACCTTTTTGACCCCTTAAAGCTGTCCCAGAGTTACTTGACTATTAGTTACAGTTACACAACACATTTGGATGATATATGAATTATATGGGTTTTAAGGAAAACAAACTGCTTTTATTATCTGCTTTGGTACTGTGTCATGTCAGGTATCAGAACTGGTAAAGCTGGATCGGTGCATCTCCAGTTCAAACGCATACATACATATATCCCTTTTAATTTAATGTTATATGTAATCAAAACATTAAAACGATTCAACCGCACCTGTGATGACACAGGGGGTCACACTACACCAGGGCTATTCAACTTAATTTTCCTGAGGGCCAGATTTCTCTGGGGGCCGTTTCCTCTGGTCGGAACCAAGATTAACCCAGAATCAAACCAGGTCCAAACCAGGTCTAAACCAGGTCTAAAGCAGAATTAAATAAGGACTAAGCCAGAAAAACCAACAAACCAGGTTTAAACTTGTACATGCCCAGAATTAAACCAGAAAATATGAAAAAAAATCTATAATTGGTCGCGGGCCGGATCAGATCGTTTGGCGGGCCTGATCTGGCACCCGGACCTTAAGTTGAATAGCCCTGCACTATACTACACAGTAATGAATACATAACATTTGCAAGTCGTCTGGAGAAAAATAAAGAAAAGAAACAACTTGCTATGTGCATTAATCTCTATTTGGGTCCAAAACTAGTTAGTTTGGTGGACTGTTGCCATCATTGTTTAGCCGGGAGTGCACTGTTCTAATCGCTTCGGCTCCTTTTGAAAATGCACTTTCCACTTTCTTATGCAAAATCAGCACTGTCTGGGATTGTATTGGTCATTATAACATACTTGCACAATACAGAGTGCACCACAGCTTCAGGAGGAGAGGAGCGAGTTGGCACAGAGGCAGACGAGAGCTCCATAAATGTTAATGCATTCTTTGTCACTTGTACCAGCTTGATAAGGTCCATCTTTTGTTATCGCCTCAGTGTTAATAGATTCCACTGCAGCCCTATAGCCGAACCTATCTGCAGCGCATGATAACACTAAAAGGATTCAGGTCCACGGCTGTAAGTGTGACTCTCCCAATCCAAGGCGTGTATTGCTGCTACTCAGACCGAACTTGTTTTTAAAATACATTTTCCTGTGAACCTGTTTTGAACCTACTTTGTCAATGACTAGATTGGGGGAATGCAATTTAATTTTTATAGGCCTATACGTAGGGCTGGGTAATATGACAAAAAATAATCACAGTTTCCCCCTCCTCCTCAGATTACTTCCTCAGATTACTTAGTCACAGTTTTTGATTACATTTTATTTTGTCTTACAAAACAAAAAATAATAATAATTTCCTGACCTAAAAAATGACAGACTTTTAATAATTCACATTAACTAAAAAATGAAATGTCACATTTCTTCTTACAAAGCCTGCGCTCCAAACCACATGCTTTTACTGACAGGCAAATAATTGTCGATTAGAAATGACTTGAATCTCAAGCTTGATTAAAATGTGTTTAATTGCACAGCCAGTGGCAGCTGGTGATGCAAAATATATGGGGGGCTATTTGACATTACCATGTTATTTTTTGGGTTTTTTTATGTCCAAAAGTGGATATCTTACATACTATATTTTAAAACTGAATAAACAAACTTTATTTCCACTTTTGGTAATGGTAATACTATGACTTAGATGCAGATACCATTTGTGAGAAAAGACATTTGACATAAAATTACATTTTACATTTTATAAAATATCAGATTGTAAAGAGCAAAAGAAATGCATAGTACCTCATAGTGCATAGTAGCAATTACTACATTAAGAGAAAATAAAACACAAACAATTGTTGGTGCCTGTTTCATAAAACACAACAGAAAACTAAACAAAAAGATCAGCTTCTAAGTGGCATTAGTTAACCTGAACTACAAAAAAAATATATCTATTCTCACGCTTGATGGTAATATGATTGAAGAAGTACCCCATCACAAATACTTTGGCATCTGGATCGATGATAAACTCTCCTTCAACAAACACATACAAGAGCTGACAAATAATTTTAAAGCCAGATTGTCATTCTTCTTTAGAAATAAAGAATATTTTCCTCTTAATTGTAGAAAACAGTTAATCCAGGCTACATTCCTTTCAGTTCTAGATGAAGGTGACATTATATATATGCATTTTACATCAACAGTGTTAAAACCTCTGAACTCGGTTTTTTATTCAGCTCTAAGGTTTATTACAGGAGAAGGATACAGAACTCACCACTGTGAATTATACTCTAAAGTAGAATGGCAATCATTGGATGCACAAAGAGAACAGCACTGCCTTTTGTTTGTGATAAAGCTCTAGTTGGCAATTTGCCTGATTATTTATCAAGTTTATTGCACATCAGATCAGGTATTCACTGTTTGAGGTCTCAGGACATTTTTATCTTACAATCCCATCGTTTTAACGCAGAGACAGGAAAAAAGGCTTTCAGTAACTTTGCTCCCTCCTGTGGAACAAAACCCAGAGACTTTTTAAGTTAAATCATTTTATGCCTTTTAATGATTTTAAAGCACTGGTCAAGGACTACCCGCAGTGCCGATGCACCAATTTGGTCTCGTATTGTATGTATAAATGTGTTATGTATTGGTTCATTTTATTTAATGTTTTATTTGTGTTTTAGTATCCTGTGTTTGTTGTTTATTTTGTGTTGTGTTTTAACAGGGTACCCATGAAAAAGAGAAATTTTCTCATTGGGTTTTCCCTGTATAAATAAAATAAATAAATATAACATTTTACATACATCACAGGCAACATTGCTATGGAAAGTTGTTCTTAAAGATGTGTCATTGATAGCATTCTTTCATGGGTTTTCTAATAACCAAAGCATCTATTTATGAATAGAAGTTTAGCTATGCTTTCAGCGTTGGAATTGTCCAGCGTAATAAACTCCTGTTTGGGGTGTTTGCAGTCAAGGTAACGGAGCACAAGTGCTACACTGGTTTGACACATCGCATTGATAAGAAATCAGCCGCTTTCACTTCATCACAAATATAGTTTTTATTCACAGCCAGCCACAGTCAAGGAGCTCATTCTGAATCGTTTTGCGCGTACCTTTGAACACTTTTGTTACTTTCCCTGATGCCGCCATGATCACGTGAGGTGCGCGCACCTGGTTCGCTGTGTCTACAGCGTAAGCAGCGTAGCTCCATGGATCCATGGCATAAGCACACTTCGCTTGAATGGCCGATGAACCAAATCGCCCATTCGAGAAAGTTTTACTATGGCTTTACTATGGCTTTTTTTTTTCTCTGAATTTGATTGATTAAAGATTCTCAATGCTTTTCTACCAGGCTCAGGGACGATTTTCAAACAGCCTTACGACGTACGTTGAAAAGAGACTCAGACCGCAGACAAAGTATCATCTATCCTGTGTGTGTGTGTGTGTGTGTGTGTGCGTATGTATGTATATATATATATATAAAATTACAATATAATTCTTTTACATATTTAAACTAATAATGTTATGACATAATTCTGAACAATTTATATTGTTTTAATTCCATTTGACATAATTGGCCTTAATGGACCAGCCGCCACTGTGCACAGCCCTACAATACAGTTTTACAAAATCTGCCAAAAAAGGGGCATAGATAATTGACTTTTCATTACATTGAGGTGTTTTGCCCTTCTCTCTCCCCTTTGTGCATGTAAAGGTGGACAGTGTCACTTTTTCTAACCGTAACCCTCATCCATCAAAACAAAATTACCCTTTTATTCCCATTTCATTTTAATATTTAGTAGCTGTCCAGGTCATTAATGTATCTATATACTTTAGATATTATTCCCCTTGAAAGTATTTCTTGGTTATAATAACATATATAAATACCTATAAAAGTCCTCTTTCTCCAAGCCAAAGGATTCCATCAGCATATCAAAGCGTATGATTTTCTTTTACAATCTGGTGAAAAAAAAAAAAATCTTATGAGTTTTGTTATCTAGAGCATGAATCTCATGTCAGTGCTATTTGGCATAAAACTTTGGTTATGAGCCAACCATCTTAAGATTTTAACATCTTTGTATAGTTTATATTAGACTAGTTTTTTCCATGTCGGAAGCACAGATTTTACCCGGGGATTCTCAATTTCCTCAGCACTTTGTCATACCCCAGTAAGGCCTGTACAGGGACCTCCGGCACAACATTACACTCAATATTTCCACTGTGCCTCATACTCCAGATCACACCAGTACAGGTAGGTAAACCCCAGCCAACTCTTTTGGGAGTTGTAGGATCTTAAATTGGATAGGGAAAAACGGGGGTAATCTTTATGGAGAACCACAACTAGTGTTAAATATGTAGCATGTCACAATACATACTATATTGACTTCCATAAATGAAGATAGAACAACATTTTGAGTGTACAATATATATTATTCTGCACAGGAAACATTCTGATATTTTGTGTATTTCAGCTGTAGAGGGTTGAATAATTTAACATATATAATGGCATGACTAATAAATTATACTTACTGGGATTTTTGGGTTGCTGTGCCAGTGGTCAAAGTAGTTATCGTTTAACATGATATTTTCTAATGTTGTTATTGAGATGGGTCGATGAAAATTAATTTATGTATAAAGACAATGATCATGGTATCCCCCTCGTACCTGAAAGATAGAAGGACTGAGAAGCAGAAGAGAGGGGAAGACCTGAGGTTCACGTAAATGAAAAGAGGGAGAGGAAGGAAGCAAGGGGGATAAATTGGGTAGGGACAGGAAGAGGTGCACGTGTGTGTGAGGTGTGGTCCTGCTCTCAAACTTAGGATAACTATAAACGTATCTTCACTAAAATGTCGTTCCATTCCTCATTTTCAGTTAGAGATAAAGAATGCATTCGACAAAATGGCTCCATCTGGTCCATTTACCTTTGAAACCCGGCCTGTTTTCTGCTGGCGACCTGATGAAGGAATAGCAATAATTAGTATCCACTTCATTCTATATGTAAACATACTTTAAGGATAATCTCATTCGCCATGGATCTGCTGCGCTTCTTCTTGGTAAAAAAGTGATGCAAGCCGGGTCTTTCTGTGCCAGGGAAAATCTAGAGGCAGCAGAAATGAAGAATTTTGAGATGGTTGGGTTTTATCTGTGTTGATGGATTGTCATGGGTATTGAAGGAGGAACGGGAGGAGGAGGAGGAGGGGGAAAGTAGGAGACATTTCAGAGCAAAAAATATCACTTCTCACTTAATAGATTTGCATAAGCTGAAACCCTGGCACAATTTACAAGAGAGCAATAGGGTCTAGGGGAAAAGCAACTTACACGCAATTTCTCTAGTGGCCACTGAAGCATCCTCATTTCACAGGCTTCTGGATGTATTGTAAAGTGTCAATCTCATATTATATGGAAACCAATCTCGCTGTGTCGTTTCAGTTGCATTACAAGTAGATATAGAATGTAAACTGGGTCTGTAGGTCTGAAGGGTTGAACAAAAATATCCAAAGTGCAGATACAGTCACAGTTGTAAATGCTGTGGATTGTGGCAGTATGAAAGATGCATTTTGGAAAGACCCTGACCATTAAGAGTTTGATCAAGTATGCATTCATGTTGATCAAAAGCATTTCATCTACTTAAATTATGATAAACCCATAAGGCAATTATTTAAAGTAGGGATATAAAATGTTAGCATTACAGTTATTGCTATTATTCATGATTACTGAGATTATGACAAAACAACAGTGAGATCTTTCATTTTCTTTCCAACACAATCCTCAAGTGTAACCAGCTTTATGAAATCAAACTTTCTGAATAACAAAACTAACTTTCTGAATGACAAAACAAAACTTTCTGAATAACATAATAATGACACAAAAACAACCAAATAAAAAACTACTTTAGGCTATTTTCTGACAATAGATTATATAAAAAAAAAAAATAAAAAAAAAAAGACTTCTAAAATAGTCACAGTTATTATTTTCTACTTCTTATAATGTGAGATGAATATTCTCAATTATCTATTAACCAAATAATCTTGACATCCCTAATTTAACGTGAACTTTTTTGAGTCTACATTCAACAACTGCAAAAACAATAGACATGTGCATAGTTAATAATGAAACACTGTGCTCAGAGATGACACAAAACATAAACAAATAGAAAGAGCATTTACCCCTCAACTAGACTATCTTCGCGGTTGGGTTGTTTTTAGACCAAAATGTTTTCAACCAGATAATTTTTTTTTAGCTCAGCTCTATTTTGAGGACAGTAGGATATATAGACGATTATGAGGTGTGCTATAATTTAATCTGAGTTAAATTTTTGGATGAAATTTGAAAGCTTATATATAGCAACATTTCTCTAGTGCTTTTCACTATTGGTTCCACTTTTAGTTGATTGGACGGATGATGAAACAATGATTTCTTTCATACAAACCCTTATCAGCCATTTCACCGCCTGCATTTATCTTAACACTACACGCTTAACAATTAGACGATGTTCAATTAAAATGAGAAACTCCGGCAATGATAGATCACCATTTCAGCCATGATTTATGAGCGTGGACTTTCAAAGCTTAGTTAAATTGTGTTATCTGTAACAAACTTTCTTCCCTTTAACCACTGGGAGTTGGTAATGCGCTCTACTTTTCATTGAGGTGCTGGTTGGCGTGTGCGTGAGGGACTCAGACTGCGCTCTAGACATCCCGGGGGAGTTCTTGTAGTATTCTCCTATTGAGGCTAATGTGCACAGGCAAATAGAATAGTGTTTTCTGTTGGACTAAACTGGGTCGGTGTGGATAGACGGGCTACTTTGGTGATGAGGAAGTCTGGCCTTCATGCAATTTTGGCCCTGCTTGGATGCGCCTTAAACTAGTCGTCAGTTACGGCTATTAGTGCCGTGTCAATATTTTATCAACAAAAGAGGTCACGAGTAGAGCGAGTCTGCATCGTGTCTGCCCCAAGAGAAAGGATAGCGCTATTTTCACTTTGGAGCCAGTTTGTGAGCCTCGGGCAGTGGTCGAGACAGGGCCAATTCTTTATTAGGCTCACAGGAGTTTATTGTTAAGTCAACCAAGAAGGTCGCTTGTGATTAGGGAGGATTTAAGTCTCACTTTATCACTTTAAATTAAATATTGACTTTTGGCAGTGTAGAGAAATGCAATGGTGATATTTCAGCGCGGGACTTTTGGGATTTGGTATCAGGCATGACATCTGAGGACAAAAGAACAACATAAATTGTTTTGTCTTTAGGCAAAAGTAAGCATTTTTGTCTCTTATGTAGCAAAGATGGGCATTCCAAGGATTTGAGTGAGTTTGACAACTGAACAATATCGTAGTTCTAAAACTGGTCTGCTGGCGTCGGTACGATCTCAAAGTGGTAATAATAGTGAAACAGATGCAATTGCAATCCAGAAAATGACAAAAATATACACCAACATGTAAGCCTGTGTTAAAGGCCAAGGTGACTAATGCGCAAGCCAAAATAAAAATCTAGTATTATGTGGTTATAGTTGGATAGTTGCTGATGGCTATGGTTTGTTTAAATGAACAATCATCATCACATTGATTTTGCAGTGCCTTTATGAAAATGCAGTGGTAGAGTTATCATATATATTGTGACACACGTTGACAGCTCTACTACTTTACTGCAGGCTTTTTATTTTTCTCATATGACATGCAAGTAATGGACCACTTTGTCTAGCTGAAATCCATAAGGCGTCCAGTTGTCCAAAGCTCAAGGCACAAAGCGCTGGGATAAACCATTTGCTGTCAATGGTAATAAAATTGTGTTGGCACGATCACACTTTTCGTTTCATTCAGCCTTGTTTGTATCCAGCTCATGAGATACCATCATGTAGGAATATTTTGGTTTAAGTGTGTGGTGAACGCTTGGCCTAGCTTTGAGCATCAATTGTTCCCCATGCCACGAAAGGAGAATTCCTATCAACCGCCGTGCTGTTATTAATTACTATTTTTATTAATGTATTGATATTTATCCTATATTTTACCTGGCAAAATATTAATAAAAATAAAAAATAAGGGCAAAAAAGTGATGAGAGAGAGTGAACACAGAAACAATTTGCATTAACATGAATTAATACACAATGAGATATCAACTCTATTGTCTATAAAGAAAGAAAGAAAGAAATACTTACATACATTCATAAGTACATAAATACATAAAGAAATACAAGGCTGCAAAATAAGCAGTTTAAGAATAAAAAATTAACAAACCTGCCAGCTTAAAAAGGCAGAGAGAATAATATATCCACACTTTGATTAGTTTTACCCTCCTATCAAGTTTTATGTGATACGACCCTAAAAACGACATTTACAGGCCCGTCTTAGCACATTTCTGATTGATTGCAACAACATCGTCATAGAGATGAACCTCCAAAATATCGAGATGTTTATTTTTGTCATCATCGCCACTGTGAAATTAAATAATTTGTTGGTCAAACATTTACACTTTAAAAATGTTTACATTTAGAAGCAGAGAGTGAAATCATAGTCATAGACCTGGCCATAAACACATAAAGAATTACCAACTTAAAGATGACCATTTTGAACACTATGCTTCATTTAGTCATATATCGTACACTATAGAAGAATGCTATTATATTAGCCTCTAGGTCACAAATCTGTTAGGCTGTTTATGTCAAGTTTTATGCTATGACTAAATGTGCTTTCATGCATAACGCAGTATGTCTCTGCCTGCAGCCCTATATATGCACAACACATGTTAGCCTGTCCAGATGGGTAATGACCAACACTTCCCAATTCTCAATGCTGCTTAAGAACGCTGCTCTGTTAGTGTTTTCTATTTATCATTTGTTTTGCGAATATTACTGGACACTGTCTGGCCTTGTTATTTTCAGAATTATCACTCTTGTGTTGATTAAATAACTGAATTTAAATGAGCACAGGAGGTTGTGGCCATAAATGGGTAAAGGCTGTTGGCATGGTAACCGTGTCTCCTGCAGTGGATGGTGTAACGCGTCTGCAACTTTGCTCAAGCTTTCTGAGCTCCTCGTCTGGAAGTGGTGTAGAATCTCTAACAGGATGGTCAAAAACGTGTTGATAAAATGTATTGTATCACATAAATGGTGCGCTGGAGGGATGGTCAAACATGGAGAAGAGCTGAAAGTGCTAGACAAATCTGTGTGTAATGTGATGTAGCATTGTGCTGGCCTTATTATAGAGGCTCAGTGGTGTGTGGAGTATTGTGTAAGACCATGCAGCTGCTCTTGTGGTTCTGTTTGTTCCTTCTTTACACACCATTCTTCAAATTTAATATGTTGTCACTCTAATAATATGGAATCAGTGGTGCTTGTTACACCTCGAAAAACAATGGGCTTTCAAAGTTGTATTTTTGACTAACTTTGGTCAGGATTAAACCATATTTGAAATGACGGAATAGACTTTAGCCAACAAAATTGCACAATATATAGAAAAAAGCATAAATCATGCAATATTGGTTAAAACAATAATCAATGTAAATGTTTTTCTTATTCTTATTTTTTTTTAAAACATTTTTTAAACATTTTTTAACATTTTAACTCAATGGTAAAACAATGCTAAATGGTAAAACTCTGGCAATAGAGCTCCCCCTGCAGCTCCCTTGTGAAAATCTAAAACATTAAATAAAATGTTTCTTTCTTTCTTTATCATAATAAGAGTATAATCACATACAAAAAGATTTCACATTGCCTAACATAAAAAAAAGAGCCAGGGTTTCTTAGCTGAGTTGTCTTCGGGTCGATGGTTTTCCGCTCAGACAGCATGGGGAGGCGACGGACCCTTAAAATGCCCTGAAAATACATATTTAACCATAATATGGATTAATACAAAGACGTTCAATAAGGTGAACATTTTATGTACTTCTGCTTTAAAGCCTTGGTTTAGTCTTGCGTTTGTCCATTAAGTTCTTAAAATATTCATTTCGGCATTTCTACTATTTTTGTTTTAATGTAACTGAAATTATTGTGTTACAAATTAGGTTAAAATATTGCAATAATATTAATATCAGAGTACTTAACAGATGTATAGCAAACTGCAATATTGTCCAGTATTGTGCAGCCTTAATAAAAGTTGTAATATAAATAATGGTTAAGATCTACTGTAGGCAAGGCAAGTGTATTTGTAGGGCAAGGCAATTCAAGGCAATTCAAAGTGCTTCACACAACAGGAAAAAAATGCATTAAAATCACAAAGACGTGACAGAAATCACAAAACAGTTTAAGACATAAAAGAGGAGAGTGCAAAGAAAAGCCTTTCAGTCATATGCACAGCCAAACAAAACTGTTTTAGCTTAGATTTGAACATTGCTAGAGTAGAATGACTGTCTCACATCTTCAGGAAGACTGTTCCAGATTTTAGCTGTATAAAACTGAAACGCAGCTTCCCCTGTAAACAAGCAGTCTAAACCAGGCTTAAAGCTGCCCTATGCAACATTTCTGGTGGAGGGTGTGCTTTACCTATGGAATGTTATACGGCATTGATTTGTGGGGAAAAGCAAGTTACAAGTCCGATTTGTGGAGCAGTAATCCTACTCAGAGTAAGAATGCATGTTTTTCAAGGTATATTTGAGCAATGCTAAATTTAGCATCTAAACAAATGCAAAATAGATCAGTTAAAAGCCATACTGTGGACTATTCCAGATAAGGCAATAACCAATGGTGGTTGAAGTACTCAGTTTTGATACTTAAGTATAAGTAAAGATTCAGGAGGAAAAAAACAACAACAAAAAACTAACACATAAAATGATCTACTTATGTAATATTGATGTACCTGTTTAAAAATATACTTTTGCAGTAAAATACAAACAAACAAAACAACAGTATCCTATGCTAAATTTACTCCAGTACACATACTTGAAACTGTATATACTTTTGTACTTTGTTACTTTCCACCACTGATAATAACATCTCAGAGACAAGCAGGTGGCAGATACCCAGAAGAGAACCTGATACATGAATACAACACTAGAACCCTCTCCGCACAGATATTCAGCTGCCTCCTTGTAATTTAAGCGGTAATCAAAATCTCATCTGCAGGTCTCATAGCGGGCTCATTATAGCGCTGTGGTAAGAAGCTAATCTTTGAGGTGTTCTTTATTAATTGGTCGCCCAGAGGGGTTTGTTGACAGGAAATAAGGGGCTGTTGTTCTCTGGCAATACAATACTAATTAAAGTGTTGACTTGGAGACAGAGTATGTGACAAACTACACAAGCGCTGTGCATATTCCCCTCTTCAATAAGCTCGGGGTGTTTAACTTGATACTTGTGTAGGCTGTATGGACACAAGGGCAAGCGACGACAAAGCACTTTAGCCATTTGAGTAGACACACCAGTAAGAGTTGGAATAGTAATAATAATCTGACCCACACAAACAGAACCTTTTCGACTTAAGGCCCACGGACCAGATCAGGCTCTGTTTTGATCCAGCCCACAGCCCATCCTGTAACTAACTGTACCGCTCACCTGCTTGTCTTTGTGGATATTGACAAGTTTAATGCCATACTGTGGTAAAGTTGCATTGTTCGGTCATTATTTCATTAATTCATATTCTTCTGCTTGTTCCCGCTGGGTTGACACAGAATCACAGACACATATTGCACCTTTAAATTGCAGTAAATAAATCAATCCATTATTTTAGAATTTTAGAAACTTATAATACACTCCAACAACAGACTTGTTTGCGACATTGTTGGCATTCTTATTCTCCATTGAGTATATTTGTATTCATGAAGGCATACAATTACATTTTGCACATAGTATAAACAGTTTATGTGAAAAATAAACAGCTGTTTTCCATCCTTGTCACGCTCCCTAAGAATCCATCAGTGTTAGCGTAATGACAAACTGATTATCTGGGTGGAACCTGTGGAGCTGGAGGTTGAAGTGCACAGCCTCTGAGTGATCACACACGGGGCCGAGCTGCTCCCGCTGAGGCTTCCTGACTCTACGCCAAACGACAGGCCACACTCAGGCTAATGAACTGCTCTGCGATTAGCGGGCACTGAACTTCATCACACCCTCTCTCCCCTGCTCCGACGCAGCTCAAATTGATCGGACAGCGTATTGGACATGCAGGGTTATGTTTGAGTACTGTTTAATGGAAAGAAAATATTTACTCACAAGACTTAGGATGAACTCTAAAGCAACAATTAATAAGAATGTTTGTGACTAGTCGACTATTTAAATAATCGTTATCGTATAACACTTTTTATAACAAAGACAGGTCATGAGCTTTGGGTAATGACCGAAAGGACAAGATCACAGATACAAGCGGTCGAAATGGACACGCTGGAGGGACTATGTCTTTCGGCTGGACTGGGAACGCCTCGGGATCCCCTGGAAGAGATGGAGGAAGTGTCTGAGGAGAGGGGGGGTCTAGGAGTCCCTGCTTAGACTGCTGCCCACGCGACCCGGCCCCGGATAAGCGGATGAAGATGGATGGATGTCAGAAAGGAATACACTAGGGATGGGAATTACCACAATTTCTGGTATCGATACGATACCAAGTGTTTAGGGGTCATTTATTTTCGATAGTAATACTCAATACTTGTTTATCCTTATGTTTGAAGGCATTTCAATACATTTTTGTGTTATAAAGTGTTTCAAATTGGCTCTAAAGGACAATTAGAACACCTGACACAGATGGAGCAATCTAATCTACCGCTGGTTGAGAGAATTTGACATAAAACAACGAAGAAACGGCTCCAACAATAAAATGAATGCCTGTAAAATATGGTATTATTATAAATATTTGAATAACTGTATCAATACTCAGTCAGTATTGAAATATCGATATTTTGATGCAGATACTCCCATCCCTAGAATACACTTTTCATTGAGAATACTCTTTATTTGCAAATCTAGAACCCTTAAGTCACCATGTTTCATCCTTTTTTTTAAAGATGTTTTACAGAAAACTCATTGTAGAATGGAAATAATTGTTTCACTAGTCGACTATTTTGTTTTGTTTTTTTAAGCGCTGACAAGTCGACATACTAAAATCATTGTTAGTTGCTGCCCTTGTGAATTGCATGGCCTGCTTAATTTGCATGTCCTGTAGTTGAGTCGTTGAGCAATGCAGTGGTGTAGCTGGGTGAAATGTGGAAGTCGCAGAGGCTGTATCCGTGCAGAAAGGACCACGTTATCAAGAAACTTTGTACGTCTAAAATTCCATAAAAATTATGCATTTGAAGAATTTGATAAGTTGATATTTACTTTGTACTACAATCTAAGCCTATTGAAGAAACAGTCAATTCGTGGTGATTTGATTCCATTCATTTCAAATACCTTGAGTATATCTCGAGGTCATTTGTCCCCTCAACGAGAACATCACTTTTGATTCTATTACAGTGTACACAAAGAATATATATTACATGTGCATAGAAATTACATGCCCACAGACCTCTCATAGATTCTCAGATTATTAGCAATAGTCAAATGTTCCAGAGCTTCTATTACACTCTAAACATAAAGAAATATATATGTATATATTGCGCCAGCATCCCACTTGACTTCAGCACTATGCATTTGGGCCTAAAAACTCCTGACAATATCGCTCTGGAACATAATTCTGGCCGCAGGGAAAAAGGATGACACAATCTGAACCAACCATAAAGGACTAGACGTTTAGAAAATTACATTTGGACTCAATTCGAAACAGACTTTGGACCAAATAAACTGAATCTGATTGACTACATAATTAGGACAACTTTATCTGTTTATATTTTTCCTCTCGTTCTCTAGTTTCTGTCCTGTTAGTTGTATTAAAAAAAAAAAAAGTGCATAGCTTTCACCAATAAATTACTTATTTGTTACTTTTGTAATCTCTATACTGACCCAAACAAAAAGTGCAATATATTCCTAAATTAATCTTATGTTAATACAAACAATTATGTTTCATCATTGCGCTATCTATGTTTGTAAACAAAATAACCTACCATTATGCTTGTTTTTGTTTTTTAAAGAGGACTAGCATTCCACAACCGAAGAAACCAAAAATGTAAATATGAAAATAGGATCTCCCTTGAGAATATCTTACATCTTGTAGCCCATGTTGGTCCACTTATTGCTGGGATCTTGTTTGACCAGAGAACGGAGGCGTTCTCAGTCCTTGACCTGCTCAGGAGCCAGTGTTTTGAAGCGACTGCAGATGAATTTAAAGAAGGCAAAGGAAGACATAAGCCGAGCAGACACAGTGGCCCAGTGCCCCAGTGCATCTTGGGAACTGTCAGAGGAGCTGAAGAGAAACCCTCCTGAATGCTGCTGACCTCCAGCCCTTATTCCCCTGTAGTGACAGTTTGAGTTTGGTGCAAGCATTGGAGAGCGGTTTTTGTTACACTAAGATGCTCTTTCTAGACATTAGAAAGATTTCTACTTTTTTATTTTTGAATTATTTGTTTATGAAGTATCTTTTTTGTAGATTACATTGTGGCCATAGTATGACATAGTATGGAATAATTACTGCTGAATAAAGTGTTTCTGATTTTTGACAGGTAGTTTAACACTTAGAATCTTTTTTTCCCCCAGACTCCACATGAAGTAGAAGTAAGGTAGTCGAATATGAACTCTTGCCCTGCTGCATGACATCAACATGTACCTGTCATTTAGTGTTTTCTTTGCCAGAACCCATAACAGACAGCCCCCAGCCCCATGACACTGTTACGTTTGCTTTCCAGATATTAGTTGTCCCTGAAGCAAGTGCTGTAATATGTGAATACTAAATCTAATTTCCACCACCAGGGTGCATGGAGCCCGTCTATAACAAGCTTTTTGAACTTCATTTGTAGCTTTATTACATTAATTAAAATGCCTCAGTAATTTGAGGCCTAAATACAATTAGACAACACAATTAAGTACTTTTTGTCTCTGTGAAAATAAAGCCATTTGTGAGTTTGATTTTGCTCTGGCTAAATGTGCATTATTTCCCATTAGTGGTCTGTTTTATCAGCTTGAGTGCTGTTATTTAAATAGTCACTGCAGCTTGCATAATAAATAGTACTTTGCTAATCTTTGCTAATCTCTGCACACAATGCTATGGGTGATGCATGTTATTAACAGTGGATCATTAATATTGTTGTTGCATTTTAGCATTTACAGCTTTCTTCTATGGGTAATGTACAGAAAATGATGGTAACCTTTTTTCTCTTTGGGTTTTCTTACTGCAGGTTAATCCCACATTAAACATGACACATTTATTCAGCACAGGCACCATCCAAACAATCCAGCTACATAGAGGTCACCTTCTAGTAGATCCAGATCAACGCATCAGGGCATCTGTTTCCTCTATGGCTACATCAAAATACAATATTTTTCATCAATAGTCAGCTATTTTATAAGCTAATAAACCAGTGAAAGCAATTATCCGTACAAATGAGACTATGGTAACAATCATTAAGCTTTAGTTGCAAGTGCATTGACAAAGCCCATGACTGTTTGACCTTTGAACTGCACTTCTCCCTCTCCTTGCAGTGCAGTTTGCTGACACCAGCGTTGTGCTCTAACCGTATTGACATGCGGACCTCCCCCTGTGCCCAGATACTGTACGGCCCCGTGTGTGTTTGTGTGCATGGAGTCTGTGTCTGTTTGTATCACGTCACATCTCGAAGTGACTCAAGACAGCGGCGCGTAGCTATTCCCGTTCACATTAGCATCAGTGCACCGCTGCATATGTGGCGAATGATGGCATGTTTGATATTTGTGGGACACACTCAAGTAGGTTAGGTTTGATATCGGAAGACGGCGTGGCACAGGTTGGAATAAAAGTGGTTAACTCATGTGTAAAAGTTTATATCTCTGGCTTTTTTTGGAATCAAATCAAGTGACAGAAAAAGTCAGAAAAGTGCAGTGCTTACAGTATAAATATAGACTAGAGGAAAACAGTAAGAAATTAAAGTCTCTATTTCAAACCTTAGAAATTATTATAAATTATGCATTTATTGGCTAGTGCTTTAAAATTAGGTTCTAACTATAAGACATTCATAAGCACTAGGTATTAAAAGCACTTATTGTTTTTTATTTGTAGATGGCTTATAAATACATTATATGTTATTTAGGGCTGCAACAAGTTATTTGCAACAAGTTAATCGCAACTAATCAATATTGAAATAATTGTCAACTCATTTAGAAATCAAATTACTTAACATGTCTATACATAGGTTCCACAACATGCCAAAAGCAGAGAAAAGTACTTTTATGACTGATATTGAGCCATAATTCCATGACAATCATGTGGACATTTTTTTAATTTAGTGTATTTGATGAAAACACCCTTCTGTCCATAAATCTGCTCCACCAGGATTTTCAAACGGCTTTCCAGCAGCTTCATCTAGTTAAAATCTTCATCACATGACTTTTGCATTCTTTGCAGCTAATTTATTATTCAGAATAAGAATAATTGCTAGACTAATTGATTAGCAAAATGATCATTAGCTGTTCATATGTGTTTATTTAAATTATGTACAGTATTAGTCATGTAATATGAGAAAAAAACACATTTCCAGCCAGACAATTGAAAATGATGGTGTTTGATAAAAAGTAGATAGCTACGTTAACTTGCAAAAGGGTGCTATTTAAATGTGAATGTAAACTGAATACCCTCTCTGCTCTTTGAGGTAATGTGCTTGACTGGTGGTGTGGAATTTCTCTTCTAACGATTATCTAGAAATAAAGTAAAACAATAGAACGGAGTTGTCTTTTCTCAGTGAATTGTTTAATTCTGTTGTACAATCGGAATTAATCTCTTGTGTGGACTCGTCGGTCACTCTCGTTCAGATCCGACGAGTCCACATGTCTGTCTAGTCCTGCTCTGGTGTCGGTCCCGTTCAAGCGGGGTCACGTTCCTTTTTACTTTACAATCGAGCAGATGGTCACATGACCTACTTCAATAGGAAATGTACAAAGTCACAGAAGCAAATGCTAGATGCAAGAGAAAACAGAGGCAGTTGGTTACATTTGCATTAAGTCAGTTCACACTTCTTAAGCGTGAAAGATGAGCTAGGCATGGGTGAGGGGCATCCTGGACCTCTCAAAGAGAGGAGAGAAACCGGTCTTTGATCAAAAAGGAACACAGTATCAATCCATAGTTATCAGATGGAAACGAGAAGGCTATAATGTCACATGAAAGAGAGGCCAGCTGATATTTTCTTCCATAACAATGGGAGCTTGTATTTAAGAAGTCAGTAGGTTTGCGTTCACATTCTAGATCGCTTATAGTTTAGATTGAGCTGAAGATCTGTAAAGAATTCTGTGGTGGAAAGTGTTAAACTGTCAGATTGTAGATTTGTTGACCTGGTTTATGGTTCATATCTCTGTAATCACTAGGCCTATCCACATGGAACAAAAACTTGCAAAAAGTTCAATGTCTTTTCTATAAGTATAAATAAACAAAGTCAGAACATAATGGAAGACATATGATTAATATTTGGATAGTTCTTTGAAAAACAGTAAATATTCCATAGAGTTACACAGGCCCCATATTGCTGCAACAGTAATTTATCCCATATTGTGTTAATGACTTGCATGTCGTAAACTCAGTTGTAACCCAAGTATACGCCTGCTTAGTATCTGCCTGTGTCTGAAGAATCTCTCCTGATAAAGTGTTGTTCGAGGGCCCTTCGGCTGATTCACATCCTCGCTCGGGTTCAGTCAGGTACTCCTCATACACCTCTTCTGCACTTCTTCAACACCAGCACACTGCACTGAGGCTACTGCAGTGACTGAACATGGCACTTTAACTGTTCCTTTTTCCAGAGAATTTAACACCAAGACCAATTTCTCTGCGTTTACTTGGGGGGATGAAAGTCAGCCACACTTTGAAGAGATTTCTGAGTCACTTCCCTAAGACTTTCCAGATAACTCTGCCCTGGTTTTTAGTGTGTGTTACCTTCAGATAGAACCAAAGAAAAGCAACAGTAGGTTGTCTAAGACGGATGTTCAAAGTGTTCATATCGTGGAGTCTTATGATCCTTTGGCACGCAAGTTAAAAGAAAGAAGCAATGTAGTTGGCTCGCTGTCAAAAATTATATCTTTAAACACAAGAGTATATCAAAGTTTTTGAGCTGTGTGAGATCAGCTTACATCCGTACAAATCAGCTAAGATGGATCCAGAGAAATAAACTGCATTCTTGATTGCATTTTTATAATGTTTTATGTATACTGATGATGCCTTGATTGTTTGTTTGTCATGCCATATTATGTTACAGGCACAATATGAATTCTTTTAGCCAAAGAATATGACTAAAAGAAAAGCATTTTTTTTCATTATTGTAATTTTTTTATGGTTTTATTGCGCAAAAAAAAAAGTTGTTGTTTCTTTAGCTATAATATCCCACAGTATTGTATAAATCACATATATCTGCATGGAAAATGTTCCAAAATATAGTTTTTACTTTGCAAGTTTACATTTCAGCATTTATATCACAATGAATTCTTACTCTCACAAGAAAGTAAATCAGCCTTGTCCACATGAATTCACAGCTAAGTGCAACTCACCCTACCTCCACTTGGGGGCACTGATGAACAAGTAAATAAAGCCAGTTTGAAAGCGGTACTGTATAAGTTCATAGCTGATGTCATTTCTGTAAGCCAGCCATTTAACTTTAAATTCACTGCTTCTAAAATGCATTACAAGCCTTGTCTACAATCCACTCAATTCCACTACTAAAATCATGCATCTCTCTTTGCAGCGTGGGGACATTGTAAGGCAGGTTGTTGTCCTTGGCAGCCTCTCTGATAGACTGTCTTATTAGGAATCATTATGCAGATTGCAGTGCTGATAATTATTTAAGTGTAAACACATTCAGCAGGAGCACTCTTCTTTCACAGCACTGGTTCCATGCTGCTGACTCTCGGCACCAGGTGGCTGCTCCGACTTATTGAGATTCGACGAGGTGAGAACAATCTAACGCAAGGAGCATCTGGATTCTGATGTTCACAGCTGGATAGCTCTGCAATACAAGCTCTAGGTGGATGCAGAGATATTTATTTAGTTGTTAAATACATTAAAATTGTATTGCTTTTGTTGATATATGTTTTAGTTTATCTCTATTGAAATTATACATTATTCTTCTTGGCAAAGTTTCTTAGTGCGCTTACAAAATATGTTGAATTTGTTTTGGGAGTTTCTTCATTTGTTCATCTTTGCTTTTAAAGATGTGGTTTTCCTATAATTGGAACAGGTCCCTGATTTATTCTTCTCGTCTGGACTAAATTGGTTTAGCTCAGTTTTTGGACCATGAAATTCTGGTGACTTCTTAGTAAATTGTAAGGCTGAGCTTAGCTGTGCTCACAGTTCTCCTTTATCCAGCTTAGACCTGTGTGTTTTGGAGGCAGCGTCTGTACGCCCAGCCAGTGGGCAGTAACAGAGAACCACTGCAGCCGCTCTCCAGTGCTGAACTCTGAGCACTCTCCACGGCAGATCCGGATTGTGTTTATCAGCGTGCCTTTTATGTCCACATGTTCTGCGTCGTCCTCACGCGTGGCACACTGAAGCAGTCATCAGCACAGTTCCCCTGTGAGAAATGCTCTTTTATTAGCAGGCGAGGCAGACTTGCCCGGATTCAGCACCCCTCTCTATGGACAGCTCCTCTCTCGCTATGCTCTTTGTATATTATGTATGTGCGCACGTTCCCACATTTGTGTGTGTGTGTGTGTGTGTGTATGTGAGAGAGAGGTACAGAAAAGAAAGTTGTCTCTAAAATGCAGCATCATCATTCCTGCAAAACCTGGGTAACGAGAAACTGCAGTGTCCAGTGTGGAAGTCAATAAAAGCATGGATTTGAAGAGACTGAACTGAAAGATCATCTATTGCTTTCATGAGTTTTGTTGAATGCAGGACTTAGTAAATGTCAAATTAAAGAAAAGAAAACGTGAAAGCTGAATGCAGTGGGTTGTGTCTCAGTGCTGATGCTGCCTGTGCACAGAGGAGAGCGCCGGAAGAACCAAAACAAAATGAACAGAGTCAAAAGCGTCCGTGAAAGGAATCAGAGCTGGGGGGACACAGCTTCAATTCGTGCTTTTCTGCCTAAACAGCCTCTTGCTCTGCAATGCACTCCTGCTCCAACGATTCGCTGGTTGAATGTTGCCCATTTGCATAGGCACTCTCCCTCCTGCATCCTGGCTGGCTGTTACCGCTCCCCCTCCTCGTCTCTCCCTCCTCCCTCCTCTCTTCTCTCCTCTCTCCTCTTGCGCACATCTTCACAAGCGCGTTTGCCGATGCTGCCCGTGTGTGTATGCTTTGCGCTCCAGCCCATGCTCTCCGCTCTCAGGTGATTTTGTTGTCTCCCTGAGCACTAGTCGGATCTGTAGAAGGGGGAGACGACTTGGCACAACTCGCAGGTGTAACCCTTGGCTCTCTAGTTCTCCGACGCAGCTGCCCGACACACTCCGATTGGACTTGGATTTAACTATGGTCCCATACGCCTGGAAGTCTTCTGGAGGAGGAGCAGGAATGGGACTCACTGCGTCTGCTTGGCTGCTCTGAAGAAATGCACTTTGTCTACACGCTTTTGATCTATTCTTAACTTGGCTTTGTGGCTTTCATCTGATAGTTTTTTGGGGGAATATTAGCACTTGGTGAAGATGTGTTGAATTCAGAGAAAGAGCCTGGAAAGGGAATCGGTGCGAACTGGGAATTCTTCATTGCTCTTATTTCTTGATGTTGTTCTATGATGATTTATGAGACTTTGGTACCTCCCTGGGCGCCACTACGGAATTTCTAAAGTGCTGCTGAACATACAAAGGCTTGCTTTTTTTTTACCGCAACCGACATTTTGTGCGCTTGTCCCTTTTGCTTATTTTCTCTGGGCATAAGTGCGATTTGGCACGGTGCGCGCTATGGGCTGCAAGGCTCTCTGAAGTTTCCACCTTGATCTTGAAGCCTTGTCTGGCCGCTCAGGGAAGATGTTTGGAAGTTGGAGGACACAGTTTGCCCCCCTTAGACCCATAGTGGAACCATTAAACCGGAGTCCAGCCTGGTACCTGATCTGGTGGCTCTCTGCCCTGGCACTGGGGTTGGTGCTGGGGTCAGAACCAGGCGGCGTGGACAGTCTTCATCACGCACACCCCTCGCACGGAAACAAACGTCACCATAATGTGCCTATTGCTATCCACAGATCACCTGCATCACTTAGGGCAGGGCACAGTAAGTATAAACTATTGTCTGTTTGCTGTCCTGCTGTCATATTGATTCAAGTTTGTGAACTGCAATGCATTTATTGAATTTTCTTTGTCCAAGAAGATTCTGCTCAGAGCTTGCTTAGCTTATATTCATCCGTCATTTTCCATCCTCAGCAAAGTGCTCTCTATCTGTGTTTGAGATTAGCCATATCCCTTTCTCCAGATGCTCCGTTGTGTCCAGATTAGACAGGATTAGAACATAGTGTCGCTCCATGTCGCCCACGGGTGTTTGGACTGAGGCAAAGTGGCGTAGGGTCCAGCGCTGCAGGGTGTTGAGCCGCCCTTGGCCCGGGCCCAAGCCTGAGTATGTAAGGCCCCCTACTAAAAGGCCAAACGGGGTCTTGACATAGGCAGCAGGAGTTAGACAGGCAACTTCAAATTAAAGGATGAGTCTGTGCACTATTTTTATCCAATGTTGTAGGTGTGAACTTACTTCTGAGTCAAATTGTTGTTGTTTATTTATATATGAAACATGAAGTACATAGTATTGAATGTTGGTAAGTGACGTAATCTCAACTGGTTCAGCGCTGACGTAATGCTGGGCACCGCTATCTTTATCTTTGCATTTTCCAGGATTGTTTCAGATAACACTAAAATGCAATGCCCACGCAGACGAGTTACATTGAAATGTTTTTCCTCATGTCGTGTCGTAAGATTCTTAAGCCTTTGGTGCGACATTGAGTTTAAACTGCTGTGCAGATTTGTCAATTGAAGTGTAAATGTTCATGTCTTTGTTTGAGTTATTATACTATTCCATTAAACATTTGCTTTTGTAGTCACTTAGCAATGAATTGATCCATAAATATAGTGATTTTGTGGACCCAATTGTTAACAAACTGTCCTGTTTATATACCAAATTTATGTAACTATTTAAGTCCCAGCACTGTTTTGCCACAATACCATTATTCCACAGAAACACGACAAAGTACAAGTTGAGCATTTTTGGTGCAGGTTCTTGAGCCATTCTAGGATAGTTGAAGCGTTTAGAGCTCCCAGGGCCTGGACCAGGACTGGAGTGTGGAGGAAGCAGGACGTCAGCACTCTTCCTCTGCCATGATGAGGGAGATGGGGCTGGCTGTTCTACTGAGGCAACAAGAGAGGCAACAAGAGAGGCAATTAGGCCAGTCTGCCATGACCTCTCTGGATTGGACAGTGCTCTGCTCCTCTCCCCCAGGGCCCGGGGCAAGTGCAGCTCTCAGGCAGACTCCATGGTTTAATATCTCACTTATTGCGGTTTCTATAGTGCTATTATTGTAAGAAGGGCAGAGGAGTGTCTCTGTAACATGATTAAGTTGGTGGTTGATCAGAGCGTGGAGGGGGTGTACTGTGCAAAGTGGGAGACAAGCTGTTCAACATGGCACTACCTGGCTCCAGGCCTCGCTGGTGTATAGAACCTCGGCCGAGGTTCTCAATACTCCGGTCTCTAGGGGGTGATCCTTCAGGTAAAAGAAGTGAGACTACTGTATAGCTATGTTGAAGTGCTTTGCTAAAAGTAAGTTCTTTCAGTTGTCTTTTTTATTAGCTAATGCATTGTCTGGCCTGCTTTTTTCCATGGAGATGTTGTTGCTTTGCCTGGAATGTTCCACAGTATGAGATTTAACTTATCTAGACAAGCAGGTCAAGTTACTAAGAATATATGTTTTTCAAAGTAGTTTGGAGCTATACAAGACCTTTAATTGATGAATGGAAGCTAAGTTTGATTCCATACAGTGGAACGTTCTCCCAAAGCAATAACATCTCCATGGAGACTAGCAAGTGGAAGACCCCCCCAACAGAAAAGTTACCTAGTGTATCTTCAAACAGTTTTGAACGGTCAATGCGCAGCAATCATGGAGTGAAAATAGGCCATTCTGTTACAACAAACCGCCAGTATATGGGCTAAAGTGAAGAATCGTCCAGTTTCCTGTCCTTTGGGTTGAACTTGTGTGCATGGCATTGATGTATGTCTGAAGAGGTAGAAAATGACCATGGTCAGAATGTATGAAATTGAGCTGCAGTTTGATGCATTGTTTGTGAAGGGTGGGCTTTAATGAGCTTCAGACAGTATCAGCCGTATGAAGCAGGCCTACCATTCATCATCAATAGACTCCCAGAGGTGATGCTTCTCTCGCTGAGATGGATTTGATACTCGATATGTTGGATAATTAGGTTATTATATTTTCTAGTGTACCTGCTGTACCCACTCACACATACAGCACAGAAGATCAGATCAATGTGTTTAGACTTGAAGCAATCAATCCATTTAAAGACAGACAATGGTGCAGCACTCGGAGGCTTTTACTTTCAGCAATAGGCCCGTGCTATCTTCTGCTCTTGTATGTCAGTCTCACTCTCACACATTGTAAGCTGTGGTTTAATTACAGTTGTGTGGAAAGAAGTTGTAAATAAGTCATTGTTTAAATATAAGTAGGACTAATAGTTGTAATAAGTATCTGTACAGTACTAGTAGTAATTTCAATAATAACAGCCACATTGTTCACATAAATTCACAATAATGTGCTTTTCCTTTCCTTTTGTTCTAATTGATTTCACTATCAAATTGGGTTGCCACGATATCTGATTTTAGTGTTATGACTATTTTGAGAAGATGACACAATTTAACGATTGTTCACTATTACTGACACTTTTCTATTCCTTAAGTTTGGAACAAACCTTACGAAATTGGAACTTTCTGAATGACAAAATACAGATAAAGGACTATATATTGAATTAAAAGACTTGATGTTTTTGTTCTTACAAATATTGTGTGACCTGAATATTGATTAGCTTAATAATTTTAACATCCCCACTATCAACTAACCGTTGGCTGTGTTTAAACTGCTGGTTTGGATCAAAGGCAAAAAAGCAATTTCAGTGATTCCAATCCATTGTAAGCTCTGCGCCTGCACGTCTAATAGCCAGATGCATTAGAGAGACCACACTTGCACTGGCTGAGGAGAACAGAGGCAGCCGGGTGATCGCAGCACAGACTTGAACACTTTTAAGATAGAGAAAGAGGAGATAGCTGAGTCTGGAGTGTGTGATGTGGCCCTGCTGCCACCTGTCCTGTGATGTGGACTTGTATAATATAATTAGTCCCATGTCTGAGAGTAGATGTCACTGTGCGATAGCGTGGAGATGACACTATCAGGGCTGCAGCGCGGCTCTGCAGATGATAGCTCTCCTGATAAGCATCGTGCACTACACGTAGCCCTGCTCTAGTGGGATCACAGGACTGTTGACCCACGCCAGACACTGGACGTTTCATTCTCAAAGTCTCTCGTGCAGCGGTTAGCGTTTCAATGACATTTTCTCACAAAAAGTAGTGTCAGAATTCATAGCTCTGTCCATCCTCCTGTCTATCTATCTATGATTCAAGGTGTTTTTTTTTACCTTAGAGTACCTATTTATAGAAACATTACAGAAGTTTACTCTGTATGTGCCATAAATGACTGTTGGGCAGCCAAACTCATGACTTAAAAACATTACATTTTGAAGAAAAATATCAAATGTAGGTGGACAATTTACCTACATTTTATATTTAATACTATGAATGTTGTTTTGAAGATATACAAAATTTGAATATTGAGTATATAGCTTATGTAAAAAATGCTATGAAAAGAAAAGATCAAGATATATTGCAAGACAAATTCTCTACATAGCACTTTCCATTTCTGGGGACTAGTTTAAGGCACAAAACACAACTTTGGATGTCTAGCTGGATTCTTAAAATCAAAATTTAAGTCTGACATAAATATTTTACGGAACACAAACTGCAATCAAAGTGTCACGTCAGAGAGACATACACACACACACACATATATATATATATATATATATATATAACGTGATATTTCTGCACTTTTGTGATCCATTTTACTAACATGTCACATTAGTTTAGTAAACCTCAGCTAATAACACATTTATGCTGGTTGACATGCTATCGTCTGAACATCATTATCGGGACAGTCCAAAAAATATGGAGGTATTAATTTTTGTCAATACCACATCTTAAGTAAGTAACTTAATAATACCTGGTACATGAGATGATTTGTAAAGATAGAGCTAGATAACAAATTGAATTAGCTCTGAAAATATCTAAGTCATTGTTCTTAGCCTCACTAGCAGTTTGTTCAATAACCGACGAATCACATATTTCAACAAAAAGTGCCAAGTGGTTAGAGATGTTGCTTTAGCTCTCAAAGCAAGGTCCAAATACAACATAGTGTGCTGCTGTCTTGCCTGGTCCTACGCGCTCTTTTTTTTTTTTTTTTTTAAATAACAGGATACTCTCACTATTACTTCTTCCGCCCATTCAGTGCACTTTCTTCCTTCTGTAGCCACTAACCCGCCCCCAGTTTGTCCTGTTTGTCTGTGGAGCCCATCCAAGCAGACCGCGTGGGCCCAGCTTTCCGCCCGCAGTGCTCTGAGTGTGCGCTGTTTGTGACCAGGCAGTGGTTGGCATTAAAGGAAATGAGAGGTGACTGTGCGTGCGACGGCCAGTGAGAGGTCAGCTGAGTAATGTGTCCAGTTTGGGTTTAAAGGAGTCAGGAGACAAGGAGCACAGACCCTCCCCTCTAACCCCCGCCACTGCTACTGCTGCTTTTGTCTCCAGGGGATGACTGTAAATACTGAGCAATGCAGGTACAAAGTAAGACTGAGTCAGGGGGAACTTTGGGCACAAGGTTCTTACTGAATCATCAACAACACAACTGTCTCTCTGACATGACACTTTGACGATTGCAGTTTGTGTTACGTAAAATATTTATGTCAGACTTAAATTTTGATTAGAAGAATCCAGCTAGACATCCAAAGTGGTGTTTTGTGCCTTAAGCTAGTCCCCAGAAATTGAAAGTGCTATGTAGAGAATTTGTCTTGCAATAAAGTAGCAATTTTTGGTTAAAGTTGTTCAACTACAAATTGTTGTGTTGGCTTTGTAAAAATAGTGATAGAAACTGTAGCACTTATATTTACAGAGTAAATATATGTAGCAACGGTTTTACAGTTTGGACTTTTATAACTGGCTTGGTTGTTTTTAAAATATGCCTTGTGCTCTTCCACGTGACTTCTTGGAGAAAATAGATATAGATATAGATATAGATAGATAGATAGATATGAACACCAAAACAACCACTTCATGACATCACAAAACAGTTCAGAAGCATCTTTATAAAGTGGGTCTGTTCAGGAGTTTAAATGCTAATAGAATTGTTAAACATTTTCCCAGAGTCCAGCCTAATCAGCTCCTTATTCTCAGGAGAACAAAAACAAGAAATTGTCTTTAAGATGAAAGTATGATAGAAGAATGCAAAAGCCATGTTTTTATCTGGTCTGAATTGAGTTCAGTCACCCCAGAGGATTCTCATTCTCTGTTATCATAATGAGGCAGCAGCAGTGTGCCAGTCAGGCCTGTAAATACATACTTATGCACATTCACTCACCAACGCACACACGCTGCTCTGCACACGCTCTGCACACACATCCAAGTCAGCCTCATCTCTTTGATCACTTCGAGTCATTTTCAGGACCCCGGCGTGCCAAAATTGTCACAGTAAAATGCTAATGCACACGTGCAACAATTCCTTTGATTTATATGGTTTATAAATGCTACTCGAAGTTGTAAAAATCTAATATATGGGAATCGTGAATGCAACCATGAGTACATTTTTCACTTTTTAGTTTTACATTATATTGTTGACTCCTTTCCAGAAATTAAGTTAAACAAACTTGTTCTACACAGTGATAGTTATAGAAAGTATATCTTTTTCTAGTATATCTTTTTCTAGTATATAACAATTTCTAGTTATACTACCTGTGCTGCTTTTAAGTCTGTGTTTGGAGTTTAAATTTAGCCAGAAACTCTATTGGAACAGATGAGCTGTCTTGTCTGCCAATCTGTCTAAAGGCAGCTGTGTGGGAATAGAAATAGTTGTATCGAGAGTTTATGAATATTTAGACAAAATAACTTAATGTTTTAAAAAAAAAAGGTCAAATTCTCACTTATATAGTAAAACATTATCTGTATAATCCCTCATTTCTTTATCAACTACATTATCAACATATTTTTTAAAAAGTATGATATTGGCAGGAATTGAAAGTAAAGGTATAGTTCTTGTGTGTAGCTGTCGTCTGAACTGTGATGACTTCCAGAGCTATAGACTAATTGGTTCTTGGAAAAGGTCAATGGAGGAAGAAAAAAACAGAGAATAGGTTAAAGTCTTCCTGCTTGTACAGGCCGATATAACTGGATCCACAGGGGAGGACAGGGAGGATAGGATTCTTTGCCGCTCGCGCGCACAAGAAAAAGTATGATTGTCATTGATCAGCAAATCAATAATGAGCCTCGGCTTAAATTTCATGAGTGTTTTGGGAGAGAGGGAAAAAATCTATTTTACTTAGCATGTGGGTGATTTGACTGACAGCATTATAATTACCGGTATTCTTATAGCTATAAGCTTAATGACAATGTTGATAACAAAATAATGTCGAGTGATTGATAGGCTGCCCCACGTAACAATAGAAGATCTTTTAAATACCTGCCCTTATCACCACTACATTTTTTTGGTTGTAATTTACAATTGCTCACCTGCAGCAGAGTGGCAAAAGAAAGGAAGCTGCCTCCTAATCCAGTCTAATAGGATTGTGTGGGATTTCACCTTCCTCATTGCTCCTCCAGCCTGAGGCCTGCTGGCAAGCACTGATAAAAAATACGCCCGCCTAACACCTAAGCAAGCTAATATTAGCATATATTCTGCAGCATGCTGTAGAAATACAATGTTTGCCCACGCAATTTATTCATTCTCTATTTGTTGGCGAATTGTGCATGTGAGGAAATGGAGGCTATAGTCGACCCTGACAAACATTAACTAACTTTGTTAGTGCATGCAAACTGGAGACATGTAAAATGCAAAAACACAAAGTAGATCTTCTGTAATAAGGAATAATCTGTGAAAGTTAAAATGACAAATACATGGATGATATTCTGCAGGCAAATCCCAAGAAGACAGATTTGAACATTTAAAACACCCTTTAAGGATGACTCAAGTATTCTTTTGATGCGGGAACAATGTTATAAGACGGTTGAAAACTCAAAAAAAGTACTTGTAAATATATACTTTTGATTGTTTTGTCATGATGGATGCAAAAATACACAATTTGGCATAGATAAAGAACATTAATTGACGCTACATATCCAGGAACCACACAGCAAAACCAGCTAATGGTCACTTGTCCTGATCTCTAGATTCCTATCACATTCAACAATCCCCCGAGATTTGAAGTCAAACAAATAAAAGCCTGGCTCTTTGTGAGGGCAGAGTTTCATATGAGGCTACTTTAACAGGCCCAGCAGATATTCAATTATGGACGATGCAGAGGCAAATTTTCTCCTGGGTAAAGAACAGAAAGAAATGAAAGGGAAGGAAATAAACTGCTGTCATGTAGGAACAACATGTAGCATCAGTAGTAGCACTAATAATTGAGTAGCTGTTGATATGTGTCTCTTCTACTGAATTTACTGGAATTACATAAATTACGGTGCTTGTCATAGTCATGCGAAACATTGGAAAAAAACAAAAAAGCAAATCTAAATTCACCATGAACTAAAACGAAATCTTCTTAGCAACAGGTTACCGATGTCTAATCCCAATTGTAAAAACACTGTTTGCTCTGCTGCAGACTGTTGTGCATAGCCTCAGATCAAGTCACTCTGGAGTTTTGGTCCTCGTCTGGCTTTTCTGCATCACTTCCACTGTGCAATTATCCCCACACTCGTCTCGCTCAGTAATTAGAACTGCAGTCTATATTCGACATCTGCTGGCATCTTTATACACATGACAACAGCCTCTGATGTGGTCCAATCCGCAATATTAAGACTTTGAGTCGGATGGCACTCAATCACTCAACTTTACAAATTGAAAAAAAAAGATAGAAATCGCACTGATGCTTGTTTTTGTTTTGATATGTTTGCTGGAGCTCCATTTAAAACTGGATGTAGGGAAAGACACATTGCTGGCACACAAAATGGCAGACCTGAAGAAAGCGTGCATTGTTTCAGATGAGCAAATGAAGCTGAAGTGGTGATGAGAGAGTAAATTAGGAGCTGTCGATAGTGTGAGACACCTCTATCAGAGCGAGTGCTGCTGGCAGGGGAGGCCCGTATGCAGCTGGTCAGGGTAACAAAAGGCCCGTTTGGTCTATTGCCCCATTAGGACACTGGGCCAATTCTGTGGCACAAGGCTCGTGTATCTGAAGGCTCAGGGGGGAACGCTGTGGTGAGCCCTTGAAGAAAAACAAGAAAAGGTTGTTAATCATCTTATTGCCATTTGTGGTACTGCTTCTTCTGTAATTGGGAGCGGTGCAAGATTTAAAGTAATACTGTCGGAATACAACTGTTTTCTCTGTGTTTTCGGGTCTTCTCAGTTTGGGCACAAGAGGCTAAATTCCTCTTGCAATTTGATCATTACTTTTACTTTGATACTATTCAAATTCATACATGCAAAACCGAACAATTTGTTTTAGTTCCATACCTTAAAGTGTTACTATACCAACATTTCAACTTACATTTGGATACAATGGAACAATCTTGATTCTGATTTCAAGTAGAAGTTTCTCTAATATTGTAACATCATCTTATAATTTAGGTCCAATTTTAACTGTTTTCTGCATTATTTATTGTTGTTTATTTATTAGTATGATATTATGCCTTTACATGTTTTTAATTGTTCTATATGGAGCCATATGTGTCTGAAATAACGTTTTGAATGAACTAAGTAGCTGTAGTTTTAATTCTAGCAAGGACCACAACCTCAGGACTCGGATGCAAAAACGTTTAATAAAGTGAAACATAAATGAAGCGGTGTGTGGCTGGGAGGTTTGAATAGTGTACTGTGCTGCTGTAAGTGGAGTAGATTAGGTTTGGTCCCGCTCCCATTCATTAGTATCTAGTTTATTATTATTATTATTATTATTATTATTATTTCTTTTTTTTTTTTTTACTCAATACCTCATTCATTCAGCCAGACCAAGCTTGAAAGTACTTAATGAAATACTCTAGACATCCGAATAATTGCAGAGCTATTGAGAAAACTTCTATATGTAGATGTTTTGAAGTTAAAATGAGGCGTCTAAATGATCTGTGACTAAACAAGACATATGATCTTAATTCCATTTGGGGTGAAACATTGCGTTGTACATCTGGTGTGGCGCCCCGTATTGCCACACTGGGGTCTGTCAGCTCTTGCAGCAGCCTCATGTATCAGTCAGGGCTTAAGGGCCAGAAGGCAGGAGGACAGGGCTGTGAGTGACACTGGTCGGGTGAGCATTCATGGCATAATGCTCACAGCCTGGGGGCCCAAACTTCACCTCGACCGTGAATTGATGGTCCCCCGCCACAGAGAGCCAGAGCGAGGGAGCGAGCGTGGCCCCGGGGCCCGTCACTACGCGATGCAGTGTTATCTGTTCAGAGGCGTTTGGGCAGGAAATATAGTGAGGACTGTAGCAGCGCGGGAAAGCCGAGATTTCTGTGCAAACTGTGCAAGTTTAGTGCAGCTTTGAGTTGTTTAAACCCTTTATTTAAATGTTGGCCTAGTTTGATGCACACCTTGTACTTCTGGTCAGTCTTTCTTAAACATATAACAATATAGTCAAATGAGAACCAAATGTTATGTGGTATGCCTCACAGAGACTCCGGATTATTTATAAAAGTCTGCACGAATAAGAATTAACCTGGGTTTCTGTTGGCCAGTTTTGTAGCAACTTCACTCATTTTTGGAAAAAGAAAAGAGAAATTTCAACTAAAACTGACAAGCTAGCCAATATGTGACTTATATTAATTAATGACCATATCTATTAATATGTGCCAAACTTTTTTGCTAACTACACTTCTCATCTTCTTATGAACAGATAGCACCGCTTAAGTTTTGGCAGGATGAAGCGGGGAAGCAAAAATAACTGTGGCTTGTTAATTATGCTTTTAAAATTAGACATTATATATCGTTTTTAATTGTGTTGATGGTAAAGTCACTGAAACCTTAAAATGTCATATTAAGCTAATTCTGCCTTAAACGTTCTTCCTGTTTATGGCCTGTTAAAGGTGCCATACCTGACCTTTATTTCTTCTAGTTCAGTTAAAGGTGCACTATGTAACTTTTCTGGTGGAGGGTCTGTCATCAGTTTGTCTCCAAATGTTATTGTTTTAGTCAGAATATCCCACAGCACGGCATTAAACATATGTATCACCATGGAGACAGGCAGATGAGCTCGCCAGGCCAAGTTACAGTCAGATAGAGGTATTCTTGAGCACTTGTAATGGAATAAAGATAGATACGTTTCCATACTGTTGATAAAGTTGGATGACTGCACTTCACACATATGCAGTTTAATGTACAGACAACGATTTGAGAAGGAAAATGAGACTGAAGGATATTGCATTTGCATTGTTATATAATTTTGTTGAGAGATTACCAGAAAAGTATCTGCAGGTGCACTTATTTGTGTCCAATCAGGAACATTTAATAAGAAACATGTAGAAACCAGACTTGCAGAGAGCAACAAACGACCAAGCTTTTTTGAAAAAAAAAAAAAAGCTCAAAGCAAGTACTGTGCATTGGACCATTGTGGTTTTAAATGTGCTGTATAAATAAACTTGACTTGACCATGGAATAATGAGATGTGCATATTTTCTGTTTGATAATCACTTTAAGGTATTTATTGACTGTTGTACTAGTGTATTTCAGTTATTACTGGGTCTATTAACATGAAATAAACCTGAAAAAAGGCTAAACATCACCGTAAACGTGCTGATCAGGAGCAAGCCCCCAAAACCGCAACCCGTGACTGACACAATTTGTCATAACGACTTTCCAAAAAAGAAGTCAACGCGAACTTGGCCACTCTGGCAGAAACAACTGTGAAACTTGTTTTGATGTCATGTTTCCACTTAAGAGTGAGAGAAGGGACACTGCGGGCAGTGCCAACAGTTCAAACTTAAACATGCTCTTCACTCTTGGTTTGAACAGCGGTACAGCACCTTTAATGGTTTGAGAGCACAATGCAACAGCTGCCACAAATATAACTTATCCTTCTAACTTATCCTTTATATGTTCTTTCTGCACTGTGCATTCACCTTGAGGTTTGACTTTGGTGCTCGTGTCAATCTTTCTCAATCCTGTTTCACGATTTGGCTGTTCTTGAAGCATGTGTCTTTCATAATAGGGGTGACCAATGAAGGGTCCAAGCGGCATTGCCCTACTTTGACTCCCCACTTAATTTAATTACGTCAAATTAGTAGGAGCATTGCAGGGACGAGGGAGGCTTGGAAGGGAAGGGAGGGGAAAGAAAGAGGCTTAATCCGGCGCAGCTTATGAAGGCAGGTTGGGTAATGTCAGCCCTATGGATGAGACTGCTCGGGGATTGTCTTTATTAGCAGCAGCTTAAGGCTCATAGGTCAGTGGATATTGTTAAAACAATACTTTGGAAATAGGCTAATTAGAAAATGGGCCCAGTCTAGCCTGAAGAAAAGGGGCAGTGAATTTAAATAGCGCCTTCATTAGCAGCATTTATGAAAGTATTTTGTCTTGTTAACAGCCCGGTTCTCCCAAGTCAAACCTGCGCTCTGCAGAACACCGTTTCATCAATATTAATGCTTTGTTGAAAATGTTGTTTTAATGAGGAATTATGTCCATTGTTAGCATTTTGCAGCGCATCACCTTTGTGTATTGTAACAAGAGCGGAATAGAAAAATATGATCAAAACAAGTGGTGAACTTGTAAAACCTTGCTTTCATTTTCTTTTTTCAATGGTTGGCATATGGACATCTCTATTAATGGATTAAATTAACCACTTCTTTTAAATAAATAATTCAAAATGTAGTAAATTTTTCTTCTTCTTTTCTCTTCTCCTTTCTTTCAGTCTAAACGTTTTGATTATTTTCATTCATGTAGGAAATACCAAGAAAATCCCCTTACATCTCCATACATTCCACAAGGGCATGCAGACATTAATATATACAGGCCATATCTGACCCATGTCTACCCCAAGGCAATACCCAAAACAAAATAAAAAGCATTAGACCGGAGGGGGAATGGCTGTTCATCTAAGGACATCCATATAGTAATCCAAAAGGTTGCCCTAACTTGCAACTTTTCATTCTGCACTGTACTTGTAATGTGTCAAGCTGGAGAAAGGACATTGTCTCATACACACAGTGTGAGTGGTTTTGGGACAAGAGAGATTTCCTGTTTGTCAGAATTTAACAGTGAGCAAGTAATGAAGAAAATGATGGGTTTTTCTTTTTTTAATTTTCCTTCTACTGGGTGTATTTTTCTCCACATATGTACTGATATAAAACATTGAAGTCGCTCTCCTCCTGTCCCGGTGTTGAAACAGTGCTGTTGCTCTAACTGTAGGAGTTATTAGATCTCGGTGGCAAACAGAAGATAAAAGTGAGTTCCCCGTCAGTGCGCGGCGAAGATGAAGTCTCAGGCCAATGAAGTGTAAAAGTTAGTATCGACCCTGCTGTATATGTGCCAATATGCCTGGACTTATTAAGCCAACACGGAGTATGCAGCCAATGTGCACCAGAGCTTGATTTAGCACCTCTGTCCACTCTACTTTCTGCTGACTGCAAACAGAGTAGCTCAGCAGCTGCCGTCTGATAGAGACCGAAAAAGGGATTTATCACTTAAAAAAAAAAAACATTGAAAGAAGCAAGGCACAATATGGCAGAGTGTCAACTGTGCGACATTTTACAGCACAGGTTAGTTTCATGATGGAATCGCAGTATTATTGATTGGTTGGCAAAACTGCTGGTTGTTTCTCATGCTCATAAATCTCAAGACTGTCCAAGATGTATAAAATGCACGAGATGCATGTTACAGCAAGGAAAAAGGCCAATTATGAACATGTTTGGGACACGGAGAAGGAGGGTCTAAGGACAGGGGATGCTCTGGGACAGTTCTCCATTTGCTTAATTCAGGGGTCTCCAACCTATAGCTCACGGCCCCATTTTGAAAAGCTCGCGAAGGGATTTCCAAAACATTGGCGGTTTTAGCCAAGCTTGGTTACGGCGCTGCAGCCATCCATGTGCAGCAGCATGAGCTCCAAACAAGCCAAGAACATCGTTTTTACAACCTTTTATTGACAACATTCACGATAAGTGTGTGTCTGATCTACAGATCTAGCTGGCTGTCGGTAAGCGATGCAATACATTGGTGTTGTCTATGATTTTTTCAGCGATCACTGATGCTTAACTGTTATTCCCCTCGCGACACTTTAGTGCTTTCTCTCCGTGTAGACCAGCACAATCTTTACTCTCCTCTTTACCCAAAGTCACTTCTCTGAGCACTTAGGTAACACCTCTGCTTTTTCTATTTTCTCTTTACTATGGGGCGCAGGGGCGCATTGCCCACTGCCCAGGCAGCCCAGGCAGCCCAGGCAGCCCAGGCAGCCCAGGCAGTGGGCAATGGGCTTGGTTAGGTTTAGAATCAGACTCAGAAAAAACATGCACGGGCGGGTCAAGACCACTGGGGGAGATGACAGAAATGCCAAGCTACAAAATGTATTTTATTTGATAATAATCAGCCTCATATTCACAGAGAAAGATGCAAAAGGATGAATGAATGGAAGTACAAATTGACGCCAACGCAGCAACACGGAAACGCGAGGTCAGACTCATTCTTGCAAAAAGACAAACGTTCTAAATTTACATAACAACATAAAACATAAGTTTAGCAGTCCTGAGACATTTTTTTGCAGCCTCAGTGTTACCTAGAGAAGAGGAAGTGATGAGGAGGTGAAGGATCAGGGGCTCTGCAGCAAAACTCACTTAGGAGTTCTTCAAAGATTTCCAGACCCCCCCAGACCCACCATTCAAGTTATTTGTTTATAGGCAGAGGTTGTGCTTGAGTGCAGGAAATACACTGAAGTAATAATATATTAGTTTGTAAAAATATGCATATATTTATTTGGTGTATTTACTATGGACACAGCCGTTACTTTGGATAAAACCAGATGGATTGTTTTAAATTTTATAGCACAAGTGGTCAGAACCTGTGCATATGGGGCTTTAAAAGGGGTTTAGTCCAGAAAGGAATATTAAACATTCGACATGTATATATTTTCTAATTTATGATGTATGAAATATATATGTTGGTCAAGAAATATAAAAAAAACATGTAGTATTTTTTATATTTATGAATTTTACATTGAGCTTTCCAATATTTTGGCATTCAGTTTGTATTGTATTTTGGAAATCCTTGCCCCCTGACATGTACAGTAATTTAAGCACATTTCCCAGCACGGTTGTACAGGATTGTTCTAGTCTCAACCTGTGGATAAAGCTTTACTCACAGCGGCTGCTTTCTTCAAATGCACATCCTATTTTTAAGGCTGTTTGTGCCGAGAGAGGATTAAGACAAGTCAACAATCCGTAGTCTTTTTTAGTCTCCCCAATGGGCTCCTCACACACGGATGCAGACAGAGAAAAGCCTCTGAGCTAGTCTGAAATTGTTGGAAGGAGCTGGTTGCACTGGAACAATGAGCAGGTATACAGTGGAAGGCCCACGCTTTGGACAGCTTTTTGGGAGGGTGTATTAGTGCACAAAAACACAATCATTGGGCAAAAGAAAAGCAAAACTGCATTAGAAGTCTGCAGATCCGGACTCAAACTCATTTAATTTTGGGTTGTTTACATAATTCCGCAATATTCTTCCCACAGTTAATCCCTCAGTAGTTGATTAAAAACACACATGCGCACACAAAGATATGTTTAGTCAAATCAGTTCTGGGGTGAAGAATATATTTTACTGAGACACAAAACGTTGTGACGGCCGACTGCACGTAGCGCCTGTGTTGTGAGTGCTGCCCCCTTAACCTTCACCACCAGCACTTTATCTGTACTTTTGAAGGGGGGAAAAAATAAGCCTATATAGTTTTCAGTCATTAATTTCTTTAATTTTCTGTTACACATTTAAGCATGATTTATTTTGCACTTTTAAATTAAAATAAGACTATTTTTATAACAAACTAGCTAGTACTAGACACGACACACAGCACTCCCATGCCCTCCCATCCTTCTATATCACTAACTGACACATAGAAACTTAGTAGATTTATAGTTTAGGACATTGCAGTCACAGCTTTATTTCCTATATGCTAAATACTGGCCAACACGTTTCAATAATGTGCACCTCTGTAAGTAGTTTGGAGAAATGATACAGATTATACGTTACAGTGTGTACACTTGACCCGTGCGTCTCGAACGGAGTGATGAAAACGCAGAGATGGTTGGATACCTCGTGCACCAGCTGGTCACAGGGGATTTGACAGGGACCATGCACGGGACACATCTTATATCTGCGCGAATCCTCAGCTTTTAAAAGCATAGTTAAGGCTGGAGCTTATTGATCCAGTGGACCGCTAAGTCGGGGGCACTGGTGCTGTTTTGATACCGGGTCTCGGTAGCCATCCCTCTCTTATCCAATTTGCAGTAATACAGGTTTGTGGATGAGTTTGTAGTAAATACTAAATATGTAAATTGGGGATAATAAAGTATAATAAAGCCCAGAAACTGGACTCTAATAATATAGTTATTTTTTTCCAATACTAATCCTTCTTTTGCAAAGTAAATTCTTTATTTATTGAAGCAATCTTAGCCACCAACTATTTGATATCGTTCCAAAATCCTGGTTGTACTGTAAATAAATGTGAGATACAGACAGGCACAAGGATGTTGCTGTTTGTATACTGGTTTCTTCATAGCACAGTTTTCATGGTCCTGCTGAATCCCCTTCATTTGCACCCTGGGGAGGTCGAGCTCGAGTGCAGACGCCATGTTGTAACTGCAGATTCCGAACAAGCAGCAGAACAAAAGCTGATATTTCAGGGCCTGCTGTAAATTCTCTGCACTATATACCGCCTCTTCACCGCCGTCTCACTGCCAGTCAGAGAGCATTGCAATTATTTCGCCTCTCACATCAAGCAATTTGGTTATGTTATGTCGCTAAAAATACTATGTGGCGAGAGGTGTTTGTTTGTTTTGACGTGTGAGAATATGACTGATAATCACAGACAGGCTTACTGGCTAATGACATGATCTGTTCTCAGCGGGATTGAGTCTGTAGGGCTTTTATTGTACGTTTGTGCACGATTGACTGAGTTTTCAAATAAAACATGCCTTACATTGAGACAGTGAAAACCAGTGTTTTCACCAGCCTCTCAAACAGAAGCTGTATATGACAATCAAACAAACTATCAAACAACAATAAGCCGAAGGATATCCAAGAGTGTTAAATATAGTGCGTTGTATTTACCGTATTACAGTTATTTGCTGCAAAATTAATGATTTCTCCTATGACACATTGGTGACCTTCCCTCAGACTTCACACTCGACCTTTAAATTTACCATTTGTG
The DNA here is from genome assembly GCA_015082035.1 of Chaenogobius annularis. Lineage (NCBI taxonomy): Eukaryota > Metazoa > Chordata > Actinopteri > Gobiiformes > Gobiidae > Chaenogobius > Chaenogobius annularis. Next base: position 2,009,876 of record BJKM01000008.1, on the reverse strand, counting down.
TTAATATGTTTTATGTTATGGTGGCAATAAAATGCACAGTGGTCAAAAACAAACTACTTTACTTTTCAGAATATGTACAAATATACTCCTATTATACCTAAACACCTCAAATCGCTTTTGTATGAATACATGCAGCAACATGAGAAAATGGTATATGGATGTGTGTGACTGATATTATTATGAGTGGGACTAGTTTTACTTAATGGATAACTTGATGAGTGAGTATATACTTGTTATGTGTTATGTGTTGTAGATGTATTGACATCAGTCTGTCCACAGACTGGGTGTGGAAATTATGAACTTTGCTATCACCTGGCTCAAGTAGCTTTCCTTTTTTTGTAGGTCAGTACATTGTTTCTGATAAATACATGTTTATTTTTTTATTATTTATACAGGGCACAAAACACGCACGAAACACGGAACAAGTTATCAACAAAAAATGTCAATAAAACCATCAATAAAACATTCAGTTCACAAATACATAATCAGTTACAATATGTTATATAATCATGCAAAGCAAGAGCACTGTCTTTGTTGGTAATCTTTAAGTGCCTTAAATTCATAAAATGGTGATTAACTAATTTAGATAATGTCTGTGTTTCGATCTATATATATATTGAGCAAATTTGCTGAAAGCCTTTTTTCCTAGTTCTGTGTTGATATGGCATGACTGTAAAATAATCATGTCCTGAGATCTCAATCTACAAATTCAGGTTTTAAGGCTGTGTATATAATATCACCATAATCCAGCACTATTTTTATATGTATCCCAATAACAATATTCAGACGATATTATGTCAGTCCAACAGAAATGTGTTAAAGCATGTCTTCAAACATATATTTGACAATGTGAAATGTCTGTCAGATTAATCACAAAGGTGAAGAAATATCACCATAGATACTTCTGAAGTTTTACAACATAACTTTTTTTGGTTGATTTTTTTCCAATCAATATGCTCGATATTCAAATTTTGAAAAACAACATTAACAATATTATCTACATTTTGATATATTGTCCTCGTCTCAGGAGCACTGAGCGCCCCAGTGCCGTGCTCGGGGATTCATCTCCAGATTTTGAGCTCGGCTTGGTCATAGACATCCCATAGGAATTCTATTGACCTTGTTCTGGAAACATAATGAATGTCCGTGACCATGACTTAATTAGCTGTAATGTTGCCAGTTGAAAGAAATAGATTCATAATATTAGGTCAGAGCTGCTAGACTTTGCCTGCCAACAGTACAACAGGCTGATTACAGTGGACCTTCACCTACCATCCACCACCAAAGGCTTTTTATAGAGCGGTCACATGTGGATATACTCAAAATTAAAATAGCTTGAGGGACTTACATCAAAGTCAAATTGACCTACATATTTACAACATTTCTCTGGAGTCAAAAATATACATGGACACTGTATGTAGCAGGCAATGGCGAAGGTGATGATGGGCACAGACGTACCTGTGGTGAGCGGTAATGCCCCTCCTCCAACATGGGGGGCAGTGCAGTTCACAGCATGACGTTTTTTTGTCCCCACGGCAACACAAAGACACATGCAGAGAAAGTACACTACAGAGCTTTTCTTTTCTTCTGAAACATGCCACAGAAAAGAAAATAGTTATTTTATTTTGCAGAAGCACCAACTGTGAATCTAAAATAAAAAAAATACCACCTGCAATGTCAAGAAAAACATCGATAAACTTATCCAAAGTAAACTTGTGCCCATATATTCAGCAAAGTTTCAGGGAGGTGTGAAAATGCTAATCAGAAACCTACTTCAAAGGTGCTGCTCTTTCTGTCTTAAAAACAGAACTGTTTGCAGCAGTCCACATGTATTGCTCACTTATCTTATCTAATACATTCTTAGCATTGTAATTAATCACCGCCATGAGTTTATAAGTGCTCATCACAACGGTAAAGGTAACAAACATTAGCATGCTTACAGTGTTCTTCCTGTTTTGTGTAAAACGCTCTACAATTAGATTCAAAGGTCTTATTTCGCCACTAAATAGATACTTTTACACTCAAGCTGTGCTGGGGAAAACAGATTTGAATATATCACATGAAAAAACAGGGTACTTTTAACTTGATTCAATTTCTGTGAATTTGGGTAAATCCAGATTTTTAGCTTTTTTTGGCAATTTTGAGGTGGGCTAACTTCTGTGTTCCAATTGAAAGAACATTTACTCCTGAACTTGAAAATCTCACAAATCTGAGCACTTTAGTTTTGCAATTGCGCAAACATGACCAACGCCTTGACTGGGGGCAGAGATGGCTCTCAAGCTTCCAAAAGAGTTGAACAATTTAGTTCTTTTCAACTGCGATCTCAACAGTTGTCACAGCTATTTGAACAAAACGATTGCTTTACGCTGTAGTAACAAGCTGATGTGGAGTTGCTCTTAATAAGAATAGTAGAAACCTGTAGATCCACCTGCACTTCAGACCAGTAATCCCATGGCATTATGTAATCAAATTGGGCTTTGTTCCCTAATCCTGTATTGCTGGTTCATATCGCAGGAGGTTTGAATAATATTTGTTAAAACTTTGAATTGCAAAGACGCCTGGAGAAGACTGTCATTATTATTACAGTGGATCAGACACAAGCCCATAGATGAATATCAGAGTATTGGCATCATTATTTTGGATCACAGCGGTATGAGCAATGTACCGTTTAATTATGCTCTGCGGCTGTGGGAACGCTGTCCTACTATCAAACTGTCTCTATAACTCACATCTTTGTAATTGCTGCCAAGCTTGAACATGCAGCCGAAAACACTTCAATTATCAAAGAACCAGTTTCTTCATAACGCTACTAATATTAACCATGCCCCCCGACCAGACCACCCCAAAGTGAAATAGTGCACCAAACTGTATATCAAGTCATTGATCTGCTTGAGTCGCTGTGATCCCTGGTGGAACTTAATCTTCAGCAGCATCGATTTGAAATAGCTCCTTTACCAGCTACCAATAACCATTTGTTTAATTGGGTAAAAGTGTCTCCATAAATTGAGCTAATGATTTTAGTTGGATCTAAAATGGTAATGTGATAGGGATCATTAAGTTGCTGTTAATTGTAGAAGTCCCAAGAGGAGGCAACAAACACTAAAATAGACACAAGTTATCCAATCATTCAATGAAGTTTGCTATTTTGAAAGCACACATTAATTTCTACTATTGCAGCTCTTTTGGATTGGCTATTGAAATTATGTTAATAAATGAACTCACTGGCAAAACGCCAGTCTTATTCTTGTTAATTTATCTAATTTCTATCTTAAAATGTCGTATTTATAAAGACCATTTTGTAAAGGTAAAAAAGGTAGTATGGTGTCATTATATAAATTTGCTTTACAAAATTCAAAATGGCAAGCAAATTGTTGACCATTTTAGAGAAATAGTAACTGCCTTATCTTAGAATTGAATTTTGCCTTACACGGAATGGGAAGTTATGCCGGTGTAAAACATTGATCAGATAAAAGTGTTTTGTTTATTTTTAGTCAAAAAGACCTTTGGGAGAACATGTATTTCCTCCAACAGATTCGCGGAAATGATCAGAAATCCATCTCCAAAAAGCGATACAATACGGAAAGTCGCGGCTAATCTATTTTTGCACGCCACTCATTTACGGGAATCCTTGGCGGCAGTTCGAGAGTAACACAAGTGCGAGGTGCTGACAGAAAGCAGATCTATAATGTCATCTTTCCTTTTCATATTTCCATCACAACTATGTAATTATGATTGGATTGCTGGCCCGTTTCTCGGCAGAGGTGGTAACATGAGGCTGGCGTGGAGGAGGTCAAAGGAAAGACAGTCCAAGGACCTGTTTGGAGTGGAGCTGTGTGGTCTAACAGGCATCAGACTGTGAACCACCAGCACCTTGTGTGTCCGGGCTCTGCGCCAGCCCTCTGTCTATCTTGTTACACTTACCCGCCTCGCATCCTGACACTTAGCTGTTTATTTTACATTTACTGCTTATGGTTTGTGCCTCTACTGTAAATATGAATGCGGAATATTTCTGTCTGATCAGCCTAAAGCCGGTGTGGACTGGCAAGACTTTTGAGGGAAATTGTAATGCAATGCTAGCACTGTTCTTCAAAGGTCTCGCTCCGATCTATATTTCTGACATGCTCAGGGAATAGTTCAATCTGAGAGAACCGAGGTCTAATTTAAAGCAGAACTAAGTAAAATAAGCAATAGAGCTCCCCCTGCAGCTCCTTTGTGAATATACAGTGTCATAGAGCGAACCCAAAAACTATCTTCTCTTTCATTATTTTTATTTTATATTTATTTAAATAAAGTAGTATAATCACATACAAAAACATTTAACGCTGCCAAATATATATTTATTTTTTTTAAGAATTTTTTTGGCCCGAAGGCTTTCTTAGACAGGGAAGGTGAGCGTGAAATGGGGGATGAGAGAGAAGGGAGGACATGCAGTACATTGTCGTAGTCTGGATTCGAACTCACGACCAGCTGCCCTTGGAGCCTGGCATTCGGTAAAACTGTTCTCCTTTAAGACTGCTTTCTGTTCTAATAATTAACTCATTATTGACCAACTCTCACTGTCCATTGAAATCTGCACAACATTAACAGCTTTCAAAACTAAACTTTAATGGCGGTGTAATCCCTCATTCGTCCAGGAGGGTTCCATTGTAGAAAAAGATTCAGTTGTAGTCATCTGGACTACAAAAACGATACGTTTCGACTATCATCCAAGAGTCATTCTCAATCAGTGAACAAAGGCTGAGAACTCCTGTTCATATCCTACTCTGTGAAAGCCCTGCCCACAGGGCGGGACCTCCTGATAATGGCCCGTTGAAACTGAACTGGGATGGGCCTATTGTTCTATTGTTCCCTGGCATTAGGCTGCCTCACCTTGAGTGCCTGTTTAGCATCAGAATGCCTCGGGCGTCTCCAGGGTTTCAGCAGACCATTATAAACAACTGGAAGGTTGAATCTTAAACCTCCATTACGATTTCAGGAAGGATTCCCTTTTTAACAAAGATTGGCCTCCTTAACTCCTCTTTCAAACCATCTTTTCTCCCTGCTCAGAATCTCCATCTCACTGTCTTCAATAGAGTGGTTTGTGGCTTTGAGATGAAGATGTACAGTGCTTTGGGGTCCTGAACTCGCGTGTCTTCTGTGCTGATAAAGCCTCTTGTGAAGTGGCTGTTTGGTCTCCCCTATGTAACACTCTTTACAATTTTCTTCACTGCATTGGATAGAATACACTACATTGCTCTGCTTTTGTGTAGGCATCTTGTCCTTAGAGAATTTTTAGACAACACGAAGTCCCTGTTTATTTTCAAACCAGGCAACACGTTAAGACCAAAACTGGTTCACCCTAAGGACAAGACGCCGTACATCTTCATCTCAAAGCCACAAACTACTCTATTGAAGACAGTGAGGTGGAGATTCTGAGCAGGGAGAAAAGATGGTTTGAAAGAGGAGTTAAGGAGGCTAACTTTGTTAAAAAAGAGAATCCTTCCTGAAATCGTAATGGAGGTTTAAGATTCAACCTTCCAGTTGTTTATAATGGTCTGTTGAAACCCTGGAGACGCCCGAGGCTTTCGGATGCTAAACAGCACTCAAGGTGAGGCAGGGAACAATAGGCCATCCCAGTTCAGTTTCAATGGACCATTATCAGGAGGTCCCGCCCTGTGGGCAGGGCTTTCACAGAGTAGGATATAAACAGGAGTTCTCAGACTTGTTTCACTGATTGAGAATGACTCTTGGATGAGAGTCGAAACGTATAGTTTTTTCTAAAACTGAGTCCAGATGACTACAACTGAATCTTTTTCTACAATAAACTTTAATGGGTTGTACACAATTTTTTCATGTTAGAAAGTACATTATGTCTTGCTACAGTACTGATATATTTTATATGTTATAGAAGCAGTTCTTGAGGTCAAAATGAGACTGCAGTTCACAGTCTGAATTTAAATATGAAGCATTTAAATATGAAGCAATTTATCTCCCGCAAACCAGGAAATGTGCTGTTTACATGCTGGTTATTTTAGCGTGACGTAAAAACTCCCCTCTGGCTTCTCAAAGGTGTAAAAAGTGCTAATAAACTCATCACGGTGAATAATTAGGATGCTCCGAATGCGTTGGGAAAGTGTGACATAAGTTTGGATGGCTTTAAATGATTAGTTCTGTTTTATGTTTATATATTGTTTTATTCCTGAGCAATTTGAGTATGTGCTGGTCACATATGAAAGGGCTTTATAAATAAAACAATCTGAAAAATGACAAACGTACCTCTACTTTCGGGTAATACTGGTAATTTTATAAAGGGCTAGATGTATTTGAAGAGCAAGTCAAATACACTGTTATCATTTAGTAGTTAACACAATAATTAGTGGTAGTTGTAGAGGTAGTATGTGTAATGAGAAGTGCAAGAGAAGTGGTGGGAAAATGTTCAGTCTAGTTTAATGATTTATTATATTCTAAGAGATTGAAGTAGCAGTATTTGTACTATTTACCTCTACGGCTGTGACAATACCAGGAAGTTTCTTTAGAATACAGTCGACCATTTTGGCTATTTCAGTCTTCCACTCAGCGCCTTGTCCAGAATAACCCTTGGGAGCATGCTACATTTTTAATGAAAGCCCACTGTTTGATCTGCCAATGTTTATCTTCTGTGATGCTAACTGACACCGCGCCGAGCTGCTATCCTTCAGCCTATCCCAGAACAGGGCACTTTAATTCATTATGCTCCAACAGATGTAGGCCTGGTCTTGAGAGGTTCATCGTGAAGCTCTGACAGGTTCCCCCTCCTCTTCCTGTTCAAAGCTCAACGTCTTTTTGGCGGCGGGGAAACTATGGATTTGTAGATATGCAGCTGGAAATGGAACGGTATGGAACAAACACTTTAATTAGGAAATAGGAATCTTTAAATAATAAAATAAAACACATTCCAGTAAGAGGTCTCCTGATTGGTTTTTCAAAAAACAAAATAACATGTAAGTAATTTGTATGTATGTGTGTTCCTATTTCCAACCAGTGCACCAAAATAAATGACAGGTAAGCATTATATAAAAATGTAAATACTATCGTGAATGTATTTGAATAAATGCAACATTTTAATATCAAGTATATTGTTTATAGTTAAAAATGCTACAAATAGAGCTTTAAAAAAAAAAAAGTAAAATTTTAAACGTTCAAATAACGGTATAAGGTAATATATCTGTGTGCGATTCATTTGACAGACATTTCACATTTGTCTGATAATTAAACCTCAACTAATACGTTTAATATGATGTTTTAACATATTTCTGTGTTAAAATAAATGAAAACAAATGCACTATGACTCGAAATGGTTGAAAACAAACTGCATTTGTTAACTGATTTTATGTGTTTGTACCCATTTGTTGAAGAGAATTTTATGCATCTAAAGGTGTATAAAAGGACCTTGAAAGTTAAGCTCTGCCGTTGTGATGTTTGGACCACAGGGAAACTGCAGTTGTGATTCTGATTGTTTGTGGTCTCTCCTGTCTGCTCTATACATGTTGTCGTCTTAGTCAAATTGCGATGTGGGAATAAGTTTCATCAAATTAAAGACACCGGCGTTGAGTATTTCCAGGACACAAGTGTATCTAATGACTACAGCAGATCCATATCGGTCCCTGCGCCATCCCAGGAGAGAACACAAATAACAAATATGGAGCGGGAACATAATTACTCCTACCAGCAGAGATAGACAGACACGTGGCTGCTGATTTCATGCCCACACTGCACAAACATGTAGGTGTATATAAGCCATGTTTCTCCTTGTATCTTAATCCCCAACAGCCCCCCAAGGAGTTTACCACTATCTACTGCTGTGGATTTTCCCCACATTAAATTTCTATATAAAGACACTTTGTACTTGTGTATATGTACTTAACAACATTTCGACCAGTTAGAGAAGACATATGTCTATTTAATTACTTAGAAATGAATGATAATTTATGCATATCGTTACTTTACATTTTGTTAATTTGAACCAAAATATTGCTTTATAACATCTTAATAATAGAAAAGGGTGGATGAAAACTGACATTTTTAGCATACTCAAGGATTACTCAAACATGCATGAGTTACAACTTTGTAACTTCATCTAAGTTCACGATGAGGGAAAACTATTATAACATGGCTAAAATGTCTGTCTAAAATTCTTCTACTTTAAAGCAAATATTATACTGTAATGTGTTTCCATGGCTTTTATGTTGGTGAGTTGGATTAATACGATAAGTAAGATAGATAAGTAAGTAACCCTAAATACTAAAGGTTGATCCATTGCAGGTTAAATGCTCAAGGTTTTAAGTAAGATGGAGAAAGGCTGACCACCAGGTCCAGGTCCTGGTCTGCAATGGTTCATTGGCTCAACAAAGTAACATTGGGGCTGCAATTGTAATTTAAAAAATCACAATCAAACACTTATTTTAAGGAAAAGCTGTTTAGAGAAATATAATATCCCCTTTTGAACTAAATATCACATCTCCATGATGTCCAATTATGTATGAAACTAAGACTAAATTATTCTTCAGACCTCTACAAACATATTCTGAAATACCTCTGACTCTTTTCAAAAACATGAATGTGCATGTTAAATATGGGCGCTGTTGACAAATTATTTACAAATCCAAAAGCAAAACTTGTAAGGTAAACTGTAATGGTGAATGGTAAACCAAATTGGGAACTAGGTTGAATGCTATGTGTTGTTTATGTAAGTGCAAACAAGCATCCAAGCACAAAACAATAAAACCACCCGAAAACAGATAAAAGTAATGTTATACTTCTTGTAAATAGTTGCACCATTTATCACGACTTTCATTCAGCACAGCAGTTAGCTTGGTTGACCTTTGCTGTGTGACAAGACAGCGATTAAACTACGGGTGCTGCTACATACTGTGCAAAATAGATCTCAGCATTACAGTGTTTTTGAGTTCCCCCGCAAGTAAATAAGCTGTCATTGGGATAAAGCGTGTGTCATATCTCGCGAACAGAAAGAGGAGGAAATGGTCGCTTCGAGGCCCAGGCAAGTTCACTGACATTCTTTAGAGGAGCTTAATTATTTTACACAGGAGCAAAGTGCAAGCGTTTGTGACTGCAGGGGGTAAAACTTGAGGACAGTGACACCAGTCCAGCGCTGGCTACATGAATTAGAAATATCTCCTGCAACATCAGATTTGCATTAGCTGTACAAGAGCAGTTTTTTAGAGCTAGCCGGCAGACTTCATGAAAAAGAAATGATGCCCTACTCGGCGAATATATTACATTTAATGCATTTTCCTGTGTAGAAGCCATCTTGTTCTATAATGCTTCATCCATTAGAAGAACAAGACTGCTTACAGCGTTATGTCATTATGTCTAACAAATGTGCGCTATGCTTTATGAAAACAATAAATTCTGCCATAGATCTGCATGCCTCCTCTGTTATTTGTTAATTATGTTATTGTTAATTAATGATGCAATTTTTTTTCTCACTAATGGCTGCGCTGTGTATCGACTAGAAAAAGGAAATGGAAACCGCAAGTGAACTGTGAGTGAAAATGAAACGCTTTAGTCACAGCGCAACAAAGTGGGAAATATATAATGAATACAGCAAAATGTATTGATGGTTGCATGTCGTTGTGAACTGGTGGACAAGAAAATATTGGAATTACCGTCGGAAGTGATTTATAAGCCATTGTTCAGGCAAAATCTGTTTTGACTCCCTGGCCCTATGAATATTAACAGTACTCTGCTTCTCCTTCTCACTAGCGCACGCACATGTAAATGCAAAAACACACAGGCCTGCGCCGGCTTCCTCCTTTTCTAATTTTTCATGAAGATAGCTGTTTTTATGCTAATCTGACAGCTGCATTCATTTTCTTGGCTTTCTCTCAGGCATTTACTTAGCAATTTTATCTCTTTTCTCTCGTTCTTTTCTCACACCACCCCCAGCTACTTTTGAACCCTACCGCTATCTTAATGAACAATTTGCAATTAGCTAAAAATAGGAACGTGTTTGATTGAGGTGATGGTGTTAGGTCTCTTAATAAGGGAAGACAAGTTGATGGTTAGCAGGTGTCAAACAATGGATTTTATGTTTTTGAAATGTTTCTTTAATCGGATCATTTGGACATTTTTCCCCAAAAAATTGCACTTGATTTGCACCATACTCCTCCCACATTTCAAAATAATTTTAAACTGAGTAAGTACATTGACAGTTAGTCATGGAAGTGTTCATTATACATGCAGTAACTTCTATTGAACCAACCTTTGAATTATGTAACATATAATATTAATTATTCTCTTTATGAGTTCCAGCTTCAAGTAATACAAAATATAATAAATAACGATGAATTGACAAATGTGACTGTAGTCAACTATACAAAAAAGTTGCGTCATGTTCTGATAATCATAATTGTTATCTGGACTACACATACTCTAAAACACATTAAAAAAAATACCTTTAATAATGATCAAAGCAGCATTAATAAATCAAAATGTCAACATTGTGACTTTCATTAATAATACACTTTATTTGTAAACATCCTCTATCTAGAAGCCATCAGTCACTATATTTCAACGTTATTTGTTTGATAGTGTATTAATTCAAATGCACAATAGAAATACTGTTTGACTAGTCAAATAATCAAAAACAAAACAATTGCAGACTTGTCACCTGCGAAAATAATCATTAGTTGTAGCCGTAGTGTAGTTTTCTATATCTCTAACTGTCATCCAAATTTTCCTCACTCTGAAACCCATGGATAATGTACAGTAACTTTAAATCCACCTAAAACCTGGAAAAAGGAATATTAAATCAATTAGATGCCCCGGTTGCAAAGGCACAATAGTCTAACTTGTAGCATGGTTAAATGCGTCAAAACAATAGCTTTTTTAAACTGCCATTGGTCCATTTCTTTCATTAGGCCCGGTATTTTCCACACAATTTGACCAGTTACTTTTTTTCCACTCAATTAGCACCATCATGCTCCTCCCACTATGAGGTCGCGTTTAAACCCTTTCATGAGCGAGTGAAGCCAACTTGCTAATGGACTGGAGATCGCTGGTTTAGAGGTCACCGCCGGGCCATAATTGGACCGGTGACTCAGTTTTTATTGCTACTAGCGGTCTGTCTGCCTTTGAGGTCGCTAATGATTGGAAAGACCGAGAGGTGGTACGTTTTGGCATGCTGGTTACCTTGGCGCCCCGGATGTGGTGTGTGCAAATTTGCCGGAGACTCTTTGGAGGTGAAGCAGTAAAACAGAGTAATTGCACAGCGTTATGAGCAAAGTGACACCAGAATCTGCCTCTCTCATTTGCACTGGGTTTTTTTCCCGTCGACTCGTGAATAGGCTCGCGAGTGTACTTAAAGCGGCAAATGAAGGTGAGGGTGCTTCAGGAGAGATATGTGGCGCGCTGCTGTGCAAAGTCATTACTCTGCACAATAAAGCACTCTCGTCCTAATGTAGGAGTTTGCACGTGGCTTTGTTACGTTAATGGTGTTGACAGTCCTTATTTCACCTGGAAGTAAACACTGGGTTCTCCTAAGATGCTCTAACGTGTCACTGTTGCTCGTAGTTCAAAAGCGAGGGTTGGAAGGGTTGACAGAGGTAAAATATTGGAGGTCGTAGCAAAGGTTTCAAATGTAGTATCACGTAGTAACATGTAGTCAAATGCAGTATTTTAAAGCTGCCCAAATTTATCCATGGCCTTAACACAAGGAGACACATCTTTATTTTAACTAACAATTTTTGATATGTACTGTAACTTTGGAACGAACAGGGATGATGGTTCGATCCCAACGCCAAACATTCCCTAATGTTGTTGTGTTCTTGGGCAAAAAATGGCAATGTCACAGCAGTAGTCCTTTAGTTAAGTCGATTAATCGGTGGATGGTGTCTTAGTCGACCACAGTTTTAATGAGCGACTAATTATTGTATCAAGCTTAAACATGATTTATAAGGACCACAAAGGAAAGGAGAAAACATGGAGTCATTTTGAGCTTTGGCCACATCACGCCCCATTTTGATTGATTAATCAGTGCATAAGACATGTCTTTAATCGAACCAAGAATTTCTTTAGTCACAGCCCTAGCATGAATGCAGTGTGTGAGAGAGGTATTGACGGTGTTAGAAGAAGCTCCTGGTGTAGATTGGCAGCCATGTTTCAGTCAGTTAACCCCAGGGCAGTTGTTGGCATGCAGTAGACAGAGCTTTGAGAAACTCGTAAACCACAATAAAAAAATATGGAGCAAGGCAAGTTTATTTTTTAGAGCAGAGTTAGTGCGAAAAAGTTATTCAAAGAGATGTACAGTACATAACTGGAAAGACGCAGTCAAATCACAATAGAAACAGAAAAAACATAATGAGTGCAGATAAGAGCCTTTTATCATTCTTCCATAGTAAATATTCAGCACGGCCTCAATAGGTGAGATTTGCATTTGCATATTTCAGTCCTCACGCAAAAGTCCAGTTTGAATGTGAACGAGAACGTAACGTGTTGCTGTTTCGCTCTTCTGTCGCTGCAGCTGGAACCACGTACATATTTGGGCGCGATGGAGGACTCATCACGTACACCTGGCCTCCGAACGACCGTCCCAGCACTCGGGCCGACCGGCTGGCAATCGGCTTCAGCACCCACCTCAAGGATGCCGTCCTGGTGCGGGTGGACAGCTCCTCTGGGCTCGGAGACTTCCTCAAGCTTCACATTGTAAGTCAACGCACTGCATTTCTTATCTTTCCATTGGCTTATTGATCACGCGTGTAGAGCATAGCCGTGGAATCTATGCCAGTTTGATACAAGATAAGAAGCGCATGGCTCAATCAGACAATATATGTACTTGGGCCAAACAGATTTCGATTTATTATATGACAATTATCAGCCCCTTTAATCAAGAAAATATACAAATTCAAATGCCAATATCTTGATTGCAGGCAGTCTGTTTCATTTTTTATATGATGCATAAATGGAGAAAAAAGTTAGATGTGAAATTTTAGCCAGTAATTTTTTTCCTGCTGCAGCTGTAGTTGTAGACAGTATGGCTACAGAAAGAACAGAAATGGCAGTGAGGTTGAATGTACTTAGAGCTTTTCTGACCTGCACATTTTTCTGCTGCTGCCACATGACCCTTTTACCTGCGAGCCCCCATTTACTCACAGTAACACTGATGCTAGCCTTTAGGATAGAAGCATGGTACACTCGCATATTTGTTTGTCTGTATTTGAGAGGACATTGGTAAGTCTTTTTACACAAGAGTGAAGGACAATTTTCACAAGCCACAAATTTGTAAAAATGTCAATTTATCAAAACCGTAAAAAGCTTCATTGCCATTGCTTTGGTACTTTGCTGTAAATAAGTAGTAACAAAGAGCAAAAATAATAAAGAAAATATACTACAAAATATAATAATAGGCATGCACAAACTAAAGTATCAAGATTAGAACATTGCAGACTAAATATGCAATATTAAACAGGTATTGTCAATAAATAAGAGGCGCTCCAATCAATTGTCTGCCAATCATAATTGGGCCAATCACTGCAAAAAAAACACATGATAGGTGATCTGCAAAATGGGCTAATCAGACGCACTACCGTGAGGTAGATAAAGTTATTGCAGTACCGTCGTTTAAGTACCTTATGAAACTCTCTTGCTTAAAATGCACTCTGATGTGGTCCTTTAAGTCCTGATGTATCCACCGCCTGCTCCCGCTCACACCTCGCCTGCTCCCGGAGCGGACAACAACACGGAGCAGCCACGTGTTTCTGTAAACACGCACGGAACTACGCACTCACCCGCTAGTCTTTCACTTAAAAGCATAATCGAGGTTCCGAGCCAAATGTGTCGTCTATCAGCCGTATGGCTGAGCCAAATGGTTTTCCATCGCATTCACAGAACACACAGACTTCACTCGTTTACAGGTACGCACACGCTGGTGTTTTACTCATGCGTGCCTTAAATGTAACAAGAACCATGGGACTTCGAAAGCTGTCATGTCTTATTTTGCTGAGAAAACGTGCTTTTTCAAGATGTACAGTTAACAAATGGCTGCAAATGGAAAGTTAAAATGCAAAGCACTTAATGGTTTTACAAAGTCGCATTTGGAAGTGGCACCTCACAAACACTGTAGTTGGCCTCGCTGCTTCTCTTCTGTTGTTCTGCATGTTTTCCTTCCTCAAACTGTCCAAACTGCTCAGAGGATGAAAGCCTGTTCCTATAGCCACACCGTTGGCATGAACATGAACGGCACAAGTACTCAGTCAACTCACATGGTTAAGTGATGAGCAGAAGCACATTAGTGGCTAAAATTGCCAAGAAAACTCCATTGATCATATAAACCAGATAGATATTCAGCATCGGTGACAACTATTAACTGCTCAGAGAAAAATGTCCCCACTTTGGTGGCAAAACTAGATACATTTGCATGCTTTTTCACAAAGAAAGGCCACAGGGAGCTCACAGTTGCACACAAACATGAGATTGGTGTTGAAGTCTGTGCCCCAGCTGCCCACGCTCTCAGGTTCACAGTTACAGTACTGAGCCTGACATAAGACGCTCTGTCCCCAGGATACGTCCAGCATGACGGGGCTCCTCTGAGACACTTCCGCTGGATCTTTTAGTCCTAGTCCTAGTCCTCACACACGCACATGCAACCTTAAAACCAAAAGATTTTGACTCAAAACTTCAACAAAAACATGCAGTGTATCATTTTCTTTAGTTCAATGCTGTTCCTTGCTCCTATAAGCCACGTGGAAAAAGGAATAAACCCGTGTTCACATTCTATTTTTATCAAAGTGATGAAAAATATGTCTGTCAACCATTTGCATAGCAGGCCCCTTTTGAAATGAAATGCACCCCGACTTTGCGAGGTATAGCTCATTCCTCTGCATTCGTGAATACATACATACAAATGTACCACATGCAAAAACGACATTTACTCCAAAAGAACTCACTTGACACCACCTGAATATTTTTTCGACATTATGGCTGATTCTGTTCACATATTTATTGTATAGTAATAGAATTCTATTTACCAAGTTTGCGCTTAATATGTTAAAGTACAATTTAGTCTTGTTTTAGGTTGCTTGCATGACATTAAAGATTATTGCTTTTTTAGTCATCCAAATAATTAAATTATTGCTTTTTTCCTGTATAAAAAAAACATTGGCTGCCTTTCAACGTTAACTTTAAGTTCTGTCTCAATCAGCATGTTTGCAGGTGTGAATGGTAAATATGTCAACAGCAGAAGGAGCAAAAGGATCATGCAATTTACAGATAATGCTAAAGTCTGATTTACATGTCACTTACTTAAATAGTACCTTATTTCTGCAAATCTTTTCAGAATTGTAATAACTTTAGGCTAACTAGACTCTATAGATGTCCCATGAGATTCATTATTTTAAGGTGCAAGTTCATAATTTAGTGTATGTATCCACACTTCTGTAGTTGACGTTAAAATACTTTAATCTTGAAACCGTTATGTTTTCCAGTTCATAGATAAATATTTGATAAAAGTCTTCCACTGCTCAGTTGTAAAGACCCACAACCATCATCAAATAGAGCTCTTACATTAGTAAAGCCCTTGATTGCTATTGATATAAGTACTAATTACTGCTGCATGGATGCAGAAACACCCAGGCGATGCAATTTCAGATTGTTAATGCTGTCACTTCTAACTCAACAAATGGAGTAAATGTACAATCCACATCCACATTTGTGTCCTCTGTTGCCATTAATTACATTGGAAAGGATGTGTTTTACAGCACTCCATTAAACACAATGAGCTGTGTTAAATTGTCACTTTGATGAGATCCTTCTACAGCAGCCATTGGCTCGAGATCATCAAAAGTCCGTATGTATCTCTAATGTACGCTCAGAGAGTCATATAACGTGAAAATAATCATGAAATACAATACATTTTTGACCCTTTACAGAATATATCTCCATCAGACTCATTTGGCTTAATGTTCTGGTGTCTTTGTTTGGATGTCATTTTGCAGGTGGTAAATTTAAAATGCCTATTATGATACATACTTTCATAAACACAGCATTTCAAGTTTACGTCAATTCGCTTGTGTTTTGGTGGAAATCCTTTTATAGTGGAATAGAAATCTATTGGATCTAAAATGAGAAAGAGAAAATTGTGTTGAATACGTGCATGGTCAGAGGTCATGGAGAACCACTACAATGTCTGCGTAGTTGCAGGGTGTCCATAGAGATAATACTCACAAACACTATACAATTATGATTAACCACCCATCTCAAATGACCTCTAGGTTGGTATTGATTTGGTCATTTCTTAGTTGAATAATATATCAATATAGTTATCCTTTTATTACACCTGTTTAATCTTCTGGATATTGTAAATCTTTCTTAGGGTGCTTTTTCTGTTTTGATGTTAGACAGCACCATTTAACCTAACATGTTATTTCTGGATTAGCATTTTACTGGCAACTAGGAGTGCTACCTCTGCTCTCCTGGAAAACAAGATACTCTCAGGGGTTGTGAAGCATCATTTTAATATCCAAATTTTACATGGTGTCGCTGGTATCTGTATTTAAATTGGATTTTGCAGGTGTGGATTTTTCCATGTTGATGTACATTTATATCAACAATGCATTTGATGATAAAAACCAGTCTTCCCCTGGTTTGTGCTGCGTACCTCGCATACAGCAAGCGGGAGTGTCTTCACACACATCGGCTGAGCTGTATGAGACGGGATTAAACCCGATTTCTGCACTTACACCCCCTCCCCCCACAGTCCCTCACCCGCCTAATCTGCTGCTCCCATTTCATGATGACAGGAAACCCAGCGGGGCTTGAAGGACGCCATCTCGCCTGGCGCTCTCGAGAGGGAATTTTCTCAGTAATATGTGGAGGCCATGATTTAAATGCACCTCAAAGGAATTGTGATCCCTGTTCCCGCCTCTCCACTCTTTCCATCGCAGATAAAGACAATGACGGGGACTCGGTGAACCGTCAAATGTACGACAATCACTATCTTCAGGCTCATTATTGGAGCTGCTGCACTGACTGGATTCATAATAGTGTTGCTGCTGCTGTTTCTCCCAATTACAATCATTCTCTGCAATTGTCAAAAACATATTCATGAGGCTACTTTTGAACAATGCGAATGAAAACTCGTCAGTGTAGAGTATGTTCACATATATAATTAATTACAGAGCTGCTCAAAAGATGACCCCGAGAAAAATTCACAAAGAAAAACTGAGAATTATGGATGTAATGATCCCTTCTCAGCTGGGTAATCCATAGTCAGACTTTGTGAGATACTGTAGGCATAAGTCTGTTTGAGTGGGTAACTCTGGGATATGGAGAAGGAGGTATAATTCACTTTGATGAAGGTGTTTTATCTACAACAAACCAAGAAGATTTCTTTTAGGCACGCCAACGTTCGAGCGCATTGTTTCTTCAACCTCAAAAAAGTGTAAAAATAATGTATTTAAGTTGTATTCCAATTCTTAGGCGTATTCTTCATTCAACATGTGTAATCAGACTTACTTTTATCCATCCCCAAGGAGAAATTGTTTTTACAACCAATCAGCAGAAAAAAAAAAGAAAAAAGAATAGACTTGTTAAAAAAAAACAAAAAAACTAAATCAAATATCAGTATTACAATAGAATAAACTATAATACATAAATTTGTCGCCAACGAAACCCACAGTATAATCTAAATAAATTTACATGACGAGAAAATATTGTACAATGACTTGACAAACAGGATTTACGGCACAGAGCTCAGCGGTTTGATGGCAGGAATGATGAGTTTGTAAAATGTCACAAGTACTTTTAGTGGATAAGAGAAGCTGTATTTGATCTAACGTGGCAACCCACAAACAGTTGTAGAAGTTTGTTATTCCTAGTCCATCTGTACAGTTTTAGGAAAGTAGTAATTTGGGAAAAAAGGGGCTTGTGTTTTCTTTGAGAGTGGTCAACTGTGTCTCTCAGCGTCTCCTTGCGCTTGGCCGGGGGTCTCTGGGGACCCACTGAGCTTGTTTTGTGCAAGCTCTCAATCCACGCGTTTGGTGGGGTAGGGGACAATTCCAAACACTTTATTCTTCCCTTTTCTAATTGCAAGCATCCAAAAAAAAAAAACACCAGCAGTGAAAGGAGAGGCAGAGACTGTGGTGACTAAGACAGCAGCACTGAAGTTAATATATTCGGTGGAGCTGAGAAGAAATAATGACTTCTCTGGTGGGGCACAGCTCCCCTCGGCCCTGCTTTAGCTGACTACCAGAAAGGGGCTCCTTCTACTGATGGAAGACACCTTTAATTGTAGTTTCAACTCCTGCTCGCTACACTATTAATCATGTAAAATGGCTATAGAGAGGATAGCACGAGGTCCACTGTCTGGATTCTACTCAGACCAGGAACATTTCTTTTATGTGTTATTGTCCTAGTTAATGTATTTTTACTTCATTGTGATCAAATATTAATCTACATGTATTCAAAGTTTGTTTGCCAAAATTACTGCAAAAAAAGTACAGCCGCAGCTGCGACTTTCCCTTAATTTATGGGTCCCTGTTTATGGGCACAATTTTGAGTACTTTTCAGTTGTCACAATTGAAAAGATATAATGATTGGTTTTGAATCGTCTATTGGCAACCGTGCTTATCTTTTTTCCCAAAACACAGTTTTGCAGAGAAACCTGTCCCTAAGCCCTAACCTAAACCAAAATGTTCCATATCCCAACCCTAAATGTATTTCATATCATAGCACCAATGCATAGGGGTTGTTGATGGGGGGGGGGCTATTATTACTACTACTACTTTTTATTTTCATTCCTTGATCGTTTTATCTCAAGGTTAAAACACCTCTCTAAATGCTTTGAAATACACAGCCAGGAACTTCCCCTCTTTTGCATTTTGCCTGTTGACTTGTGATTACATAAAATAGCGTGCTTCATTAGTCGACAACAGTGCATTGTGCTTGGCGTCTGCAGGTGACAGTGTTACCTGGGAGACGTGTACGGGTCCCTGGAGGCAGAGGCGGTCTCACGCTATCCCCCATGCTCCCATTAAAGCACCTGTCCAGGGAAGAGGCCTTATTCTCTGCCTCCGCTCAGCTCAGGTCTCCCCAGCAGTAATTAGCTCACCATTCACTGCTGCACGGAACAGACCCGCATGCAATGCCCCACGGGCCGCCCTTGTACGAGGCTCGGCGTGTGGAGTAATTGGTCAAAATGCATCAGTCAGTCATGATCAATCCCTCAGAGGAGCTGCAGAGAAGCATATTATTATAGCTGTATAGTTTCCATACATGTAAGCTTATGCAGAAGGAAAGCCAGTTCTCAGATTTGAATGAAAATTGTTTTTGTTCAATCACTGAAGGCAAAGGGGATGCTGTTTTGGGATTAGACTTGTTTCAAGGTCAAATAAAACAACAGTTCCTTCTTAATTCCTTTCCTATTCATGGGTTTCTGGCAAATTATTCCATCGCCATAGAAACCCATGAAGTAGCCTTTATTTGTGACAGTGTAAGCATGTAGTCTGAATGTCAGACATTTTGAATATTATAAAAATGTGAAAAGATGACATTCTTTCTGATTTGAAGTATCTCTCGACTCTGGCGTGTGAAACAGATTTTTGGAGACTGGAGTGAGAAAACGGAAGCCAAACCAAGACTTGGTGATAGTCATATTTTAACACCAGAAAATATTATTTCTCTTCTCTCACACAAAAAGAAGGCATTGAAATTCAACAATGGCTTAGAAATGGAAGAGATTTGGCCTCAGCCTAAAATAAATTTGTTGCTGACATTTTTCCAAGCAGAAGTGACCTACTCCCTATATGTAGGCGTAGACACGTCCATCTGAACTTGTCTGACACCACTCACTCTACTTCCAACGCTCCTGGAATGGATAACTCACACCGCATCATCCATCGTGTAATAACATTTAAATTATAGTTCAATTGTGTCTTTATGTGACACGGGATGTTTGATTGAAATTTTAAGATGCTGAATGCGAAACTTTGTTCAAAAGTATTCTGACTCTATAATGAGGAAAAGTTATTTACCAGTGGTGACCCAGCATCTTATTAGGGAGTTCCACAGTTCTTTGTATCTCTCTTTGTAATGTATCTCTATGGATGTTTTGTGCGCCTGGCCAGTCATGTAATGTTTTTAGCGTTCAGTCTTGAGCTCTATAGCAGCAAAGTCGGATCCATTTACATGTATTAAAGTAATCAATGTAGTGTAAGGTGTCATCATTGTGAATATCAAATGAACAAAAGAACACAATATACCAAAGAGCCTTTTAAGTGCTCAGGGAAATAGGGAGGATCAGTACATTTTTATTTGTTTATTTGCATAACTCATTCACATTGATTCATGTATTAGTTCCACATACAAGACACACACACTATAGAATTGCACTTTTTGCAAAATTTGACAGGATTTGTCAGGACTAATATATATAAAAATAAAATATTTTCCGCCTTTCCTTTTAGCATCTTCATTCAGTTCAATAAAAACCAAACAGCTGCCATTAGCTGTTATTAATCTTGTCATACAATACAACTCAAATTGAGGCCACTTGAACAGTATTGTAATGAAAAGACAGGAGGAGAAGATGTAATGACATCTTTAGTCATTCTGTCTGAACTCAATCGCACAGATATAGACTAAATGACAGCTTAGACGCTGCTGCCTTCTTCTCCTCTAGTAGCTCCTTGTGCATTGAAGAGCCTCCCTGTAATTGTTAAAGTAGCTATGAGTGGTGGTAATCGTATGGTAATAGTGCTTGTAAATATATCATTGATTTTATGTCAGCGCTGACTGATGGTGCCAGGGGCCTGTACGCTGGAGTGCGCAGCCTTCTACATCTATCTCTTCATAGACACCGACAGGGTTAGCCACTCGAGCTCCGCCGTGATGTACCTGACCCCAAAGAATCAAATCTCATCATCTCCATATTGAGAAGGGGACAGCGCTAGAATCACCATTACTCATCTTTCAGACCCAATCATCTCTCAATTTGTTCAAGCTCTTCGCCACTACAAAGCCAAGTGGATCATAAAGAGGAATGGTGGAGAGAGAGAGGAGAAGGCTGTAAAATAACGTGTCTTCAGTGTTATTAGTGTAACAAATCACGGTGCGGCTTGTCATTCTCCAAGCTGCACATTGATGTGTTATGGGCATTGGCTCATCTGCAGCAATATTGCCGGAGCTAACACGAGGTAAATTTGATTTCATCGCCAATGTTACACTGTTAGGCATGTTAGCTGTTGCCCGGGTTACGAGGTTAACAACAGGGACATTTTATTTGGAGAGGGATGCATTTTGTTCATATCACTCTGTGTTGCGGTCGCTTCTGTCTCTGGTTTATATAGTACAGTGACTTTTTTTTCCTTCTGCTGCTGCCATTGCAAATCACCGTTCAGCACGCAGTGATTCACTTGCAAATGCTTTCAGATGACATCCCAACATTGTACCGGCCACTATTGTTTAATACAAATGCGGAGCAGCTGAAGTGAATATTGATAAAATGTTAATGGTTCTAGTCACAAATAGAAATGATCAGATTCAACTTTTGTCAATTTACCTTTTAGATATTTCATGGCAAAGTACAGTGTAATCAATAGGGAAAATCTGGCTCTTGTCCCCATCTGGGAGACATCATTTAGAATCTGTAAACCCCCAATAGTTCACGCTCTTGAATTTGATGACGTAATGATCTTAGACAGAGGGCAAGGGTCTATGTAACTCTATATCCCAAGTAGAAATCCATAAATGTTGAACCTTATCAAGGTTATTTGTTTGTGATTGGCGCTACAACAGTCACGTTGTTGGAGTTGAATAATGGCAACACTTTCTGAGGCTATTGTGAAAACATGATCTCACTTTTGTTTATTTATACAGACAGAAAAGACATTGAACTTTGTTCAAATTTTTGTTTCACGTGGATAGGCCCAGTAATTACAGAGATATGAACCATAAACCAGGTCAACAATTCTGCAATCTGACAGTTAGACAGCTAATTTTACCTGAGAATTCTGACTTGCTCCAGCTCAATATTAAGCTATAGACCATCTAGAGAGAAACTCAACCTATCACACCTCTGTACAGTTAAATGCAGCCCATCCATGAGTTTCAGGCACCGTTGCCTGAGCAATTAAGAAGTGATATCCACCGTCCTCTAAACATCACCTATAAACAGGAAGCTGAAACCCATAGGCTTTTATTTATTTTACTTTTTTGGCCCGAAGGCTTTATTAAACAGAGAAAAGATAAGTGTGAAATGGGGGGTGAGAGAAGGGAGGACATGCAGTAAATTGTTAGTCGGGATTCAAACTCACGACACTATGCTGATAACACTCGCCTTTAAAGGTGCACTATGTAACTTTTCTAGTGGATGTTCTGCCACCTTCTTGTCTCCATGGAGATGTTATTCCCTTGTAAAGTTCCACAGTATTTTATTAAACTTATCTATCGCCATGGAGCCATCAGACTCTGTCACAGGTCATGTTTGTGGTGAGGAGAGCTCGCTGTATTCTAGGCAAAGCAATAACATTTCCATGGAGACGAGCAACCAACATACAGTAGATACTTACCATAGTGTACCTATGTAGTACCGCTGCTAATATGCATTGGCTGAAGTATATTGGCACATACTCTGGCTTGTGACCCTTAATGCCCCTTCATTTACTTCAAAGCAGGGCTTTTCTTCACTGTAGGTCTGTGGATGTTTGGGACCCGAGTGGCACAGCACTGAGCCATCTTAGTTGTTGACTTTTGACACAGCTGTCCTTCGCCTCAGGGTAGGTTAAAAATAGCCCTGCTCCTCCTCGCCACATTTATGAGCACTGCACTTCAAACTGCTTGTGTAGGTACTATATTAAATTCATTCAGCAATGGTGCAAAGTGATTTCTGAGGTGTGCAGAGCCATAACATTAAGACCACCGGGCTTGTGTACATATTCCTGATAGGGATACTACATTGTTTGCAGTTGCAATTGGAAAAACAAAAACCTGCACATTCCTGTCTAAAATGTACATTGTGAAACATGACCAAAATTCCGAATCCATAAGACTTCATTATGAACTACAAGATTATATACCCCACCCATTTATTGCAATAAATGCAAATCACCTCATCCAGTGTTCATAATGTGTTGGCTGCTTCCACCGTCGTGTCCCTTAAAAGTTCGATCACAGCTGTTGACTCAGTGCAACCCCAATTTGAACCGGGACAGGCCTGAAATAACTTACACAATTACTTACACATATTCTTGACATTGGAGCTCTTCCCGGGTGCTTCTCGCCTAATTATTCTATAATTGTTGTTGGTGCCCTGTTGTTGATGGCCTCCACAGAGCTTTGTGTGCTTCTGCATGAAATATTAACCACGCGCCTGCCTTGTTCTGGTCAACTTAATTACCTTTTTTCTGCGCTCATCTCCAGCCCCTTGTGCCTCCTATCGTATCCTATTTGAAATATAGCACACCCATACAAGCCTGCTGTTTTTAATTACGTTCTACGTGCACAGTTTGTTTGTGGACACAGGAGGCGAATTGGAGACTGCTGTCGGTGGTCTAAGTCAGTTAAACATAGGAAGTCATATTTTGATTCGATCCACTAAGCTATTTTATTTGTTTTGTTTAGACTTTATTGGATTTTCCAGCTTTGCCAGGAACAAGGAAGTTAGTACGCTAATGTTACGGTTTGCTTTCACCGCCAAACCACATGAACTCATAAAACATTAAGGGCAGAGATGAGCGGCAGGAAGCAGCAGATTGAGAACCAAGACATATCGTATGGACGTATGGAAATGTGTGCAGCTGTAACCAATCTGGATCATGCGAGGGAACTGTATCCGCTGTTAAAATGTCTCTGAGCAACCACAAAGTCAGCAAAAAATACACTGCTCATGTCCTGTGCACATGAATAATGAATTTGGTGATCATCCATAAATTCTCCTCAGGTTAAATAGCAGTCAGGAAGATGTTACAATTTAGGAACGTAGTGCTACTGAAGATGCTCCACCAAGCATCACAGAGAGAGTTTTCAGTCAAAGATGGTTTGGACAAGAACAGAGGAGGCACAGTGGATATATTTGGGGAAAGGAGGCAGAGGTAAGAGCTGTTAACAATAGAATAAAATAAAGAAGAGAGAGAGAATCCTACAAAAAATTGTCTGTGCTTTTAAACGTAGAGAACATTTTATTATATTCGAAAGTGTCTCTTAAATGTGTAAATGCTTGTATGATTTATGTGCATTTGTGTATATTTTCCCTTTGCCCCAGGTCATCCTTGAAAAAGACTCGATACCAATGGATTTCAATAAATAAATAATAAATAGGGTAGCAACACACATTTAAAAAACATTATAGTGTTTTTCATCATTGTCAATATGTAATAACCAACAGAATAACAAAGAATAAAAGCTGAAAACATAAAAACACTGCATTTAGAGAGAGAGAGAGAGAATGGTTACAATGTCTTTTTTGGGGGGTATTCCATATTAAACTATAACATTAGTAAAGCTAAAATGGCTTATAGTTGAAACAGGTAAACAAGTAAAAATGTACTGAAGTACAGTTTTTGAGGCTCTGTACTTCACTTGAGTCGTATTTTAGCTGACTACTTGACTACATTTGAAAGACACCTATAATGTGTTCTACTCCACTGCATTTCTAAAAAGGCTCTAAGTACAAAGTACTTTTGTGGAGGAGTTTTACACGTCTTTTGTCCCATTTACAGCCTTATATGAAGCTCACTCCAGAGAATAGATTTGTGCAGATGTTACAGACTCATGACACAGAAGGTTTTCCCCTGCACATGCCATCATCACAGTTTGTTGTAACTCAGCTTCAATTCATTTCGTTATGAATATTGACAGTTTGAACAGGCTTTGAGTTGGCTGATTCTTGCTTTTGTTTTAAAAAAATAATAAATATATCAAATATCAGCTAATTTAATTCCTTTATCCAGTGTTCCCTTCATAACCAAATATACATTTCCAATCAAATATTTTACATAATTTATACTAGTTTTACATAATGGACTGAACAGGATGAAACAAAAATGCAATTTACATCTTGTCCTTAGAAGGAACAGACTATTCTTTTCATTTTTGAAGCTGCAATTGAAAATGATTCATAAAAAGTACTTTCAATACTTCAGTAGATTCTACAGCAAAAACTTTAGTACTTTGATTAGGATTACTCAAAAATGTGTGAATCAGTCAAAACACCACTTTCAGTTAGTTAATGAGGGAACGCCATTATAGCATAGTTTAAAGGTCATAAAAATCTATTTTACATAATGTGTCTCCATTAAATGATGACGTGATGTTGTAGTCTTATTCACTTGAGCAGCTGCAGTGCTTGAAGCCCAGTGGCAGTATATATGCCAGAGTCAACAGCCCGCGACATGCCAGGGGAGTGTGTGTGCACACAGTTTCATACTGTAGCACAGTTCAAACAGACAGGCACATGTTGTTCCTTTGTCCAGGTCCATCCCTCAGGTAACAGTCCGCAGACTGATGGCCTCATTCTGCTAACACCAGCTCATCTCAGGAGATCATATCCAGCTTGTTTTCTTTAGCCTTAAACTTTTGGGCTTAATCTGCTGCCCTTATAGCTATAGTTATAAGTGTGAGTGATGATTAGGTTTGGTTTCCCCAGAAGGACAATGCAAACACCTTGACAAGAGTAATTAAAAGTGCACAAGAGGACTCATTTATTTTCTCCTCCTAGTCTCCTCCCTTTACTGGCCTAATAATGAATCAGTTATGCTTCAAGTATCTGCTCTCCCTTAACTCTTTGCCAGTGCTTTTTGTGGAATAGCTCTGTGTCAGACAAGAAGCAAGTCCTTATATAAGATGTAGAAAATTGTTGTGGGAATTCTATGTCTCAGCTGAATCTTGATTTCATATTTATATTTTTTCAACAAAAGTAGAGTACTATCTTATGATGTAATGTATACACATCAAATAAAGTCATTTTTATCTGTAAAGCTCAATATAATATAATTCATAACTGTTAATATCGCATTGGATTTGTATGTCTGTGTTTTAGACTCTCAGATACACTTTACATGGTATAATTCTTTCACTTCATACACTATGTTGCTGCCTCTGGCCTCATATTGCCTCGCTAACCCACTTGCCAAAGATTATTTCAACTTCTATCTCTTAAAACAAGTTTTAGTCAGCTTTAATAGCTGCATTAGGAAGTATTGCTCTATTTCCACCTGTCATGAGTTGGTCTTATATGTCTGCAATAGGCACCTCACAATCAATACCCTGTTCCTTCATGCCCACTCTCATTCATTGAGTTATTTCTGAGGCAATTACAGAGCAGAAAGCTGCACTTATTTATATGAAAATGTAACAGTTATTGCGTCGCCCACTGACCCCTTCTGGTCAATACCAAAGCAAATCGATGAACAGCCAGTCCAGGAGTCTATGTGATTTTTCTTGAATCCATAAGAATCCTCTCTACAAAATCCCAAAACTCACTATATAATTTTCCCAAACCTAAGGTGATTGGATAATCATTATCACTTCATGAAAACGTAATAGAAAGTTTTAAAACGGAATTGTCTTTTGAAGCCTATTATTATTATTTTTCAATACTGGAGAACCAGTTAAGAGGCAAAATAGTGCACATCATTATGTATTTTATTTTGACAAAAGACACAAAATATGGTATCTTCGGCAAATAACAAAAAAAAAATTGCAAATTAGTTGCAAATGTATTCCCCACCTGTTCATGATACTGCATTCCTTTTGAGCTGATGTGTACAAAATATATTCCTGATGGAGGAAAATAGTCAAATTCTGTGCCGCTCAGTGGCAGAGTGGAGAGCACAATACAACCGTTCACAGTGCAGTGAGTTTGATTTTGGCTCCGACAATTTGGTGAATGTCTTTCCCTTTCTCATCACCATTTCACAACACACTGTCCAGTCAAAGAAATCCTACGGATCAAAACAATCCTTCAATCCAAGTCAAAGTTTGATTCAGTGTATTAAAGATGTAATATGGAATGTAAGTTTTTTGGCTCCTAGTCTTTATTAGACCGGACCATTTAGCACAAAATAGGGATGAGAGAAGGAATGACATGCAGCAAATTGTCAGAGCCAGGATTTTAACTCACATGGAACCTGGTATATATGGCGCCGCCTTAACCACTCGACCGCCAGGCTGCACAAGAATGTTTAAACTTCTATTTTGTTTTTATTTGTCAAAAATAACTTTAAAAACATGTATCCTAACGCAAGCAGCCTCCCCTCGCTTCTCCACAGATCTGACCTGTAACTTAGCTTGTTTATGTCACCTGCTTTACGCCAGAAAGATATACATACTGTAAGTCATACCCGCACCTTTAAGTCATTATTTTCTTGCTAGCTTGGGAAGAAGATACATACCAGTACTATAATAGATTTAGTTGTGTTTTGTCAGGGGCAGCCAAACATAAAGGTTGCCTATCTCAGGTCTCCATTGGGACTTCCCTGGGTAGAGGCTGCACCAGTGAACAAGTCACCCACGGCGCCTTATCGGCCTGTGGTATTATTTCACCACAAAGACCTGTGAAGCTCCTATCGGCTGCCCATCGCTTTGATAAGCTCTGTCGTCACAACAAAAATAAAAGACAAAAAGAAGGTGGGTGGGAGCGAACAACATGACAAAGTGGAACACACACTACTTGAATCGCTTTTATTACCTTTCCCAGCGAGATGACTGATAAACCCCCTAAAGACAATAGAGGAGGCGGAATGACGAACGATAAGACGGAAGGAGAAACCGGAAAGATAAAGGATAGAGAGTGTTAGGGCTCAAACATTTCATTAAAAGACCATAGGCTGGCAGTGGAGCATGGGGAGGATAAGATGAGGAGCGGAGGTGGCAGGATTACCTTGGTCTGGCAGAAGGACAAGGGCAAGAGAGCATGCGAGCCTTGTTCAGGCCTGTTTAGGTATGGCTTTTCCGTGTTTCGGAGCACTGTGGGACTAACGGTGACAGAAGCCAGGTGAACTTTTGTTTGTAAGACTCCTGTGTTTGTGGCCCACATACAAGTGTCTGTCTTGGATTGGCTACACAGAAGGAGTCATCTCATGTATGCCATTTTTTGCTTATAGGTGCATGACGTCACTTTTTCCGTCGGGGGTCTGTCGCTTGCTCGATTCCATGGATATGTTAAACTGGTCTCTCTTATCTTTATTGCTGTTTTCATAGCTGACAATGCCTGGAAGACATGCAGTCTTGTGAGCAAGGTCGCCTCTCCACAGATCTGTAGCCAAGTTTAAAGCCATACCGTGGAACATTTCAGGCAAAACTAAAACATCTCCAGAAAGGTTACACAGAGCACCTTTAAAAATAAATAGTTCAATGACAAAGTTGCATTGCTCAGTGTTGGGGAAGTTAACAAAATGAATGTCTCGATACTTTTTGGGAATGTCCTGATAACGATATTCAGACAGAATCAACAGAAAAGGGCTGTTTTAAATGTATTAGCTGCCCATCTCTACTCCTTTGTACGTGAATAACCAAGAAAACGGCAAGACTGTGAGCGGTTTCTATGTCTCATGTCATAATAAATGTCTGCAGTGAAGCTATTAGGTGTCACATAGTAAAGTTGTGGTAGTGGAAAAAGATTGAATTAAAGCACAACCTTCCCCAAAGCCTGACAGCCCAGTAAAATGAGTCCGACCCTATTCCAGCTCTCATAAAAAAGGTGATTTATCTGTGTTGTTTACCCAGACTCCTTTCTTCTGCAGATCAGACTTGTTGTTGGCTGTGGCTGCGTGCATGTGTCCTGGTCATACATGTTGTTCGCTCACATTGGAGCGCAGTGGTCTGTGTAAATTGTTCAATAAAGTCATCACAGGACTCATAAAGAAAGCTGACATTTACAGCGGAGCACAAAGGTCAAGGAGTAGAGTCTGATGAGATCATGATGAGAAAAGCCCTGAGATATAGGGCCAACACAGAGAGGCAAGCAAAAAAAAATAAAAACGACTGCAAATTAGTGCCAGCTGTAGAATGGGTCTCGACAGCCTTGAGACCTTCCCCTGGGTTATTGTGTTGTGTTGGTCATTTTGTATTTGTCATTTCGGTCCTTAGTATGAGCACTTTGCCTTACTATTTGAATAATAATGTACCATTAATAATATTGTATGAAGCATTTGTTGACCCACTTAATCAAATAATCGGAACTGTGGCTACAGATCAAACCACAGCAAAAATTGACATTTCAGAATAACTAGTAATCAATTTGGTGATGATTTAGGTTGTCCAGAACTGGAATTGCTGGTACTGCTCTGGACAGGAAGTCAGATCAAGTAGATCTAATCAAAAGTCCCCTACTGGGACCAGTGCATATGTCTGTGGCGACCCACACACAGCAGACACAGTCCTCATTAGCTCAACAATATCACCGGCACTGTTTCAAATGAGACCGCTTCCCTTGCTTTGTGCATCTGTGTGCTTTGAAAAATGTGTCCTGATTTAAAAGAAAAAGAAGGCTCAACTGACTGCTAATGTGAAGCGCT
Source organism: Chaenogobius annularis (assembly GCA_015082035.1). Taxonomy (NCBI): domain Eukaryota; kingdom Metazoa; phylum Chordata; class Actinopteri; order Gobiiformes; family Gobiidae; genus Chaenogobius; species Chaenogobius annularis. The sequence continues at coordinate 1,980,393 of BJKM01000008.1, read as the reverse complement.
AATAAAGAGGAAAGGGTGCAATCAAGCCTGGGCCTTAAAAAGCCAGTTCTGTGGTTTGGGACTAACAAATGTTGCCAGATTGGCAGCTGAAGCTTGTGGGCTTCTCATACCTTTGATGAGCACCGTAAAGTGGTGAGAAGGAGCTGACAGGCAGAGCTCTCTCTTTGGCTGGCTCTCTCTTCCCTCGTCTCTGTTGTTGATGTTCGTCAGATCTGTGAGGTTTTCCTGTTGTGTGGGAACGAATTAGGAAGTGCAAGTGTTTGACTGTGTGGGTTCAGGATGAGCGGTCATGTGATACGTCGGCCATATTGGTTAATATTGCATCTCGACACCACAACTCACACAGCGGCAGTAAGGCGTTGGCAGACTCTAATGGAAACGTCATCTTCCTGATAAAAGATGGCTCCGCTTTGATGAGAGGACGACTTATGGCGGGCGTATAATAAAAGATCCATTTCCAATTGGTTCTCCAAGCAAATTTAAGAGAGCCCAATGAAGACAGACGCTGTCATAGACAAACAAAGGGGCGGCATTCACTCACTACAGCCCGACCATTCATCAGAATGATGGAGCCTTCAGCTGCTTTAAACACAACCCATTGTATATCAAAGCCAGTCAAAGTCTGTCATGCAGTTTCAAGAGGGATTTCTGACAATGCAGTTTTGCAGTTAATGCAGACAAAAAAACACATTATTTTGCCAATCTGCAAACTCTCAACAGCCTATATAAAGCGAAATTATTTACAAATTTAAGCAAATGTAATGAAGTAACTTACTTATGTCTGCAGAGTGTTACTTGCTTTTTTGTTAGCAGGATCCTAAGGTGACATCTACAAATTATTATATTATATTATATATTATTATATTCAGTGTTTACTTTAAATGTTGGCTCTGAATATGTTTTTATATCTTGCTAATTTGTTACAATGCTTACACTTTAAAAAGTTGGTAAAAAATAAAATAAAACATGCCAGTTTGTACTAAAAGATCCCACTGCATGCTTCTTGCCAAAGCTCCTGTTTTAAAAGGGCTTTGCTGAGGTCTGCTCCTGTCTTTAATCTCCTCCTCTTCCATCCTTCTTATTGTCACTATCACTAGACCACAGGGAGCCAGCAGACGAGGTAGCAGGCCTTCATCACAACCTCATGGCATAATAATAGCTGATATCCTATAAAGCAAGAAAAATGGTTATGGTAATGTAAGCTGTACAGACAAGCATAATGCCTATTTTCCATTTGTCCAATCTAATCACTTTTATTAATATAAGTGGCCTACCAGAGGAGGAGTGATTCACCTAATGTATCATTGTGGTTAGCGAGCTGCTATTTTTCATATAGCATTATCCATGTTGCATTATGTGATGTTGTGGAAGCCCTTATATTGTGTATCTATTTGCATATTGATTGCCTCCGGCTGATACCACTGAAGTGTGGAGAAGACGGACAGAAAGCTGTTGCAGATGCTCTGATTGTCACAAGTTTTTTCTGAAGAAGCTCACTGTGCTGTCAGCCATTTTGATCCCCAGCTTCTTAAAAGGTTCAAGGTGTCTTTATTGCCATGCTATTTCTATGACCTGTAAAATGTACATGCTTCTGCTGGACGAAGTTGTCGTTTTATTTTACACATTTTATTAATTTATTGACCATTAAATTGATTAATTGTGAATTTGTAATTCATTAATGGAATATTGAATTGATAAATAATTGCGCATTTAATCATTTAATTTGGGCACACAAAATGTCCCATACATGTTCCATGTTTAATCTCCGAAGTGACCTTTCTCATTCATTGGCATGTCCCTCTTTTAATCCAAAATGGATTGTTGCTTTTATCATACTTCTCTCAAATTGACTTCATCAATCTTGGGCTCGCTGAGATTTTTTTGAAAGGTGAACTCAGACAGACATTTTATAGAAAATGACTTGAAAGACTTGTAACACTCACCACAATGCTATAATGTAGGCATTCCCTTCACCCACTTTTCTCATTTTGGATTTCAAATATTTTTCTTCTGCTCACCATCTCTGCATCTTCAGTATTAGGTGATTAATCAGGCTGTCTGTGCTGTTCTCCAGTGTACTCTGCTGAGGCGGCTCTTCCACAGGGGAGAGGAGAGAGGCGGGTGGGTGGTGGCAGCCATTACAACATGGGAGCACTTTGATCTGTCGAACAGATTTACAAAATTACCGTGCTATACCTCTTTGTGGAGGGCAAGGAAGTAGAGAAAAGTGAGAGGAGCTGTTAGCGCTTTACACACGCAGACTGCCACCGCAGGCCTTTTCAGTTGATGTTTTATTGAAAGAGTAGATTCCTATACCATGTTATTTAAGGGAAGAGTGTTTGGTTTCAAACTTTATACATTTGTGTTTTGTCTTACTGGTTTACTTGCAGGGTAAACTTGAACAAGTTAAGTTTGTGCATGAAATTTCCAAGCATTTACCCCTAAACTTAAAGGTCTGTCTCCATGAACTGGCAGTAAGCTGCTTGTTGTACAAGGCCCAAATGAGATAAGCGCCTCCTCAGTCTGTCGGAGTGATGAGCAGAGGGCTGTATATCTGCTCTAACTGCCACCCAGACACTCTCACACCTACCTTTGTCAACTCAGCTTAATTAGCACGGGCAGTAATGGCCTGTAGTGAATTATTGTCTTAATTATGCCATTTTAGCACCATAACAAATAAGATATGTGTATATGGGACAAATAAAAGGCAGACAGGATCAAATATTTACTGCCAGTTTAACTTCTAAAGCTGGCGTGATGTTAAGTTGGCCCCTTGCAGGAGATTGAGGAAATTAATTTTTCATTAGCATAATAAAGTGGTTACATCACATCAGAGAGTGCCCTATAGCTAAGTATGGAAATGTGAACACATGCATGTCCTGAATCAAGGGCTGGCTCGTTACTCGCTCACAGATCATGCCCACATGCACACGCAGACAGAGGCTATTGAGCCATCACACACATTCATGTTTGCTAGAGTGGGCTTGGATTTGCTGTCACCATAATAAGCACACAGGCTGAGATCCCCGCGGCTCCATGGCCATGATACACCTGGATAGTTCAGTTAATAGAGGGGTTTTTTCTAGTCTTATGCAGAAGGCACTCCACTTTATTATTCACCCGTATCCCTGACCCTCGTGTTGAGGTCAACATACGAGACAGTTCAATCCCATTTGCACATGTATGGAAGTGAACATGGATGTTTATACTTCTTACTTCTTCTTATTCTTTGACAGGGCTTGTTACATGATGAAGTGATGATATCTTTAATCCTATTTGTCTTTTGGAAAATCTTAAATCAATGCAAAGGCTCCAGCAGGTCTCACTTGTTTACACACACCCTGCTCTATAGTCTCTTTGCCTTGAACACTGAAATGGCTTCCACTGAAGTAGTCATTTCCCTGACAATTCCTTCCAATGAGCCAAATGAATGAAGCGTAATTGTGTCTCATCTTTACCGCGCAGACGAGACCCCTTTTGTCTGTATATTGCAGTGAATTGCCAGCCTCATGTGATTTGAATCTGCATCGTTGAAGCACATGTTTTCACGGTGCAAAAACAGATCATTCTCTAATAGCTTCTGGCAAAACAGCCCATCGCTTTGACTAGCATTGAGAAACAATTCCTGGCTTCACGGTAAATACTGTCGGCCCATTCAAGCAAGAGTTATAACACACGGGAGAAGAAACACAATGGAAGTGTTTATTTGGACAATTGATACAGTCGGTGCGTGGCTGCGCCTGCTTTTTCAGCTCAAACAGGGTTGTTCAGGACCTCAAGAACGTCCTGTTTTTACCTTTGTGAATTTTAGAGTTAGAGTTAGAAGATAACCCAACTTGTAATGGTGATCCACAGTTTGTGCCAACTTACTATGCAAATGTTGCTACTTAGTTAACTTTGCTCTACTTATAGTATAAAGCTATAGCAGTAATTAGCAGTAATTAGTCCACTGACTGAATGGAAGAAGGATTTCATACTCTCAATTCATAGTGCCCTTGTGCGCTGTGCAAGGCTTTGAGTGTCTATAGGTGAATAGGGAAAAAAAAAAATATATATATATATCAATTTGAAACCCTTAGAAAAATGATCATGTAATGTTTTCCTATAGAAATTAGGCTTTTTATTTGTAAAAATTGCCAAAATTGCATATATTTAGGATTTTTAAATAAAAAAAATTACAGAGCCAGGTTTAAATTCCTTGTATAATTTTGTTGACTTTTTTTTTTTCTTAATTTTTTTATTTATTTATGTACAAACAGGATATTTGTTTTTTGAAAATTGGCCTATAAATTCATTTTTAGACTTAAAACTTAAATGAATCAGGCTTAGAATTAGACATCAACAATTTCTTCTTTATGTTTTCTCAAAATCTCGTTAAGCGCAAGATTGGAAAGTTTGGTGTGTGTAGGTGTTACTAAGTGGATTTATCTGTATGAAAAATGCATTGTGGCCAATCAGCCTTTGAAATTATGGATGCAAGTGGATTCAGTGAAATAATAAAACATCTTAAAGAGCAGGATTTTTTATTTTAATTTTTCACCTGAAAACCTATATGTTGAGCGAGCAAACAGACCAAAAAAATGCAAAAAATAAATAAAATAAAATAAATAAAATGGTGCTTGCTTACATGCTTGTTTTCTTGCATTATTATTAAACTACAACATAAGTAGATCACTATTGTACATTTCATCATTGAAATATGCAGCATTGATATATAATGACTGAGTAATAGAAACTGGACAATTGACTTCCTAAAAACTGCAGAAGTCTTCAAATTGACATTTCATTGAAGCAAGCGACAGATGTCCATGTACATGTTTTAATTTTTGAAGAATGGCTACTGAACATTTTTAACCCTACATGTATCACTCAGTTTAATCTTTCAAATAATCCCTACAAAACACAGGGATGTGTTGGGATAGCGAAAACAAGAGTTGCATGATTAAGCAGGAGTAAGCAACACCACTATACCATGGTTAAAAGCAAATTTTGCATTCAATTCAATTTATTTTTGTAACGCCCAAAATAACAACAGCGGTTGCCTCGAGGGGCGACAGTAAAAAACAAAATAAAAACAGAATAAACAATGTTCATAGGGACTTGGTAATGTCCCAGCATCCCGTGTCCTTAGACCCTCCTTCTCGGCCAGGAAAAACTACCAAACATAATGCATAATATGTCTCCTTTAATATGATGCTGTATATTGATTACACCACACCCATGCAGTGTCTTATAGCAGATTTGCCATTCTCACATAGGTATTATTGCAAAAGGGTTATTCAAGGACTAGTACAAAATATTAAAGCACCAGATGTGAGTTTGTCTGCCTCGTCAAGTGCTTTTGTCGCTGTGTTTACAAGTCCCTCTTTGGCCCGTGTGTGTCGGCTGTCTGCGGGGAGAAATGTCTGATGCTCTATTGCCAAATGTCACTAGTGGTCCATCCTTGTAGGGAAATAAATTGTCTCCCTTTTAAGTATCAAATTGCGGCGACATGCGGTAACAGTCGCACAACTACAGGCGACACTTTGCTCTCTGTTTTGACTTTTCCCATTAGAGGCGGGACAGCACCTTAATGATGAAGGAGGTGTGGAGTTTGTCGATAGCGCAAGTGTGTGGGATGTTCATGTATGTTTGATGTGCAGGTGAGAGCAGTTTTTTGTTGTTGATCTCCTAAGGCAGGCTAGTGTTTACCTGAGTTATTGAATGGGAATTAGTTTGATTTGACATGAAAAAGGAACACAAACAAACAGTATTACATCTAGTATCTAGAATCAAATAGCTTAAATTAGAGGTGGGAAAAACTGTTAACATGGAAATTCTTGGATTAGAATATTGTGTGAATGAAACTGGTGTTTAGTTATACAGTCCATTCATGTCTTGTGCAATACTTTGACATCTATAACAACATTTACTTGCAAATTTCTGATGGATTGCCATAATATCAACTGAATATTGTCATCAACATAAGAAAAAATAATCAATATATTATGTTTGGCCGACATTAAACGTCATAATCGTTCATGAAATGACATGATCCACCAAATATCAAATCATTTCAAACTACAAACCAGTTAATGATATAATTGTCTGAAATTTGTACTGAAGCAAAAAAACAAGAATATGCAAATCCTATATTGCGCCTCTTTAGCATGAACTTTGAATGCCAGCTTTTTCCTGTTTTCACTTCAAGAGAGGCTGTGGTACACTGCAAGACTTAGCAAATGTGTCTTTCTTTCCCCAACGATATACATTTTTATCTTGCCAAACGTGTACTGTAATATTCAAGCTTGTTATTACTTTAATCACTTGACTCCTGCTGCGGTGTTCCTTCTCTCCGGTCTGTCTGTTTCAAGTGGCAGAGTGTACTGTGGCCATAGAACTCTCTTTTCTTCAGAGTTTGGTACAGCTCTTCCACAGCCTCGGGGAAGGTTAAAAACAGCTCCAAAAATAGACTCAAATCTCAAATCTTTGGCTGAGGCTTGTTCCAGTGTAACTCTGTGAAATAGCATATTAGCTCCTTTGTACACGCCGGAGATTGGAAACTTGTGCATAAAGACGAGATGACAAGCATGAAAAGACTTTGCTGCCTTTTGTGGCATCATCCGCAGTGGCGTTTTTCAAGGAGACTATCGAAGAGCTTGCATCGTGTAACAAATTCCAAAAAACAGCCTCTGTGAGATTCTAAGTAGCGTTTAGTTTTTTTTTTTTGGTTCGTGCGCTAGTCATTTTCTTCTTTCCATATTTTGGTGCAGTACAAGTATGGCCAGGTCTGGAATTTTATCGATAATTGTGATTATTCAGGTCACAATATAATCGTAAGAACAAAAAAATAATAATGGTGAGAATTGTAGACAGCATCAATGAATAATTTCAGTTCAATCTGTACTCTAAAAAAGTCAAACTACATGTAAAGTACATATTTATCAGGCTGTTTATGTCACAATATCAATACTTTTACTTTCAGTAAGTTTGATTTCAATGTTTTTCAGGGCCAGCAATTGTGAATAAACGTAAATTACATTCTTAACAATTGAAGGTGATATCGTGACATCTCTAATTGTCTATAGGCATGTTGACATATTGGGACCATTGAAAGTGGACCACACCTTTTTGCGTGATTGGTCAACAAAGTCACTCTCTTGTCAAGGTTTCTCTCCACCAAATCAAATTATGCATCCAAGATGGCTGCGTATGAATCATTGTAGTTTTCATATTAACTTCTGTGCTTTTGACTACATTGTTTTCCTCAAATACAAGGGAAAATAAGCAATATATATTGACATACAACATTTGAAAACAAGGCCTTATCTGCCATATATATATGCAAATTCTACATTGTGTATATAACAAGCAGGCTGTTCCCAGGCAACGCACAGAGAATATCCAAAAAACAACACCCATTTCTGCCCTCTTCCACACTGTTAAATCTGTATACAAAGACGAATAACAATATGCATTTGTAGGCGTGTAGTATATACACGCATCTCGGAGCGCTGCTTGAAAATGCCCCTTATATTGAAAAATAGAAACGAAGTAGAGTAAGACTGATGGCGCAGGCTGAGATATATGCTTGGCTGGAGAAGTTAATAAAATGGAAGCTGTGTTATGATGAATAAGGAAAGGGCCATAAAAGAGAATGTATGTAGTGAATCTCCCTGGCGAGCGCCGCTGAACAGCCTGGAGAGAGCACCCACGGGAGGGCTTTATAATCTGCAGCCCTCCTCCCCACCCAGCGCCACACCGCGCCGCTCGGCACACGGCACCGTTTGAGCTTCAATAAGACAGTGATATGGAAACCAGGAGCTGCCGGACACAGACAGGCAAGCTGTATACGGGGGCTGTATGACAGAAAATGCGGAGGTGGGATTGAGAGTAGTTCTTGCTGCTGGCTGGCACAGATGTGGGCTTTCAAACTGCTAAGTAACGTATAGAAATTAGAGAAATATGTCGCAGTCTGACAGTCACTATTGTGTTTGTAGCACTTATGAATTCATCTTATATCTAACACCTGCATTACCACTTACCACACATATAAGAATACCAGTTTAAGATCCATTCAATATGTGCACCAAGTTTGAAAGTTGACACATAATAATAAAAATAGTTGGTGATTTTTTTTTATATTATAAATCAAGTAGGACTATATGAATTCTCCAACTTCAGCTAAGCCTTATCTCAAACTGAAGACATATTGAAGTGAAACAGAAATATTGAATCAAAAATATTGTCACTTATTGTTAAAGGAGGGGTGCGTGCTACAGGTACAGAGTGCTTCCTGGAGGAGGGCTGAAACAGGAAAGCGTGCTGTGGCACTCACCAGGCTGACTCATCCTGGTGAGTAGCCCTGTTCGTCTGCTCATCCGAGGGGAAGGATAGGTACTATTCTCTAGCTAAAGACTGCAGGATGAGGACAGAACAAATCTGTTCTCTCACTCAAACCTTACGCCTCTGAATTAAAACATGTCCGCCTTGTTTCTCGGGGTTGCCGCAGAGGAGGAGGTAAAAAGCTGAAGAATGGTGTGCACGTCCATGTCAGCTGTTCATTTTTCGCCTCAGTCCCTCGCGTAGAATCCAGTTACCTTCCTCTGATGATAAATGCCTTTCTACCCTGTGCTGTCTCGCCTTCTCCAAGCCCCCGTTAGACCCTGACAGCCAGCTCTTCCTTACCACTCCGATACCTGCCTCCATCACATCACGTCTAACCCACACATACGGCTTGTTTAGCAATGCACCGGGGCTGTAATGTTGATGTTCTTTGACAGGTGAGACCTCCATGACAGTTGTATGTCCACCAGATGATTGCAAAGACAACATGTGTTTCGCTGGCATCTGCAGTTTGGAGATACAGTTTAATGGCTTGTGAAGGTTGGGGGAGGTTTACTGGGAGGGCTATGATTGCTATCTGCGTGTGGACAAACAGACAACTGGACACAATGTAATCTGCGAGGCGGCAATGGGGTCAGACCTCTCCTGTACCGTTTAGACTAGACCGTGTGGTGGGCCATAATAGCTTGGACTCCCCCATATTTTTTAGTCTCCATCTATGTTGACCTCCTCTACATCCTAAAATTGAAATAACTTCAACTAAGATGTTTTGGCTAACTTTTAGAACTCCAATTGTACTTATCCCTCTATAAAAGATAATAATGAAAAGATTTCTTTCACAACCCAATTAAAATGAAATTATGATATGATATATAAACAAAAACAAAAAATTAAAAATTTTAAATAAAAAATAAATATGGATTATTTGATTTATTGTCAAATTCTTATTTGATCATGCATTGTAAATATGAAGACTGTAGAAACATCTGTTAATGTATTCCTTTTTTGATTAGTTAATGCTCTGTTAGATTGTGAGCTAACTGTCTGACATATACTCCGGATGATAAGAATAAGAATGTTCAGGTGGTACTCAAGCACTCTTTCTTCTCGTGCACACTATAGTGCATGATCGACGGACGTTCTTACCTGCTGAAGGCTAAACGTCAACATTTACTCACAGGTGGCCATCTTTTCACCCCAGGGCTTGCTAACTTTTCAATATCTGGTTTCACAGTCATATATTTGAATCATTTGGTCAAAGTCATTTTCTTCACATTTATGATTTCCTTCTCGTGGCCATACATGCTTGCCAATATCATATCTCATCAGTTCTCTGAAGCTAAGCAGGACAGGGCCTGGTTAGTGCTTGGATGGGGAGACTGCTGGAACACCAGGTGCCACAGTGGGGCGCTAGAGGTAATGTTGTTGTGTCCTTAGGCAAGACACTTCACCCAGTAGTATGAAAGTGGTTGTTGGTGGTTGGAGGGCCCGATGGTGCAGATTGGCAGCCTCGCTTACATTAGTCTGCCCCAGGGCAGCTGTGGCTACAATAGGAGCTTACCACAACCGAATGTGGTGTAAATGAATAACACACTCTAAAGTGCTTCAAGTGTCGTGAAAGGCGCTATATAAATCAAATGATTAGTTATTTAGTTAGTCATTCCATCATTTTATTGCATATGGGTATGTTCTGCACCACTTACTCGACCTCTAGTGGGCTACTTCGCACAAGTAAACAAGTCCATCCTTTTCCACTCTCGCCTTGATCTAGTTCATTCTTTCATGCGTCCTAGTCTTTTCTTCTCTCTATCTTCTACTCTATCTGCTCTCCATCACTGCGAGCCAGCCACTGGGTTAGTGATTAATGGTGGTCGAGGTGCACTGGCGCTGTCTGATTTTCCATTATCAAAACTGCACTGCCTCAGCTGGGTTTTATTTTTTTGTCTGAAATTGCTGTGTTATCATTGAGCAGAATGGGTGCATCATACTAAAAGCACTCACCCAACAATAGCATAAACACATCCACAAGTCTCGTCTTAAGTACTGTCTAAATAGATTCAAAAACATCTCTGGCATGGTTACTATTCTTCAGGCCTTACAAATAAGCCTATTAAAAGCATACACCTGTATTGCCGCATATCGGGATGTGTCAAAGTGTTCTCTGTGGCTTATTTATGACCTTGTTTGTTGCATATTTATCAATGCACTCAGCCCGTCCCACACTCTTCCTCCACAGCAGTGCAGGTCATCCATTTAGGCCAATGAATCATGTAAAATTGTGCTAAACAGGTGATACTAAGCAATAGCAAATGGCCTAACTTTCACTGTGCCTGATATGTATGTACACAATCTCGTTATCAATAATATACTAACAAAAGGCAAATAGTATTTACATAGTAGTATGTATATTTTTAATGTATTCAATGGCAGTGTACAAGATCACATTGACCAAAAAAAGAAACTTTTTTTCAACAATAAAAACAACGATGTTTTGAACAGGAAGTCAGTCGACCTGTTTCTGTTCCTAAGCTGTTCTAAACCAATACTATGCGTTGAAATGAACAAAAGGTAAGATAATGATGTGCAATAGTTTCATTCTGAAAAAAGCACAATATGTCTTCTGTAACTAACCCACAAACTACACATTAATCACAAATGGCTATGAATTGCTATATATTCTTTAATCAATTTAATTGCCAAGTGTGCAAATGTCTTGAACTAAGTACACATAATCAATCCACTCGGACACATTTGTTTATTTATTTATATATGTATATATTTTTCAAACAACTATAATGCTCTCCCACTTTCTTAAACTGCTCTATCATATGCAACATTAAATACCAGTATTTTCTATACATGTGGTCATATATATATTCTATAGGGTTGTAAAAAGTATTGTAAATCAGATACACATTGATATTAAAACTACTACTTAAAAAAAAAAAAGTCAGGTCAGATTTTACCTTATTTGGACATAACAACAGTTATAGATCAAGACCATTCCGGAAAATGTTTATTTATTTATTTTTTCCCAGTTCAAATCAGTATCTAGTTTGGATACAAGTTTTATTATCAATTAGTATCTGAACCTATTGATTCTTCTAACAAACCTAATAAACAAAAGAAAAACAAAATAAAACGGCATATTTTATCATCATTAAATCCTATATATGTTTAACGCTTTTATGTTTTACCACTGGATTGTCTCCGTGGTAATGGGGTTGAATCCACACAGACACTCATGGCCATACACTGTATCAGTGTGTCCTAGCAATGTTAGTGTTGGAGTCTCTGTCACATGTCAGCGCCAGTGTTTTTGAAGTCCCACATCCTTCAAGGTACAGACGACTGACAAGGACTCAGGACACGGATAAGAAACATGGAAAATGAGATTGAAAGGGAGCGAGGGGAATTGAGTAGGAGGCCAAAAAGTGGTGCGGTGGAAGAAATAGGACGCAGCAAAAATCAAAGATGGGGCAAAGCAACGGGAAGAGAGCGTATATAGAGGCCTAAGGCAGAGAGGCACCAGCCCAAGTATCATAGTCAATTAACATCTGAGCCCAGCACTAATTCTCAGTCTATTTCAGACCATTAATTATGTGCACCATCAGTTCCAGCTCACTTGGCCGACAAAAGCCTTCATCACTGTGCTTATCGTGTTTTATCAGAGAAATAGCTGTTTATATATTTCCGATGATGAAACGGAGATGGAAATTGTAAAGCATCTTGCTCCACTTAAGACGGTCAATGGAGAGATGATTGACGAGATACTGTAAATTCTAAACACTCTATTCAAGATGATGATAGACATTTGTATGTGAAATGTTCCGCCAAATAACCTTTTACCATCCTCAAGTCGGGTTTGTGTACACCAACAAGCTTTAATACTTTCTCATGCTGCATGGGGAGGGTTTCAAAACTGTTTTAGAACATTAGAACTCCTTTTCTGGTGCAACCTCTTGTCTACATCGAGATGTTATTTGCTTTGCCTATATGTTCCACAAATGGGATAAACATTTGATATTTACAAAGAAACAAGCAAGTGTCGCCCCCTGGCAAGTTATGTTTATTGCTTTGGAACAGGTAAATATTGGTAATTGTGTACTAGCACCAATAAGCAAGGCAAGTTTAGTTTATAATAATACAAATAATTAATACATAATTTGTACACTAAATAATTCAAAATGTTTTACATTACAGGAAAGTATGCATTAAATCATAATACAATCGATAAAAACAAAATATCATTATAAAATGACCTTAAAAGAGGAGTTCAATAAAATATGCAAAGCCAAACAGAACTGTTATTGTCGTAGAGTAGAGCCTGTCTCACATCCTCGGAAGACTGTTCCAGATTTTAGCTGCATAAAACTGAAACGCAGATCCCCCATGTTTAGTCCTGACTCGGGCACCAGCAGGAGGCCGGTCCCTGAGGTCCTCAGAGTCCTCAGAGCAGAGTTTGGCTTTACTAATATAATAGCAGGACTAGGTGTAAAAGTAGGTACGTTTTCCTTGGGCAGTATAATTTGGTAATGTATGTACCCTACAGGGAGTTACACTATAGCACTGGCCGGTTGCCTATAGGATAGACAGACCATACTTCACTAAGTATGTGGACAGGTTGAAAAATCACCCTGCTTGTAGAAATTAGGTTAACTGAGGGGGAAAGCGCTTTCAGCAAATTGCTTTTTTCACAAACCTTAGTCCAACTCTAAAAAAGGCCAATTCAAATGTGTTGGAGTTTTCATCAGACAGCTTTAAGGAGCACAGGTAACAGCTGGCTGCCTTGTTCTTGTTTCATAAGGACACTGTTATGTGCCCTCAAAATCTGCAATTCAAAACATCTCCAAAACTTTCCTAATTTGCTCATCTTGTTTTCATCTGCACAGTGGCAGGTGATTAATTTCGGAAAGACAAATGTTCTAGTGTAAACAAAGCTATTCATAATGTGCAATTGTCTCATTATAATGTGTAAGGAAAAGTCTCAAAAACAACGACAAGCACCAACAGGATCTAACACTTGGCTGCCATTAATTTCTTGTTGATGCAACCCCCAGTGCTGCCACAATCAATTTCCTCTCATTAGAGCCAATGTAATTGGCTTTCTTATAGTTCAACAATTAAAACCTGTCAATACAGAATCTAATTAACTATTCAATGCCTACATGGTGCTGAGTTACACTGTGCAACATAATCAATTGATGACTCTCAAATGACCAGCAGCGAAGACAGATGAGCCAGAGGCGATCGCGGGTACAAAAGACAAGACCGTTGGCTAAGCTGTAACAGCTCTTCTGTGCTTCTCTGAATGATACAACAGAGACATGCTACTATAATGTTTAGGATGATACTATGAAATAATGGTTTTGGCCTAAAGCTGAGTTGGATTAGTTTGCAGTAGTCAAAAATGGTTCAATTAATTAGGAAGAAGAAGAAAAAGGCTCAGTTAAGATAAGATTAGATCATATATATTGTACCACAATGGCAAAAATCCTAACAGAATTGAAATTTAAATACAATATAAATTAGCAACATAAATGATTTAATATCAATGATTGTAAGTATTTTGTGCATTCACTCAAGGTTCATATAGTTCTTCAACTTTACCACTATGAAGAACTTTTTGTTCTTGAGTATTTCTGCTTGAAGCCACTTGAAAACACAGAAAAATATGTTTTTATACCACCACAGACTCACACAGACATTTTCCCAACTAATCTTATCTGTAAACAGAGAAATAACTTTGATCTTCCACAAAGTGCTGCGTCTACTGGTGGCCTTCTTTCATCTCCTTTGTTTACAATTAGCCGTGCTTGATGCTCAGACATTCTAAAACCTCTTTGTTTCTCCTTTGCTATCCCCCTTCAGTCTATAAAACATGTCTGGGGTCCGTGCGGGTTTGTGTGAATGAAAATGGGGAGACAATGTGCCATCAGATCCTCCGGTGAGTGAGATGAAAGTGCCTGGTCAGCTCCGTGGAGATATTTAACACCCAAATCTCTGTCAGAAGCTGTCTACCTGTCGTCACCTCCACACTCAAGTGTCAGCAGTACTGTCACGTAAAGCCCATCGGCACATTTTTCCCCAAAACACCATTTATCCAGAGCAGGTGTTCCCTGCTGCTCCCAGAATAAATGACAAGTGCGAATAATTGGACAATATCCTCAAAATAAAGTGACAACAGACACGTTTGCTTCATCACATCGAATTTAATTCAGGTCATTGTGGATGTTGGTCATTTATTGACTGATGATTGCTGCGTTTGATTGAAGGGAAAGTGTGAAAAGTACTTAGAGAATATTTATGGAAATATTTTTTGTCCAAAACTGGCTCGTTATCTTGATAATCGCGGCAAGACTTGTCACCTTGCACTGTGGCCCTAACAGGCACTTTCTTTGACACCTAAATGTCAGTCAGTCTGGCACAGGACAGAGAAGAGTGAAAAGATTTCTAAATGTATTTTTGGACTTCATGCAGTTGGATATATTTGGAGCTAAGAACCAAAATGATCTACGTCAGTTATGAGAAAAAAAACGTTTTAATGTCTCATAGTGTAAGCCTATATTGACATATATTGAGTAGAAATCCAGTTTCTCCCTGGCTGACAGTATTAGATAATTAACAGTGTGAAGAAGGTTGTGCTGTCTTTAGTAATCAGATGTAGAAAACACCCTTTACATAATCCCAGCTGTCAATAAAGCAAATACATATAATACTCAATACACATGGCAATAGTAGAGGCTTGTATTGCAATAATCCTGCACAGAAAGCCTTTGTTCATGGAGGAAATTTAATGAAGCCACTAGAAAAAGCCAATTAAACCATCAGCCATAACATTGACAGGTGAAATGAATCAGGAAGCAGAACTTTTTGCTGTCAAGACTCGTACTGTAGTTTTTATGACCAATGAAGAGGATTAGTTCTGCTGAGAAAACGGTGAACTACAGTAGATTTTTTGTTTGTTTTATGTGAACAGGACTGAAGTAAAAGGAAGGTGGTCATAATGTGACGCTTGATTTATATATAGGACTACTTTTGGTAAATATAACTGAGACCAGACAGGCATTTGAGGACTATGACTCAACTCAAGACAAAACAAGTTTCAGTAAATATTCCAATTATGCCGGAAATCCCAAATTTTTCACGGGTATCCCTTTTAATATGTGTTTTCTTTAGGATTATTGCAAATCCTATTTTTACAAGTGTGAAGTAGGCCAGTGCTGTCCTAGTTGTGCGTCTATTTCAATATTTTGTATTTATTTATATATTTTTTTGCCCGCCATTTGACGAGGACTTGTTTGGAACATATTTTTATTCTCGTTAGAAAATAATAGGGTCCCTTTCTTTTATGTAGACATCCTTGGCGCATTTCCTGGTAATATTTTCCCTCTCTCACTCTGGGCAGCATATTGCATTTACTCCTGTTTTGATTGATAGCAGTAAAATGACTAAACACAAAGCTCGTAGGCAAAAGCAGAGGATATATTCTGTATCAAAACTACAGCAAGTGATAATACTACTCCTCACCCACTAAGCCTCTCCATCTGCCATTGTTCGAGACCAAAATGAGGCCTGAGAGCAGCGACAATAGACAGTGGTATTACAGTCTACGTGAATGCAAGCTTAGTCCTCCATCGCCTGTAAAAATCTAGTGCACGGATCGCTCCTCTGAGATTTTAACTAAAGCCATAACTTAACACCTCATCGTCGTTATCTTCTGTATTTTTAATGCACAACTCTCCAAATGGGAATATTAAAATCTGTTCTAAGCTATGTTAACATTTAGAGACAAAAAGTCAGTGGGCATGAATAATCGTCAGGGTGCACCGAGAGTCTTTTTGTCTGACATTAGAATCAGCGGAGAAGAGGTTTGGTAATACACGGGCTGATGGGGAATAATGTTGGACATGTTGAAAAAAAGTCATCCATGAAATTGCTTGTTGCATCCTCTAAAACCTCTTGATTGATGGTGGCAATTTTAAAGCCTGGCAGTTCCCCACTTTTGTAGATGTATTAGAAACAAGTACTTTGGACTTTGAGAAATAAATGCCCACAGAGCCTATTTTAACCGTGTTACAAAACGGCCATTGGCAAAGAACAACTCATTCAGTCCACTCCAGTTTTGTTATGTTTCATGAATTATCTCTCACTGGTGTGAATGCATTCTTCTACTTTTCTTATTCATCAAAATGAAAGGATTAGACAGTCACGATAACAAACTACAGAAAATATTACAGTAAACCATAGTATTGAAGCTACTTTATACCATTGACACGATAAACTTGAAGCGGCTTATTCCCAGGGAACCCTTTTCTAGGAACCGTATCGTAACGAAAACAATAGCTGCAATAAATAACTAGCATAATAAAACCCACAAGTGGTTAGTTTGAGTCCATAATGAGTCATTGAAGTTAGTTGTTTGACTTTCTACAGCTCAACTCTTGTCGGAAAAATACGAAGAAGAATCAGAAACAGTACATGATAAATGATGCGACCCTAAAGTTCCAACTTTCATATCTTGAATGATAAAACTATATAGTAATTATCATGACAGGCTTTGCAAGGATTGGGTTTTATTTTGTAGAGCTAGTGTGTCTTATGTAAGCTTTTGGTTCTTTTCAAAAAGAAAAAAGAGTGGAAAAAAGTACTCATGTCTTTATATAATGCATACTTTACATATTGATGTGACTTGTTCAAAAGCTACACCAAACTTCATACATAAAATTACTTGAACTGGTGCTGATGGCTGCAGACGGCACTCTAGCTGTGTTCTCGTCACCATGGAAACAGGACTGTACGCCTATAGCAGTTTAAACTCAATAGTTTGGTCGATTGGACATGAAGTTCTCCCACCTCCCCAAATGTGTTAAATGTAAACAAAATACACTGACACAACATTAAGTTTCAGAGCTAATGACGAAGAAACTCAAGTGACTTTAATGAAATTTTTCTTTTCCGACTTTTCTTTCCCTTCCCAGTGCCAAATGTAAGATAGCTTTCGTACGTGTTAATGGTAGTTGGACGACATCCACTTCTCTGTGTCCAACTGCAGGCTCTTATTTTAGACTTTTATACTGCACCACGAGGCTGTTAGATGTAGGCTGAGCTGTTTGAGGGTCATGACCTTCTCGATGCCTCACTAGATATTTATATTACTCACACTAATGATTAACAAAATGCTATAGTTAGCATCCGTAAGTATTGGACACGATATGAGGGAAGAAAAACAGATGGCCATATCTTTATTGTGTGGTACAACTTACTTTAAAGATTTAAAATGTGTTATGATAAGTATGTTTGTTTCATTTCAGCATCAAAGTTGGAATGAACATAAATGTGTATGTCTGAAGCAAATAATTTATTGCAGACAACAGCAAAGGTAGTGCAATACATTAAATTAATTTCCAGAGATGGGAAATACTGAAAACAGAATGATAAATTGAAGTGTTTTTGGACAAAAAACACCATTCCCATTGTTGCAGTATACTTTTCCCAAGGTTTGTAATGATGAGCCTAGCACAATAAAGACGGTCTCATCTCATTTAAAAACAAATAAAATGAAAAAGTTTTTACATGGTTATTATAAAAGTAACACTAGTTTTTGTAATTTTTTTAAGTATGATGCCAGTATTTTACTTGCCAGTTGTACTTACAGTGGAAAAAAAGCTGCAGCGAGTAAATTGTATGCATCTGTACTCCTGATTTCTATATATTTATGAGCTATGCAAAATAATAACTTGTCGTTAATCGGGATAAAGCAATAATTCTGCACTTTTGTGGTAACTTTTTAAAGTCCATCCACTTGAACCACAACTTTGTTTTAGAACTTTTCTCATATATTACCATAATATCATCTGAATATCATCACCGGTATTCACCTTAAATTGCAGCGGGTGCCACCATGAATTGTGTCCCCAGGCCGCATTGTTGACTTGTTGATGCAAATGAACATTTACACAAATCAATCTACTTCAATCTTGCATTTTAGCGACAAGACTTTCCCCTCCCGCTCGACCGGAAGTGCGATTACAACCAACGGAAGTACCGATCCGGGGCAAAAAGAGGCAAGAGTGGGCGGGGCAAAATAAATTAAATAATCCCCCAAAACATATCAAGTTATTAATTTTGGTCAATGGCGCCCACACCGTGTATACTTTTATTCTAGTACTACTATGTTTAGACCTCCTTCACAGGTTAAACCCACTTGGGCTCCAAAAGGCACATTAACCATTGAGAACAAAGCTGTATCTCTTTCACAACATCTCTGTGTCAGCGTCACATCCTCTGTTGTACTACGGAGTGACAGAACACAACCTGTTCCTCCAATATTCATCCTTGTTTACTTCCCCTGCCTGTGTGATTGCCACAGTACACAGCGCCGAGTAGTAATATCATGCCAGACACCTGTCACATGTCGGCAAAGGCATCTGCTTCTATTTTATGTTCATTATAATCCCATACCTGCCTATTGAACTGTCAGACGAGCCCGCCTCAAGACGCCGTATTTAGTCTTTTTACAGTCACCTGAATAATGGCGTCATTGTAAATCTGCGATGTGAATGAGCCGGTTGTGTTTTACTGAGGTGAAAAGTGTGAGGAAGGTTTTACAAGATTAGCGGATCGGCCATATAATTACAAGAAAGTGGATTGGAAAAGAAAATGAACGACCCACAATGTCATTTATGAAATATTGGTTAATTCAGTGCAAAACACATTTTTCAGCATATTAATATTTAAAATTCAATACAATTTGATTTTCCTACATCAGTTCAGACAAAGTGGATACATTAATGCAGATTGTATTCAATTTGGAGGTCATTGTGCCTCAAAAGAAATGTTGTGTTCTGTCATGTTGTGTGAGTAGGAACATCATGAATAAGATGAAAGGCATTAGTGGCATTAGTCTCACACGTCACATTTTTACCTTTTTGTCGAATATTAGATTTGATTTTTGCGTCTTTGTTTAAGAAGTTCTGTTGCAGTTTGCTTTGATAACTCCACATCAAAAACTACTGCTAATAAAGCATTAGATTTATATAACGCTTTACATAAGTTCACTGCAGTTTCCCAGCACTGTGCATTAGTCCATATTCACTCTTCGTACTCACTAAATAGTCTGCATAAACTCATTGGCTATCCATCGTATAACTAAGGTGCGTTCAAAGGCCAGTGACACAATGGCAGCATGCAATGTCCCTGTGATTCAACTTTCAACCATTGTTTTGCCTCGTGTCTAACCATTTTTGTTCACGTTCAGTTATTAACGCTAAAGATGGCAACAATTATAGTAATTTTACAGTTTTTACGCATCGCTTTGACTATTACTGTTATTATTGACTCTAGAAGTACTAAGTCAGACACCAGAGTAAAAATATTAGGGCTGTACAATATGAGGAATTAGATATGAGGTAAGGTTTTCCAGTGCTTTTTTAGTTTTAAAATTTTGTATACATTTGCAAAGAATTCAAACAACCTTTCATGTTGTCATTACAGTGTATTGTTTATAGAATGTTGAGGCAGATAATGAATTTAATCAATTTTGGAATAAGGCAGTAACATAACAAAATGTCGAAAAAGTTCAGAATAATATATTACGATGACTATATTATTAGAATATTTCAACATACAGTAAGCATACTTTATGTTCACAAAAACTAAACAAAAATCATTAAAGTCTTGCAGTTTACAGCAATGTTTTCGAAAGCCAAATGCATTTAACTAGAATCCTCGACAAAATCCTCTCGACCTCATTTTCATTGATGATATCTGTAGAAGATGGTATCGAAAAGAAAAATACATGTTGACATGTTTTCAAAATGGAGATATTTTCAATAGGCAACTGCGACTCTCAAAATAACAACCTTTTTTTCCAGTATAGATATTAACTAACACTGCGATGACAGTACTTTTTCGATACATTGTGAAGCGCTAGAATATCTTGTTAAATGACAACAGCAAACACACATCTGTTTGTGAAGTGGACAGTCTGAAGGAGAGACAAGGACACAGCTGACAAGGAATCACCTCAAACCCCAATTGATTTCTGTGAGTGAAGCAGAACTAAACTCCGGACACCTGTTGACCTCTCCTGATGGAAAAATGTCAAGGGACGAGAAAACAGGAGAGAGAGAAAGCGCAGAGCCTGTAGGTGAATGTCATTTTTGCAAAAAGACGACTAACTGTGTCTTTTTGAGGTGCACCACTGGCCCACTTCCACTCAGGGACGACTCCTACGCTCACAGACATGTGTAAACTTGTGAACTCCGCTCGTCTACTCGAGCACTAATGAGGAGACAGCTCAGCCTTGAGACCCGACTTCAACATATTTAAATTCAGGATTCTTGCCATTGAAATATCATAGTTTGAAGGAGTCAAGATGTTAGGGTTAAAACGAGAAGTTGACATATAAAGTAAGAAATGGTGAACATTTAGAGATGAGACTGATGGCTTGATGGATGTAGTGAGTGTAGACATTAAATTTTTTGTTGAGAAAATTTTTTATGTGTTTTAAGATGGCAACCAACAAAATAACGGTTAGCCTTGCCACCTCCAGACAATGGATTTGAGGGTCAAATATTCACATTGCTATTTCTCTCGATCATATTCTTCATTTGTTTCTGTAGCTCCCACTCATCCAAAGATATGCATGTAGTTAAGTGGTTTGGAACCTTTTCTGTCATAAGTTACCCCGTGAAGCATCATGCGCCGGTGTTTCTTTTGTAATTATACATCCATTTACTTGTTTTGCCTATTTTATTGTCTTGTTTTAAAGGACAAATAGTATGCATCATTTGTATTTTTTGTTTTTTTTTACAAAAACAAAGCATTTTCCACATCAGGAATTGATTTTGGCTCCATCTACTGGCTGCAGGGGAGATAAACAAATACTAGCTTTCCTCTGGCATGCCAATGTGATTTGACAGCAGAAATGGTCTGAACAAGTCTGCCGATGATTTATGGACTTAAAAACAGCACAGAAGATCTGGGAGCTTTTCTAATATAATCTGTACAAATCTGTGAAATTCAGAATGGAGTGTTTTTGACACTCGGAGGTGAGAGGACTTTCTAAACAGGATTTGTCAAACTAGCATGAATGAAGCTAAATAGAGAATGATGGTATAACGTGGTAAAAAGCTCAAAAAAGTAAATTTAGCAAAATATGTGTCCTTAAATGAAAGGCATGCCCAATGTATCCCACAGAAAGAATCTGAAATGTAGTACAAAGAACATTTTATATTCAAATACTATTGGATTCCGCACACCTTTGTGTTAGTTGAATACATTTTGCCGTGCCATTACAGCATTCATAGTCAAAAACAGCAGTAACTCGAGTAAGGGTCAAACCTCATCTACCAACAGAGTGAATTGACGCAAACGGCCTCAATATGCAGACTGACAGAATGAATAGCTTTTGTGGTAACTCTGGATCTGTAGACTCTGTTAAGAATTACAGTCAGGTCTGTATTTTTTTTTGTTCATTGATTGATTTTAGTAATAAACCCATTGCTTATCTTTCAGTTAACATAACAAACGTGTTGATAATTCCTCCTTAATCGTAGCATCACATGATCAGAGCGCACTTTCTTCAGTGAATGCCTCTTCCTTAGTGAGTGTCGGCTGTATCTGTGCGCCCATAATGACTTTCTCCTTGGGAAGAGCATTGCAGGTTATGATGATGCAGCACTCCGTATACAAAGAACTGGGATATTTTTGGATCTGTTACCGTCAACAACCTTAAGCATTTCTGCCACTTCTGAAAGGCTCTAAGATCTCATAATTTGCTCATATGTTTGTCTCTTGGAGAAAATACACAGCTTTACAGGTATAATGGATGTGGTATACAGCTTCAATATTAGATTTTTGTTCAGAAATACAATGAGAAACTGAGCAACAGCAAAACTAACTTTGTGCAAAATAGTGAGGCATGAAATGTTTTGTAATGTAGAATTCAAATTTGGAAGCTGTGTGGTGTGTGGTGAGCCAAGCAATTATGTCTTTTTGGTCTGGATCCAGATTCCTGCTTAGATTCAGAGGTTTGAACCAAGGAAACATTATTCATTCAGAGAAAAATGATTAGTTTATGATGTCTTCACTAACATGAGGTGGAAACGTTTTTGAAGGTCAATCTTGAACTAAGAAATGAGAAGAACTATTTTATGAGCTATATTTCATTGGCGCAAACATTTTATTATAATTTTTATTTTTAGTCGTTTGCTGTAGTACATTTTATTTCCTTTTTAAGTCCCTAACCCTAATTTTTTGAAGAGTAGTTTTCTGGTACAATGTTGCTCCTAATTGCGTAATGTATTGATTGCAGTAACTACTTTCCCCACCTCTGTGAAAATGATTTAGAATACCTTATGGTACTATACTTTTGTCTCTTCGAAGTCTTCTTTGAAAACCTTAGGCTTTTTCACGAGACTATATATTGTACCATATTCCATCTTATCCTAGCTCTTCCCTCACAAGTCATCCATCTCTTCCGTATGTTCTTTTTGCGGCCTTCTCCAGAGCCGTGACTGTGGCTGCCCTGATGATTTATTAACTCGTGCTATTTGATGAAGCTCTCCTATAGAACACTACTTGATAGAGTCTTGGAGCAATGGAAACAATTTCGAGCCAACTTCACACATAATTAGGCACTTTAGCTGGCGGTCTTGATTTTGAAATTAGCTGAGCTTGGAGCATACGTACTTCTACCTCACAGACCCATTGGTAATAATGAATTAAGGGTGTCTGCTACAGTAATATATGTGTTATAAGTGCTTTTTTCTTTTTTTTTTGTTCTTCATTTGGAATGTTTCGTATATTCCCTTTGAGCAGTCCAAGAATATATTTTCTGACAAGCAGGCTCAGTTGCAGATATCCAGTTGAATCCATGGATTTTCTGTAAAACCTAGTGGTTATAATCCTGCAATTAATCTTATTTGGATTTCAGTCATTTGTTAATACAGTCCCATTAGGTGACAGATTTAGCCTCAAAAAGAACATGAGAAAGATAATTAAATGTTGGGATTAAAGGAAATGCTAGAAGTGAAGTTTAATAAATTCATTATCCAGTTCATTCCACACTTTAACCTATTTTAAATATGATAAGGGTTAAGGTTAGTATTAAAACCCTAATTAACTTCAGAATGCTGCTAAATCCTGTCCAAAGTGTGGTCCTTGGTGGCATTGTATTTTTTACACTATATTTTATTACCGGTAATTAGCATAATTATTAAATTTGAGTTGAATTTATGATCAGCTTGGTTTGGATAAAATGGTGTTTCTTTTGAATGGAAAGTCCCGTCTATTGGTGGCGTTTCAAATCTGAATCTCACCAAGAATAAAATTCAATGAAAAATCCTCAAGTATAACCAAAATAATCTGTACCATCCGTGCCACGCAAGAACAGTACAATGATACATTTTAGTAGGTCAACATGCATAAAAGAACACAATTAGAATATCAAGGAACTTTCTCAAAACAAAACAGCTTTGAAAATGTTAATGTAAAACATAATGTAGTCATAGTTGAACGCATTAATTGCACATCATCCATCCAGTACAATGTAAACAATAGCTGTACAGTTCAGCAATACACGCCGTTGAGTCAGGAACTCCATTTTCTTTTTCATAATTATTCCATTAGCCCTGTAATTTCATTAAACCAGGCTTTGCTAAAAAGGAGAAGGCACCGACTGCCAGAGGTAATTAAAAGATAAGGTGAAGCGTACAGCCGCGTGCCCGGTCGAGCTGCATTAAGACATTTAGCTTGTACAGAGCAGCAGTTTTGTTCGGCTCTGACACGAACAACTGAAGCACACAGGGAGGGGCTCCACCTGCTGGCACGGGGACATATGAAACGTGACAGGTGCACAGTGCTTGTCAACTGGAATACGTCATACAGTATAAACAAGCTCTGTAGTAAGACTAAATAGCATTCCAAAGGTGCACAATGTAGCTTTTCCACTTGTCTCCAGGGATATGTTATTGTTTTGTTGCATATTCCACAGTGTGACATTTAACGTGCATATAACAAGTTTGATTACAGATTTCTCTAAAACATTGTGAAACTGATTATATTTAAGACTACAAAAAGTGTTAAAAGGGTTTGACGTTTCTAATTGTACTTCCTAGTTGGACATGAGCAGCAGATGTGACATAGGCAGCGGTAAATCCACAACTATTACTAAGCAACCATACTGTAAACAAGGGCCAAAATCCCACTATATTAACACACTAGTTATGATTTGACACATAATGATATACGATAACACCTTTATTTTGTTAAAGGATTGTTCAAACGGTCAAAAAACGTCAGCTGTGTGTAATTTTTCAGTGCATTTTCAATGGCGTCGCTTTATGATGACCTCATAGAGGGATTTTTCTAATTTTCTTCAATCTGCAACTTTCATTCATAAATTTTATTTATTTATACAGGGAAACCCCAATGAGAAAAGTTCTCTTTTTCATGGGTACGCTGTCAAAACACAACACAAAATAAACAACAAACACATGATACTTAAACACAAATAAAACTTTCAATAAAATTGACCAATGCATAAAAACACATTTATACATATACTATGAGATAAAATTATATAAAACAAGTGCATCGGCACTGCGGGTAGTCCTTGACCATTTCTTTAAAATCATGAAAAGGAATAAAATGATTTAATTTAAAAAGTCTCTGGGTTTTGTTCCACAGGAGGGAGCAAAGTGTCTGAAAGCCTTTTTTCCTGTCTCTGTGTTGACACGATGGGATTGTAAGATAAAAATGTCCTGAGACCTCAAACGGTGAATACCTGATCTGATGTGCAATAAACTTGATAAATAATCAGGCAAAATGCCAACTAGAGCTTTATCACAAACAAAAGGCAGTGCTGTTCTCTTCTTGCATCCAATGATTGCCATTCTACTTTAGAATATAATTCACAGTGGTGAGTTCTGTATCCTTCTCCTGTAATAAACCTTAGAGCTGAATGAAAAATTGAGTTGCTTTAAGATTATTTTTCAGCTCTTTTTCGTATGTGTTTGTTGAAGGAGAGTTTATCATCGATCCAAATGCCCAAGTATTTGTAATGGGTGACTTGTTCAATCACACTACCATCAAGAGCGAGAATAGATATATTTTATGGGTCACTAGAGTATCTTTTGGAGAACAACATACAGTTGGTTTTATTTGAATTCATTAATAATTTTAAATGAACACAGTTGTGTTGGATGGAGGGGAAATCCTCTTGAATATTTTGAATCACTTGTGCACAAGAAGGTGCCTTAGCATACAGAATTGCAACATCTGAATACAAATGTATGCAACTACTGTGTTTTAGATTATGCCCAATTGAGTTTATATAAATTGTAAATAACAGTGGCCCAAGGACAGAGCCTTGAGAAACACCTTTTATTAAGGTAAGAAAATTCTGAGCGAAAGCCATCAGACGATCCAAGAGAATACAGTGTTCTACAGAATCAAAGGCCTTTGACAAATCAACAAAAACAGCAGCACATTCTTCATGATTATCCAATGCAATGGCAATATAATGTATAACTTTGGTAGCAGCTGTGATAGTGCTATGCCCTGGTCTAAAGCCAGACTAGTAGCTGTTTAAAATGGAATATTTGGTGAAGAAAGCACACACCTGGTTACTTTTTAGCTTCTCCGAGAGTTTTGCTAGACAGGATAGTTTTGAGATTGGACAGAAATTATTCAAATCATTTGCCTCCTTTGTACAAAGGGAGAACAAAAGCAGTTTTCCATAGTAATGGGATACTTTCAGTGTGAATTGTGAGATCAAAAACATGACTGGTCTAGTAATAATTAGATAAACATGAGACACTTTAACTTGCATCTAGCCATCAGAAGAAACTAACATACACTTTTACTGTGAGCAGGGTCAGTATGAGCAGAACTGAATTTTTGTCAAATTGAATAAAGTTCACAAATATTGGTCGCTCACTATGGCAACAATGTATGGTGGACAAAGCTGTAAATTTTTGTATATTTCAAACTAGATGTGAAAACACAACACTTCGCTGCTATTTAACCTGAGCAAAGAGAACATTTACAGGGAAACATCAAGGCCAACAGACTTTCGTGTAATATTTTATGTGTTTGGTGATTACTGCAGGTGCAATTGTTTACATGTTTCTATCTGAAAATAAGCGTTATGAACCTTTATTTGCAGACTTTATTCAACCTAAATGAATGGCAAACTAAGGTTAAAACTGACAGATAACATTTTAATCTGTTTCTGCATTTAAAATCAATTTAATTAGCATGATTGACGCACATTCTGTAAATGAGTCTAATTGGGAAATTAGAGGCGTCATGTCTCAACAGTAACCTGGCCTGGTGGCATGACTTGCTTGTCTCTGTTGAGATAAATACCGTATGTTTAATGCCATGGTGTAGCATTACCGGTTAGGGGTGGGCAATATTAACAAAAATGAAGATCTCCATACTTTTTTGAGTATCTTGATCATGATATTCAGTCATAATTACTATATTAGTCCTGGTTTTATCCCAGGTTTAGTCCTGTTTTAGTCCAGTTTCTTTTCTTTCTTTTCCTAGTTTAGTTCGGTTTTAGTCTTGCTTGAAATGTGTTAATGTCTTTGAATGTGTTAGTTGAGGTTTAAGTATGCGAGTAAGTATTCAAGTAAGTGAATGAACTGTAAAATTACAAACAAAAATTAAGAAATACCATTTTATACACTTTTCTTTTTATTTCTGCATTTTTAACTACAAGCAATATGCACAATAGTAAAATTGTGCATATCTTCAAAACAACACAATATTATACATTTTTAGCTATATTGCCCAACTCTACTCCTGGTAAAATAATAACAAGGTAAGTGGCGATTCACTTCAAAATTACATAATGCACCTTTAAATTGGTTAAAGCTATTGCAAATACCACTTTCATTTCCTGCTTTTGTCTCCTCAGCTGTGAGTGGGCGTTGGAACAGATCAGCCATTAAAGCATTACAAATATGAGGATGCTTTTGGCTGCGCTCCTGTTTTTGTGTTTGACCCTCAAGCATATTAAAGAAACATACTGTATCGTTAAAAGTCATCCCTTATTCATTGTTGATTCATTATTTAGAGCAGCCCAGCTGTCAGAAGGCATCAGCAGGCTTTATCTTCACTTGAAGATGTCATGGGAGCGCTCCTAACTGAGAAGCGCTTAACACGTATTTGTTTAGATGGGTTTTGTTAACATGTGGGGAAATGAGAAAACATTTGAGAGAGAGGAGTTTTCCATCTGTCTTGAAATAACAAAACAAATCATTATTATTATCATTTCTTTTATTTGGTCAGGACAGTTCATGTAAATGAACATGCCGGATTGTAGCCATGGGTTTCATCTGCTGTTAACATTCACGCTCATAAACACACTTTCATACACCAGCATACTTGGCACACACTGGAGGCAAGGTGGGTGAAGTGTCTTGCCCAAGGACACGACAACAGTCTGCACTACTGCCCCCCTGTGGCACCTGGCATTCAGAGATCAGACAAGATCGATCATTAACAAGTTGGTCTGGCCCCTCATAAAGGGTATTATGGTAAATAAACAATAATGGTTTTAATTAGTTGCACTTTTTTATTTTGTGTATGTTTTTTTACAATAAAGAACACAGAACAGAAACAATACACACAGAGAGGGTAGACAATTATGTTACATAGTCCTGGGGCAGTTTTTGCCATATATTTTCTCGTAATGAAAGGTATTTACTTATTGTATCCATGGCATGAGTTTTGAGGCCCAAATACATAGTTCTGAATCAAGCGGAACACCAATACTGAATGTCCAAATGTCCCAAATTAGTCATCATATCATTCAACAAGCAATTGCAAAACAGGTATTTTATTTTAGTATCTTGGCTCTACTGGCTATTCCTCATACCAGTTTTGTTTTTAACTATTATTCTTTTTTATGTATTATGATTCTCATCAATCTTATTATCACTCTTTTGTAATTATTCTGTGATTTAGGTTGCATTTGTCGAGTTTCATAACTCTTGCAGTGACACCACGGCGCACATTGCCGTGTCTACTCCACCCCGCAGCTGCAGCTTGGATGAGACGCATAAAAGTGAAAAGATTAGTGCAGAAAGGATCAACTTCATCAGTTAATTAAACTCTATTGCGGCTTGATGAGCAATTAATCAAGTCAGCATGCACCGTGTCAGGCGTACCCAGCTCCATGTGCATTATATAGTCCCAGGGGCGGCCCAGCAGGAGCAGCACTCACCACCAGAGACGTCGTAAACTGTATAAAGACCCTATAGGCTGTAATGGAGTTGATTTATGTAAGCAGCTATCAATCACTGCCTTGACATAAGCCCGCTTCCTATTACACTTCAGGATTAGATGCCTCGAAGTGCCCAAGAAACTGCTCTGAGATTGAATTTCAGGAATTATTATTTAGGGGGAAATAAAATTGGCGTTTGAAGGCGAACACTAGCTCGCCGCGCTCTTCTCTGCAATAACAGTCTAACAGCATTAGTGAGAGACAAACATGAAGCTTGTCAAAATAGAAATTGTGTTTTCAGAGCTTGTCTCGTATCTCTCATCTGACACAAGTCGCAGTAATCTAATGGTGCTGTTTTTGTTCTCATCTGGTAGCCTTTCATCTGCATCCTGCTGTATTGAAACGCTTAGAAGACCTGTTCTCTTCGTGCTATAGTAATTGGAGTTGGCACTTTGCGCTAAATGCACTAAATGTATTAATGAGAGCATGGGGAACATTGGAAGTCAATTCAAGGAGGTTATTAAAAGTAGAGTTTTAATTGGGTCTTGCTAATGATTTTTTTTTATTTCTTTTGCAAAACCAATTGGAGTAAAAAAGTTTCAGAACATGATGAAAGTGTTGAGTTTTTGATAGTCCTTGGAGAAAGAAATCTGTGTAGCATTGCCATCCCAGCTGCTCCTCTGGTGAATTGTGAATGCAGTGAATATGATGGAGCGCAGTGGTGTGGCAGTGAGGTGGTTGCATATTTTTAGTGTGTGTGTGTGTGTGTGTGTGTGTGGAGTTGTGGAGGAGAGGAGCAAATCTCTGCTAATGACTGAGATTATACAAGGTTTTACCACGCCAAAGTCTCGACTCATCCTCCTCTAGAGCAGAGCCGGGTCGACTGCTTGTGCTATTTTGTCAACCCAATTTAGAATGATCTTGTTAAGTTTGTTTATTTGAGCAATATCAGAAATGAGGCAATAAGAAATGTGCTGCTCAATTTGAAAGTAAATAAAATATTCCTTCACTGGATCCTTCCTTTTAAAATAGAGTATATGTAAACTTCTTAAACCAATACATTGTAACATAGGCTAACAAATATAGACATACTAATAAGTGCATGTCACCATGGAGATGTTTGTGTGATACCAAGAGCGTTCTACATCATGGATTCAGAGAAGGAAAGTTGCCTGGAAAGTCCAAAATTATATTATATTAGCTCTGTATTTTAAACAGATCAATAACCGTTTTCATCTCCTCGAGTTGCATGCATGGCCCATCCGTATCAAAACAAATATGGCTGCTTGGCTGAAGAGAATAAAATATAATTAAAAAACATTGCAGATATCTGCAGAATCAATGAGCAAAGCATAAAACGCTGTTTCTCTAAGGTGATAGAAGTATGATTTTGTTCCAAAGGGTGGTGACCAATTAGTTCCTCTGAGTATCTGAACTAAACAAACCTCATCGCACGGTTCTGTTTGAGTTTGACTCGAGGTGTGCCAGAGGGAATGGTGACCAGACTCACTCTTCATAAAGAATTGTGTGTATTTTGGATCCCAGGCAAGAACATTCAAGGCAAAGCAATAATATCTCCATGGAAACAAGCGGGTGGCAGACCGTCCACCGGAGAAGTTACACCTTTAATTCATCAGTACCTGGCGAAAATCCACATGCTTCATTGTACACAGCATTTTCTGCACATTTAACTACAGTTTTGAATTCCAGACTCTGGCTAATGTTGCCCTTTAAAAAGAGCACAGCGAGAGTCTACTTTCACTGTTTTGGCCTGGTCCTTGTGCCTGTGAGCACTCACTAAATTGTGTTCGCATTATATAACCGGCTGAAATTACATTACAAAGCATACAATTGTCCCACTTTTGGTAGTGCACTGTGACATGTTACAAATGGTTTTAATTGCACTTTAGCTGGTGGCTCTGGGGGGGACAGCTTCTTCCTCCACACTTTAAAGCAGTGTTGTGTGTGTCTTGGGGCTGTGTGCGTATGGAGACTTAGATGGAGATGCAGAGCAGTATTGGCCTTGCTGCTGACTGGATAATGACATGCACAGCGCTGCTACAGTAAGTTGAGCCTCCACCAGATGCTCCTCTCTCTGCAGCTCAAAGAGACACTGCACCAGGCCTGGATTAGACCAAAGGAGCCAGGGAATAAAACAGATTATCAAAACCAGGCCATGGTATAGGGGATATATAGGTAGAAATTATTGAAGGGAACCAGATATTGTGCCATGTGAAATTTGTTCATTGACAATGGTAATAAAACTTTTTCTGATTCTAAAATGGTAACTATCATTATGTATGCACCATTAAAATACTTGAACAATATTAATCGGTATAATCCCTCATTTATCCAGGAGAAAAATATTCAGTTGTAGTCATCTGAATACTGTTTTAGAAAAAACAAGATGTCTCAATTTTCATCCAAAAGTCACTCTCAATCTGTGAACCTAGCTCAAAGGCTAAGAGGAAGGAGGAAAAACATGTCTGGAATGCACTTTGAGCTTGTGGTTACACCGCTTGGGCTCTTAACAAAGTTAAAAGAGCCAAAAAAACAGAACAAAAGGGAAACAGAACCAAGAAGGAATGGAATTTCTATTCCTTATGTGTCTGGACTGTCTGGAAAGATTTTTAGACAGCACAACTTTTGTGCATTTTCATCTTAAAGCCACAAACAACTCAAGATAGTTAGGTGAAGATTACAACGCTACAACTGAATCTTTTTCTACGACTTAAACATTATCTTTATTCCTTGTGACCTTAATGACTATCTCTATCACACACATTTCTACACTTAGATTAATACAATTCTGTCTTTGGCTAACACTTCACAGACACAATCAAAATGTGGCTACACCAGTTGTACATTGTTTGCTCTTGTTTGAATGTTTTGCAAGGAAGCCAGGGAAATGGAGGTATAACTTTCTAGAGATAACTGATTGTGTATTATAATGTACACTTCTTATTATTAGTAGAGTAGATAATATATCCTAGATGCGAGCATACCTATTTTAAGTATTCATCCCTCCTCAGATTCATTTTTTGACACGGTATAATGAATGCAGTCTTCACAGTTCTTTAACGAGTCAGTTTCACACACACCAGTCATGTGCTCCTCTCACTCAAATCTGAAGATATTTCGTGAAGTTAGATGGAAAGGAAACGTGTTGGAAGTATTTTTGAATGCACAGCCCAAACCAGCACACATGGTAGTTCAGCTTGTGTTTGATTGTTCATTTAACACATGGATGTGGATGTATGTGTTCAGGGAAGTGTCCAGATGGCAGAAGCACACAGCAGCCATTGACTACAAGCCTAAAGAGGGTAGCATTGGGCCAAACATTCTCATGCATTCACTGCACATGTTACAAAATTATACACATTATAGCTGTTTTTGCCAGTGTAACACCTATAAAATAAAACATCTATTGTCATATAGTTTACTTTGTATACCCTTTCAATAGCACCATTGGGTAGAGTTTAAATGAAATTGTCCAAGTGAGAGTACTGTTACTTCAAAATCATATTACTCAAGTAGAAGTACAAAGTAGTGGTTGAAAAATTTACTTGAGTATGAGTTAAAAAAAAGTATTGGTATTTTGGGAAACGAAAAGTTAAAAAGTTGGGAAAGACAAGTTAATATGCAACTTTTGTCACTTGTAGACCTACTCACAGTGAGAAGAGTCATCAAAACATTTACTCAATTACGACTGTCAAATATATCGAGTATAGGAGTAAAAATCTGGTGTCTGAAAACTACTCTAATAAAAAGTTGCTCAAGTACCTGTGCAACTTTTATACTCAAAGATAGTTAGCCATTTTTAAACAGGCAATCAGAGCCCTCTAACAGCAGTGTGCCAGTGGATTTAATTTCATAATACAACCTAATGACACCACAAAGTCTAATTTGTGCAGATGGCAGCATAGTGCCACTCAAATGCTTCAGTCAATAGCATAATAATAGCATGTTCCAAATTAATATCGGCTATTGCTGTAAATGCACCTTTCCCAGCAGGACAAAAACATTGCGCTGAAATGTGGCTGGGGTCCAGGCTGCAGTGAGTGGCCATATGGTTCTTTTCTTAAAACTGGCAGTCCACTATAAAAAGGCACAGGCCGTTAATGGAGAGAAAAGTACTGCCTACTCCCATAGTTTATGAACAAACTTTCTTTAATTCAATTACGGTTATTGTATTAGGACGGCCAGGCACTCGTATAGCAGTACGCATCCCTTTACCCTGTACAACATGATTTGAATGGCTATGCTTCCCAGAAGGACTCTCTAAATATTTAATTAGCAGCACTAAAGAAAGGACTCACAAATATGCTTTACAAATAGCGTAAATAGTAGAGAACGACTTGTGTTGAATGTAAAAAGTTGTGATCAAATGCAAAGTGGCCGATTTGTCATTATAGAAGAGATAGCATAAGTAGTGCTGTTATTGCTGCTGCTATTACACATTTGAGCTTGCAAATCGCCTTTCTGCACAAAATGTTTAGTTTTTTCCCGCAAAGTGTTAGTAATCAACAGCAAAACGATGTTCTTGAATCAGACAAAACTGTTAGATTGAATGTGTCCTTACTCATCTCTCTCTCGCTCTGTTTTCTTGTGTCTTTCAGGAAAAAGGAAACATTGCAGTTGTATTTAACGTGGGCACAGACGACATAAACATTGAGGAGACGGCTAAGTTTGTAAATGATGGAAAGTACCATATAGTGAAGTTTACCAGGAGTGGTGGTAATGCCACTCTGCAGGTGGATGACCTGCCAGTCATAGAGCGCTACCCCACAGGTGAGTGAGCCAGCTTTCACTGCAACTGCTCATTATTACGACTATGAATGTTTCCGTAATTAAGTATTAGGAGGTCTGTTCTTAATGATGTAATTCATACTTTCATCTGTTCCCAGCTGCAAGAACGAACCTCTGCCTGTAATTCAGAAACAATTTACACCAAGTACTAATATTAAAGAAGATGGTCTTTTAAAGTGCTGTCATTAATGATCAAATAAGTAATTTCAGCCCTATAGCCTTTGGGTTTGGCAACAGGATCTATGCTGGCCTATAATAATAATAATATTAATTCATCAGACTTATAGAGAGCTTTTTTGACACTCAAAGATGCTTTACATGCAAAGAAAAGACAAACAGGTGAGGGGTAACCAGGACCGGTGAGTTTTAAGCTACACTGTTCTGGCCAAAATAAATCAATAACAAATGAAAAGAGAAAATGTGCCTAAACATAAATCCATGTCTCTATCCAACCAAATCAGACCTTAAGCAGGGATATACTTTAAAGATCCAAATTGAGCTTAGCTGAGACTAAGAGTTTATTTCCAGTTAAAGTGTGAACTAAAATTGAAATAAATTTGGAGTAAAACAGACATGATTCACATACTCAGCCAACCCCCTAAACAGTTCATTCCCATATCAGTATGCCCAAGTCTATTTAAGTAATGGCTGCTACCTTAAAAGCTCAATATCCAGGCAAATATATGTAAAAATGGCATCCTCCCACATGTCCACATTATACCTCCCATATACATAAATAACCCTCCTACGGCATGTGCTTACTGGAAGTCAATCAATAGACTATTTACAGCCAAATTACCACTTTTATTGTGGCAAGTAATTGTGTTCCCGTTCAATATTTATCTCTATGTCGATACTAGAGCTTGATTGAAACAAAGCAAAACAGATAGAGAGGCTGCAATAACAAAAGACAAATTAATTTTTGGCCAACTCAATATTAATCACCATTTGATACGAGGCTTACATTTTGACTGTGTCCGTTGGTTTATTTAACACATTCAATATTATGGTGTGAATTTGGTCAATGCTGTTAATGTCAAGTGTAAGTACTTTGTTTACACTTGTTTTAGTGCCGAGGACATTGTGTACTGTGCAGCTGGAAACAGAAGACTTTAATGTTATGTTTCTATAGAGATTAATGATACGTTTACTATAATCTTTCTATGCTACTTTCTACTACTGCTACTGCTGTTCTCTTCAGGTGTTGATAAACGCTGTGATGGTTCAAAGAGGTCTATTTCAATCACATTTCATCAATTAGGTGTAACGTTTTGACCACTGCCACTTCAAATCATCATAGTACGCTGCATAAAGTTTTAGCA
The DNA here is from genome assembly GCA_015082035.1 of Chaenogobius annularis. Lineage (NCBI taxonomy): Eukaryota > Metazoa > Chordata > Actinopteri > Gobiiformes > Gobiidae > Chaenogobius > Chaenogobius annularis. Next base: position 1,945,692 of record BJKM01000008.1, on the reverse strand, counting down.
AAAAAGTCAAAAAGAAATTTAAGCAAGTTTTACGAGAACCAAATTGTGCTGGAAATACAAATGTGTCAGAATCATCTCCAAAAACATGTGTACATAATATATCCACTATAATACAAGTGGGAATAATGTTATGTCTGAGTGGTGGGTTGTAAAATATTGTAAAAAATAATAATATAAGCATAAAAATAACCACTGGAGAAACTCGACTCGACTCAACACGCTCGGCTCCTTTCACATTTGGTGGCCTTTTTAGCCCTGACCAGTGCATTCACTCAGACATATGAAAGGAGGTTTTATAGGACTGGACTCCACCTCACAGCTCGCCCCAGGTGAAAACAAGATGCTAATGGCTTCTGACATGTTGTGGATAAGGCAAGAAGCATAGCAGGGTTAAACGCTCCCATCACACACTCCCCAGTCCATACATATCCAAGAGATAAGCAACGAGTGAATGATTTCCCCAGATTAGATTTGGATTTAAAAGCAGTATTTAAAGCTTTTATATATTATTAACTCTACAACTGTATCCCAAGACCTAAACCAAATGAAATAATTTACAAAACGGTGCTAATATATGTAAACGACTCATTTTGGCCATGAACAATGATGGAAAATTTTGAGCAAAGGGAAGTTCAGTGCATTTAACGAATAACAGATACTCCTTACTGTAAAAACAAGTGTGTTTGTTTTTTAGAGAGATATTTTAGCCAGCCCCTTGCCAGAGCTCTGTCAGAGCAGAAGAAGCTACTTGGATGAGTTGCGAAATGTATTCACAGCTGACAAAATCTTCTTTTGCTAGTAATTCTGCAAAAAGGAAGGGGGAGAAATAAACATGACATTAACGAGTATTTTTTGTCAATTAGTCAGCGATTAATTTTTTATTACTCTACTGGTCAAAAATTTAGGAATTATTTCTACATTGCAACATTTTAAATACATTATCAACCAAATAAAGGTTAAAATATGGTGACTGAAGCCTTCCCGGTAGATAATATTTATGAATCAAGTGTATTATTGATGAAAACCAGAAAGTTTATGAATTGTTATGACATTTTGATAATAATGTTGCCGTCTATGTTTATAAAAAGGTCTTATTTATAAGTGTTTTAGAGTCCAGGTAAAAAAATTTGATCAAACAATTAATTTTTTTATGTTTTTGTCGTCGACTTGTCACGATTAATCATTGAGGCCCAAGACTAAAATAATGAAATCCTCTTCAATGCAGTATTCATTTGCTATAATCCAGTCTCAAGTCCCTATACATGTAAAATATTGCAACCTCGGATAATTAAACACTAAAGTAAATGAGAACGCACCACATTTATTAATGCTTTATTCAAATGAAGGGTGAAGTGTCCCAAGGTGTTACCCAAGAATTAAATCCATCCACCCATCATGCATCAGTGTCAATAGCACGACGCAGGCTAATTACATGTAATCAGGATTATTGCAGTTCGTCCCAGCAGCACATACAGCCATTCTTGTGCGCGCTCGCCTGTGGTTTGATTGGGCTCCATGTCTCCTCTAACGCTCTCATAGCAGCCCTCAGTCGCTCTCAGGCCATTCTCAGATCAACACTGATTATAACAGGACTAGACAGCGCAGATAGATGATGAGTGGAGAGTGTGAGAGACGGGGAAGAACAGAAGAACAGAGTATATGGGAAGGGGGGAGGGGGCCATTCTTCTCAAAGCAAGGAAATAATTGCCTCACCAGGGCCTATATTGCTGCTCTTGTAATCTCATTAAAAGTGTCGTACCACATACTTATGTACCATTAAAAGTCTTTAGCGCGTTTATTAAGATCCCCAGTCAAAACACTGGCTACCCTGCTATTTGTGTCAGTTTTCTATGACACAAAATAGAAAGTGAAGCTCTTCTCTTAAACCTGTCCAATTGTAAAATTTGGTTGTGCTCAATGTTCAACATTCTGGAGTCAACAAAGTAAATATTTGAATTTGTAATAAAATAATGAAGAGGTATATATTTTATTTGTATTTATTATCCTTTATTTAACCAGGTAAAACCCATTGAGATTGAAACCTCTTTTTCAAGGGTGACCAGTTGGACCTGCCGCGATAACATTGCTACAGAATATATCACGATAAACGATATTATTGCAAATACTGTATGTCATTGACGCATTAACCCTAAAGGCATGTACAATGGTTTTAAATAGCAAGAGCGGCAACAAATAAATAGCTCAATGAAACGTAAGTTGATTTAAAGTCATTTTTGCAACAGATGCCTTTATTTGAGTGAACCCTCGAAATTGTCTCTACTTTTTGAAACACATCTTCAAGTGCCCCGATATGCCCACGTACACCAGCTTCAGGGAGAACCTTTTGCTGTTAATTTTTTCAATAGGGCCACTACTACACAAGTTCCAGGAACTACAGTGTAAAAATGCTTATTGTTTCCAAAAAATAAAAATGTAAAATGTAGCCTGACGCCTTGGTGTAATCCTCACCAATACCAAACTGTGCATTGGGGTGGGGGGTTTACCCTTGACAGTGACCAGTTAGCTCTGATAAATTATGCACAATTATTATCCCCTCCAAAAGAAGCCCATGTTTATAACTAAACCCTGTTATTTCATCCTCATTCCTCTTTGGTCTCCTGCAGCACAAAAGGCAAAAAAAATCCAGCCGTTCTCTTGAGCCTGAGCCATTGAAGTAATGCCACCACAATAGCGCTGCCAGACCTGCAGGCTACGTCGCACTATAGCACTGCCGAACATGCACAGCACACAAAGATAATGGCGACGTCCCTGGCCTTATTTTTAACCATTATGAAAACATAGTGCACTTAACCAGCGCTCTCCAACTGTCCGTCCTCCTCTGCCGACCTATATTCCCCCATCTCATCCCCTTTAACCTCTTTTCAGTGTTGACCGCAACCTTTTTCCACCTTCTATTACAATTCAGAGCTTGGTATACCCATAAAAGCTCAAACTAATCTCCTTTTTTGTCTCTGTCCCCCAGACTATTCAGTCTATTGAGCAGAGCGACCATTACTTTCCAAAAAGCATGCTTTCAAAATGTTGCAGGGCCTCTTAGAAGCCAAACCAGGAAAAGAGGGACTGATTAATAAAAATAATAGCACTATTTGTTTGGGAACCACCTCCCAAATCTCCTAGCTCTCCAAAACACTAGGAAAATTAGCATATTTGTGGCGATTCAATGTGGCGGTTGTCTGAGGGCTTGTAACGAGATAAAGCTCCCTTACCTTATCTGAGCACTTTATTAACAAAAAGGAAACAAGCGAGCCCTGGACAGAGCAGGTCGGTTTGGGACAGTCCCGCTGAATGGCCGCTGTCTGGAAGAAGAGATAAGACTTAGCCCCGCCTCCCGCTCCATGAAGGAAACCAATCCGCTCTCGGCAGCAGTCGTAAGAGCCGCTAGCGCTCAGGATGAATGGGATGCTGTGTGGAGGCCCAGGGGAGGCCATTGTTGAGCACTCCACTGTCCCATAGAGTGGATCAATACACGATCAGGGCTTGATTATATCCACACCTAATTAACCTCACTGTAAGGAGAGACTGCTGAGACAAACACGTGAGGACTGGGCTGCACAAGTAGTGTTTCTGATGCCAACAGTTTATTGATGAGAGATATTTGAGCAAAATGGAGATGTCATAAAAGAAAACTATTTAACCAAAAGAAATAAAGGTGGATATATAAGATGGAAAGACCCAAGTAATAAAAAACAAAACTTGTGCAGCATATTTAAGGATAATTTAAGGAGGATAATGTTTTTTCACTCTGCATAATATTTAAAAAAAGTATTGATATTGCAATACTGGCTGGCACAATAATCAAAATAAACCAACAAATTCAAATGCACTAACACCAAGGTTCTTCACCTGACATAAATGTACTGTTTTTTTGTTTTTTTTAAATGCAAATTTTGAAAATGCTAAATTTGTATCAAAATATATTCAAATATTGCTATAATATCGATATGACAGCACTTAGCAGACTTATCATGCAGCACTATTTCTGAAACAAGAAACAACCAATAAACATGCTATGGGCTATTAAAAGTACTATTAAAAGTGGAAATAATTATCTACCAAAGGCTTTAATTGTAAGACCTTCTGCTTGCGAGTGGGTTTGCATGTGACCACAAGTTAAACATGGAAAAGATCCACTCTAATAAAGAAACGTGTAAAAGAATCAAACAGATTTACATTTTGCAGTAAAATATGTAGTTAGGTTTCAACACCCAAATGGTTTGCCCGGACACTATTTTTTAAAAGCTCGTTTATATCTTTACTGACTGTCCTTACTGTCCTACAAACAGCTGGGGGCTAACTGCTCCCTGGAGCCTAGTTTGGCACTGACCTCTGGAAAGGGTTCACAGTCACAGAAAATGATTTAACTTGCGCTCCCCCATGACTGCGAGGATTTGGTATCAAGAAAAAAGAAAACATCTCTTTTCCATTAGGCTGGAATCTGCTGCATCTCTGCTACTGTGGACTTAATGAGAGGAAAGCCAGAGACGTTCACCTCTCAAAAAACAAAAACACGTACATTTTCTAGGTCCGTTTAAGAAAGTCATATTTCCAAATACGCCGCTTGTTTAATTCACTCAAAATGGAGAGTACTACCTTGAGTGATATCGCACAAAAGTAAAGCTGCATTTTCAAACGCAAATGTGGTTGTGTTGTCGGGAGTTATGTAGAGACTGCTAAAAATGATTAGCATTGTTGATTAGCAAACAGGTCAAGCGTAATGGAATCTTCTTACAACAGAAATAGGGCCTGTAAGTGTCTGAAACTTCCCCTGTGCGTGGTAATAGTGCCCACTAAATGTTAATTACGTTTTTAAGTGACTTTGAGCTTTTAGTGCTTACTGTGATGAAGGTCTTTGCCAGTCTGTGTAAAGTCATGAAAAAGCCGTTTAAAAGTCCGGATAGCTGCCCTGACAGCACTGCAGGACGTCAGCTGGCAAAAAACGACACTTTTCAGGCATTTGTGAAACCAATTTTATGTTCATAAAAAGACAAAGTGCAAAAAGTAAACACTGGTTGCTTCCCGTAGAAAAAAATTAAACTGTTGGGAATAAATGTTTGGGAGAAACACAATTAGCACGAAATTGGGTCCACGAAACGAGACAAGACTATATTTGGCCTTAACTTAAAAACAAATTTAGTGTGGTTAAGTTTCAGTTAACAATTTTGGCCTCACAATAGTTTTTAATAATTTTATTTAATATTTTTGCTGCCATTGTAGCACTGATTTTTGGAACTTCAGCTCACCAAGAGGTGCAACTCAGCAGCGTCAACACTTGTCCAAGCCCGTGAAAACATGAAAAAACGAAATCTCACAAGATCATTTTCCACATGGGGACAGTCTTGTGGTCATTTCATCCAGCAAGATCTTCCTAACAATTAATAGTTTTAAAGATTATAGTCCCGACAAAACCAGTGAACAGCTTAATCTAACCCAATGTGCCCCTCTGTAAGCTATTCTTATCCAAATGTGTTCTGACCCGAGTGTAACGTGGACAGAAATGGTTGGTAGAGGTTCAAAAGGTCAAGCTCAAATTCATTTGTAGACCAATTACAACAACCAGCGCTGCCCAAAGCAACATAGAATACTTGAATGTAAGGCAAGGAGTTTTTCAAATGGAGACAATTTGGGTTTTGGGCTGGTTTAGCAAGCACCTTTAAAACTGTCTCTATAATTCAATTTTCAGATCTGCAATAGACTGCACTCTCAGTAAAAAAGTATACCTTAACATCGTAATTTGTGATGTGTGGGGCTACATTCACCCAAGATGTAATTCAGGCTTTCGGAGCGAGTAGTGACTGAATTCTGAACATTAATCTTTCGCATACTTTTATGGTCACTTCGTCACAATGAGCTGCTCGACTCATTTTTTCCCAAACCATATATTTTACAGTAATTCAACAATTCGATTAAAAGTGTATTATTACTTCTAAGGTCATTTCATTAAGCCGGTTGTGCATCCATTACTTCAGACCTCTTCTCTCTTGGACACATCTTCTCCTTTTATCGAAGCTATTCACCTCCAAAAAACCTGGTTAGCGAGCGGATCCTTTATCTGACCCAACTGAATTAATATAGTTGATGGGACAAACATTGTCAATCTGCTGGAAGAATGGGCTGACTGAATTCAATCTGTGCAGACAATGGCAGAGGAGAGCGCTGCGAGACACTTTAGCCTATACTATGTGTGGAGGTGATTGTGCCCCATTAATGCCCAAGAGACTCTCCGATCCATCAGCCAGATTTCAATTGCAACATTTTCAACTTACAAGTATTTTCTTCCTAATAACGTTTCTTATATGTCGACGAAATGTGACCTCTTTTTTCACAACCACAGCTTTTGTCAATGCTACGTGGATGATGTCTACAGTGATTGGATACACTTTGTCTTTTCTCTTAATGTGAATGTATATACTGTGTTCTACTGTTTTATGGCTAATAGTGTGTATCTCTTGTCAATTAAAATGGGGTGGGCATTTGTAATATGATAAATTGTTGCACAAATTATTAAAAGCATAAAATAATACATTTAAATGAATTGTAAAGTTTAGAGGAAGTTAAAAAGGCTTAAAAACAGTGTAAAAACAAATGGGGTGGACATGTATTGGGGAAGATTGGTGACATTAAATTTGATTTTGGTTTGTTGATAACAGCAGGATTAACTTAGAAGAAAGGTTTTAGTCTAGTTATTGTCAATTAATATAGATATAATTTGTTGAATAAAATAAAATAAAAGGATTGAGGTTTGGTAAAATAATGTTTTAGTTAATATTGTTTTTAAATAGATAAACTATACTAAAAGTATGTGGAGTTGTGTAGCATAACCTTTAACCTTTGACCTTACAGATTGTAACCAAGAAATGTCTCTTTAAACTTTAAAGGCAACAATGATAACGAACGCCTGGCGATTGCTAGACAGCGAATCCCATATCGACTTGGTCGAGTAGTTGACGAATGGCTACTCGACAAAGGTAAAATCATTAATTAAAATGTTAATAAAATTAATTTGAACATAAACAAGTTATAGCTTCATTTTGTAAATAATAAAATTAAAATAAATGTACAGTTAAACCTAAAATAAAAAATGATGTATAGAGATAAATGTAGTCTTTGATATAATTCATAATAATGTATTGATTTGATAATTATAGCTGTTTAAATACTTAAGGTTAAAGGGACTGTAATTATTCAAATAAATCTATTTGTCTTAAGTTTTTGATAAAATATTTTTAAATTGTAGTAGTCTTTTGAAGTAAACGTTAAATGATAAATGTAAAAGTTTCACTCTAGACTTTCAGTAGCTATTGTTTCACACACTTAGAAGTGTATGTTTTCTTAAATAGACATAAATAACCACAATATGAATTGGCTTCAGTCCCTTTAACATGATGTAAATCTATGCAGGACTAGAGCAAAGTCTTAAACCTAACTGAGTGCATGCTGTGTTTGAATAATAACGGGCCATATCTTTCACTCAAATGGGAGCCCTCTTCGGATTTGTGTTTTGTTTTTGAAAAGGAGCTCTCATTTCTCATGTGCCCAACCATATCTCACTTATGTTCTTTCTTTTGCTAAATAGATAAATGTTGTTGTGCCTTGCTTAGTCGAACCATCCCTACCTCTGTTTGCATGCGTCCCTCTGTCGATTTCTAAGTGCCATTGTATCTTGATGAGTCTCAAACATGTTTTTATTTCTTGTCTCAACTACAAATTGCCAATTTACTGTCACTTTTCAATGGTGGTTTGTTTTTACTCATTTGTTGCAGTAAATCCCCTTTTACTTTATTTGTTCTATGGCCTTTTTGCACTTCCCCTTGTAGCAAAACTGCATTAATCCTGATTTTGTTTACATTGATACTTCTTAAGCTTTCCATCACAACAATGACAATAAATTGCCAGGTTCTGCCTCTACAACCTGTAATTTATTGCACTCATTAACCACTGGGCAAATAATCTGTCTTTTTTCTGTTGACTAGAAGTGGCTGAGTCCACTCGCTCAATGCCTTTTGTATATATGTAACATTGTTTTCCTACAGGGCGGCAGCTTACCATCTTCAACAGTCAGACCACTATTCAGATCGGAGGCTGGGAGCGCGACCGCAGCAGATCGTTCCAGGGCCAGCTCTCGGGTCTTTACTACAACGGTCTAAAGGTCTTCAACATGGCGGCCGAAGGGGACCCCAACATAAAGATCCAGGGCAGCGTGCGGCTCGTTGGGGAGTCGCCCTCCTCCATCACTCCTCAGTCAAGCACCACGGCCAACCGCTCCGAGACATCCACATCCATCATGGAGATCACTACGACAACCGCATCCAGCCGCAGAGTCAAGCAGACCACGCCCCGAGAGCCACAACAGGTAAAGAAAGATTTGGTCTGATTTTTCACACACAGTTGAGGAACTACAACAACAACAATTGCAGTAGCCATAGCCTCATCCGCATGCGATTTAAAGGGAACATATCATACAAAATGTACTTTTAAAAGCTTCTCGCCATGTGATTCATGCATGCTTGAGTAACCTTTGTTCTTCTGTATTGAAGGCAACGTTGTTTCTACATGCCCTCTGCTCTGTACTTACTTTTGTGATATTTATCATTTATTTTTTATCTGTAATACATGTAGGATGTAGCATTGTCGCACGTCATTTTGTCTATGAAAAAACCAAAACCTGCTGTTCACTGCTTTAATGTTTCCCAATGAGGTGAGTCATTAGCATCAAATAATGTCCACAAGAAGCTCAAATCTCATTTTGTTATTTACATAATTGGATTCACAGCAGGTTACTTTAGTTTGATCAAAGTCAAAATACTCAGCCTAGAACATTGTGGCCATCATTTGTGTGAACATTTTACAATCAGGAGGGAATAAAACTTCATGCAGTAAGCTTCAAATGACTACTTGTTCATGTAATATAAAATGATCATCTCCACTGAAAAATTGCACACCTTACATCAGGGGTGTCAAACTCAAATCCACAGTGGGCCAAAATGTAAAACTTGAACAAAGTCGCGGGCCAGTATTGAACAAATGAACAAATGAAACTTTTAATATTGACCCAAACAAGATTTGCTTTAACATTGAATATGGAACAAGCAACACTTATTACTATACAATATATAACTTAATAGTCAGAAAACAGATATGCAAAATCAAATTTCAAATAAAAAACAACAGCAAGGCATTATTGGATTTGTAGTAGTAACGATGAATGAATCAAGCCCTAGTAGTCATTTGGTATAGCCTCGCGGGCCAAATTTGGCCCACGTGCCAGAGTTTGACACCTATGCCTTACATACATCATTACATCTATATGAAGGCTGTCATGGCGTTGTGAGAGAGTGCATATGCTGACAAATCATACAATAGTAAATATTGATCTGGCAGAATGGTTCTCTCTGAGACGCAGCGTGACTCCTGGACGATTTCAGGAGCGTGTAATGCAGCAGAAATATCAGACAATCCAGTGTAATTATATCCCAGCTCCATGCAGAGTGGTAAATCAGTGCAGGAATCAAGAGACTAACAGAAAGAAAGGGATTTTTAAGATGTCTTTCACACAGTGTTGCATTTTAGTTTAGTTGGAATGATTTATAGCGATTATATTTCAATATTCATATTGTGTTGGATTTAACTTTTCTCCCACCTGCTTGTCTCTATGCTTGTCTTTTATTTTTTGTCAGGAATATTCCACAGTATGGCCGTAAAACATATATGGCTTGCATTTATTCAATTACAGGCATCCTTATTTAAAAAAATAAATGCCTGTAACAAGAACATATTTAGAAGGATATTGATATGTTGCAAATAAAAATATTGCGAAAAACACTAATATTGAAATTATTTTACATCATTGACACAAGAACAGTAAATCTGGAAAATCCCAGTGAACCTTTTCCTAAATGAACAAATCCTAAAAACATAAAATATCACACACACACTTAAAACTACTTCAAAACCAATATATGGTAATTACTCAACTCTCTACAGCTCCTGTAACAGAAGAACAAAAACAAAAAAACATTCTCAACAAGCGTTGTTCCATCTATCATATATTGAGCAATAAGTCTATAGTGATTATCATGGCAGGCATAGCAATAACATCTCCATGGAGACACGCAGGTGGTGAAAAGTTACATAGTGTTCCTTTAAAATGCCCATTATTGCTTACATTTTTAGATTTGTACGTGCAAAATAAATTGGAATTTAGTTGCAGCAGCACTGGCACTATTAAAGCAGCTGTATGTAAGGGTATTACTGCAGAAGGGTTGTTATTGTAATCAAGTAGTACGTAGATTGGTGAACGTAAGAGTAATTGCAATAAGGCCTTCATCAATAATAGTCTCAGCAGTGGTTGTAAAAGTAGCATAAAGTTTGAGAACCAATGTCCTACAATTGTGTAGTCGAAGTCCTGTGCACTCATTCAGAAAGGTCATTGCGCTTTACAATGAACAATGATTACTATGAGTAGCAAAAACATGTGCGATGGGAGATGTGGATGTGTTCAGTTTCATCAGACATGACACTTTCCCCATTGAGAGCGCCCCCTTTAGGACAGAACTGTCTTGGGACACTACACCTAGAAAAGGTCCATTCCGTGCCATGTCCTTTCTACAGCCAGCGTTTTGACCATTGTTCAGTGGTTCCATCTGCCCCTGATAGCCAATGCAATCCCGCCTCTTGCTTTTATGTCCTAAGAGCCTCACATTACAGAGACTGGTACATTTTTTAGTATGGCAGCTCTCTGTGGAATTGAAATGGCACTCAGCATATCTGGGCGAATTGCAGCCTGGTGAAAATGGTCAAGGAAAGGAAAATATAGATCTGGCTATCGAAGTGTAGCTGTATTCAAGCTAATGGGCAATATGGATCCAAGCAAGCCTTTTTCCAAGAAGAAATGGAAGAATAGACAAAGCTTTAGTTGTGAACAGGGATGGGTATTATTCACAAAAATGAACGTCTTAATATTGTTTGAGTATTGTTGTTTGGAGTGAGATATTTATAGGCGATCAAACAGAAGAGGGCTGAAAAGTGCCTTTGTTTTTGTTGAGGTTAATGTAATGTAATATCGGTTCAATGTGACATTCCCTACACAAATCACCTCTTTTTGTTCCATTTTTATTTTCTCATTGGCTATTTTTTCCATATTTGATCACTATTGGCATAAACCTATAACACACCGCATCATTTTGCAAATCTTCAATACAATGTTGACAATATTATCACTAAATTGATATATTGCCTACCAGTTGTGAATGCCACCTCCCACATACATTGCATATTTTGCTAGTATTTACAAAACTTTTGGGTATTTTAAAGTGGGCTAGGAATAAACTGGGTCAAAATTGCAAACAAATATCAATAATAGACTAAATAAAGCTGTTTTTATTCAAATTACAATTAATTAGTTTCAGATTCTTCCAACTTGTTTGACATGTTTTGGCTCCACAAACTACCCGAATAATACTTGAATTGGCTATATACTGCTTGTCTAGATGACCAAGTTTAAATACCATAACATATTTTAATGAGAAAACACCCCCACTATCATAAAGACGGTGCTTAGACGCAGGCTTAATGCATGTCCGACTGTGGAGCACTTACTCCCTACAGAGAAGATGATTATATGGTTATTGTAATGTATTTATTTAATTGGAATGGACGTCGCTGTTACATTGGGCGAACCAGATGCATCGGACGGCTTAAGCTTTTGGGTGACATTACATGACTGTCATTTTCTCGGACCACTGGGTGACCACTCATGCCTTCATAACAGGGATAATATCTCTGAGTGCTCTGGCTTAATCAGGGAAGAAATGTACCATGGATAAAAACCCTATGAGTCAGAATTGTTGTAATAAGTAATATTTTGGAATTTTTATTACCAAGAAATTAAAAGTCTTCTCCACCATCTCTTACTGTCAGCTTTGGAGCTTTATTTCGCCAACTACTGTATTTTTCAGTTTGAGTTGTAGCAGGTGCTTGGCTACACTATTATGCTTTATTGACATAGCAGTCCTTAGCAGCAGTGCCTGGTTGCATCCAATTAAAGTTTCCTTCGTGTGCGTCCATTAACAATAGATGCACTGCTTTATACACTATTTACTTGCTTCTCACACCATTTTTTTTTCTTTTTAGTATTTTGGGAATTGCCCCACTGCTGGAGAAATTTGTGTTATTTTGAGTTCTACCACTATTTGGACTTTAAAATTTAGTTTATGAATGTGGTCTACAATTGAAAATCTTTTAAAGTCAAAAATATATTGTTGTAGATTAGTATCCAATCTCTTTGTTTGTGAAGAAAAATGAGCGTAAAAAATGAAAATCAATGACAAAATATTAGACTGAATTCCCTTTGAAACATGATACTGCCTATAGATAAATGCCTATAGCTTGAGTAAAGATTTTGGCATGTTATAGGACAAAATGTCGGCTTTAAAAGACAGCATTTAATACTTGATGATACTTAATCAAAAGCCCTCAGAGATAAGAGATAGAGCCCTGTGTCGCTGCTCGCCTCCGGCTCAGAAAAACGAGCGTCCGCCGCTATCTCGTTCTGCCATTGAGAGCTTTTGACAGTGATGGATTCTCACCTGCGCTGCTTCGGATTATCAACCAGGCGCAGCACACACACACTGTATAAATCGTAGCACGCTCATCGAGAGAGCCTGCCATCCGCCAACAGTTGTTTCTGCAAAAACATCCCCTAAAGTTACACTGGCCTTCTGAAAGACACAAGGATGGAACGACAAGGTGCCAAACTTTTTCTTTGCATCACTGGGCAATGGGACAACAATGGCAGTCAATGTAGAATGGTAGTTTGTGTCAATATGCACTTTTAATGATGCTATCGCGCTATAGGGGTTTAGGCTACAGCAAGGATGTGCTTCACCCCTATTTAACATTTGTTTGGTTCTGTCAAAGTAAAGCCTACACCTGAAAAGGAAAAAATAACAAAGAATTCTTAATTGTACTTGGGTTCATGTCCACTAGCCAGAAAATATAAAAATGTATGCATTATTATTGTTTTATTATTATTTCCATTACTACCATTATTATCATAATTTCTGTCTTCATAAAATAATGATAATTTTAAGCCTTGCAGGTTTACTGAGGCACTGCTTGGTCTCTTAAATCTATTTATAAGCCTATTGTACATTGAGGTCAACATGTATTTTTTCCGCACACTGGTCCTTTTTGACCCCAGTGACCCTTATGTTTCTTTTATCACCTCTGTGCTTTGAACAGTTTATCTTCATAGCTCTCTGCTTGTTACAATTTTAACAAATACAGATAACAGCCTGTTCCTCAGTACGATAAATAGCCACTAGGCAGTATCATTGTTAGCGAATAGCCAATTGGCCTTGTAGTGTTTGTGAATTAACCCATAGGTGAGGGGTGTAACGGTTATTATGGGAGACTGAAGAACATTGAGGACACATTGTGCAGGCTGTTTCATTTACAGCCACTGCACAAAGCCCTGTTCCAGTCCAGCAGATCTGTATCTCGGTAATGTTGCACTGTAAAATATACAGCACTGGCAGAGCTTTTGAAGCAATTTAAAGATAGGGTTGTCCTCATTTGAATTAGGATTAACTGGTAAAAACCTAGAATAATTTCATTCAGAATACCTATACCATAATGGCTAAAAAAAAATGGTCTGTAAATGGAACTAGTTTCTGGGTGGGATAATATTGTTGTAAAGAGGTCATGGTAAGACGTAGTTTCACAAATATACACAATACACAATCAGATGTAGACCGGTTTTCCTTGTTTTGTTTTTTAAGATTGTATCTTGGTTGGTTCTGGTTTAGACCCATTTTTAATTTTATTCTGGGTTAAATCCAATATTGTCCTGGTTTAGTCCTGTTTTTGACCATGGTGTATGCAGGTTTAGACCCAGTTCAGAACCAGTTTGGGCCTAGAATCTTGGTAGACGTCTTTTTTTGTCCTCCTATTCGTTTAGATGTATAATTCAAGTTTTCCTTTTGATCGTGGGTTGACTATTAAATAAGTAAACAGGTATTTTCAACAAAAACTAAAATTTGGCGCGAGTGAACTACACTGAGGATGCACTGAGCGCTTCATTTCATTTACAGCCAGAGCACACAGCCCTGTTCCAGTCCAGCAGCTTTGTAACGCTTGTATTTTTCTTAGTTTGGAGTCTGGGGCACAAACTCTTCCATTTCTATATAACTCACATGGACAAAGGAAGATTTGACACGCTGCTCTCCTACACCTTCATTGCAGATGTCTGAATACTAGCAAGAATCTTCCAAATAATAAACTTATTGTGAGTGTAATCTTGTTGGAGAAAAAGTCCTCTGTATCTAGCAGCCAATAACAGCAACATCTTTTCTGTTTTAATCATCCATGCACTATGTCTTCCCGCTCTATCTACAACTACCTTTAGGCTCTGCTCAGATAGTCCTGATAAAGACACAGGATTATTGTTTTACAAGATCAGCTGCAATGAGTCTTCCCTGTCTAGATTTAGTGCTAATCCTGGACAAATCAGTATGCAGACCCCCGATTTATATGAGAAGATCTCTCCTAAGGCTTAAAGCGAACACTTCTTTTTAAAATTGTCTGGAATGATATCTAGTCATACTTTACCATAAAACTGGCTTTAAACCACAAGTTTTAATGTTGCAGTTGAATTTGTCTTTTGTCTGTATTAAGAATAGTTCTCTCTGTTAAGTAGCTTAACAACTTATTTAGTCAACTGTCAAGTCTATATTTAGTATGTGTGATTATTGATGCTTATACAATAGAAAAATTGTGCTATTTGACATGTCCTTTGAACGTTTCATTTGAAGTTGCATGTATTCATCTTGAAGAGGAAATATAAACAAAAAAAATGACATTTGAAAGCCAACATTCATTTTAGAATCAGTACACGAACACTTCAGTTGGAGGCAGGCTCTGTGAACTCAGCATGTTCTGAACAAATTTAACTTGAGAAACATAACATTTCTAAAATTGATTTAGTTCTGTTTTAAATTTAGGCAATATGCCAGTGTAACCCTGCATTCAGGTGCATACTAGTGACATCCAGACAAAGTATTCCTAAACCAGCGATACTGTTGACCACGACTGGATCAATGTCTTCTAGGCTTTGGGACCAGAGCAGACTTTTGAAATGACTCGCCTCACTGATGGATGGACTATTGATTTTAAGCCTTGTATATGATATTTATTATTTTTCTCTCTCTTAAATATACCTGTGTATCCAGACCCCAAAAACAACAGGAACAAATAGCTGTATTTGTAACTATAGTTGTTTTATGATGTCAATTTTATAGCGGCTATAAATGTCGCAGAATCTATGCCCAATCCGTTATTATATCCGTAGAACAATCAATAATAAAATCTGTTTCTGGTGTGTAAAACATCTATAGAAATACCCTTGCCAGAACAATGTAAAAATTACTCAAAAGAACAGTGGAAAAACAAACTGCTGGGTCACTACTGGTAAAGGCATTTATCTCACTATAGTGCCAGCAGACATTGAATGAACACCAAGTTAGGTATTTAGCATCTTAGCATCTACTTAAAATCTGCATGATTATAATAACTAACGCCAATGAAACAATCTGGATCTCTATAATGGATATTTCATTGAAATTGTAAATTATCTATACAAACAACACCACTTTATCCAAATCTTCAAACTTACCGTAGTGTCACATTTGCCATAGTCTAATTGTAGATTTGCAACTTATTTTTGGATTTTGCAGCCTTTTGTGCAAACTTTAACACTTCTCCTCGCCAAAGCATGATGTGATGATGGTGGTGGTGGTGCCAGGGCTGGTCAGAGGCTGCATGCCCACCCTGAGCTGACAGATGGCAGAGTAGGTAGCACCATAGACCTACCTGGCCCCAAGCTTGACGTGTTCAGTAGCAGCGACACAGCGTATCCATCATCTCCTCCTCACCAGGGGCCGATATAGAACTGCCCTTCACCACTGCCTTGTGTCCACAGCCCACATGTTCCCTGCCAGTGCCCCTTGGTGAGGGACTGTTGCCAGCTAACATGAATGTTTCCCCATCACGTTTTAACATTGGGTACTAAAGATTTGGAACAGTGTGTGGAAAGAGATTACGGTAATTGGTACCACTTTATAATAACTACACCTTCATTTGCCTGAACAAAGCAGGACATGTAGTTTATAAAGCATGTTTCATGTTTGGTAACTACTTGAATAGGGTTAGGAAAGTATAAATTACGTAGTTACTATGCCTTACAAAGTATTTGGTCACAATGAATTCAGTCTTGTTCATACTTTATTAAGGCAGGAATAAGCACAGCTATTATATAGTGTTACAAGGTAATTTCAGCCACAAGAGTCCATTAAAGATATCATTTTTTGACAATATGATTTACCATATCATTTACCCTTGAAGTTCCCAGAGTTGTTGTTAGAAGCATCTATAAGGTTTTAATTCAACTGCACATTGCAGTAGTCAATATAAATGTAACCTCAAAACATTAATTCAGTTTTTACCCATTTTTTGTAGTCCTTGTTCAATTGGATTCAAATACCTCAACAGACCGTTTTATATTGATTTGTCTGACCATTTCAGCGGACTATCATAATTGCTTGGATGGTTGTGGTCGCTGTCAGATGGAGCATGTGGACAATAACATTATATTATCAGTTTGTGTGTTTTTTGATTAAATGGCACAGGTCCATTTATGTTTATTCTGGTGTTGTTCCAAATATTTAGTCATTGAACGTCTGAGCATTTCATTAGCTGGCAGAGAAGGCAGTCCAGATTGTCTTGTCTGTGTGATGCAATCTTTTCTAAAGCATTGACAGATTCACAACATGGCGGCCAGGCATATTGACATTTGACAGGACATTTGTTGTTATATTTGAGCTGTATTACAAAACCTGTTACATACAATACAGACATTTCCTGAAGGCTGGACAAATGTGCAGCAGATGAGATGAACAAGCTCTGAGCCAATGGGCTTTTATACTCTTTATACTCTTGGAACTGCACTGACAACAAAGACTAGGCACCTGCTTGTCTTTAGTGAGATGTTAGTGCTTTGGTTAGAATATTCCACTGTATAGCATTACATCTCTACAACTAAATTAAAGAGGTTAGGGTTTACCCTGTATGAAAAATTACTTTATTACACCTCAATGGAAGAATATTGAGTGTAATGTGGTGCCGGAGGTTCCTGTACAGACCTTATTGGCAGATGGCAGACGGTTGAGTCTTTACAGCTTCTTGTTATTAAAAAAAAGTCATTGTTTATCATTCTTGTGGTGCAGAAACTGGTGTTGAGTACTGAGCCTATTTTTAAGAATCGAAATAGAGTTTGAAAATGTAACACCGTGGCAACACTACTTGTAAATGAGCAGTTCTTGTTGGAAATGTTTGGTGTGGCTCTGTGTTTATCCAGGCTTAGGCATCACTTAAGATTACATTGAATTGCATCTATTTCTTACACACCTGCGTTGGCTGCTATATTAGAGTGATCTTGTGTTGTACTCGCTGAAGAGTGATCTGATTATGAGCGTACTCTATGGACGCTGCACTGGCCCGGTCTGCTGTTGTAGGGCAAATCTGCTGCGCCTCTTTCCTCGTGTCATGTTTTTGCAAACGTTACACCAGGGAATTGGCCCAATGCATTCATCTCCGGCGTGATGGCATCTATATTAGGATGACAAATTTGTTGCTGTCTCCAGATGAGGGACTGGGACTGCATGTCAAGACACAGGTAAAGTCAGAAAGACAGTGATTTGTGGCCGTGCTGAAGAGCTCTTTCCCTTTTGCTCTTTGTTCCTCAAAAAGACACAAAGGCGTTTGTTTAGATTTGTCAGCTATTTTTAGGAAAGAACATGATATCTGAAATATTATACAGTCTAAAGAGTCACTCCAAACAATACTCAATATACAAGTGTTACATTTCAGTTGCACAGCACTGATTGCAAGCCAAATTTAAAGGCATTAAACTCACTTAACGCTAAACACATGCAAAGCCGAAACATTTAATGCCATCCTGTGGAGCATTCCAGGCAAAAGCAATGACATCTCTAAAGGAAGCAAGCCGGACAAGAAACGTATTGGTACATATTGCACCTTTTCAAAATGTTTGGCATTATCTATTCAATTATAAAATATAAACACATTATCTGAAATCAAATACATCTCAAGGGAACCTCAGGGACAGAGATAATGTAAGGCAAAAGGCATAAGGCCAAAGCAGAACCAATATTTCAGACAACACAAAGTTTAGCAATTTATGATGAAGTGGTTTTGAAAATAAATGTACTTTTCATTTGCTGTGTATTTATAGCATCCCAGATTTTATTTCCAAAACTGGGGTTGTTCAAGGTTCACACGTAATTGTTATTCCTCTCTCGCTTCTCCAATACTTCTCCCAAGTGTATGAAATTCCTCTTGGGCAGTTCTCCGCTCTCAGGCCAGATTACTACCAAGCCACACAGCCCCAGATTCGATTTAAGATAACAGAAATATCAGTGCATCCAGAGGGGGAAAACGTTTCAACGCCAACAGATTTCATTTATCCGAAGAAGTGTGAAAGAGAGGATAACTGGACAAAGATCTGACCATGTAATGCAATGTGTGGAGTTGTGTTTCTGCATAGGCACGCCAGCACCAAGTAATGAACCGACGAGAGCTTACGAGGTAGATGGAAGCCGATAGTGTCTTCTGAAATTATATTAAGATGATATCATTGAGGACATGTAGCTCTAACAGAAGACAGCCTGCTCTTGTGTTATCTGATGCTAACCAGAAACGGCACAGCTAGAGGTGACTGAAGCCATTATCAATGCAGTATTTAATTAAAATAATATACTTTTAATGAATGATTAGAGTGCTGTGTTTTAGGTCACCAGTGAAAAGCATGGGTTGTTTAGATTTTATACAAGATGCCCTTAATACAATCCTTTGTTTTGTATAGGTCATTGCAACATTGACTTGTGTTTATATAGTCTTGATTAATATAAAAATACTTGTATATATATACTAAATGTATATTAACAAAAAGGGAAATTACAGATTGGCTAACAAGTACGAAATATGGAAAATATATATATATATAAAAAAATAAGCAAGAATTTAAGACTGGTAGGAACAGCATGTGATGTTTAAGCCAAAAAATATAGACCAAAACAAAAGCATATATATACATTCAGTATTTTCGATGATTGTATTGCAGTGAAAATGTATAAACATTTTAATCTGTTAATTGGTCTGAAGGAGCCTCTTCCTGCATGTTCCACAGTAAGGCATAAAACATATGTACCTGCATGGAGAATGTTCCACAGTATGTTTATTTTAAACTATGCGGGCAACTTTTCACCTCCTGAAAGCTACATATTGGGCCTTTAATAAAAGCAGGAGAAAATGTATCACTAAATACATGTGTCAATTGTTTGTACACTGGAGAATCATTTCACTTATATAGTCATTGCCGTCATTTAACCTTTGGCAAAATGATAGCAACTAGATGCAGCGCAGCGTTATACCTGCTATTCTTAAGAGTATAGTGTCAATTAGAAATCCAAAGACGAATGACGGAGCCTCTTGGGTCAGGACTTGACTGAATTACCCACCAGTCGCCTGCTGTGACTCAGTGACAGACATGGCAATAATAAAGCCACAGACTGGGAAATCATGTCTGGGCCCACGCAGCTAGACGAGCGCCTCACTCACCTCCACACTGCTCTCTTGTATATTGTCTTTGCATGTTTGCCGTGAGCTGCATTATACCGGCGTGTGTTTTCTAGAGAAGTGAACCGAGCCGGTCCTGGGGGGGATTTGAGGAACATCTACAAAGTGGTGCAGCCGTGCCTTGAAGCCGTCTTATTCAAAGCAGTTGTTGCTCTGTGCTTCTGGGAGAGAAGGGAGCGCGTGTAAAGAGGGCATAGGCACATAGTGTACATTTTGAAGTAATTACCTAACTTCTCACAGTACGCCGCACCTTAGCACCTCTACATGCCCCCTACAGGCCCCCCACAGACCCCCCACAGGCCCTATAACGCTATAATGCTGTACAGTGGAAGCTTGTGTTTCTGGGAAAGAACTGAACATGTTTGTCTTCTCTTATGTTCCTATCATCTGCCACCTTTCGTGAATTTATTTATGTATTTGTTTGGCATAGATTTTAACCTGGATGCCCTTTAATTCATACAAGCTTATAGAGCATTGTTGCAGTGGGCTAAGCATTTACCTACTTACTGGATGGTTGGCAGTTTGAACCCCATCTAAGCACATATTGCATTTCAACCACTCGTCTCCAAGAGTGGAATAAAGGACATCTGACATACAAACATCAACCAAATCAACCTTTATTTTTGCTATCCATATTCAAAAACAGTACTTCCTTTTGCTACATCTGGTAGTACATATATATGTATATATATATATATATATATATATATATATATATATATATATATATATATATATATATATATATATATATATATATATATATATATATATACATATATATATACACACATACACACACACACACACACACACATTCTACCAAATAGCTAGAAATTCATAACTAATTACTAAGCTTTTGCAGTTAACTTCACTCATTGGTGGTCTAAATGCTTGCACATGTACATTACCTAAGGGCTCCATCTGCTGCAGTAACACAAGACGAGCCATAGTGTCCAAACTTCCTTGTAACGTTGGCCCTGGGTGTTGGTCCGCCTGGTGGGGCTTGTCTCACTCCATGCTGCGGATGTGATGGTCCTTGTGCTGCTCATCTCATCCCATGATGTGAGCGCGCTCTGGGTGGAGCAGGTGTGCTCCCTGCCTCCTGCTCCTTGTTAGAGCTGCTCAGGCCTAGAGGAAGATGTATGGCACAGACAGAAACATGCGGGTACCAGGGGAGTGAGATGGAGAGCCTCAGAGCCTTGTGTTTTTAATGACACTCTGATACTCTGCCTGAGGTCCAGTCGCAGCAACAGCAGCTGCCTGCTTTTAAATAAAGAAGAGGTTCACCCCCAACAGGGCCCACGCTTCATGAGGAAGACGGTGAAAACAGCTGTCTCTTCATTGGTTTTTGAAAATAGAACTATCTGGGAAAGTGGTACTGAAAGGCTTTAAACTAATTACCTGAAACTTGAAATAAAATATTTAACTTTTGGCAAATGAAACTGTCGTCCATCTGTGCTGCTCTTTACAGTGCAACATAGAAAACAGATGTATGCATTTTAAACCTTCCCTTACAAGCCATTATTCAAAGTGTTTCCACAATATTACATTGAATTTTATTTCACCTTTATTTATCCACGTGGGTTGATTGGGAACCAACTCTAATTTACAAAGACGACCTGGTCAAGAGGCAGCAGCATAAGAGCAGAGCAAAACAATACCATCATAAATCTTTCACACATTAGACTACTAACAATAAAGAAGAGAATGCAAGAGCCACTTAAAAACTGCTGCACTCATCAGAAACTAAAGTTTTTAAGGATAACTTGAAGACAGACTGTAGCTCAGTCTAATCATTGGGGGCAGAAAAATGGAATGAGGAGCGACCCAGAGAAGTGCGGACTCTTGGAAGAGCCATGTCACTGGAAGACAAGTTTGAAATATTAAGGGAGAGAACAAAGATAATGGCGTTTTTTAATTTATTTTTTTACCAATGATAGTTTTGTAAATGAAATGATACCAACGCAGCAACATGCGAGACTATAAAACAATAAGCTCCAATCCAGTAGAAGAAGATAACTAGGGTTAGGCGATATCATGTCCTTGAATCAAAATATGATGTAATGATCTGTCAATCTGTAGAGATGCAGTGATGCAGCCCTGTGCCCCACATACTGCTCTTGTTGGTCGGCTTCTGTTTGCGCGCTTGTTTTGCTTGTTATTCACATACTCCATGTCGTCACGTTGTGTGCAGCTCACTTAAAATCAGCTTCAGGTAAAAAAATAAAATAAAAAATACAATGTAGATACAGACTGCAGCCATCTGCTTTCCCTTCCCCATAAACAGAACACGTCTTACTGCATGAGCTCCCATTACAGTTAAAAATACCCCTTTTTTCACCCTCTTTCCCTGCTTAGCGTCCATCACCGCCGCAGCCCCACTGTCCTGTCACCAGCGTCTTGTTTTCACCACTAGATCTTTTGTCTTCACTTTGGCAGAGCAACCCTCGGACGCAAGATGTTTTCAACGCGATAAGCATCTTACACTGATATAAACAAAATACACTGCTATTCTTACCAAAGCCGCAGCGATGATAATGTTATTCCATTGTCTTGCAGCTAAAGTGTCGAGTGAGTGCATGACGTTGATGGCTTGGCAGACCAGCGGTAGGGAGAGAGTGGGCGAAGGCCAGGCAATACGCGCAATTTCAACTCGATCTTGGAGCCCACACGGTTTCATTATTCAGTGGGAATCTATTGAGCATCTGGGAGTAAATTATTCATCAACATCGACCTAGTTCCAGGGTGCTAACTTAGATACTTGGATGTCAGCAGGCGTTGTGATAAGATGCCGCTGCTGCCTGGATGTGAAATCTGGGTAAACAAGAAGTGTGTACATAGAGTTATAAAGGAGACTATTGCCAACATTTTGTTGTTGTTGTGGGGTAGTGGTTCTTAAACTGTAAGATGTGTTTTTGGTAGTTCTCAACTGTCAAGTAACAGTTCAAGTCTTCTGTTTGTTTATTTTTATTGTTGTTTAGATTCAAAAAAAGTTGTTGGCTTGGTTTAATCTGACTTTAACTCGACCCTGGTTGAGTTATACATTGTTTATTCACGTTTACGTCATTTTTGTCCTGGATTAGGGCTGTTGAAATCGAAAACTGGGATTATTCAGGTCACTATCTAATTGGGAGAACTGAAAAATAATAATCATGAGAATCGTAGGCAGCAGCAGAGTAATTTCCATTCAATCTTAACTCCAAAACTGCATGTAAAGTAGTTTTTGATCTGCCCGTTTATGTGACAGTGTCATTACCTTTCATTCAGGAAGTTTGATTTCATAAAGCTAGATTTTTGACCAAATAATGTTTTTATAATAATCGTAACAGTAAAAGTTGATATTGTGACATCCTCGATTAGTCCATTGCAATGTTTGCCAAATGAATTTAAAATATAGTAAGTTGCAAAGACAACTTGTCAACTTGGCGTGGAAGTTTGAGAATAACTGTTTAAAGCATCCTTTGGCCTGGAGGTGTGGAGGAGAGCAGAGAGGGACAAAAGTAAGGATTGTTTCGTCTTTGTGCTCTTCCTCTGCCACTCACTAATGATGTGCTCTTACCACAGTCTAGGCTCAGGACCAACAAACTCCTCCCAATTACCTCCCAACATTCTGAGTTATCTGGACACAAGCTCCTCACCACAGCCACACCAGGGCCAGGCTCACTAATAATGACACTTTGACACCACCCTCTTTCTCCGTTCAACTTTTGAATTGAGTAGATATACAAAAGTAAATGAAATTAGATTTTTTTTGTCTGAATATATTGATATCCTTTTTCCTTTCACATGAGTATAAAATGTTTGTTTCACGTACAGCGTTTCCGCTGAACTAATTTGTGTATCCTCACCGCTGTGGTAAAATGCTCCCCTTTAAATGCACCTGGTCAGTAAATTGGGAATACATTCTTTTGTAGTATTAAGTGTATTTGTGACACGTGTTGGGCCGTAACTTCATTAAGCAGTTGTTGTTGTTGTTGTGGTTGTGGTTTTTAAGTCATCATGTGTCGCTGGAGTCTGAGACGTTCACTCTCTCTCTCTCTCTCGCCTGCTCCGCACAAGGAGAAGGCTGTCTCAGTGTGTGTACAGACACACACGCACATGCACACAGAGGAGGAGGAGAGACTTGCATGAAATGGCAGTGAGACAGAGAAGAGGTGAACGGGATATTTGCACTACCTTTAATCACTTTCAAGATTTCTTATTGTGCCGATTTATTTTTAAGGATAGTGTTAAATCACTGCAATACAAACTAATTCAATCACATGTAGTAAAGCCCAAGTCACGTAACATTCAGCTTGCTAAGCCTCTGAAGAATATGGTTATGTTCACTTCTCATTTGCATTATTCAGACAAGTAAAAATCAAAAAAAGACATTAAGTTAAAGCTGAAAGCGTGTTATGAAAAGAGAGCTCCCTGTAATTTGTATGAGCTTAAAACAAGTAATTTATAAAAGCTTAACACAAGAGAACACCTCCACAATTATCACTAATGACTACATGTCCCCAGGTAATACCAGCTATGTGTGAAACACTGCCATGTGTTACGATAGAGCTCAGAATGTGTTGTGGGAATACAAATGCATTCCACACAGTTTAGAGTTCTGTTCCAATGTTGCTGTAAACATAGCGGATTTTTCCCATAAAGTTTTATGTTTTATGATGTACAGTGAATCCGGAAAGTATTCAGGTTTGGCGACTTTATATTCTGCAGAGTTTTAAGGATATCTTTTGTTTGACACTGTGCTGTTTTCAGATATTGTTTGTCTGCACAAATTATTGGAATCAAATGGAGCATTTTGGATATTTTTTTTCCCGTCTCATTTTCATTATTTGATTTGGAAACTTTTTACTACCCGTACCAGTCCCCCCAAAAAATACCACAAATTAGAACCGTAATAGAGTTTTGAGTTTGGTTTGTGCCTCATTAAAACATTAACAAACAAAACAGTGAATTCAAAAGTGTAAAAGGAAAACACATATTAATGAAGACGTAATATACCCTGAATGTTACCTTAATATTCAATACAAATTGCTATTATTCTGGCACAAAGTCTGCTGTGTTTGTTCCAGTTTTGAACAAAGACAGCAGACCAAACAGGGCTTATGTGTGCGTGGCTAAAACGGAGAAAGGCATACAAAAACATGGTGTTCTCAGAGGAATACATTAGCGGGACAGCAGAGGCATGCTTGGGATAAACCCTTCACATGCCTTCAGTGTCCTCCCGACTTTCAGCCTGTCTCCAAAGAGGCGTGTTGCGTGCCAGGACGCATTCATCAAATTAGAGGAGGGAGACAACAGCGTGCTCGCCCTGGTTCTCCACAGAGACAGGGCATCACAGGGAAGGTGTCTGTGTCTCTGGAGAACAGCAGTCTCCTCAGCAAACGCTCCCTAAAACCAGCTTCTGTACAGTCAGAAAAGTACTTATATTAGGACATATTGGGCGCTTTTTATATTATAATCTATGACGCGCATAGATTATTGTTTGAATTTGCAATTTTAAATTGCAATGTTGATCTAAGACGCTGCTGAATCCTAGAGGAAAATAGCTCACTGTAGTTGTGTGGTTATTAGAATGGTGCACGGTACCTAGCAGAGTCAGGGTGCTGAGACTGCAGTATGAGGAGGGCATGCAGACCAAAACAGCCCTGGACCCTCATAAAGACGTTGCATTATCAATCGTCACAAATTGGGCACTAGAGCAGCAACAAAGGATGGGTCAAATGTAGAGGACAAGGTTACTGTATCTGCTCCACAAAGACAACAAATATAGACAACGTTTTATGTTACTTGTACAGTATTTTTCATGTGTTTATCTTCATCTTCAATCAGGGGTGGAAAGTAACAAAGTACAAGAGTAAATTAAAAGTACTGTACTTAAAGTACATGTTTTGCTATCATTACTCAAGTATTTTTTACAGTAGATACTTTTTTTACATTTTTGAACTAGACTGAGAGTAGGAAGGACTTTTTCATATGGTTTGAGGAGTTATTTTTATCACGTTCATGGTGACATCCTGTGTAAAGGTTTTGAGTTCAAGTCTCAGCTTTGAGCAAACTAGAATATAAACTTAAAATTCACTTGAAATGATTTGAATTGCTACCTTTGACCTATAATCAGCACAATTCTTTATTAAAATCACATTCATTTCCTTTTCAACAGCACACAAATCTGTGTTAAAATACGTTTTACTCTTAAAGTACATTTCAAAACGTTTACTCAAGTCGATGTTTCTTAGTGTACATTTACTTTTACTTGAGTTTTTTTTTTTAATCTTGTATCTGTACTTTTACTTAAGTAATAACATTGAGTGCTTTTTACACCACTGATTACAATATTTAAAGTGAATAGTGGTATTTTCAAGCTTTATTGCGAGGCCTGCATACTTGGAGCGGTGTGCATCTTAAAGGTAAAAAGGAGCTAACTATTTCAAACTTTCAACATCACCTGAGCGCTGCACTAAATTGCAAACATTGTTATTGTAATTTCAGCAAACACAGAGTGCTTATTCTTGGACATTTAGTCTCAGAGAATGCCAGTGATTTATGAAGTATTTAAACAACACTGCACTTTGTGAAAAACAGCCTGAATGCTTCCATCGTATATTTTAGAAGGGTTTTTTTTATCCCCAGCTGTCTCCCTCCTCTTCCTCAGTTCATCTCATTGGAGTGTGCTGTATGGAGCTGTGAGCAGGGCAGATAAATGAGCTATGCTGTAGGTTCACCATGGCTTCAGCACTTTACCACTGGATTAATGATGCTTTGCGAGCCCCAAGCCTTTGCTCTTAGCATTTTCCAAGTACCTCCATAAAATGAACTGCAGGTACATCATGTTTATACTCCTCTCTATCGGAGCATCTTTCCTGTGGGCAAGATGTCTGCTGCATCGCTAACTCCACCGGGCTAATGAACCTCTAAAAACAGACAGTATTTATGGGAAAAAACACTGAAAATGATTTAGCAGCAAGTAGAGTAGTTCTAGTCACATTAGAGGTAGACATGTAGGGAAATTTAAGATAATAAATTGTTAACCAATCACAAAATGTTGACGTCTTAGCAACTTTTGAATAAATTATAAACCAATGAGTGTTAATAGCACCTTTACTATTCAGTTTTGAGTAATGTCTCTTCATTAACTCCATTGTACGTCTTCCACTCTTAAAAGTGACTTCACGCAAAGACGAAATAGAAAATAAAAGTAAAAATGTTGCGTGCTGTATTTGGAGAATTCTAATTATCCAATAAAATAGGTGCAACTGGATTTTTGGCCAATCACACGTGCAGAACTAAAATATTTTCTCAAACACTCCAAAGCCTTTGAAAGTCACATTTAAAGCCGAGATAAAATCGATGTCTTCAGACGGTGTGTTGTTTACCACACGTCTGCACATTTTGGTGTCCTTTCAATGGCATCTCGGTCAACATACCTGTCAGCTCTCATCACAGAGGCTAAATTGCATGGTAAGCTCGGCACATATCCCACATTGAATTGTCACGGCTGAAAAAGAAGCCCACAGTTGGAGGGGGACACCATGAATTGGTAATGTTATTGGATTGGACCAGGTCATGACCACATCAAAATGTTGACCTACACACTAATCCTGGGAGTTGGATGCGCTCAGCAACACGTGAATTCATTTTAGCGTTGATTCTGGAGCTTATAGTACCATAATGCACCACAATAACCATTCATTAGAAATGTAGAGGCATTATGGGCCAAAAGGTCGCAGTGAGATTGAATGTGGAGTGGTTTATAGTAACACATAGGCTAAGTACAGGCTGGTGTCTTCACAACAAATGTTTCAAAATGTAAGCTATACCTAAACTTTAATTTATTTCATTGCTTGACTCTGAATATGACTTTTGATTTTTCTACCCTCATTATTACACTTGACCCAATGTTTGCATATAGAGAAAAATCAGTTTAATTCAAGTGCAGATGTTTTGTAAGAGCAGCTCAAAGGATTAAAATCAGTCGATTGTTTGCTGTTTGCATATAATTATAAAGCAGTTATATTGATTGCTAAACTGGGGGTAACGCGGGGGGCACTGTCGACCTGCTAGTTGTTGTTAGTAGTGGTGTGACGCCAAAAATGTGTGAATCACGCTCATAAACTCATCAGGTTAAACATAAATCAGTTCTGTTTTTGACACTTTAATACATGCATTTTACATACGCCTTTACATACTATAATGTTCTTCTTTCTATTTTAAGAGTAATATTTCGTAGTGGTTGGTCCTGCCCAAAGGGAGGAAATATACCCTTCTTCTTTACAAGTGCCAATTTAACTCTTGTGTTGTTAAGGCCTATTCTGGGTCCGAGGTCTGACCAGCTCTACCTCAGAACTGTCAAGTACCTCATTAGCATTTGACTGCTTTGATTTCTGCAAAGGTGTAATGAGGCTATTGTAGACAAGGTAGAGGCTGACTCCTATTCCCATCAAGAAATTGGCATTGACTTGTAAAAAAAAAATAAAATTTAAGGCAATGGCGTGCGGTCTGGGCAGCCAAGGCAAGCAGTGATTCACCAATAAAATTTAAAATTACCGTGTGTCACAACTATAATTAAATTGGTCCGAAATATATTCAAATGAGCCCATTTTCCCCGGACTTCTGCTGCTGTAGCTTGGCTGGAAGTTACGGTGTTTTCGGTGGCCTCTACAGGCTGCTGAGCATTACTGCGCAGGAAGCTGGGTTCTTATTTTCCCACCGCGGCTCAGTCTGTGGCCGTGTTCAGAGGCCCGTTCATACTCCGCTCTCAAACATGAGCTTTTAGAACCAGAGCGGACAGCAGCTAGTTTTAGAGCTCTGCACATGCGCTCTGAGGACCACACAACCTCAAACCCATGGATCTATGCTCAAACCACGCTGAATAAGCCTGTGTGGGAATCTTGGGTGTTTGCAGTTTTTGCCCTAACGGCACATGGGCAGAGGAGAAGTGAAGCAACAGCAGCGCCAAGTTTCAACAAACAGACTTTAAAATAGCTTGTTTATAGTTAAAGCTCTGTTCACGTTTCTAATGATTAGCTGTTAGTTACCAATATAGGCAGTAATTTAATAGCATAGAACGCTAATCATTACATAAAACGTGTAATGAATTGATCAGTGAAGTGAGCCTTTTTTCAGCATCATTATCAGGTACGGTAGTTTAGCTCAGTAGGATTGGCGTTCACCCTTCATGTGGGAGACTGGGGTTTGAAACTCTCTTTTGCATGTTTTGCAGACACATTTTATATTCATGTTAAATATTGTCTACCCAGAGTCTGCTTGCCCATCCATAAAAGTCACCGCATGCTACTGGTTTAGGGCAAGTGTCAGTTATAACTCCTCCTTTTTGGGGCAGACTAATTAAATGAGCTCAGGAGAGTATAAATGCTCACCCTAACCCATTTCCATCAGATTGAAAATACCTTTTGAATGGAGGTTGAAACCTTTGAAACCTTGCGTACCTTGGACCACACCTGGATGAATGACGATTACATCAACATCAATAGAGCACTCCTTTTGTCACTGTCCCATTTTGGTTTTCTTCCTATCAACTTCTGGCCACAAATTACCAATGAGAACGGTCCAAATATATTCATCCCTGACATTGACTGCAGACTCAATCATGCAGCTTTGTGAATTGAATGGGCACACACCTCCGCCATGTTAACCCTCCGGGACTTAACCTACATCTGATACCTGCACATTGCACCACTTCCTCCTCCGCACCTGCAAATAAAAGTGAAGGACAGAGATGAAGGGGGAGTGAGCGATGTGGTCAGAGTGTGCAGTCGAGACAGGTATAGTTTAAGAGCGGGCGCGAGAGGGGTGAGAGAGGGAGAGGGAGCATATTGATTCCTCGGTTCCCGTAGCTCTGCCCGTGAGTGCCGGGTGTCAAGATCTCCCGCCAGGAAAAACAAATCACGGCGCGCGAGTGATGGATGTGGCACTCCGGGATGCGCTTGCTTTTGCCATCTGGACGGCCGACACTGTATATCAGAATCGCGCTTGGCAAATTAAATCTACATTTGGACACTCTCTTCAGCTCCCCGCACACAAACGCACCAAAATCACACATCCCTGCTCTCCGCCACTACAAAGTCCCCTAATGGCTTTGATCCGTCATTTTCAGGTTATATTATGTAAAAGACGACGCGTGTTCAGAATGTCCAAATTATGTTACGTTTGGCAGCAGAATTGCATTATAAGCGACCAAATGGATGTGCAAACGTCCAAATGACATCAACTTCAATTCTCCTATATGAGTCGATGGTAATGCAACTTACAGGTTTGTTTCGATGCACAGCCAGGGAAGAAATGCATAACACCAATTAAATGAACCTGCACATCCTCATTAAATTAACCTTAGGCTGAACCCACTCCGTTTCTGCCTTTTTAGGAGGAATCCACATAATGATTCGCACATTATATTAGAGCAATGTTGTAGAAATGTTTTTGTTTTTTTTCCATTGATCTTATAGCTTTGCCTGTAATGTTCCACAGTATGGCATTAAGCTCATCTACATGTAGACAAGCAGGTGATGCCACACAATAGGTCAGATCTGTGGAGAGGCGAAACTTGTAGATATCTTCTTTTTGAGCAGTAAAAATACAAACTACAGCCATGCAAGACAGATGACTTTAATGGCATACTGTGGAACATTCCAGGCAAAACTATAAGATCAATGGGGACAAGCAGTTGACATACATACATTGTGCACTTTTAACCATTATGCCTGAATTGAAAGTATCTGCAGGCAACACTTATTTCTGTCTTAATACGTATAGGAAACATAAATACTATTCATGTTCCATATTAATTTGCACTTTGAATATTTCTAATTACATGCATAGTGATGTGTGGTGGTCTAAGTGGTTGCTCAGACCTCGTCCCATCGCTGAAATTGTACTCTGGCCCCATATTGGCAGCTGTGCTTAAATGTAATGACCTTTAACGCCGAGCTGAGCAAATGGCCGGAGGTAAGACTGCACAGAACGGCGTAGTCTAATGTTTTACAGTGGATTTCTCAGCACCTTGTTTGCCCGTTCCCATTTGCACACAAAGGCTCTAATAACTTGGCCCTGCATAAAAAGACTACTGTAACATTTCTACAACTGATTTGGAGCATGTCTGATCAAAAGCAGCAATTCCCAAGGGATCAGGACCCAAATTTAAAATTCTAAATAACAAAAAGATGTCCAAACTTGACTGCCTGAATTATAATGAAGAGATGTGTTTATGCTTCTATAAAGTACAGTATTAAAAAAATCTGAAATTGGTCTAACTGGAAAGTGAGACTGATCTATAAAGTAATATAGTCATAATCAATGACACCCATGGATCCTTATTTCATATTTTAGGCATTTTAAATCACAATATTAATCTAAAATGACTTAAGAGCAGTGGGCTTGTATCAGGGGTTTATTGAAAGTGGGGATTGTCGGAGCAATGGCGTCTTGATTGCAGAATAAAGAAAGAAATATTCCTCAAATATGGAGGCGCTAAATACAACTTTGTGTGGGTAAATGAGATTGGAAAACAAGTCAATTTTGCATAGGATCTCCTTTAAATGACCCCACAATCACGTAACCAACTGTATTGCATGTGACAATATGATTTTGTGAAGTGCACCGTGCAGCACTAATGCTTGAAGATAACAGCTGTATAGGAGAAAACCTTTGCACGGTGGCCTTTGTTTCCCATCTCCAGCTCTAACTCTGAGGCAGCTTGTCCTCTAAATGTCAGGGGTGTGTGTGATGGCTCTAAACAGCCCCTTGAAGGGCGCTGCGCAGCCACACGCTGAGGCACAAATTGAGCATGCGACTTGACGATTGCACTGTGAACTTTTGCCCGACTCGTTCTTCCGTAATCGGATCTTGTTCTTGTAAAGATGGTGTTGCCCGGACAGATGTGGCGCAGCTGCTGTACGTGACAAATACAAAACCCCAATCTTTACCTAATCCGCTGGGAACAAGACTTGTCCGTCGTGCCCTCTGTGAATATTGGCCAACTTGACAAATATGAGGAAAGAATGGAAAATAAATTTGGGTTTTATCAATAACAAAACAATCTAAATAAAACAACACAAAGGGATCTCTTATTAGATATTAGATCATTCCAACTGGGACTCCCGCAAAATAGTAATACAATTCTAATTAAGTGGCTGTCTTCATTTGAATTGGCTTGAAAAACTTTTTGGGCGCACGGAAATCTCTACAAATCACTGCTTGAGAAATGCATTTACAGGTGTTTCTTGGAGTCAGATGTTTCATATTAGCTGGAGGTCTGTGGTGTAACAGAGTAGATCATGTTTGTGTGTCTTTTCTTGCAGACGACAGACGACCTGGGAGCGTCCGCAGAGTGTCCCAGTGATGACGAGGACATAGATCCCTGTGAGCCGAGCTCAGGTGGGTTAGGTTAGTCATCCTTTTATACTACTTTTCTGTGCCATTGTTCTGTATGTCGTGTCCACCTGCACCACTCTGTTAATGCACTGGAATGCCATGGAGTTAAAACACAACTGAAATAGCACAAACATGTATTTTTATTTCAATTGTTGATCTAATAATGGAAGCAGCTTGCGCCAGATACATAAACCTCAGGGACAAAAAGTTTGTTTAGTTATGTATTTTTTCAGAAAGTTTCTTTTTGGGCCAGGTCACTAAGAGCAAACTATTATTGCGGTATGCTCATTAAACATTTAAAACTCTAAATTGTGGCATATTAAAGTAAGCTCAACCACCGGACCAGCATCATTAATTACCCCAGGGATGTGCTCTTTTGAAAATGCTTCAGATTCTATTTTATGTTAAATAAATTGCTTGAACTTTATATGAATAATATTTGTAGTTAGATGCATTTTTCTTAACAAAATAATATGTATTTTTTAAATGGCCAGATGTTTGGATTTTATTCCAAAAACGTTTGAAATTAAAATGTTTTTGTCAAGTCTACCACTGAACATAAAGGTAGAAGTGCATCTGCTGTTTCACAAGTTATTACTGCGTGACTACGTTCATAAATTACATGTGGTGAGATGTCGTAATTATCACATCAGCACGACTCTGGCTCGTCGTGTCACGCAGATAAACCTGTGTGAGCGCGAACACTGCAGTGTACCGGTCCCTAATGTTGTTAATTAACTTCTTTTGCAAACAATAGTGGCAGTGTGAGGCACTCCTCTGAGGCCTGCGTTATGGAGCACATATCTGCTGCTTTTGTTCATCAAAAGGCCTTTGAACTGCTGCAAAGCTCCCCCACATTTGAATAACAATAATGCAAACTGAATTGTGGATTGCATTTGGAGAACACGCTTTGTCACATATTCAGATAAACCTGGGTTGTTTGTTTTATGATGGTCCCAGTTAGGGCTGTGATTTGGCAACAACAACAACGCTTGTCATCATATACTCACTAAAATATAAAAGAGGAAATCTGACCAGAAAGAAACAACAGGCAGGTACTTCATAGTAGTTGAAAGCACTTTGAAAATATCATTCATATACTAGTGCTGTTTGCCCTCAATTAATCAGCCAAATGTGAATTAGTCGAGGATTTTGGACAAGAGCAAAATGGAGAAGAGTGAGTTAGCTGAAGAAAACCATGTGGATCATGAGTTTAATCTGCCTTTTACTTATAAATACACTCTTTCTATTACTTTTGTGTATATATAGTAAGGTTGTGGTCAGATATGATCAGATTATAGAGACACGTAATAGTTTGAGAGCTTTCGACAGTGACAAGCCTCCTTTTTAATCGACTCATCGATCGATAGGGCATGTCTTTAGTCGACCAGGAATTTCTTTAGCCCGATTATATACATATCCAGTATTGTCTGATAAAAGATTACAGAATCTTCTTTGTCTGTCTGTACCGCTCCAGTCGAGTCCATTCAAACTTCTGCCAGGCACAAGGCTGTGAATAGAAAGACTTTTAATTGCGTTCTGGAGTGATGGGAAGTGCACAGAACAATTAAGACGAGACCCAAGGCCCCTCTGCTTATAGACAGCCTATCGATCAGGCTGCGGTCATCAAGCTCGACTAAATTAATGTCTGGCCCACAGCGAACACTATCAACTTCCTTCGTTTCCGGTTCCTCCAGCGTCTTAGCAGCAAGACGTGCTCTTGTTAGCCACTTCTGTTTCAAAGCTATTCCTATCCACAATACTGTAGCATAGGACAAACCTATTTTACACCTTAAAGTAAGGTATATGAACTATTTATTAGGCATTAATAAGCATGAATTATTTGTTCATAGGCATTTAGACAATAGCATTTGTATATGCCTTATAAATGTGTGTTAATAAAGTAAATTCATTATAAGTGGTTATAACGAATAACTAAAGATAGTTTACAGTGGAACATTATTATATAGTTTTACCCCTATTTTCTGAATCCTGACTAGTGTCTGCTCAAGATCCAAACAAAGCTTTCCTGTGGACCAATTTTCCTCCTGGGGGTGAATAGTTATACAGTGGCATTCATTCATTCATTCATTCATTCATTGTGCCAGTTCCAAACCTGGGATCTTGCGTTCCAATCCAAAGCAATATCAATGACATCACTGCAAACTATTCATTTAATTATTCATTAATTTATTGTTTCGGACCACTCATAACCAGAATAATCAAATAAATCAAGAACAAACAGAAAGCGTAAATAAATGATTGGATTTCAGATTGTATGTCCAGTAATAGAATCCTCTTGATTGTCATATAACTTCACTTTACCAGCAGTCCCATGAGGCCGTATACACCACAATAGCTGCTTCCCCTCCACATCTGCTGCTTCTGTCAAACCCCGCGCAGGAGATGACTCTAACACCAGCAGCTTGCATTAGGAGATTTTTTTGACAAGGGCATCTGCCAAAACATGAGCCGTGAACTGCCGGATGCTCGGGAGGCACTTTCCCTGAGAGGAAGGAGTATCCCTGTCCTCGGTGCTCTGTGACGGGGTTTTGACACCCGGCTGTGGGCTCCAGGGTGGCAGCTGTCTAACACCAAACACTGATTAATATCTACATTCACAACAGTTCACACACACAGCCCTGACGCCACCGCTGCCTCTGCATCACAGAATAGATCCACTGTCCCAGAGAACTTTCTCACATTACGGGACATTTGTCTTTATTGATAACAGTGTGTCAAGCGCTGGGCTTTTGTTTCACTTTTGTACAGTCGATAATTAAATATATTTATTATATGAATATAAATTAATGCTCTTCTATTTCCATTGTAACTAATGTTTTGAAAGGCAGCTTAGAAAACATATTGGTCCCAAACATCTGACAAATTTCTGCCCAAAAAGTACAATAAATCTGATATCATAATTTCTATATTTAAACAATGCTAATTTATCTAACTTTTACTGAACTATTTGCACAGCTAAAACTCTAAACGCTAGTCAGAAATCCATTCAACCAAGCTTTTTCTTTTTACACTCTTTGTGGGATCAATCAGTAGGGTTGTGCTAGAAAAGACATTTTATAAAACCTACAACAAATCTATCTGAAGCTATCACTGCATACCAAGGCAGATGTTTAGACAGGGTGACTTCTGGAATGAAAATGATAATAGAGCAGGTGCAAGAGAATCATCATTATTTGAACACATGTGTGCACTTTGCCTTTACTCACAATAACTCTACCTTGTACTGCCTTGCCTGTGTTCGTTTGAACTTCTAACCCTGCATGTCAGTGTCTAAATAATCCCTCGAGGTTTCACTCTAATAGGAGCCCAAGGTCATTCCTGGATAACCTTTGTGCATTACACCGTTCCCTCCACACCACAACCGGAGTGATATCTATCTGCCAAAGTCACTCACGCTTTACATTATTCCTCTAACCTCAAGAAACCATAGGGCAAAACAGCCCTACCAGACCAGTTTATCACCCCACAGGACTAAGATTAGATCACTGCGCAGCAAATTGAATCCACTGCTTGGTTTAGGACGCCACTGGAGATGCACATGGCCCCTGATGCTGTAATACATATAATCGGCCAAGGCTGACAGTGTGCAGTGAGTCAATACAAACCCTCTGCTGGTTAAAAATAACTGAAAGCATAATTACTGGAACATATTTATATATCTGTCTTTGTGATGCATTTAAGTGGTTGAAGTGTTGAAGCTTAAAGTGACAATATTTAAGCTCTATCACCGTTTATGGATTGTAGGTGTTAAGATCTATTACAGTTTATACATTTATACGGTAGTAAATGAGCACAATGGGGCCAGAGAGAGCATCTGGCTTAATCTTGTGTCAGATAAACTCCATTCACATAGATTCCAAGTTTTTTCGAAAGGAAAAGATAAAAAACAAAATACATTTGTGTGCATTGATACAGTTGGCAGCACGTCAAGGTGGCGAGGGGTGGTCTGGCGCGGGGGGAAATGCTCTGTTAACAATGGAAAATGT
Organism: Chaenogobius annularis; assembly: GCA_015082035.1. Taxonomy (NCBI): domain Eukaryota; kingdom Metazoa; phylum Chordata; class Actinopteri; order Gobiiformes; family Gobiidae; genus Chaenogobius; species Chaenogobius annularis. Next base: position 1,909,561 of record BJKM01000008.1, on the reverse strand, counting down.
CTGTCCTCTTCCCAGCAGATTGTGTGTATTTTTTTTATCAATTCAATTTATTTTTGCAGAAGCCAAAATCACAGTCGCCTCGTAGGGCTTTACAAAATGGTTGATTCAACCAACAGAAAGCTAGAAAATCCAAAAAGTCAATAAAAGACAAGCAGATTAACCAACATTCACAAGAAATAAGCAAATGGAGGAGTCTCTCAGAGCAGCCTTTTTCCTTAAACTAAAAAAAACTAGAAAGGGAATGGTTTGTTCAGTTGCACTTTATTGGATTAAATACGAATATGAAACTCTTCTCCATGTCTTTGGTTTTCAGGCATTACTTTACAAATATCTTTTGGTGACATTTCTGCAGAATCAACAAGCGAAGCACTAAACTTTGTAAATCAAAGCTAAAAGATGTTATATATGAATGTTACGAGAACATTTGAGAGAAAATATCTTCCGCATTTCAGAGACAAATTAGCAGCTGTGTTTGGACAGCCCCAATTTAGGAACAGAATGTAGGAGAGACTGGCTAGACAGTGGTGACGGGCAGATCGATAACATATATCGATACTGACAGAGGTATCAAAAAGTATCGATTCTCCTGCAAACATATTAAGATTGAAAGATTGAGAGAAAATAATGATGGCTAACGTAAGATTGTTCACAGTTGAGGAGTTTCAATGCATTTTAGTATAAAACGCATTGGTATCGGTATGGGATTGGTGTTACAATATTTGCCACAGTATTACTTGGTATCAGATTGAATCAAAGATCAGTGGTATCGCCCGTCACTGCTGGTCAGGCAATGTATTCGGGATCATTTATAACCTAACATTTGCTCAGTTGTTAAACAGTGGGTGTTTTTTTGTTTAAAGGAATGGTTTATTTACCCACCATTTCTCTTTCATTCTTTTATCCCCCCAACCTTGCCTCATGTGGTGACTGTATCTATATTCTAGCACCTGTAACCATGACAACTATCACCATTTCTCGATTGTAAATAATTCTTTGAAACATACAGTTTGGGCTCATATAGACCCTCCACTATCTGTACATTCACATACGCTGACGTTAAAAAACATTACTAAACAACAACAAAGGTCACACAAGCCAAGAAAAAGTTTCTCCATGTAGTTTCAAGTGGTGAAAATCAGCCGGGGAAAAATACAGGTTATGGCTTTGGTGTGTGAAAATAGACTCAAATATGACGGGTGCTGATTACTAAGTAGCCGCGGTGCTATCTGATGCTGATGTTAATGGAACAGGTTGTTGCAGCGCTGCATGTGGTCAGTTGGACCTCATTTATCGAGCCTGGTGTGGGTGTGTGATGGAGGGCAGCTAGTGCACGCTGACCCGGATCAAGGTTACATACGGAAAGTGCCTTTGAAGTTTGTCATTTGTATGTGGCTGGCGTAGAGTTCCCTTACCTGCTTTCACATGTCGGCTTTAATGAATGCTAAAGATGGGTTGTAAGTAGAGATGTCATGATTATTCAATTAATTGATAATCGTGACTAACAATGTAATCATCCAAGCTTTAAAAATGATAAGTGTGACCTTTTTAGAAACAATAGTAAGTTATTTCAGCTTAATCTACACTCTAAAAAAGTAAGCAAGGATTAAGAAATGCTTTTATTTCTGGCTTACATAACCATAAGTGTATTATTAACGTATTAATTTTATTTTTCAAAAGGTTTGATTGTATATAGCTGGTCACAAACCAAATGTGATCTATTAGACCATTTGAATGAGAGAAAATAAAAAAGTAAAAGTATTTTACTATTGTTTGGTCTCGGTGTCATAAATCGTGAATAATCGTTCAATTGTGATTTCGCTTTCCCAATAATCGTGTCACTAAAATTTGCAATCGTACGGAGTCATAAAAGTTAGTGGTTGGTTATTATAAATGGAGTGGGTTGCAAATATCTATTCCGATAGTGTGTCAACCCAACAGAAATGTGTTTAAATGCGTTAGTTGAGGTTTAATTATCAGACAAATGTGAACTGCCAGAAAAAATCATGACAAAAGTGCAGAAATCTCCCCTTATTTGAAATTTTACAACTACACTTATTTTACAAATACACTTAATTATTATTTTTATTTTTAATCAGCATTCTTTCTTTTCTTTTTTTTTTTTTTTACAATTTAATTTTTTTTATGTTCAAATGTTGTATATCTTCAAAACAACATCCATGAGAGTATCACAGCTCTAATTACATAAGAAGATCAGATGCAAAAGTGAAACCAATATCAAATTCTCTGTACACTGAAGACCTTGTCCATACTGTAGCTGCTTAGATTCCCTTTAACTCCTGATAAGATGAAGCAGAAGAAGATAAATGAACGCACATCTGTTTAACTTGAATCTGATCTTGCCATCTTGTGTTTTTTCCCTAGCCCACAGTGCGCAGAGGTCCCATAATATCATCTAACATAGCCCAGGAAGCTTTGACAGGATGTTTGTCTTTTTATATGTTCACACGCTGACTTTTCCTCTCTCATTAATTATGTAACACGCAGTCATATGAAATGTGATTTGTATGGGATCTGCTTCTCAAATGCACCACCAGCGGCAGTAGCAGAAGCACAGCAGCAGTCCCATTGAGAACTACCGCGTCTTAACATTTCACAAATAATCTCTCTATCCTCGGCTTTATTCCTGGCTCTTGACTGTGTTTTGCCCATGGGCAGGTTAAGGTTAATCATCTCCCTTTTTCCTCTTCTCCCCTCTCCTCGTCTCCTCTGTCCTACAGCAATAGCAGCTAGTAATGTGTTTGACATTTGTTTTAATAGACTTAATTTATGGGAGGGAACGAGTAGAAAAAGTAAACCAATGAATCACAAGGCAAATGGATGCGGTGTTTAACCCGATGGCAATGCACCCAGGGGAATAAAAAATGAGAGCAAATTATTGTTTTAAAAAGTCGAAGTCAGAGTAATGAAATATTAAGAGCGCGGTGCTGGCTTAAGAGGTCACAGCCCACGTTTAATAGGTCATTCAATCACACGAAGCAGGAAGTCACCCAGCGCCTTTTGCTGCAGGGACCATGCACCAGCGCACAGCCAATATCAGGGACTAGAGGTGAAATATCCCGCTCAAGATTGGCGGCCATTGAATGTGATCAGAGTTCCCGTCAATCAAAAATTTCCGTCATACTTTTGACCTTGACAGTTTCCCCCGAAAAAAACTATTTATGGGGAGAATAGAAGGAGCTCTGCATTGTGCTTTCTCACCGAGGATTATTCATCAAGGTTTTTCTACAACATCCGATTTTAAATAAAGTGCGCTCCTAGAGAAAACAGGATTTCACACTCACTGTCACTCGCTCTTTTCACTGATCCCTCCATATTTTTATTTTCAATTATTTTTATTTTCCCTGCACACATCACATGGCACGCTGACAGTGATGATAACACAATGTGTCTGTGTGGAAACTAAGTAGGGCATGAAAGATTTTGCTCTGCTAAAAACAGAAAATGGCAGACAGCCATAGGTCACTTCATTATGTGAAAAAGATACAATTGCAGCTTGCCAGTGACTAAGTGGTTCCAATCACAGAACATTCATTTATACTTGCAGAGATTTGAATTACTAAACGTTCATTTTTTTATTCACTTCAATTTAACACACTTCTTATCGTACTGACCATATAGGCCTTACAAAGCCTATACAACAACACTGTACTTTATAATCTGTACTTTATAGTAGCATGGCAATTTAGAGACCAACTCATGCATGTCTTTACAAAGCTAGCGTAGGCCGTGGACTTGGGAAGAACCCACAGTGACACTGGGAGCACACACATCCACATTAGTTTACAAAGCTTATTGCTACCTTTGCGACTTTAAAGCAAAACTTAACCACAAAGATTAAAACAAATCTGATATCATTATAAAAGATCCATGGCCCTTTTTCTCAAGATGAACTTCTGACTTGTGGCCTTCATGCCGACTAAGCTTAGCCTTCTTTTCTTTTATCTTTCCATTTTTAGCAGATCCCCACGGGCCAAAGCTTAAACAGTGCCTTACTTTTCAGTGAACTAAATCAAACACCTTTTAAAGAGATGGCAGCAGGAGTTGATTTCATGCTCGGTTCATCATCAGAGGGAGCAGGGAGTCACCACACACACACGTAGGCCGTCATGTCCCATACAGAGGTCTGCATCATCTTTCATGGACACTGGGATAATTAGAGGAGGAGGCGGCTTTAATAAGTGATTGGGCTGATGCACGGACCTGTCTACACGCTGAGCCGGCGTTCAGTGATGCCTCTGACACTTGTGATTATAAAAGTGGAGATGAGAATCCAAGACACTGGATCACACTAATCTGGCTGAATAACAGAAAAGTGTCATTGAGTGAGCCTGGGTCGCTAGGAAACAATAGGGGTGGAAAAATGTGCTGTACTACAATTTTGAGGTGTACAATCTGAGCACATTTACCCTTCCATGCAGCCTTATACAGTATAACAGTTATTGCAACATAAGCATAGGTAACACGCAACATTCATATTCATGCTGTAAATAACAAATGTAATATAAAAGCATAACACTATAGTTTTATGAGATTTACAGTTTTGTTTTGTGTTTTTTCTCAAAATTAAAGCTAAATACTTGGGACAATCATGCAACAAACTATTTAGTATACCAGATAAATGCATTGTGTTATTATTTTTATGGATTTTAACATCTGAAAGTATCATTATCGAAAAATATCACTTAACGGCCACAGCAGCAAAACAAATGTCAGATATCGGTATCAGCTCAAATATATTATTATTCATAGCGGCCCATCCCTACTAAATACTAATCTGACTAAAATGTACTTTTTTATATTTAGTCCTAATTTAGTTAAATCTTGGTTTGATTTCAGTTCATTTATTTTGAAACAGTCAGAACAGTGAATAAGGCCATTTACTAATTTGTGTTCAAATTTAACATTGTAATTGTAATACTGTTAATACAATATACTCAACACATTTATCACACTCACTTTGTGCTACCCTTGCACGGAGTCTGACACCAGTTCGCTTGTTCCGGTCCCTTTCGTGGGAACACAAGATTGTAAGAAATCTATTCCAATCTACGCCGCCAATCACGCCATTAAGAAAGATGTAGATAGTGTTGTATAGTATAAAAATAAGTATAAAAGTGCAATTACAGTGAGTATGGCCAGGCGACATGGCGATAAAAATCAAATCTTGATCTGATTCCTGTGATGGGAATCATGTTGGTGATATATTGTCCATATCAATTGGATCTTCTCCGTTTAACGCAGCCCTTTGCTCAAACACGTACTGTATTTCCCCGCCCTCTCCTCCCATTGGATAGCCTCTGTCATGTCTGTGAGTGAATGACATGCTCAAATAACCAATCGCAGTAAGGTGTAAACTTCCAGAAGCAGCAGATGGTTTTAGTTACCTCTGAAGGACAACACAAAATTACATAAGTGTACGTGAAGTATTATCGATATCGTAAGAAAATTGTCATACATTTTTGGCCGGATTGCCCACCCCTAACTGTAAATCGCACAGCCTTAAAACAAAGACGCTGTGCACCCTATGTTTCCATCTCTCCTTTCACCTCTGGTCCAAAAATAGCCGTCTCTCTTCTCTTACTTGTCACTGTGCATCATTCATGCTCCCACCGCACAGGTTCTTGACCCGTTACCACCGGCAGCTAATGAGAGGTGCACCCCGCTCTGTCCGTTTAATATCTCCTAAGTACTCCGGGTTGCTCCATTACCTCCTAACAAGAACCTCGCACCTGAAATTACCCACAATGCCTCGCTCTCCCCCCCTGCTTCCATTCATCCCTGGCCCCGTCAACCTGCGCTTCTCCCTGTTACAAATTACAAAACAAATGAACCTTTTCGCTTGCAAATGAGGAAAAATAGTCTTTGAAGAGCACCATTTATTCAAATCCTGCCTGACAGCAGAAAATCTGTGATCCCATTTCTCTGTATATGGCACAGACGGAGCCAGACACAAAAGAAGGGCAATCGTGTTGAGCATTTTACAGCCCCTAAATGACAAGTTTCAGTGCAGCAGAGCTAATATCTGAGGGGAGCTGAGAGACGCTGTCCATACTGAGGAGATGGTCTAGGTGGAATTAGGAGAAAAATGCCCTTCTGTGCACGCCCCATCACATTGTTTGCAATATTGCCGTCTTTAGTAGCTCTCTGGACAGCGCCAGGTAATTCTAGACTGCTCCATAACATTTATAGATCAAAGACACTCAACGCAACATCAATATGCCCCGTTTGTTTTTCTTTGCTATAATAATTCCAAGGTAAATGATTTGTGACTAAATGGCCGAAACACTAACTGCTGCCCTTGCAGATGGAACAGCCAGGGACATTGAACTGCCTTGGATGCGATATTGTAATCTGAGTCCTCAATGAGATAGAGAGGACATAATTATTCGGGTATAGCTCTCACACATCCTTCAAAAGTGAACCCCCCCTCGAGTTCGTACCTCCATCTCTTCACAAGTGTGCCACCCGCCACGCTGCCATGAAGCCAGGCGCCACTTTAAGGTCATTTTCCTGGTGTCTAATTTTACCCTTGGGTGCACTCGAGTAGAGCGTATGGAGCAGCCATCATTTTAAACACTTGTTTCAGGCGCTATTTCATCCCCAGTTTATGTCCCTTCATTCAGAGGTGATGGAGTGTTAATGAACAGACAGAAGGATGCATTTTGGCTGGCGTCTTATGAGAGAACTAACGCATTACCGGAGACAAAACAGTAAATAAACAGGTTTACGGTTCACAATAGTGTTGTTGGTACTAGCATTTCAAACCCAATGTCGATACTAAGGAATATACTTGTGTCTCAATCCAGATAATTTAAAAATGCTCTTTTTATAGACAAAATAATGCCATTTTCTACTTTCTTTATGTCGCCTTGTTTTCTTATAGTAGTTCTGATAATTAACGTTAAATATATTTCGAAAATTGTTCAGAAAAGCTCAAATGTTTTCCTGTTAATGTGATTTGTATTGATAATTGATCATTTAAAAAAAAGTCAAAATATGCTGTTTGCATAGGGCTGCTTGATTATGCAGGGGGAAATTAATCATAATTGAGATCACATTGCTTGAAACAATTATTTTTGCACTGCCAAAATTTACTCTATAGAGCAAGATTAGACTTGTTTTATGATTCTTGTGTTGATTTGGCTCCGGGATTAGAGGGGCAGAACAGGAAACAATATAATTTGGGATAGAATTTAACTGATAGTTGTTGTTCTTTTTACTCTTTGTTATCAATTCGCACAATAATTTTAATCACAATAATACAGTATAATACAGTATAGTACCAGCCAAACAGCAACATTTGCTAGTATCCTCTTTTACTATATGAGATTGTTGATTGGATTTCCGTTCTCCATAAATCATACTGCAGTTGTGCCCTTGAGCAGGACACGTGACCCACCTGACTCCAATGTGTCGTAGGAAGCAGCTGGATGCCAATCTGTCCCATTCAATTACTGTTACATGGATAGGATTTATGTTCTTGAATTCCAAATAGGAAGAAAAGGCTTCAAACAGGCCAATAATAAATTATGCCCTTCACAGTTTGCCCCAGGAGCACTCACACCTGAAATGATTGTGCAACTTAACTTTAACTAAATTCACATTTTGAACTTCTTTTGGTTGTCGAAGTGAATTTTGGAGTTGATTGAGGGTGTCCCACTGACATGCCTGGTTGTGTGACAGCAGCCTGGTGAGAGCTAATCAACAGATACAGGGAAAGGGAAAATAACAAAGGCCAGTGCTGGAGGTGTCAGCTCACACAAGAGCAGTGCGCTGAGCCACTGTTACCACATGACTCACACTGCTCTGTCCCAGCCTTCAGCCTCAGCTGTCAGTTTACATAAATAAATAATCTATAGAATCAACGCTGTTCACAAGTAAATGAATGAACAAACCAAAATAATGACATACATTTATACATTTATACATTTATACATTTATACATTTAGTCAGCACATATGTAAATATTCAATACCCAATTCAACTTTTTGTTGAATGTCTCTCCCCACTAATTTCACACTGTTCTGGCCATTAAACCTCTTCGCATAAATACTAGGAAACCGTATTACTTAGGTGTATAATATGTAATATATATATATATATATATATATATATATATAGACCTTTCCAGAAGTTATATGTTTAGAACAGCTGTTCATTTGAATAAGGCAGCCATAGAGTAATAACTATCAGTATCTAACTTCAATTTCTAGTTTCTAAAGTTCACTTATTACAAGAGAATTTGTTGTGCTTGGTGGATCAAATTAAAACATTTCTTGTTGTGGCTTGCTATGTTTTTGGTGCATTATTTCCCACAGTAACATTAGATTTAAGATATGTTTAGTACAAGTTTGTTAGCATGTTTGGTCATTTTGCCGTTTACGGTAACGGCGTCATCCTGTTTGGAGGCTCACGCTAACTCTCCCATTGAAAATACATTAGTGCTAACACGTGGAATGATACTGGCTAACAGAATACAGGCGTTTTCTTTACAAACACTGGAAGGATCGATTGTATATAAAAGTTTCACCATATCTTAATTTTATTTCATAAAATCTTTGACTGTACTTGCACTGTAAATAATGTTAGCACATGACTCACTGTCCATGTTAGCTCTACACTCACTTCTTGACCCCAAACAAAGCCAGGGTCGTGGCTATGAGTTACTCTTAAGGCCTGACGCTCAGGGGCTGCTGCTGGGGACTAGAGCGATGTCAGACCAGTGGCTTCTGCCCACAAGGCGAGAGCATTCTTCACACCTGTCTCCCAGGATAAGTGGCTTGTCACGGGCAAAGCTAATCTGTTGCTACGCTCAGTCACACTCAATCCCCCGTGCAGCTCCCCACGCGTCCTTGGATGTCTGCTGGCATTGGAAACATACATGGGGATGATCAGGGCAAACACAACGTGCAAGCATGTCTCTGGTGGTCTACATGTAAATTTTGGCCTGACTTGGCTATTTGACCACTGAGCAGAAAGAGATGACAGTAACAGAAATTGACCTTTTGAGACGATGCAGATTTTATCAGGGGAAAAACAGGTTCCTATGTGGTAGTAAACCTAGAGCACATGTACATCTTTTCCCAACGCTGTACTTTTTTCCGTACCGTTGTCTGTACTGTTTTCTGTGTGTAATAGTTTAGTAAATTCTTGAAATTCAGCAAACAGCAATTGAAATAGTAAAATACTAAAAATTCTACTTTAACTTTTGTGGATAAAATTCTGCTCCCACAGTTCATAATTTCGTCATGTCCTTGAGTAAGTTCTAACCATGGTTTACTGGGAAAAGATTAACTAAAATATGCGTCCTAAAATAAGGTGGTCTTAATATTAACAGTACCTCGCTCGGTGTAATAAAGAAAGCGTTTAGAGCATTCATTTGAAGTTGAAGGACAGATCCACACTGTCCACTTTTTGTGCTTGTTCGGCGTTTCGGAGTGAGCACAAAAGTAGCATGTGGGACAAGATGTGCTGTATCATCCTATTAATGCTGGTGTCCTTCACGCAGAACACAGGACACTCACAACTGGAACCAGCGCTCTCACAAAGCCAAACTGTCCAAAACACGCCGGATACAAGACAGGAAGGTTACGATAAAGCTAGCTTTACAACGAGACAATAAACAAGTTCGGCAATAGTTGATTTATGTGAGAAATGTTACTTCGATGAGATTTTAATGTGTTTCTACCTCATTTCATGTAATGTTTCACTGATTAGCAGTACCTTATCTCAGCAAAGTTACAGAAGCAAAGTTACAGAAAAGTGCATGACATACCAATTTGTTATTGTGGAAAAATATATGTGAAATGCAGTTTTGACTGCTATTAGCTCCAAACAAAACCAATTTCATATAGTCTTTTTAGCAATCTTGGCATTTTCTCCATCAAATTGTCTAAGAGCATAACGCCACAAATTAAACATAAATGACAAGTGACACACTCAAACTTGACAAGAATGTAGTCAAATTATAATATATGGCATTGGTCTAGGCTTCAGGTCTCTCAAGCCTCACTCATAGTCAATATATAATGAGTGTTCATTAAAGTGTCACTCTGGAAGTGAGCGTTAACAAATTGGTTCAAAGTACAAGGGTCCCAAAAGTGCATTTACAGAGTTGGAGAAGGAGGCCTTTTCGTCCAACATCAGGAAGCAGCTCAAGGCAAACTGTTCAAAGTTGTCCGTTCGTTTATTCATCCTTTCCATTTCTCATCGTGTTCAGTTCTGGTTGATGCCTCAGTAACTATATGTGGGTCTTAGGTGCACAAAGACACAAAGACAGACAATAACTCAAATTGCGCAGTAAAGAGTGGGTTCTTGGGCGACAGATTTCACACTTGTCATTTGACCACAACACATCCTGTCATTCAGGACTTGTGTATCACTCATATTTGCGTACTGATTTGAATGTGTTAGAATATTTTCAAAACTCTCCCAAGGCCACAATTTTGTTGTTAATACATCAAGTATACCGAAAAGTGTTCCATCCAAGCATTTCCTCCTTACTAACTACTACCAGCAGAGTAACCCTAATGTGGCCAAATCCTTGGACACTTACCCATCTATATGAGAGTTTGTGGGGCACAGAATGGCAGCTGAACTCATTTGTGACTATCTGAAGAGTGAATGAATAAAGGTACAATACAATTACTGTCATGAATCCAAACATGAAATCCTAAAATAGGCTGAAATACAGCCACTGGCGCCGCCATGTTTGTTTTGGTTTGGGTTGTTTTGACAAACCACAATGCTGCTTTGTGATTGGGTCCAATCTCACCTGCGGGCCCTAAATGTCATGTGACTACAGTCCGCACAGTTGTTTAACGGGCCAAACGAATCAGTGGGGAGCCTAACAAGATGGATTCATAATACTTGATTTTCAAATTGAAAGGAGGAAGTACTTATACATATACAGTTCCTATGGCTCTCAATGTGCAATGGCACACATAGTATTCACTTGCATGGATGTTGTTGGCTAGTCTTTATGATTGATATTTTAAATAATTCAATCAAAACAGCATGCAACTGCTGGATTTCTGTCACAAAGTTATGTTTTCATAATACAATTTCTAGCAAAAGAAAAGTTAGCAGTTATGACTGCTACAAAACCATGTGCCAAGGGGACCGCAGACTATCAGGAGGCCTTTCAGAACACTCTTCATTCACTGGAGCTATTTAAAACACAGGAAGAAGGGGAAGCCTTTGGCAAAATGCGCTGACTCAACTGGAGACTATTTTGGAGTGCTTTAACAGTGCACAGACCTGATACAGCCCAGCGCTGAGTGTACATATCTGACATGTCCATCCTACAGTGGTCAGTGGAGACACATTACAGTACTCATTCTGCTAAATTTAGGGACGTTACAACAGCAAAATAAAACAAAATAAAAAAAGAATTTGAGGTTACTACCAAAAAAGTAAATGCAGCAACTAACATCACTACTACTAATTCTAAAAGTTACTATAGTTACTAATTACTATACATTGTGTTTATTTATTATTTCATACTTGATTTTGAAACTATAATACTGTAAGGAAAGGATTTGTTTTGCCAGTGATAATCAAACACTTTTTATTATTTATTTTATTTTAATTAATTCATGTATTTTTATATTACATATTTACTACTAAATGTCCTCAATATTCCCATAGGGTCTTACATTACTTCTGACACAGTTCAATACCTTTCTAAAGCTATTCCCATTTTTTTTTTTTTTTTTTATAGTCATAATATCTTATATTTTGACAACCCTACTATATATGTATACATAACAGCCTTGTTAAAGAGAACTACATTTCAAAGAGATAGTATCTTCTTTTATATGAATCTTTGTATTTTACATAACCATTTTATGCCTTCATCTTTATACAAATAATTTGAACACATTTTTCAGTTTGTTTTAATTCGTGAAACATTTAGTATCATTACCCTACAGTCATTCACACAATTTAAGATTCAGGAAGTGATTCACAATAATCTATTTGGATCAAAAGCTTCATTGCATTATTAAGTGTGATAAACTGCTGCTGGTTCTGATCTTTCCAACTCACTGCATGGACCTTAGCTCCAGCCTTTTCACGGCATCTCCAACTGTGCTGCTTTTATAAACATACGCTGAAATATGGATCCACACCAGGGGCTGGGAGCAACTTCACTTGTATATATCCGTTTGTAATAATATCAATATACAAAGACACAGTACAAAATGAATTGCTCTGATCAGGCCTCTGAGCAGTTTGGACATTTTGAGGAAGGAAAACATGCAGAAGAGAGCAACGAAGACGACTACAGTGTTTGTGAGATGCCACTTTCAAATGTGACTTTGACAAAACCATTAAGTGCTTTGCATTTTCACTTTCCATTTGCAGCCATTTGTTAACTGTACAGCTTTAAAAAGCACAATTTCCCAGCAAAATAAGACATGACAGCTTTCACAGGCCCATGGCTCTTGTTACATTTAAGGCACGCATGAAATATCACTTTTTAAAGAGTAAAACACCAGCGTGTGTGTACCTGTAAACGAGTGACGTCCGTGTGTCCTGTGGATGCGATGGGAAACCATTTGGCTCAGTCTGAGAGCGCCACTTCATACGGCTGATAGACGACACATTTGGCTCTGAACCTCTACTAATAACTATTAGTCTAATAATTTACAGATCATCTACCTCAAGGCAAATTTGATGACGATGTAAAGTGTGATCGGTGCGTCTGATCGACCCGTTTTGCAGATCACCGATCACGTGATTGGTGGCCAATCGATCAGAGCGCCTCTACAAAACTGTAGATAAAAATAGATTACAATAGTTTACCACAATATTACAAATGATAATTCCAAGGTTTTGAAAATGAGATATTTCAACCTTTTAATCCAATCCAACTTTATTTGTATGGCGAATTTTACCAACACAAAGTCTCCAAAGTGCTGCACAGAGTACAAAAAAATGTCATTAAAAAACAACAAACTTTGTTTTTAATGGCAACAACACATCTCAGTTAGGACACTTTCCGAAAAGAAACTTGCAGCTGTTAGGTTTTATGGTAACACTTTCAAATAAAAGTAGATTTTGAAGTATTTTAGATGGGCATCTCTGCTCATTAGTACTGAATGCCCACAAGCTAATCAGCAATGTTAAGGCAGTGTAAAACTGCATCATTTTTGTTTATCCTCTTTTGTAATTAAAGTTGCACTATCTAACTTACTTGCTTGCTTGTTGAGACAGGCCTCTACTCTGGCAATGTTCAAATCGAAGCTAAAAACTGTTTTTTTTCGCTGTGCATATGACTGAAATGATTTTCTTGCACTCTTCTCTTTTTATGTCTTGAACTGTTTGATGGATAGCCTGAAAATGGCACCTTTAAATTTCTTTGAAATTAAGGTTTTGTGATTTCTGCAATGTCTTTATGATCTTTATGCATTTTTTTCCTGTTGTGTGAAGCACTTTGAATTGTCTTGTGTACGAATTGTGCTTTACAAATAAAACTTGCCTTGACTTTCCTTGCCTTTCCTTGTCTCCATGGATATATTATTGCTTTCTCTAGAATGTTCCACTGTGAGATTAAATGTATCTGTGTGGTGTTTATAGAATTATTGCTTTTTATTGCTCAAAAATAACTTGAAAATATATACCTTCTACTGTAACTTGGCCCCTCTTGTCCACGTATATAGATATGTTTAATGCTATACTGTGGAACACTGTAGTCAAAGCAATAACCTCTCCATGAAGACAAGAAAATGGCACTCCCTCCCACCAGAAAATTTACATAGTGCACCTTTAACATACGAGTTGCCTGATCACTGCATTCAATTTTATGTAAAACACAATTTGCACATTACCTCAATCTTGTTTTTTATGTCTCTGTCCACAGCCAATCCCACCGGCGCTAGTCCTAAACGTTTTCCCGGGTCGGCGGAGGTCTTCAGGGAGTCCAGCAGCACAACAGGGATGGTGGTGGGCATCGTAGCAGCAGCTGCGCTCTGCATTCTCATCCTACTATATACGCCATGTACAAGTATCGCAACAGGGACGAAGGCTCTTACCATGTGGACGAAAGCCGGAACTACATCAGCAACTCGGCGCAGTCCAACGGCACTGTCGTCAAGGAAAAGCCGGTCAACACCGCAAAAACGTCGGGCAAGAATAAGAAAAATAAAGATAAGGAGTACTATGTGTGATACGGGAAACTTTCTATACTGGATTGACTTGACTGAAAAGACAAATCATTTGTACAGTATAAACAAAGATGATGAAACACTATTTAGTCATTTATTTCCTACGCTCTGGAAAGTAAATGAAGGAAAATGACTTGAAGAGACTGTCTGAAAACTCTGTTAGAACTGAACAGAAGACCAAACAACATTCTCCCATATGTTGCTTAGTTTGGCGTCACGAACAGCATCATCTATCTCCTTTGTTCTGTGTGCAAACAAGGGGGCACAGATGCACTTTACAAAAAAGGGAGATTCAGCGACTCAATGTTTTCATTTACATTGCCTGTGTTTGTGTTGTTGAGACATTTTTTTTTTCTAGCAGAAAGAAATATTACACACATAACTACGCCAAACGGTGTTGGACAAAAAAAAAAAATCGGACAACAAAGATCTATGGCTGTCCGTGGGATCAGCAGCTAAAATACAACCAGGAAAGACTTATAACTGGCTGAGCTGCTGCGGTGGTACAAAGATAAGAACGGGATTGCGGTTTCGTTCAAAAAGCCACGTTTTAGAGGAACAAAAATGTCCATTGTGCCAGTTAAGTAATCTGGATGCCTTTCGTTTGAACTCCAAATGGTGAGTTCATTCAATAAGTCCGGAGAGGAGGGGTATGCGAGCCAGCCATGCACGCAAAATTATCTTAAACCAGTACATATGTTTATATACAGTACAACCACCAATCTATATGTGCTTTCTCTGGACTGTGACAAAGTGGTGTTTTATAGCCTGTTGTATAGATGATGCAAAACTATAACTGCTCCTCGAACCATTTCTTTCTTTTGGAATAAAATGGAGAAAATGTGGATAAAAAGAGAACATAAGTGTTATTAAATGTTGCTAGAAATAGAAGATTTTATGAAGACATCTGCATAAAGAGTTTGTTTTTCAGTTGGATATTTTTTTTTCCTCCTATTTTTACATGTGTTACTTATATCATTTTTATACAAACCTGAGATGAAACAGTAGCCAACCCAGTTCCCGCCAAAACAAACTGCAAAATGCTGATAAAAACATGGAGAGGTGTGGCAAAGTTTGTGTGGCTGTCTTTCAAAAGGATTCTGGTAGAAAACACTGCCTTCCTCCGTATCCCCCTGGTGCAACATGAATGAGAGAAGTGAATGGATGTGTGATTTTGTGTGAGTCTGGGCCAATGCTAGACCCAGGCCAGCTTCAAATATGAGTCCATTTCAACTGTTCTGTGTATGTTCTGTCATTCTGTCACTTCTGCTTTCCACAGACATGTGCTTGGAATGAGTATGAGGAAAAAGACCATGAACTATAAATGATGATTATCAAGGCTCTTTGTTTTCTCATTTTTTCTTAACTTGTTTTTCATTGTAAATCTTCTTGTACCAAACATAAAAATATACGAAAATAGTTTTTGGGGAAATGAATGAATAAATACATGACAAATTAAATGCAAGTGACCTCTGTAACAAGTTCAGGCAAACAACTTTGAGACCAGCATTTATCAGGATTTGTACGAATGTGTAATATTTTGCTGTTTATTCCTCATATGCAGAAGGTTGAGGCATGGGTCATGAAACAAAACGGTTCACTTTATGAACTTAAAACTTAAACTTCATTGTATCATCCATAAATGAATCTAAATAATATATACAGAATCCTTAGCCAACACTACTCAGAAGGTAAAAAAAGCTTACCATTCACACGCAAACATTGGATAAGGTTAAATGAATGAAGCTTGAGCCTTTACATTACTTAGATTGAAGTCAGACCTGATCAGACTCAGTGTAAAGCCTAATGATTTTCAGAAGATCAGATATACAGTACGTTTAGTGCTTGACAAAGAGCGTCACTTAACATTTAATGCTTCAGAACAATGGTAAGACGCATGGAGCAGAACCAGCTCCAGCTCAGGACTGTACAATGGCTCTGAGGGCGGACTTTGCTGACAGAGCGCTCTTCTCAGCTCCACTTGATTGGAGCCGTCCACACTGAGAGAAATAGGGAATAGCGCACAAAGGTGTGATGTAGCGGATGAACCGGATTGAAGGCTGCAGCAGCAGATGGTTCCCCCAGAGAGTCGGCCGCCGACTGTCACAGCTTTTCATCAGCTGCTCAAGCAGCTTTTAATGTGATAACGTGCTCTGTGTGATATGTTACAGATTTCCATATGGAGAATCAGCTTTTCACTTGGCTGCATACTGCTCAAGGACACTTCCATGCAGACACGCTCACACACCATTTCATACAGAGGCATATCTTTCAAAAGTGACCATAGGGATAAACTATTCTACAATCATTTAAAGGACAGTTGTTTGATAATGTGACTGAGCTGTGGCCTTTACTGTAATTCAGTGAAGCCTGTACTAATTTAACTTTATTTTTTAACTTTACAACACGTATTAATTTGCACTTTAACATGAGTGTTACATAGAATATAAGAAGCACTTTCTCAGCGGCAGTCAAGGCTTAATAACTGGAATTATTACATAAGAGCTTGTTAGAGCCAATACAAGGGAGAGGGTGAACCCATTATTTTCATGCACACAAGTGTATTTTCCCCAAAGATTTATTATGGAGCCAGTTAAAGATAATTAATGAAGCAAAGTGAGTTTAAATGAGTCAATAAAAAACATGGTCTGAAGCCTCTTTGTAAATACAGCACAGACGACATTATCCTCAGGTATAATAAGTATAATATACAAAGATGGTGTACAATTTAAAGCATTGGTTAGAGACTGCCTGAGGTTGCAGAATAATCAAATGGACCTTATCCTGCTACTCATTTATTATGAAAAATATCATTAGTCAGGGGCAGAGGTATTGACAGCTGTCTGACTCTTGATATGTGCACCAACCCACTGCAGCAGTCTAATCTCACATCAATGACTCAGACTGCCAGTGCTTATGTAAGCAGAGCAGTCCTGTCTCCTACATGCACCATGTGAACTCTCTCACTCAAAACACATCCATCACAGCTGAGCGTAGTTTGTGAAAACCAGGGTTTGCTCTGGACAGTCAGCCTGTAGTCAGTCCACCGGCACCCTGACCCTGACCCAATCTCTGGGGTCAAGGCTCTTTTACAAGGAGAATTTACATCACGATTGTTGAGTTCAGCCACATCTGGGCTTTAACGTAACTACTTAAGAGTAGCAAATTAGCCTTTGGCAAGATGGCCTATGGACATTAGCTACATATAAATAAATAAATCACAACACACTTTACATAAAAGTAGTATAATGGATATGTTTCCCTTGTTCTGTTCAGAATCAATGTCAAATTGTGTTCATGCAATTTGACATGTTTGACTATTAAAATACAAAGTAAATGGGCTTCACGCCAGTGGGTTTAGAAAATATAGTTTTAAAAATTGACTCAAAGGAGCCATTGGTATTTCTATCTCACCAACTATCTCGCTAACACTTGGACACAAATATTATTCGTTTACTGTCACAGTTACTCACTACAGCTAATGCCACCCAACGCCCATCGCCCGCCACCTGCCGTCCGTCGCCCGCCCGCCCGCCCTGTTATCGAGCCAGTTTTTTATTTATCATTCATGGTGAAAGAGAGAGAGAAGGACAAGATAACCGTGCACACCAACAGTATCCATAATTGTACAGAAAGCACACTGACAGGACTTATGAAGAATAACTATACAAAGAAATTATGATTTTACTGGTGGTGTTTAAGAACCGTGCGGAGCCTCCACTACAATCTACTACTATGAACTACAAACACAACTGGGCCTGTGTTGCCAGCGCCTTAACCTGCAGATCGAGACACACACCATTTTGCACAGGCTGCACTAGCACTGATTAATGATTGGTTGCTGGTGATGGGCTTAGGTAGGTCTAAACCAATCGCAGGAACTGGCAACCCAAATGAGAGACGCAAATGTCATTCTGCTCACTGATTGGTCATCTTGTGAACACAAAATTGCAACATAAAACAACACGGACATTATGTCCAATGAGTATGTAATTATGAATAAATCAGCATTAAAACTGTTATCAGCAAAAGCTATATAGATATTGATTTGAACATTTTGTATTTGAGAACACAGATTGGTCATGTTTATGACATTTGAAATCAAAATCTTACATATGGTTCCTTTAAGGATCCAGATGCTCCATAACACATAAGGTGTGAAGAACAAGGCTCTGACACCAACACCTCTCTATACTTACACACACAATTATGTGAAAAATGCACCCAAGACTCCACTGTTAGTGCAACCAACAAAAGCATTGCACATCTGGGCCCAGTGTGGCACAAAACGTCACATTCAACCTCCTGGCTGTCCCTATATGGCCCTATAGTGACTGTGCGGGAGAAAGTACTGGTTTAGTTTGTGCCAACAGGATCATTCAAGGTGATGATTTAAAATGCATCAACCCAGTAGCAGAATCTACTCCACAACCATTTTACCCTCTGCTCCATCACTCGATCAGTACTTAAAATACAGCTAATGTTATTCTCTTTGGCCTCATCACCATGTTACGCATATCAACATCCCTCTTCTCATCACAGCAGCAGACCTATTTCAACAGTTTTCATCACTCACAGAAGCTTACTTTCTTTTCTACCGATTTTTGTGAGTTCACCAACTCTTTGAGAATCAATTCTGTTAGGCTTACGCTGATTTGTTTGCAGTTCACACCAGTGGCCAACGGGCCAATCACATGGAATTTTAGAGGAATGGAACCAATCACAGAGCAACATTGTGGTTTGGGCGGAAGTCAAAACAACCCAAACCAAAACAAAACATGGTGGTGCCAATGTCTTACTTTCGGTCTATTTCAGGAGGAATTCTTTTTTTTTTTTTTACGTGCACACATTTGTGGATGAGAAAGAGGACTGTGCTTTTCTGCTTTTCCCGATACTCGAAACTTGATACAATACATGTCCTGATACATGGATATCCCTTAAAACCTGAGTCAAAAGTTGACTAAAATTATAAAATTATGTTTTGATTAAGTAGAATAACAAAAATACATTGGATTTTCTGTTCGCAATGTCCTTAATATCAGAATACAACTGCCCTATGATTAAATCACATGTTTTGCTCCTCAGATTAAGCTTTGATGCAGCAGTCTGTAGGTTAAGTGCAGAACTTGGCAATTCATAATGGCTTCATGTTGTTTAAAAGTATCACGATACGCACCTCTGCACACGTATTGCCAAGAAATCTGTCACGATATCGATGTATTGAGCACAGCCCTAACATCTTTTGAAGATCATGAGTTTGCAAAGTTCTACACAAAGCTGTTTTAGTTGGTGTTTGCCTTTTCTTAAACTCAAATTGAAAGGACGGACTAAAATTATTACTGTGCTTACCAAGTTCAGAGTTACTTACCTTACCATTTGCTTGCTCATAACATCAATGACGTTTACTTTTGCTATGGTTTTATAGTTGTTCTATTACTTGAGTCATCTTTGGTCTACCTCTCTGACCAAATGCAAAGCCCTGGTATTGAATGAAAACAAATTTCACTGAAAATCATGTGTTCTAGATGTAACTTTAGAAATATCCGACAAGATTACATACATCAAGGCAACGCTACAATTGGCAATTGGAAATTTGGATGCAGCACAGCAGCTGAAAACACATTGTGTGTTAAGTACAGACAGGTCTCTGCTCTGTGATAGACAGAAGTACTGCTGGTAAGTTTGAAGAGAATGGAGAGCGTTAAAGCGGAGGCGGAGAAAGCTCCACCTCCTGCTGTCTTTCAATTTGTCAGTAATACGCAGATGAAAACAGTTTGCATTGGCCTTCATTCTTTAGTGTTTAATGTCGTTTGCGTTTGCGTTCATCGCCTTATCCTCAAAGTAAAGAGGCACTATGTCACTTTTCTGGTAGGGGGTTCGCCACCTGCTTGTCTCCATGGAGATGTTATTATTATTATAATTGTCTGTAATGTTCCATCCACAGTATGGCATTGAACTTGTCTCTTGCAATTATTCAACTATAGGTATGTATTGCTTACAAAATAACTTGAATACACCTGTAACTTGACCTGGTGGCGTCACCTGCTTGTCTCCATAGAGATGGATAATGCCAAACTGTGGAACATTGCAGACAAAGCTTTTTAACATTTTGATGGAGAGTAGGTGACGGACCCTCCACCAGAAGAAGAAGTAACAAATGTTAAGAAGTGATTTTGCACTGGTCCACTCTTTGCTCTTTACTCTGGCTCTGCAGCAGCTGTCTGTGGTGATCAGAATCAGCCGTAATCAGCACAAGAGAGCGAGTTTATGATTTCACATGATGGAGCCAGACAGTTTGAACATAGTGATTAGATTACGCATCCGCAGCGATACCACTCTAATGTTGTTTTCCTTCATTTGTTCTCAGTGGGTCAATGGCACTGTGCTTCTGTTCCCGCAGCCACTCACTCTCTCCTGGGAAACGCATTCATACAGAATATTATGAAAAATAAAAAACATATAACTGCATAGGGAAGTGACTCACTTCTTGTCCTGAACATAACTGCACACTCTTGATCTCTAATTACATTTTTTTGAAGATATTTTTTCATTTCTGACATTTCTTAACTGTATATCTTTGTAATATAGAACTTCACTACTACTACGGAAATGTTATTATCTCTACAAGCATTTTCTCTGGCAAATGAGAGGCTAAAGTAACTCAAAATAGCAATAGGAAAAGTTGTGGCATCTGTGAAAAGAATGGCCACATTAGCATCACTACAGATAGATCTAATAATTAAAAAGAGTGTAGACCTTTATCCAATCTTCTTCTAAGAGACTGTACTCTTATTGTTCTCCACTGTTATCACAATTGTCAGACATTGGATAGTTATTTTAATAGTTATTCATGATTTAATCATATTCTCTCCTGCTGTTCTTGTAACAATGGAATTTCCCTATTGTGGGACAAATAAATCTTCTCTTATCTTGGACCTAAATAATCATATTAAACTTCATATTAGAAACGAAAACTTTGTTAGATACCATTGTTCTCAAAATTCTTGATTTGATAAAAGCTTCTTCCTTCCTTTTGACTACCAAATTGAGCACTTGGATTAAGAATCCCCAAAAAAATAGAATAGGAAAAATAGATACTTTGGAACATTCCAAAAAATCAAAGCAATAACATCTTCATGGATACAAACACATACCCAGGCATACCCTGGCCCTGAAAAATTCCATATTGCACCTTTAGATGAGCACTCAAAACAGCCTGTTAATGCTAACAGCATTGTGCAGAACAATAAACATGCAGCTCCCTTTAGATAAAACTCACAGCCTAGTACAGACATTATTTTGACTATATTCTGATCCTGCTCTCGTCTTTTTCCACAAACTCTTTGTCCTGGTCTTAAGCATTCATCACCTCCTCCTCTCAGCTGGATGTACCAGACGTCCCTTTAATTCGACACACTAATGTAATTCTCCTTCTCCATAATCATCCATTTTCTCCTTTTCATGGCCTCGTGCCGAACCCAAAGCACGTTGTGTGGATTCGATTTCACAGCGGTACGCCACACTACAAAGGCTGTCCATTTTATTTATTTAGTATTTGTTTAAAATCCCCATGCGGCTCCGCTATAGATCAACAATAGCTTAAGAGAAGTGTGCTGGACTGACCAGGTTAAGCTAATTATTATGTCTATGCATAAGTCTGCTGACAATCGAAACTGGCTGAGCAAGTTAACACCTTCTACTCCAGGTTTGATGTGACCACCCTCTCCCCCATGTTGGCCACCTCCGCCAACCCAAGCCTAGTCCCCCCACCTCCCCCACCACTCACTCAGTTCAGGAACAGGATGTAAACAGGCTATTTCGGAAATCCAACCCCCGAAAAGCTGATGGACCACACATTAAGACACTGCGCAGGAGAGCTGTCCCCCGTCTTCACAGACATTTTTAACACCTCCCTGGGGTCATGCCATGTCCCAGCCTGCTTCAAGTCTGCAATCATTGTCCCTGTCCCCAAGAAGCCCCGGATCACTGGACTTAATGACTACAGGCCAGTGGCACTGACGTCTGTAGTCATGAAGTCATTTGAACGCCTGGTCCTGCCCCACCTCAAGTCCTTCACCTCCTCCCTGCTGGACCCCCTGCAGTTCGCCTACAGAACCAACAGGTCTGTAGACGACGCCATCAACCTGGCACTCCACTTCATCCTGCAGCATCTGGACTCCCCGGGAACCTACGCCAGGATCCTGTTTGTGGACTTCAGCTCTGCATTTATCACCATCCTCCCTGCTCTGCTCCAGGACAAGCTCTCCCAGCTCAACGTGCCCTGACTCCACCTGCAGGTGGGATCACTGACTTCCTGACGGATCGGAGGCAGTGCGTGCGGCTGGGGAAGAATGTCTCAGACACTCGGGACTACCAGCACAGGAGCTTCACAGGGCTGTGTACTTTCTCCTCTGCTCTTCTCCCTGTACACAAACTGCTGCAACCTCCAGCCGCGACTCCGTAAAATTGATCAAGTTTGCGGACGACACCACCCTCATCGGGCTCATCTCGGACGGGGATGAGTCTGTCTACAGGAGGGAGGTGGACCGGCTGGTGTCCTGGTGCAGCGGTAACAACCTGGAGCTCAACGCCCAGAAGACAGTGGAGATGATCGTGAACTTCAGGAAAGTCACAGCCCCCCAGCCCCTCCTCATCATGACAGACTCCCCCATCACCACCCAGGAGTCCTTCCGCTTCCTCGGCACCACCATCACGCAGGAGCTCAAGTGGGAGCCCTCCATCAGCTCCCTCATCAAGAAGGCCCTGGACATGGACTATTTGAACCACTCCCCTCAGGCAGGAGGCTACGGTCCAGCCGGACCAGAACCTCCCACCATAAGAATAGTTTCTTTCCCTCTGCCATTGGACTCATGAACACTTCCAAACACCTGGACTGCAACTATTCAACCACTCACTGCACTGTCACTTTCTGCACTTACAACTGTAAATTCAAACTGTAATTCTGTGTACATAGTAATGCCTATTTTAATTTTAATTTCATATTATAGAAATGTTAAATTGTTTCTCAATGCATGCCCTTTCGATTAAATATATGTTGTTTTATGTTGCACCTTAATGCCGAGACAAGTTCCTATGTTAAAATCATGTCCAATCATTTGAAAAAGGCCCTTTGAAATAATGTCTCCTCATATGGGCTTGGTACTGCATGGAAGTATGATACAGTAGATTATGTTAAACAAACATTGAAGAGTTTTTTAAAATAGAGTAAATAAAACTGTAAAATAAAAAATAATATAAATCTATAAACTGAATTGTTTGTATCTAAGAATTGTATCAGATTTCATAAGTATAATATACAGTATAAGGTTTTAGGGCTGGTCCTCTATGTCTGGCTTGAGTACTGTCAGCGTCCAGAAGCGAGGTTAAGGTGCGACGCCCTGTGTCAGACGCAGCGCCCCCTGGAGAAGAGGAGTCACTGCAGCAAGGGCACCCAACGCTCCCCTTCCACGGGTGCCATTTATCATGGCTGACAACTGCACCCCACTCTGCCATTTTGGGTTTATTAGCTGCACATTTCTCCACACGTAATGATGTTTTCCTTAGCACTTGTCCTCCGAGAGTGGCTCCTATGAAAAAACTGCAGTGGAAACATCAAGGTGACAGTTCTCTCTTTTATAAGTTTACTTCACATGACTGGCACGGTAAGGGCGTGGAGACGCAGCACAAAGAAGGGCCACATCGGTATTCAAATCTCACTCTTTTCTTTGGAAGTCACTTCTTTCAGGTCTCTCCAACACACTTTGGGTTTGTGATCCAAATGTCTCATTTCATCTGCAAGTCTGCTTTTATTTTGTCAGAGACGCTCGAGTGTGACCTCTGCTTCATGTGAAAAAACAGCCATCTGCAAATGTGGCAATGGCCTTTTAAAATCACTATTACAGATACAGTAGGTCTATCAAAGTGATTTATTTCTTTTTTTAAATGAATTTTTGGCCTGTAGGCTTTTTCATTTTCATTTCATTTTATTTTATTTATACAGGGAAAACCCACTGAGAAAATGTCTCTTTTTCATGGGTCCCTGTTAAAACACAACACAAAATAAACAACAAACAAGGGTACTAAAACTATTAAAATATTCAATAAAATTAACCAATACATAAAAACACATTTATACATACAGTATGAGATCAAATTATATAAAACAAGTGCATCGTCACTGCGGGTGGTCCTTGACCAGTGCTTTAAAATCATTAAAAGGCATAAGATGATTTAATTTAAAAAGTCTCTGTGTTTTGTTCCACAGGAGGGAGCAAAGTGTCTGAGACCTCAAACAGTGAATACCTGAACTGATGTGCAGTAAACTTGATAAATAATCAGGCAAAATGCCAACTAGAGCTTTATCACAAACAAAAGGCAGTGCTGTTCTCTTTGTGCATCCAATGATTGCCATTCTACTTTAGAATATAATTGACAGTGGTGAGTTCTGTATCCTTCTCCTGTAATAAACCTTAGAGCTGAATAAAAAACCGAGTTCAGAGGTTTTAACACTGTTGCTGTAGAATGCATATATATAATGCCACCATCATCTAGAACTGAAAGGAATGTAGCCTGGATTAACTGTTCTACAATTAAGAGGAAAACATTATTTATTTCTAAAGACAAATGACAATCTGGCTTTAAAATTATTTGTCAGCTCTTGTATGTGTTTGTTGAAGGAGAGTTTATCATCGATCCAGATGCCAAAGTATTTGTAATGGGGTACTTGTTCAATCATATTACCATCAAGCGTGAGAATAAATATATTTTTTGGGTCAATAGAGTGTCTTGTGGAGAACAGCAAACATTTTGTTTTATTTGAATTCATTAATCATTTTAGTGTTGGATGGAGTGAAAATCCTCTTGAATATTTTGAATCACTTGGGCTCAAGAAGGGCTTTAGCATATAGAATTGCATCATCTGTATATAAGTGGATGCTACTGTGTTTTAGATTAGGCCAAATTGAGTTTATATAAATTGTAAATAACAGTGGTCCAAGGACAGAGCCTTGAGGAACAACTTTATTAAGGTAAGAAAATTCAGACTGAAAGCCATCAGCAGAAACAGCTTGAGCTCTATTATTAGCGGCAAACCATTTTTTAGAATTGGTATCAAACCCAATAGCATCCAGACGCTCCAAGAGAATACAATGATCTACTGAATCAAATATCTTTGACGAAACTAAAACAGCAGCACATTCCTCATGGCTGTCCAATGCAATAGCAATATCATTTATAACTTTGGTAGCAGCTGTGATAGTGCTATATCCTGGTCTAAATCTAGACTGGTAGCTTTTTAAACTGGAATATTTGGTTAAGAACGCACGCACCTGATTACTTATGAGCTTCTCTAAGAGTTTTGCAGGGCAAGATAGTTTTTAGATAGAGATTGGACGCAAATTATTCATTTTTCTGGCCTCCTTTGTGCAAAGGAAGAACAAAAGCAGTTTTCCACAGTAATGGGATACTTTCAATTGGAATTGTGAGATTAAAAACATGAGTTAAACAATTTACTATTAGTGGGGCTGATAACAAAAGTAACCTAGGTTCGAGGGTGTCCGCTCCAGAGGACTTTTTTGGATCTATAGAGAGCAACATATTTAATACTTCATACTACTGTGTAAAGGGCTTAAGAGAAAATACTTGGTCATCAGGTCTATTCTCATGTATTTGGGTAGCAGCAACAGATGGAGCAGCAGCATCAAAGATATTTCCAGATTCAGCAAAGTGCTGATTAAACGCATCACAAATATCTTTTTTGTCGTCAAGCTCATTGAATCTTTAATCATTTCATTTGGTAAAGAAGGAGTACAATTTTGCGATAAGGATTTAACGGTTTTCCAAAATGTTGCCGAATTGCCCTGAGATTCTGTGACAGTTTTGACGTCGTAAGATGTTTTGGCTTTACGAACAGTAGAGACATATTTATTGCGCTTATGGCAAAACTGCTGCCAATCTGCTGCTGATTTGGTTGCTGTGGCTTCTGCCCAGGTTTTGTCACGTTCTCGAGATAATGCAGCAATGTCTGGACAGACACAGGGATTATTCTTATTTTTGACTCTTTTAAGAGGGGCGTGATTATCAGTAATAGCATTAAATGTTTTGATGAAAAAGTCCAGTGCTGTGTTGGGTTCTGGAATACTAGTGGTAAAACCAATGTCACTACAGTACAGATCAGACAGAAATGCTTATAGGACCTTTTAAAAGTTTTACTTGATTTGGATTTAATACATTTTGTGTTCCACACACATTCAATAGGACAGTGGTCACTAAAGTCCAGAGGACTTGTTGCTTAAGATAATGTCCAATAATGTTGCTTTAATTGTGGGTCTTCAGGTCAGGTTGGGTGGGAGCAATAAGTTGTGTGAGGTTTAATTCATTACAATTCACTGTCAGAAGTTTTGGATAACCAATCGATGTTCATGTCAACTAAAAAACAAGTAACTCAGAATTATCAAAAGTGGAAAGGAAGGTTAAGAAGTCCTCTAAGCTCACCAGACAGGTGCAGACAGGAGGATGATAAAACCCTTACAACTGTCATTTTCCCAGTATTATTTTTACCCAAACTCATCTCTAGGGCTATGTGTTCAAAACTTTTTGACTTGGAGACTTTGGAATTTACAGTTGCAGTAAAACAAGATTTTATAAATATTGCTACTCCACCTCCTTTTACTGGGTCCTATCACAACGGAATATATTATAATTGATCCAATGAAATGTCAGCGTCTGAGATCCTGGAGGTTAGCCATGTTTCAGAGAATACAAATATATCAGGATTTGCTTGTTTTGCCCACAACTCTAATAAAGTCTATTTTTGATTGAAGACTTCGCACATTCATGTGAATAATTCGAAGACGTTTTTTTTGGATTTAAATGTTGATATTATTTAAGTCAGTGTTTTGAACATTATTCGGATTGAGGATTTGAATATGGGCAGGCTTTTAGTAGGTTTAATGTTGATTAAATATGATTTGTAGTTTTTTCGGTCTTGTTTGTTCATTTTATTATTCACTACATGATTGTCACCTGATTCCTTTTCCCATTTGCATAGGTGCAATAGAGTGTTGGGCAGGTTTGAAGCCCTGACACTTAATTTTACTCCTTGTGATCCTGACTGGGATCTTAAGAGGTCCATGAGCATTTAAAGACACCATACCTGATTGTCACACATTGACTGCTTGCAGAATGCAAGAGTGAGGTCAATGTTAAAAGAGAGAAGATGAGATCCATACATATTTGGATGAAGTTCGATCATGTTTAAACAGTTCAAGTCATTTTAAAAAAGCAGCAAAATTGTCCACATATGGAATTTGCTTGGCACCACAGTATGATTTAGGTCAAACGTGCAGCTGTCTGAGGTGACTGAACTTCACATGTCCAAAGCAGGGCGCTGGCAGTGGACCTGATATTACACAGTTTTCCAGTTTTCCACATTGTTGATCAGGGAAGTAAAGTCCTCTTTAAGTTTCTCTGACTGCTGTAGTTTTAAATCGTTTGTGCCAACATGAACAACCACAGAAGACACAGACGGGTGATGACGCAGGATGTTTGGAGCGGTGGTGTTTATGTCCTGCATGAGGGCACCAGGATGACAGGAGGATGTAGCCCTTTCCCACACGCACAGCTCTTACAACCATGGATGATCCCAGGACGAGTACTGTGGGTTTCTGAGTGCAGCCCAGTGCTACAACAGCGCCCCCCCCCTCCCAACTCACGCCGAGCAGTCGGGTCCAGCATGCAGGGGGAAGATGCGGTGGATTCCCCCCAGCTCAAGACAAGTGTTCGAGCTCTGCGAGACCAAAACCGATTCTTTAGGTCCACAAATGAGCGGTGCCCTGCCATTGAGTGACCCGACCAAAGTCCATGAGCTCTTGATGGGCGTGGAGCTCACCGGAGCCTTGCCTCAGCTGTCCTGTCTTTATTAGACAGGACAGCTTAGTGTAAAATGGGGATGTGAGATAAAGGAGGACATGCAGTAAATATCTGAGCAGGGATTTGAACTCACGACACTACGGGCGAATTATACAGAATTAGATATGTATACAAATACATTCAAATGTAGCTATACAGTTTGTTCAGTTGTTCAATGCCTAGAGTGAACTTTCTTCCATTGACGTAACTACAGCATTACATCATGCAAGATGGGGCCGCAGACAGATACCCTGGCCTTTAGGTGCTCTTTGTTATGTCTGTTTTTGTTCGTAAATTGTGGGTCAGCGTGCTCTTACACCCATGAAGAGCTCTTATCCAGAACCCGAACCACAACTCCTACAGATCTAGTCCCAGTTTGTTTAGCTTCTGCCACAGAATTAGCCCTTCTTTTGACTAAAAGTGTGCGCTCACGGACCAGATTTTAACAAGGGAAATCTCAGCCACAAACTACCAACGTACAGGCAGTTTATTAAAGTCCCTACCAGAGAGCAGAACTTGTTGGATCATTGCTACACAACAGTTAGAAACGCCTTCCGCGCCGTAGCCCGAGCTGCTCTGGGCTTTTCAGATCACATCATGGTTCACCTGATCCCAATATACCCATAGAGGCTGAAGCTCTCCAAACCTGTAGAGAAGACCTCTAAGAAGTGAACCAATGAGGCAGTGGGTTACTGATTTCCTGACGGGTCGGAGGCAGTGCGTGCAGCTGAGGAAGAATGTCTCAGACACTCGGCTTCACAGGGCTGTGTACTTTCTCCTCTGCTCTTCTCCCTGTACACAAACAGCTGCACCTCCAGCAACGGCTCTGTAAAACTGATCAACAACGGACGACACCACCCTCATCGGGTTCATCTCGGACGGGGATGACTCTTTCTAAAGGAGGGAGGTGGACTGGCTGGTGTCCTGGTGCAGCGGTAACAACCTGGAGTTCAACGCCCAGAAGACAGTGGAGATGATCGTGGACTTCAGGAAAGTCACAGCCCCCTCACCATGACAGCTCCCCATCACCACCATCCTCCGCTTCCGCGGCACCACCACCCCAGGACCTCAAGTGGAGCCAACCATCAGCTCCTCATCAAGAAGGCCCAGCAGAGGGATTGTACTTCCTGCGGCAAACTGAGGAAAGCCAAGCTGCCAGTGCAGATGAATGGTGTAGTTCTACACGGCGATCATTGAGTCCATCCTCACCTCCTCCATTACGTGTGGTAAAGGTTAGGTAGGGTTAGTAACCCTAACTGGAGTCACAGCCAGGGACAAACAGAGACTTTGGCGCATTGTGCGTTCTGCTGAGAAGGTCATCGGCTGCAAACTTCCATCTCTGCAGGACCTGTACGTCTCCAGGGCTCTGGGACGAGCAGGTTGGATCACAGCTGACCCTTCTCACCCTGGACACGGACTATTTGAACCACTCCCCTCTGGCAGTAGGCTGCGGTCCATCCGGACCAGAACTTCTCGCAAAACACGAACAGTTTCTTTCCCTCTGCTGTTGGACTCATGAACACTTCTTAAACACCTGCCACTTTAACTACAATTTAATCAGTCACTTTCTGCACTACATCTGTAAATTTAAGTGTAAATTCACATAGTAAGCATATTTTATCATATACTATATCAAATTTAATTGTTGGAGGAGGCACATCGATGACCTGTGGTTCCAGATGCTCCTTAACTGTCCGGAGAAACGGTCTGCCTGGAGATATGGTCTCTACTCCATATAAACGGTCCACAGCCTCGGAGAATTGGTTCTTCTCCTGAGCGGGTCCAGCTCCACCATCTATCTGCAAATTGAGGAGCGTCCACCTGTCCGTCCGAGGGAGTCGGATCTCCCCTTCACTGTGGAACTTCTCCAGGTTTCTACTTTTTCCCAAAGAGGCTTAGTACTTTTTTTCCTGGCCGAAAGGAGGGCCTAAGGACAGGGGAGCTTGGGACATCTGTCTAAGGACACGGGATGCTGGACATTTCCAAGTCCCTATTCTGTTTTTGTTCCGCCTTTCACTGTCGCCCCTCGAGGCAACCGCTGTTGTGATTTTGGGCATTGAATTGAACTGAATGGAATTTCCTAATTCATGGGATTTTGATTTCATATATGTTTCATATATGTTGTTTTTATTATTGCTCAGTGTTTTATGTTGCACCTTAATGCCGAAACAAGTTCCTATGTTTGTGAATTTAGTTCATTGACAATGGCAATAAACCTTTTCTGATTCTGATTCCGTCTGATTCTGATTAAATTTACACAAAACAAAAAAGGAAAAAAAACATAGCATATCTTCTTTTCTCACACTTGAGAACTAAACCTAAAGGTAAACAGGGAAGGTAAATAGGCCTACTGGATTGCTCTGTGCCATTAAAAAAAAAATTATGGACGCAAGGCAGGGCAAAATGTATTAACCCTTTGCCTTAGCCTCATAATGACAGTGTTGAGTTCACACATTGTCAGCCCACATCAGCTGTAGACCTTGCACTGACCCGGCTAAAAGGAACAGATGCATGTTTTACTCCATCTTATTCAGGAGTCTTCACAAGTCTCACTCAAACCACTGCACTTAACAAATTATTGATTTAAGCAAAGTATGTATGACAACACAAAGAATCCATGTCAGCACAAAAACATTATTAGAGTAAATCAATAAATGGAACCTGGAGTTAGTGGAACATAGAAGAGAGGCAGAGAGATGACAAAATAAGCATAATAGACAGGAAAATAGAAAAAGTAGCTGTACTGCTATTATTTAAAAAGTGGATTTTTTTCCCCTGTGCCTTTTAAGAGTGCCATACATTACAAAGTCAAAGCCAGTACAGAGCCATACTTATTCTAGTGTATTCATGTCTATTATGAAAACCAATTTAATACAAACATTGTCACATTGAATTGTATCTCTACTACTCCTTACCTTTATTAACCCCTGCGTCACCTCTACGGTCCGTCACCGGTCCTTCTGCGGCTTTGCATCCAAAATACGCAAGGATCTGTTTTTGACGGATGCCGCAGCGGTATGAGTGAAGTTGAACGAGCTATGAATACTCAGACAAACAATAAACACGGAGTGTTTAATGGCGCGCACTGTGTCAAGGGGGAACCGTTCATTTTCATCAACACCGGGGCAAATGTCGGGCACAACTTTGTTTGCAGTGGGATTCCAGCATTCATTTCTCTTGGCCAGATTCAGCCTTGATCGTGTAAACTAAGGTCGTGTGATGTTTCAAAAAGCCAGTGTGAACCAACTCTTAATTTCACCTCACGACGCGGCTGTGGATGCACTTATGGAATATCGAGGGGAGAAAGTGGATCCACAAATTTACGAAGAACGGAAAG
Source organism: Chaenogobius annularis (assembly GCA_015082035.1). Classification (NCBI taxonomy): domain Eukaryota; kingdom Metazoa; phylum Chordata; class Actinopteri; order Gobiiformes; family Gobiidae; genus Chaenogobius; species Chaenogobius annularis. Next base: position 1,878,127 of record BJKM01000008.1, on the reverse strand, counting down.
GAGAGATCAGAGGAGCGGAGGATGAGTGGTGGAGAAATAGGGGATTGGAGGAGAGGAGGCACAAACACAAACCCAGACAGCACAGATGCAAACACCGAACACAACCACGTCACACCAGTGTTATATGTTAAACATGTAAAAACATGCTATTTTATACAGTTTAAACCACAATATTGCCTATTTGACGCACATACTAGATAAATTGGAATCCATGAAATGGACGTAACAGAGATGGTATAAATGAGTCATATGCACACGTATTTAGGATTATTATTTATTATTATTATTATTATTATTATTTATTAGGAAAGTTAGATGCTCAGAAATAAGTATTGGTATTAACTTCCGATGTAGCTGAGGTTGCCATTGTCAATGAACAAAAATTAACAAACATAGGAACTTGTCTCGGCCTTAAGGTGCAACATAAAACACTGAGCAATAATAAAATAACATATATTCAATCAAAAAGGGGTATGCATTGAGAGACAATTTAAAAATTACTATAAAATAAAAAATATATATATAGGCATTACTATGTACACAAGAGTTACAGTTAGATTTACAGTTTTGAGTGCAGAAAGTGACAGTTCAGTGAGTGATGAAGAGTTGCAGTTAAAGTGACAGGTGTTTAGAAGTGTTCATGAGTCCAACGCCAGAGGGAAAGAAACTATTCTTGTGGCGGGAGGTTCTGGTCCGGATGGACCGTAGCCTCCTGCCTGAGGGGAGTGGTTCAAATAGACCATGTCCAGGGTGAGAAAGGGTCAGCTGTGATCCGACCTGCTCGTCCAGAGCCCTGGAGACGTGCAGGTCCTGCAGAGATGGAAGTCTGCAGCCGATCACCTTCTCAGCAGAGCGCAAAATGCGCTGTAGTCTCTGTTTGTCTCTGGCTGTGGCTCCAGCGTACCACACGGTGATGGAGGAGGTGAGGAAGGACTCAATGATGGCCGTGTAAAACTGCACACCATCATCTGCACTGGCAGCTTGGCTTTCCTCATCTTCCGCAGGAAGTACATCCTCTGCTGGGCCTTCTTGATGAGGGAGATGATGGAGGGCTCCCACTTGAGGTCCTGGTGATGCTGGTGCCAGAAAAGCGGAAGGAGTCCACGGTGGTGATGGGGGAGTCTGTCATGACGAGGGGGGGCTGTGGCTTTCCTGAAGTCCACGATCATCTCCACTGTCTTCTGGGCGTTGAACTCCAGGTTGTTACCGCTGCACCAGGACAGGACACCAGCCGGTCCACTCCCTCCTGTAGACAGACTCATCCCCGTCCGAGATGAGCCCGATGAGAGTGGTGTCGTCCACAAACTTGATCAGTTTACGGAGTCATGGCAGGAGGTGCAGCAGTTTGTGTACAGGGAGAAGAGCAGAGGAGAAAGTACACAGCCCTGTGGAGCTCCTGTGCTGATAGTCTGATAGTGTCTGAGACATTCTTCCCCAGCCGCACGCACTGCCTCCGATCCGTCAGGAAGTCAGTGATCCACCTGCAGGTGGAGTCAGGCACGTTGAGCTGGGAGAGCTTGTCCTGGAGCAGAGCAGGGAGGATGGTGTTGAAAAGCAGAGCTGAAGTCCACAAACAGGATCCTGGCGTAGGTTCCCGGGGAGTCTAGATGCTGCAGGATGAAGTGGAGTGCAGGTTGATTGTGTCGTCTACAGACCTGGTGGCTCTGTAGGCGGACTGCAGGGGGTCCAGCAGGGAGGAGGTGAAGGACTTGAGGTGGGGCAAGACCAGGCGTTCAAATGACTTCATGACTACAGACGTCAGCGCCACAGGCCTGTAGTCATTAAGTCCAGTGATCCGGGGCTTCTTGGGGACAGGGACAATGATGGCAGACTTGAAGCAGGCTGGGACATGGCATGACCCCAGGGAGGTGTTAAAAATGTCTGTGAAGACGGGGGTTTACTCTCCCTGCGCAATGTCTTTAATGTAGCCGTCTGGTCCATCAGCTTTTTCGGGGGTTGGATTTCCGAAATAGCCTGTGAACATCCTGTTCCTGAACTGAGAGAGTGGTGGGGGAGGTGGGGGGGACCAGGTTTGGGTTGGCGGAGGGTGGCCACCGTGGGGGAAGGGGTGGTCACATCAAACCTGGAGTAGAAGGTGTTGAGTTGCTCAACCAGTTTTCGATTGTCTGCAGCAGGGGGGGCTTTGGGCTTGTGGTTGGTGAGAAGCCGGAGCCCCCTCCACACGAAAGCGGGGTTGTTGTCAGAGAACTGCTGCTTCAGACGCGTATTGTACTGTGATCTCGCTCGAGAAACCTCTTTGCTAAATCCATACTTTGCATCTTTGTAGCGCCCCCTGTCTCCAGCCCTGTGCGCTGCCTCCTTCTGCTGCCTTAACTGCCTCAGTTTTGGAGTGAACCAGGGTTTGTCATTGTTGAAAGTGACTTTGGTTTGTGTTGGTATGATGCTGTCCTCACAGAATCGAATGTATGACGTCATAGTGTCCGTGTACTCATCCAAACTATCTGTGGCAGCTCTGAAGACCTCCCAGTCTGTAATGTCCAAACACGCACGTAGCTCCTCCGCTGCCTCATTGGTCCACTTCTTAGATTGCCTCACTGCAGGTTTGGAGAGCTTCAGCCTCTGCCTGTACGTGGGGATCAGGTGGACCATGGCATGATCTGAAAAGCCGAGAGCAGCGCGAGCCACGGGGCGGAATACGTTACTGACTGTTGTGTAACAGTGATCCAACGTGCTCTGCTCTCTGGTCGGGACTTTAATAAACTGTCTGTACTTCGGTAGTTCGTGGCTGAGATTCCCCTTGTTAAAATCACCCAGGATAATACACAAGGAGTCCTGGAAGGTCCGCTCCACACTCAGAATCTGGTCCGCGAGCGCGCGCTGTGTCACGTGCACGTTTGCACTCGGTGGGATGTAAACAACAGCCAGAATGAATGAGGCGAACTCACGTGGCGAGTAGAATGGTTTGCAGTTAATGAAGAGATATTCCAGATCAGGAGAGCAGTGTTTGGAGATCACAGTCACATCTGAAGACCAGACGTTGTTGATGTAAAAACAGACTCCTCCACCACGTGTTTTACCCCCAGAGAGACCTTTATGGCGATCAGCACGAAAAAGTCGAAACCCCTTGAAACCCCTCATCAGCAGCGCCAGTTCGTCCATTTTGTTGGAGAGTGAGCGAACGTTGGAGAGGAAAATCCCATCGTCCGTGTACCGCGTCTCCTGAGCCGTACGAGGACCCCCGCACGTTTACCTCGCCTGCGGTCCTCACTCTTTTAGCCAAAAGAAGGGCTAATTCAGCAGCAGAAACTAAAAAAACTGGAACTAGGTCCGTAGGAGAAGGACAAGAGCTCTTCACGGGTGTAAGAGTGCGCTGACACACAATTTACGAACAAAAACAGACCAAAACAAAGAGCACCGGAAGGCCAGGGCATCCGTCTCTGCGGCGCCATCTTGGATTTCCCCCTAATTTATTTGAATTACTTGAAATTTGGGGCAAGTAGGGTACTGAATGGCTGGATATAAGTTCTTCCTGTTTGAGTTTATGCTTCAGTGTCACAGGTGACAATATTTAAAATATGTTGATTTACTGCTGGAAAATAAAATTGAATATAAATAATAACATTTGCAATTGATATTATTCTCATGTAAATTAAATGCTACAAGTTATATATATGTTTTGAAAGTCTGAAAGTTACAGTGTATGTCTTTATTCAATTCAATTCCTTTTTTTGTAACAGTCAAAATCACAATAGCAGTTTGCCTCGAGGAGCGACTGAATAACAGATTAAGCAATGTTTATAAGGACATGACAATGTCCTTAGGCAAATGTCTCAAGCTCCCCTGTCCTTAGACCTTCCTTCTCAGCCAGGAAAAACTACCAAACTCTTTGGAAAAAACCCTGATGAATTCCACAGTGAAGGAGAGATCTGACTGTCGGCCTCTTTAACATGGACAGGAGCTAATTCCACAACACAGGAAATTGTTAGCTAAACGCTCTACCACCTACTGTGCTTTTAGAGACTGTTTGCATGATAAGGTACTGTAGTATCTTTGAGGTAGAATGGGGCCATGTAATTTATGGCTTTGTAAGTCAGGAGGAGGATTTTAAATTTGACTCTAAACTCGACAGGGAGCCAGTGAGAAGACTCGAGCACCGGCGTAATGTGCTCTCTTCTTTTAGTTCCTGTTAGTAATCTTGCTGATGCATTTTGAACAAGTTGAAAGCGTTTTATGGAGCTTTTAGGACACGCCGCAAGCAGGGAGTTACAATAGTCAGCATCGCTTTTAGTTTCTGACTTTAGCTATATTGTGCAGGTGGAAATAGGCTGTTTTACAGGCTTAAATTATATGCTCTTTGAATGAGAGCTCCTGGTCGTATAAGACTCCAAGGTTTCTGCAAGTAGAACTGGAGGCCACACTGACATTGTCCATCTGGATGACACTTAACTACGCTTAATTAAGCATTAATTATGCTTCCGCTTTCCTTCTTGCCCCAACTTGCTATAGCTGCTTTCCTTTTTTATTTAGCTTTTTAATCAGTTTTTGTCTACGAAATGTTTTTTAATTATAACTTTTTTATGTAAACCAAGGATCTTAAGAAAATGTTTACAGTTTTAACAGAATATCTGATGAGCCAGCGAAATGTCCGGGAGAAGAGAAACAAACTCTTGTGAACGCTGTCGGAAATATCATCAAGAAAATCATGAGCTACAAGCACGGTTATTCGTTTAGAATCTGAAAAAGGACTGCACGTTACAATTCCGATGTCATCCAGTGGTAAGAAGTCAAACATTCTTAAAGTCACCCAAAATGCAGCTTATAAAACAGATTTTTACCACTTTCAGAGACTGAGGTAAATGAAGAAAGGAAAAATGTAATACATGACGTGGGCAAAATGCAGCAGACAGAGAATCTGGATCATGAACCATCTCGGACTCTGAGGACCTCAGGGACCGGCCTCCTGCTGGTGCCCAGAGTCAGGACTAAACATGGGGAATCTATGTTTCAGTTTATGCAGATAAAATCTGTGACAGTCTTCAAGAAGATGTGAGACAGGCCTCTACTCTACTGGCCTCTACTGGTGCAATATTTTCTGTCCATATGACAGCTGTAAATAAGAGTGTTATTATTATTAAGATTGTAAGAGCTTTCTTTTTTTCTAAGTTATCTGTTTTTTTATAAGAGTTTTTTTTTATAAGTTTTCTTTTTACAAATTATCTGTTTTTATTATTATACTGTGCATAATCTGCTTCTGTAACCTTTGTTGCAACGCTGGAATTTCCCCATTGTGGGACAAATAAAGGTGATCTTATCTTACTCTGACAATGTTCAAATCTAAGCTTAAAACAGTTTTGTTTAGCTGTGCATATGACTGAAATTATTTTCTTTGCACTCTTTTCTTTTATGTCTTAAACTGTTTTGTCATTTCTGTCATGTCTTTGTGTTTTTAATGATTTTTTTTTCCTGTTATGTGAAGCACTTTGAATTGCCTTCTGTACGAATTGTACTCTACGAATAAACTTGCCTTGCCTTGCCCTATCCTTCACACAAGTACTAAGTCCGTCTACTTGATCGGTCTGATCGGGTTGTCGTTGATAAATACAGCTGTGTGTCATCCGCATAGCAGTGGAAGTTAATGCCATGCTTTCTGATAATGTTACCTAACGGCAGCGTATAAAGAGTAAACATAATTGGTCCGAGTACTGAACCCTGTGGCACACCGTAGGTTACTTTAGAACAAGATGGGGAGCTCTCATTAACAAACTGGTATCTATCCAATAAATAGGATTTAAACCAATTGAGGAATTTCCCTCTGACACCTACATCACATTCTAACCTCTGCAGTAGAATGTTGTGGTCGATGGTGTCAAATGCTGCGCTGAGGTCCAAAAGAACCAGGATTGAGACCAGTCCATCGTCAGCAGGTAAAAACAAATCATTTGTGACTTAAACTAGTGCAGTTTCAGTGCTGTGGTGGGCTCTGAACCCTGACTGGAAAACTTCAAATAAGTTATTGTCCTGTAGAGGGGAAGATTTTAAATAGGTCTGTAGTTTATCAACAGGTCAGGATCAAGATTAGGCATTTTCAAAAGCGGTTTAATGATTGCATGTTTGAAGGACTGTGGAACATAACCACTTTCTAATAAAGTATTTATTATATTAAGAATAGATTCTATAATTAGGGGGAGAATGTTTTTGAGGAGTCTGCTTGGAATTGGGTTTAGGATACATGTTGATGTTTTAGAGGGCATAATGGGTGATGTTATCTCTGCTTGATCAACAGCAGTGAACCTTTCTAGTGTTACTGATGGATTTATATGGGACACTAGTTTTAACAGCTTGGGATGTTTCAGTGCTAATAGTGGGAGTAATTTAATCTAATGTATCTCTGATTGTTTTTATTTTATTGTTAAAAGAGAAGAAAATCATCAGAGCTGAGAATAGCCTAGGATTGAAGGCTCTACTTTGCTCTTTACCTTTATCCTCTATTCTAAGGGCAGATTTATTATAGTTATGTGTTATTGTATGTTAATCACTAAGAGAATGTATTGTAATAGATTATAACTACAATGTACTACGCCTGGCCTACTGCCCCCTTGGCTGGTAAAGTTCCCGCCTCCTCACATGTCAGTCATTCTGATGAGCAGTCTCAAATGTAACTGCTTATGGCCCCAGGCAAAGTAAGGCATCCATAAAGCCACAGCCCCATTTGAATTTATTCTGTTCAGTTAGTTGTTTCTTCACTTTGAGTTCACTCATTAAGTTGTAAAAAGTCTGATCAAATGCCACAATTATAAAGTAGTGTTTTTACTTGTATAATGTCAAGCTGTAACAAAATACACATCACATTTGTCATACAATTATGTGTTTTTTTACATCTATTCATAGCAGAGTCTGTGGTGTCCCAGAATTTGTAGAAAAAGATTCAGTTTGTAGTCATCTGGACTCTGTTTTAGAAAAAAACAAAATGTTTCGACTCTCATCCAAGAGTCATTCTCAATCTGTGAAACAAGTCTGAGAACTCAGGTTTGTATCCTACCCTACATCCTAGATTGAGAATGACTCTTTGATGAGAGTAAGAAACGTTTAGTTTTTTCTAAAACAGAGTTCAGATGACTACAACTGAATCTTTTTCTACAATGGAACAATCCTGGACGAATGAGAGATTGCACCGACATGTCCCCCAATTTGTTTAAACTTCATGGGTCCTGACTTGCATTTGTGCTTAAGTGGTACCATTAAACTTAAAGGTCCACTATGTAACTTTTCTCCATAGAGATGTAATTATTTTGTCTGAATACTGAAAAACATGCAATCTTACAGACAGACTGATTACACCACATGCGGCGCCACAACATTGCTGTAATTACGCACCCCTTCTAGGGAATGAGAGCAGTTCAACATTTCGTGTATGCAATTTGCTTTGCCACTGCAAAACCAAAAATTACAGATCAAGTAACCGAAGACACGAAGTCCGTTCGGACCAATCTTCACAGCTCAAAACATAGTCGGAGGTGGTCTGTGGCTTCAGTTGGAGACAGTCTGGGGCCTCAGTCGGAGGTGGTATGGGGCCTCAGTTGGAGGTGGTCTAGGGCCCAGTCGGAGGTGGTCTGTGACCTCAGTCAGAGGTGGTAGCCTGGAATCAGCTTGTTACTGTGAGCGGCCTCTCCACAGATCTGACCTATAATCTGGTGCAATCAAAGGCTTGTCTACATGTACGTACTGTGTGATATGTTGGAACATTCCTGGTAAAGCATCTCAATGGAAAGATGCATGAGTACCACCAATAGTTACATAGTATACCTTAGCTTATAACTTTAGCTTATAACTTTTATACTTTTTAACTTTAACAAATATTTTATTTGGATTGAAATTCAGAATGATGGTCACAATGTGCAGGTTTCTAATAGGTACAGTTCTGTTATTCCTTTTTTTATTATCTTTATGCCTGAGGGTAATGCCATACAGCACAGGCTCAACTTGACATTATTTAAATTGTCCATACATCTTTATAATTAGCTGCTAAAATCAATGTTAAACTTTTTGCTAAATAAAGAAACTCACTATATCCAACTTTTGCACTACACTGAACTTTGCTGAAACAGTGGCTGCATGTACAAAGTGTGGAGTTGAATCAGTTGGAGATGAGCACTTGGGGAGTCTGTCGTGAACAGAGGGGTGCATCTGGAGGAGACGGTGTAATTATGGTGCCTCAGCCCAGTGTTGTCAGTGTGTGCTTATTCACGTGAAGCTTACATCCCAGATATGAAGTTGAACAGGGCGTCCCATTAAATCCCTGTAACTGTTTTCAGTCAATTATAAAGGCAACCAGCACAACCTACATGTCTTGGACATGTATTGTATTGGACAATGCAACCCTCAGAAAGCAAGGCCACATATTTCATCTTGGGCATTTGATGTAAAACACAATATACTCCATCAATTTAACTAAATACCTTTCTGTTTAGAGAAGATTTTAATTACAACTTTTTTTAATGGTTTTATTGCACTAAAAATGTATAAAAACATGTGTCCTTATAGTGAGCGTGCTTGCATCGCCACAAAATTGACTCTTACTTTGCCTGAAGGAGCTGCCTCCTGCTTGTTTCCATGGAAATTATGTTAATATTCCACAGTATGGCATAAAATGCCTCTATCTCAAAGAAGAATGTTCGGAAGCATCTTTGATTCAAAATCAAAGATGCTAAAAAGCAGAAGTGAAAGCAAAATAATTCTAAGCATCAATTTACGGCTAACCACAGCGCCACAGTGCCACACCCAGGCCCACAGAGCTACAGTGTCCCATCTCCAGATCTTAAGCTCGGCTTGACCACTTTAGCTGGAGCACTTGACCTATTGTGCATGTTTTTGTTGCATTTATTTCAGATGATTATGGCTTATTGTGGCCATTTATACACTCTGCTGATTCCTTCAGTATTGAATAAATGCTGTTGTTGTTCTGTTGTTTTTTCCTCATATACTTTAATGACAGGAAAACAATGGATTTACCATGAGGGCTATTTTTAATCTTTGTACACATTATTGCCTTGGAATCCTGACAGAAGCCATGCAAAATAAAACCTCATAGAAATCATTGATCTGAGGATATTAAATATTGATCGGAGCATTATGACAAATCCCAGCAGCTGAAAATAAATTTCATTTGAAAGAGCATTTTAAATTCTGTGAACAAAAGCTCTCAGCCAGTGGCACAAATCAATCAGGTCTTTGTCATCATCATCAACATCATCATCATCATCATCGCCATTCCCACTGCAGCACAGATACTGATCATGTCTGCCATCAGGCTTGTGCGAATAACACATTTCCTCTTAAGGTACGATACGTACACATACAAAGCGTCAAAACGCACCAGACGGCATTGGATGCCCGAAAGGCATTTGGACGCTTCTTTGGATGTGGCACACACTCTGAGTTTTGGGTATATGATTCTCGTGCCCCTCAGAGCAGAGCTATGCCTTTGGCATGAGGCGCTTGGCTCGTGCGTATGAGATTGTGAATCAAAATCCTGCAGCATACACACATGTTTTTGTTTTATCCCTGCGACACACCGCACTCATCCAAAGGTCTAAAAGCACAGACAGCATGTCTGCCATAAAGAACAATCTCCACTTTATTTATTTTTTAAAAGATTTTGTTGCCCGTTGGCTTTATTTGCGGGAAAGTACAGAGTGAAATGGGGGATGAGAGAGAAGGGAGTGTGCTGTGCCTTAACCACTCGACCACCGGGCAGCACCAATCTCCACTTTTTATGGATAAAATAAGATTCTATATGGATAATATTCTGGAGCAGAATCTAAACTTTATGGAGCTGATGGAATTTATGTGAAAAGTTGGACGAATTCTTGTTGCTGGACAGCAACGATTAAATCTAGGCTCTTTTTTGTGTTATCTTAACTACTGGTTCTAAAGGGTCACGCATGTTTCATGTTCTTTTATTTTCTACGTGAATTGAATTCATGTGTTATGTGTAAAAGGTATATTCAACATATTTATAAAGACATGGAGAAATAGTGGGCCTGGGCTTTCTTAAAACAGCTAATTGAATATTCAATCTGAGCAAATAAAACAATTGTTGTGATAATAAGTGAAAAGCGGCCAAACAGAAAGCTTATTAAATTTCATGGAGACATTTTGTGTTTTGCACATTAGTGATATTTTACAGCTCAGGGCTTGGAAACTTGGACTTAAAAGGGAGTTTTGGCCTATAATAATTAAACACATGTAATTTAGTCCAGTCACTTGTTGAACACTGTGCTCACGTTGAGCCCTCTGAGCTTCCCCTGTGCTAATCGCCTCGTCCACTGTTCACAAGTTGTTTAACACCCATTTGCCGTGTTCACGGTGCTTGATTTGCTCGAAATGTCAAAAAACGCCTCATTTGCGCCACACCACTTTGGTCGTGCGTCAACGTTCCTCTACATAGGGTTAATATTGAAAAAGCTTGCGTGGCCGCATTCAATGTGTCTACAGCTTTAAGCAGTTGTTTTGTTAATCTAAAACAACCTACAAAATTCACACTGTATCATAAACGTAAAAAAAGTATTTAAAAAAGTGTTAATTGCTTGAATTGAATATTTTAGACAATAAGATACAGTTATACTAAAGAGATTGTTTGAGGTCAAATTACTGATATAAAAAATAACTAGTCCGAATTCAATTTATGGGCAACACTGCAGAGGAAACAGATGAGTAATGTCTTGTAGGGATGATCCCACATGGATTTTTAAGCCGTTACCAATGTCTGATATTTAGTAAATTATATCTGCAGGTTCTGATGATAAAACCACTAATTTATGTTGAGTTACAGTAATGTTCATAAATCAGCTTTTCACTAAAAATAACAAAATGTATTTATATTTGCTATAAAATAATTTAATGCATGCTTGTACACAGAAAAAAGTCACCCGCTCTATTATTTTAAGGATCGCCTTTAGCTTTGATTACAGCACGCAGCCTCTTGCTCTCAAATTATGTTTTCTGTCACTGAATGGACTAGTTTGGGATTAATGCCCTCACTAGACTGATCCCTTACAGACCATTCCTAATCCTAAATACCGTATTTTGCGGACTATTAGCCGCTACTTTTGTCAGATGTTTTGAGCCATGCGGCTTATTTAGAGGCTGCGGCTTTTCTGTGGTTTTTTTCTTTCACCGCTAGGGGCGAACTAACCGGAATTAGAATCAAAACTACAGAAAAGTTAAGCAAAGAAGCAGATGTTGTTTTTATTCAGCTAGCAAATAGAACACGGACGACAAATTACCAACTATAAATTATTTTTCAAATTCCTTGCCCCATCATTATGGAACCCAAACGAAGAAGTTCGTATGAAGCAAGTTTTAAGCTGAAGGCCATCGATCTTGCTAGGAAACCGCGCGGCTGCACGCAAGCTTAACATCAATGAATGTATGGTGAGACGCTGGAGGGGACAGCGGGACGAGCTCATGCGATGCCAAAAGTCAAGGAAAGAGTTCTGCGGCCTATACAAAAGGTGCGGCCTATGTATTGTTTTATTATCGTTTTTTTAAAAAATAGCAAATGCGGCTTATATTAGGGAGCGGCCTAAAAGTCCGGAAAATACGGTAATCATGAACAAAAAACGAATTTGAAAAGACTGATTAGGGTGTTATTCTGCTGTTGTGTTTTTGGGCAAGGCACAAGTAACAACAAAGTTTGAATATTTTGTGTCGCCAATGGAAGTGTATGCTTGCCGTATGACAATATTGCCAATTCTTTATTATGATGATTATTATGATTATGATTAACACAAAGACGATCTATATAAGATTGGTAATAATATATTCCACAGCCCCATGTACAGTATGCCTCTGCGATACATCGAGTTATTATAGACTGCGGAGGCTTCTAAGACGTTATGAATTCATCCACATCATTTGACAGCAATAAAACCTTCTCACCACCTTCTCACAACTTCCCCTTTGCACTTGCTTAGATCAATAACCTCTGAAACCTCTAAACTCGACCTGGTATGTTGAACAACCGCAGTGGACTAACAACAAATTGCTTCCTGTGTTACTTGACAATACTGCTGTTCCTGTATATATGTGGTAGTGTTTATTTGGTGGGGTCCGGGGTCACTGTCCAATTTAGTGAGGCTGCAGCAGAAGCTTGTGGGAAAGCAGAATGAAGGTGGGGAGTGCCGTTTCAGCATTTTAGCTTTTTACATTTTCACCGGGACAGGAGAGCAGGAGGTGTCATAAGACCTGACAACTGCGGCTCCACATCAGCAAAGAAACAAGAACAGCAACCCCAGGGATATTTCTCCTCAAACCGCAACATGGCCTTTGTCTTATTCTTACTGTTTAAATGAAAATGGGACATCATGAAAAATAAAGTTAAATGTATCTATTACATGATTGTGAGATGAAAATCTGAAAAACTATAAAAATTATATTACTGTTATTTAAATATCATATTTTTGGATGCAATACTTGTAATTGATATGTGCAAAATAGATAATATAGCATATAAAGATCTTATTAGCTACAGAAATTGCATGTCAAGCATTAAATGATCACGGAAAGAAGTCAGGACTGAAGTAGCGAAGCATAAGCACCACAACAAAACAACAAGATATCATCAAACTTCCAGCAGAAAAGGGCCGTACCACAGTAATTATGGACAGGGACAGTTAAAACGACAAAACTGAAGAACTTTCACACAACAGTACCTACCATATTATCAAGGATGAGCCAGCAGAATAACTATAGAGGACTCTCAAATCAAACCATTCAAACCATTACTTGCAGTAAACAAAATAACGAAGGATGCCTACAGTCATACAGTAACCACAGCTTCCATTACACTTTGGATATATGGCACATCAAAAATACACAAAACAGGGACACCACTCCGAACAATTGTAGACAACATAGGGTCAGTCATTTACAACCTTTCCAAATCCCTATTGTTGAAATAATCAAACCACTACTTGGACTCACTGAAGCGCTATAAACATTCAAAACTACTGGCAAAGGACCTAAAACACATAACCATAACCAGATGAAATTTTCATTTCTTTCATCTCCCCCATATCACTGTCACAACAACTCAAAATAGACTCAGGGAAAAGAACCAAACTACCAAATAGCCACAAACTGACTGGAATCATACCAGGGTCATACCAGAAACAAATACCACCGCTGGATCAGAGAAGCCATCAAGCTCTGCAAGCGCTTTTCTATCTTCAAGGCACTCGAAGTGCTTTACAACAAACCACTGTGTGTGGGAGACCATTCACACACCAGTGTACACAGACACTGGGGGCAAGGAAGGTTAAGTGTCTTGCCCATGGACACAATAACTGTATTAATCTGTGGCAGCTCGGACCAAACCGTAACCGGGCTAGTTGATCTAGCCGCTCAACCAAGGATGTTTTTTGGTTTGTTGGGAGCGGGATTTGCCCTAAAGAGCATAAATCATGATGAGGGAGCCTACACCTTGTCATAAACATGGGACGCTGTCCTGGAGAAGGCGATAGGCAGAAGGGGGCGTAAGATAGGTCACAATGAGATGGATACATTTAATCCCATACTAAGGAACATTCCAGGCAAAGCAATAACTCTCCATGGAGACAAAACAGCCAAAAAAGTTAATTTAATCATATACATTGTGTGTGATTGCTATGACAACAGCTAATACGTCTTCATACTGTTAGTAATGGTAAATACTATTACTTCAACCGCCATTGCAATTGTAAATAAAAACCATGATAAAAAGTGTACATTTACTTCCCACCTCTGTCCAGCCCACACAGTAACAGAGAGCTCTTTTTGCAGGGAGGGCACAATGGCACCGGGTTATTGCCTCTCATCAAACTGGTGCGATGCTGGGCAATTAAAAAGCCATCAGATGACGCCCACTAATTACCCACAGAGTCATATTTTCTTGTTGTCCATATTAAATCAAGTACAGGCCTGTAAAATGAGTGTAACTGGACCGAAGTGCCGAAGTGCTTTATGGCCGACACAGAGGGCCCAGACCATATGCTGCTGTTTATTACTACATGACCATTACAGTGATGTGAAATAATGTGATGCAGAGACAGAATATTAGCATGTTTACACAACAGCGTTATTATAATGTTTATGTTTGAATAATGTAATGCTTAAGGCAGTACAGAAATACATACAAAATGCACTATGCCTTGTTTTTAATGTGTAAGGCAAACTGTGAAAAATGAAATGTTGAAAGAGCTTGCAGTGAAATGCTAAATAACAATATTAAATAAAAGATACTCCTCTGTGAAATTTCTGATTACATAATTTTAGTAAGGGTTTCAGGTAGCTTGCCTGGTATGTTTTACCTTTCTTTGTATGCTTTTCTCATCAAAACTCCCCGCTCTTACAGTATCACGAGACCTTAAACCAATCCCTGACTAAATTAGTGTTATGTAGGGCTGCAACGATTACTCGAGTAAATCAAGTAATTCGAGTTTGGATTATTATTTTATTGCCTTGATGATTTGTTTCATTTACATATTTAATTAAAAACACGTGAATCTGTTCCGGTCATGATGACGCGCTGAGTGGACACACCTCACACCGCTGCTGAAAAACTTGGTTTTATAAATCATCGTTTGGCCCACTTAATCCCAAAGAAGAAAGACGAGAGTTGAGTAAACAAGGAAGACACAAGCCCGGTAGCGCCACAGGACCAAAACAAACAAAGCTGATGGCCCACAGGCCCCATTGAAAAACAGCCCGCATCACAAGCTAACGAGGCTAGTGAGGATTGCGAGACTAACGAGGCTAACGAGGCTAACAAGGTTAACAAGGCTAACAAGGCTAACAAGGCTAACAAGGCTAACATGGCTAGCAAACCTGATGTTTGATGTAGACGCTCGTGACTTCTTCGCATCGGAAAGGGGGGAGAATGTAATTGGTCATCGGTTGTGGCTCAAGATGTCCGAAGTGCAGCGTGCCATGGAATCTCTTAAAGCCGAGTTGTTAGCTACCATAGCTCCGGCTGTGTGTCTGATGGCCGCTAAACTTAAAGCAGAGGGAGTAACCGGAGCAGCGTGTTTTAGACAATACGGATGATCTGCAGACAGTTAGGGGCAAGATGGGGGTGCTGCGGGCCAGGGTGACGACACTGGAGTTGGAGAACAATAACATGAAAAATAAGATCCTGGATTTGGAGTTCAAATCCCGTCGTCCTAACCTGAGGCTTGTGGGCATAGAAGAAGGAGAGGAAGGAAAAGCCACAGAAAGTTTCTTGAAGATTATTCCTGAGCTCCTTGATGGCTCAGGAGTTGAAGTCCCCCCCACCCCCCCATCTCAATCGAAAGAACACATCGCCTGTGCAAACCAAGACCAGCAGCTGATAAACCACAAGGCCCAATTATGAGTTTTCTTAACGATCGTTGGAAGGAACGCACCTTGAAGGCTGCAAGGGTTAAAGGAGACCTCCAGTACAAAGGCAAGCGTGTCTTATTTCTCCATATATTCCGTACAAGGTTTGCCAACAACGGCAAAAGTTCCACCACATCTGTGAGGAGCTCAGGAGGAGAAAACTGAGACATGGATTGTCTCATGACTCTCTTTTGGGGACATTTGAAGGTAAAAAACACGTGAAGGAGACCAGGAGAAGCAGAGGTACTCTTAAGGAAGATGCAAAACACAGATAAATGAACAGCCCACCCCAGTCCCTGCGTCCTCGCCCCGGCGCCTGCCGGAACCCCTGTCCCCAAACAGCTCTGCGAATCGGTCCCCGTGCTTCCCCCACACAACTCTGCTGCTTCCCAGTCACATGTGTACGTTTAAAACAAGCCGCCCTCTCCTCTTGTTGCGCCTTGAAACAGCCAATACATCCATGGAAACAGCATGGAGGACCCCGACCATTGTTATAATAATCGTTTGTGAAACAGAAAGTCTGCAACGACACAACAGAGGCCAAAGTGAACGGCATGCAGAGCCTACGCCTACCAAGCAAAAAAAACGACAAAATGCAAAATGCAGAGCCACAGCTCAAAACAAGGACCAGGGATCACTGGTCCCACCCAAAAATAAAGTTATCCAAACAAATTTCTTATTTTAAGTTATATGACATAAACGCAAATTAATTCATAGCTACTGTAACTGTTTACTAACAGTCTGGGTGACAAGTTAATTAGTCTAGTTTATATATATTCTTTATATGCAAACAGAACAGTTTGGAATGGTGAAGTGAAAATGTTGCTATCTTGGGGACATACATACATACATGTGAAATTCAGAATAGAAATGTTCTATGTTTGATGTGTTATTTTGAGTGAAAACTCCATTTGTTATTTGTTTTATTACTATGAAACTATAAAAAAAATGAAAATAATATTTATTATTTAATATGCTTTTTAAAATGTCGGTAACATCGGTCCTTCATCAAATCCCTCAATTCGTCCCCAAGAGTGAAGTTCCGTTGTTAGAAAAAGATTCAGTTGTAGTAGGGCATCTGGACTACAGGGTTTTAGGAAAACAAAACATTTCTGAGACTCTCATCCAAGAGTCATTCTCAATCTGTGAAACAAGTCCGAATATGAGAACGGAGGTCAGAGGTTTGATATCCTACTCTGTGTAAACCCTGCCCACAGGGCGGGACCTCCTGATTAATGGGCCATTGAAACTCCCTGAGATGAGCCATTAACATCCTATTGTACACTGACTTTGGCTCCCTCTTTATTAGCATCAGAATGCCTCAGGCATCTCCAAGGTTTCAATAAACCATATATAAACAACGGGAAGGGTTCCCGTTGGAAGGATTCTCTTTTTTAACAAAGATTTCCTCCTCAACTCCTCTTTCAAACCATCTTTTTCCCTGCTCAGAATCTCCATCTCACTGTCTTCAATAGAGTGGTTTTGTGACTTTAAGATGAAGATGCACAGCGCTCTGGGGTCCTGAATTTGCGTATTTTCTATGCTGATAAAGCCTCTTTGAAGTGGCTGTTTGGTCTCACCTATGTAACGCTCTTTACAACTTTCTTCACTGCATTGGATAGAATAGAATACACTACTTTGCTCTGCTTTTGTGTCGGCATCTTGTCCTTAGGGTGGACCAGTTTTTGTCTTAACGTGTTGCCTGGTTTGAAATAAACAGTGACTCATGTTTGAAATCTTGATCCAATTCTTTAATCGATATCAACTTCTAATGTCACCTTCTTGCATAAGTGGGAGGACATGAATAATACTACAGTAATTGTAGTGAAAATCCCCTACACCTGAAAATTCCGTATTATCATTATCATTAACCAGTGGCGTGCGGTCAGGGCAATCAAGGCAATCAGTGAATTGGCCAATAAAATCTAATATTACCGTGTGTCTCAACTTTATATGAATTGTTCTAATATATCCAAATAAACCCGTTTTCCCCTCACTTCTGCTGCTGAAGCTTGGCTTGAAACAAAGCAACAGCAGCGCCGTTTCAACAAACTGACTTAAAAACCATCTTTTAGTGACAAGCCTTTATTTGTAGCTGTACACTAATTTGTGTAATTAATTGGTCGGTGAAGTGAAGTAATGCATTTAGCACATTGATAAGGTATGGTAGTTTAGCTCAGTAGGATAGGTGTTCACCCTTCACGCGAGAGACCCAGATTCAAAGCCCACCCTCGGAAATTTTCTTTTTTTTTTTCCTTCACTTCTCTATTATCCACTAAATATTGATGAAAACCCCAGGTCTGCTTGCCCATCCATAAAAGTCACCGCTACTGCAATTAACCAAAATATAAATAAAAAAGAAGCTTGCAAAAAACAGGTATCCCACACCTGCGTAAGGATACAAATATTCACCTGAGGAAATAACTGACACTGTATTTTAATTTGTTAGCCAAGTCATTTACACCGCCAGACATGTTAATAAAGTGTTCCATAACAAACTTTCTAATGGACTTGAGTAAATGAAGATGTGAATAATTTTAAGTGTTAGAATTTTCACTGCTGTAACATGATTCCCATGGCTTTTCCTGGCTTGACACTGCTCATCCACGACTTCTGTAACAATCTTGTATTAAAGCAGTTCTTCACAAAGCCGCGGGTACACATCCAGATCCCACCAATAAACCTGTCACAAAGTTTCCTCTTGAAGCTGCTCTGGGACTTCTGTCAGTGTGCCTGTTGTGTAAGCGCTCCTCTGTGCCGGTCTGTGAAGTCAGAATCTGTGTTCAGTTTGTTTGTACAGCCATAGAACAATGCTAGGTTAAAAAAAGATCAGTGGAATATGAAAGAGAGTTATTGTTTTATTGGGGAAGTCACTATGTTAGCTTTCAACAAACCAAATATCTTCCAAACAGGTACAGTAATGGTAAAAATAGACCAAAATCATATGAGCACACAAGCATCTAACATAAGCCCTGTATTTCATCTGGGATGCTCGATGGCCCTGCTTGGAGATTCACTCAATATTTTCTTTGCAAACGTGCCGCTGTGATTTATAAATGTCGCTGGGGATGTGGAGTCACTTTTCCTATTTCACACAGTCTTTTCAGGAAGCAAGACCCTCTGATTCCGTTTTCATGCCTTTTTTTCTGAAGCAGAGCCACAACTACTGGGAGTAAGTTATGAATATTTCAAATCTCAAACACAAAGGAGTCAAATCCACCTAGTGTTTGCACATATGGCTAAAGGCAAAGTTTAAACTCAGAAAACCAACACCAGACTTGGATAGTACTCTGTGTCCAGTGATTGGATAACCAACTTCTCATCTTTATTGTTCTGTTGTGCTTTTTTCCACCACAATTGTAACAGCAAATTATATGTTTTATCATGCTGTGATTTCCACAATGAGGAATTGATTGTCCTTCTTTCTACAAGATTGCATGGTAAATACGGATACTTACTATGCAATCTTGTAAAAATGCTAACGTTCAAATAATGTTGTGGCTTTTAATCCTTGCATTGTTAAAAAAAAAAAAAAGTTAAACTTTTCAAGGCCTCCTGATATTTAAATCTCTTTTCTTTCTGGCCTGAGATCAGATTCCACATATATTTGTGTGAGAAGACTAAATAGGTGATGACACATAATGATGGTTTTCTTGTCGTGAATAAAGATTCAATGTAAGCACATTAAATCCTGGCGCTTATTCATTACAGAGTAATGAGTACATTTTAGGCTATTTTTAAACATGTATTCCATTTTATATGACACAATACCACTGGGCTTTGCAGGGCCTTTGGCTTGGTACCACCTGGAACGCAGCAGATGACCCAGTGTGCAAGTGTTGGTGCGTCCCAACACTTCCTCCCTGAAGTCAAAGCTCTCTGAATAATGAGACGGCCCATGCATTAATGCAGGAGCAGGGCCCTAAAGGAAGCTCTGCTAGCAGGTGATTGTTGCAACCTCAGTGGGGCTGTCAGTAAACATGTGCCCCTGTAGTGCGGGGCATTTGAGCACCAGCAACCTCCCCTGCCCACACAGCTCGCTTGGCATCATGGGAAATTATAGATGGGTTTGTCCCTAACCCCAAAGCAGCACGTTAGCTTTCAGGCCACCTCTGGCTACAAGTGATTTATGAGTACACATCAACATGAGCATTGCTTAGAATACAATGACATTTAAAAGATGGAGGAGATGAGCTGTGCATCGTGGGTAATCGAGCACAGTATTTGTATGGGGGAATTAAAGATAGCCTGCTTAGACTGTCTGCGGGCCTGATGCCTCGCAGCTCCTGGTGACTGACAGATGATAATCTCAGGGCTCTGAATATTCTTATTAAGATGGCTGTATCAATATTTGCGAGGGGACGTCTGGAATACCAACAGTTTCCTATGGGCCAAAATGTCTTCTGCACTAAGCAATTCCCGGCTGAGCAAATAATTAGCAGTAAATTGCTCGGCTGATGATCACAAAGTATGGTTTATTGACCGTTAATGGACAAGCTGCTGGTGTTGGTCACATAATCCAGTGGCATTAAACAGTTGATCAAATGTTCCAATAGCATTACATAGCAGAGCATGGAGCTTTCAGCTGTTAGTGCAACTGTCATGGTGTGGTCAGAATTGTGAGGATGATGTAATATTTGATTGTTGTATCTTGTCAGCAGAGACAGTGGGTAGTGTGTCTTAACAAACTTTCAGATAATAAATATGATCATTTTTAAGATTTAAATTTTTCCTGAATTGTTTGTGTTGATATTAATCAAATGGGGGGGTCCCCGAAAATACTATGTGGATTTTTTTTAACTTTCTTTATTGCATACATCTTCATTTATTTGGTTCCTTTGGTATATACTTTAGAAACTTTCTTTATAAAATAAGTCTAAATTGCTGCCAACATTGTCCCACAATGCTTGCAGACAGGATTGTGAAAAAAGTAACTCCCGTAATAGAGGGACAACTGCACTTCTGGTGGCTGTTGCTTTGGAAACAGACCGTCCCCCTGAGTCTAATATTTAAGTCTCGATGATGGCATTTTCACTTCTTCAAATGGACTTTAGAGCCATTTTGTGGCAACAAAAGGAGGCACTGTAGACGGTAATGGTGTTACGGCACTACTTCCCTTGTAACATTTAAAATCATCAGGATATTTGAAAATGTAGTTCACAGGCAAGATGCTGTAAAATCTTGTCCATGCAAAACTCAACTAACTATTGTACACCCAGTGCGGCTCAGTGAGGCTCAGACTTCCCTTTCCACACACACTTCCTCCCGCCCTTCCGGGTGGATCCCAAGGCGTTCCCAGGCCACAGAGAGACAAATCACGTTTCCATTGGCTCACTTTGGAGCAGATCATACTGATCCAAAAGTGTCACCACTGGCATGAGCCTGTTCATGGGGTCCGAAAGAGTAACGCTTTAGCGTGAGATGACCGGACAAGACAGAATGCAGACTTAGGTGAAAACAAAATGGCAAAAAGCAGATATATATAAAATATATAATATATTTAATTTCTCACCAAATGCTGACTTGATCCTTAAACTGACAAAACTTAGCACACGTTAGCATCAGCTGTTTCCTACTTATTGATGCATTTCAATCACATCAAGACCAAAAATATTATAATTCCAATTCATAATGCATCTAACACTATCCAAATCCAATGCATTTCATAAAGAGACACTCCAAAAAAACGAGAACTACTTTAACTACTTAACTTATCTATTTGCTACCACTACCAAATACAAGATATGTGAGCCTATGTGCTTTTCTCTTTTCACTGTTTTAGACCAATGGCTCCCCAAATGCCCTTACAAGTCTAGTATGTCTCCTTTAAGTTTCAATCCCTATTGCCAAACAACATCCAGTAATCTGCCAAGTGAGACACACATAAAGCAGTTTCCCCCTGTGCAGTTAAAAGGAGAAGACTTTAATCCAAGCGGTGTCTTTTATGTCGCACAAAGACTGTGAATATTTGCTCTACAAAATACAGCCAATTATCCACAATAGAAGACTTTTATAGTGACACCAAGCCGTTGTGCCTGTTTTGTGCTTTCAACAACCTGCTTCATTTGCCTGGATCCATATATAAAAACAATTTAGTTTCCTTGAACTGACAGATTAATAGTCTATGAAGTTTATTTAAAAAGGCCTCTGCACTTCAGCATTATCATAATATCTCCATGGCTTCTCCAGAGACATACTTAAGATCTAATATCAGCACCAACCTAGTACATACATTATTAGACCAAGCGTCAAACTTGACACTTTCTTCACTTCACTAATGCAGTGTCTATTAAAGATTCACAGCTGTATTTCCACCTTCTTGAGCCAAATCCACTTGAGATTCACAAAAGACCAAAATAAGCATATAAAAAAGAAAACTGTTGTAAAAGCGAGATATAGAATGGAGATGTTGAATGCTTCATTGCAGTTGCAGACACAAAATGCCACTTAAGGTGTCAGATCCTTGTTTTTTTTTGGGGGGGGGGTTGCTTCTTACCATCTTACTCACTTTGGGTTTATCTCCCGAATTACATCTGATAAAAAATACATCAACTGAAAAATACATCAACGAAATGTAACATAAATATATATAATTCATATAAATGGAGTCCATTGCTCAGTTCCCAGAGGTTTCACGAGCTCAGAGCTACAGAAGATGTCCAGTGGATGGGTTCACAGTGAGTGCAAATGCATATATACTATATCTTACATTGTATTTTATGTCATAGTATAGTCCCAGAGAGGACATTTGTCTTGGGCGGCTGTGCCACTTGCCGCAAGACACATTCCACACATTCCACACATTCCACACATTCCACACATCACACATTCCACACATTCCACACATTCCACACACAATCACAGTCACTCAGAAGAACATTAAATATATATTAATTCAGCAGCATGTACTATATCTGCTTCCAACATAATACAATAACATGGTATGTTTGTTGCTTGTCATTTCAGATGCAAATAATAATGTGTGCTTTTGCTTCACAAACATTGCCAGTAGTTATTGTTAGCCTTAGTTAAGCAGATTCACTCCTTGCACCCTCCACAGGTATTACATTTACATGCCCATTATCTTGATGTTAAATAATATGATTTGTTCAACAGTTTAAAAAGCTTGAAATTTTACTGTAGTGTTTTTAAAAAATAAGTTAAACCCAATGTCAACAGTAATGGTGTTGTCTCGATACGAAATGTTCAAACTTGATTTCCATAGAGAGGGAAAGGCCTGATGCTTGATTCTGATAATTACTTTTTTTTAACAATAAAAAATAAAACAACATGAAATAACAGACAGAGAGAGAGGTATCCATTCACAGTGTCCATGGCAGGAGTTTTGGGACCCAGATACATAGTTCTTAAATCCAGTGTGACGTCAATGTAAAAAAAACAACAACTTGCAACGCTTTGTTCATCTCAGTCCGATATTTAAAAACAATAGGACACAAGATAATGATGGGCCACCTGACCCCCACAGTTTCTCAACCAACCAGTATTTCCATGTGAATAGTGAGCACTTTGACAATTAGTATCTGGGTTTAGATTTTTGACCCTAAAAACTGGATTATTTGATTAATTCTGACGAGCAAACCTGAAAAATCAGATTTGCTTTGGCGCTCCAAAATGCGTAAAATAATGACCTACAGGAACAATTAAACTTTTTTTTTTTCATTTTTCCCATTATCTTATTTCTGCCCAATGAATGTATTTCTTTTTATACAGCTATTTAAGTTAGACTTGTGAAAAGAAATGTAGTTATATGCCACTCAGCAGTTCCAAGAAAAGCTATAGAACAGTTGTGTAACCTCTTTTAATAATTTATCACATCAAATTGACTTTATTCACTTCTTTCTTTCACCCCAGAACCATTTAGGAGTCCTTGTGACGGCATCAAAGTTGTAGTACTAACTTATTCATTTGTTTCTTACACACTCGCTTTAGCTTTAATAGCTCAAGGTTTTTTTTTTTTTCCCTTTGTCTGCAGGGGCCTTAACTGCTGGTAAAGGCTCTCGGTCCAAATATCCATACTAGAAAAGGCCAGGTGCTGTTTAAGCAATTAGAGACCATAGAGCAGAGATTTAGAGAGAGTTTACCATGTAAAATGAGTGCTTGCTGATGCAGGCTGGTTAAATATGCAGCGATTAGACAAACACACAAGAGACTTCTGGGGCTAGGTGTAGCAAAAAGCCAATGGCGCTTTGTTCACCCACTTATTAACATCCCTGATTACGGCCTTGTGAATGTACTTGATAGAGATCTAATTTATTTATCAAAATATGCTGTTGCTAAATTTGTCCACTTGAGCAAAGGATGCAGGAGTATTAAGGCACATATTTGATCTTTGAAAATGTGTTAGACTTTGCTTGGTAGCTTACTTTTTGTTTAAACATTGTTGTCTATGGGACGCAAGGTCTGCGGTTCAACTCCCAATGAAAGTGACGGGTGAAATGGTTTGAAAGTTGAGGAATTGGCAAAACAATCACAAAAATATTAGATAGTTGGTGGATGCAACAGTCGATTAATAACTCGATTTTTCCTTTTTCCTTTGCTAATCAAATCAATTAAGCATTGTGTACCCATTTGAACACAACTAATGAAAGATAACAATTAATTAATGTTTTAATGAGATGATCTCCTAACTAATTCTTATCTTGCAAAGGCACATAATCCATAGGATATTGCTTAATTCCTTGCTTTTTGGTTCACAGAGTTCATAAAAGGCCAAAAGCCTCAGTTGAAACCCAAACATGTAAAATGGTAAACTATGAAATCTTCGCTCAAAAAGGAACCTCTTTGAGGAATTCATGAAAATCTACTCTTAACTTTCTTTAGGTGCAGGAAAAATGCAGTCAATCCCAAAAGTAATATTTTGAGCAGGTCATAATATTTTCACTCAAACATATTCTGGTGAGTTCAACAATGTTCTCTTAAAGCAGAGCAAAGTAAACAAGGCTATTCACTGGGTTCATTTTCAGGACTTTCACCATTCCTAAATTATATTTGTTCCGAATGGCTAATTGCAATGGCAATTGTGCTATTTTAATCAGTCTAAAACCTAAGGACGAGACAGTGAGCCATGTATTAGTCTGAGCTGGAGAGTGGGACAGCCTTAGGTGAATAGTACACGTCTCAGTGGATGGAATAAACAAAATACCCATTGGAAAACGCAGGAAACATTTTCGTAGGTTAGCACATTCTTTGGATTTCGTTGGAATTGTAAGGATAATTTTGATAGTTTTATAATGCAGCTGTTGAATGGAGTTTATTGGTATGATGAAGGTGGAATATTATTTCGGAGGAGTTCTGAACCTTGGTTAAAATAAACGCTAAAATGGGATTATAATAATATATTATGAAAAAAAGGTTATTCTTATCTCCTTATTAAACTAGATATTGATGAATTCCACTTGAATGTGTGAAATATGAACTTTGGAAATTAGCGTATTGGATAAAAGAGGTTATCAAATATTAAAAACAGATAATGTGCCAGGAAACTGTTGAGATTACACACCACAGCCTCGTGCACCTGGTTGTAATTTATAATTGTAAATCTTTGCACGTTCTCCAGATCCACTGCTCGGGCACTCATGACAGAAATGTGATCCAATATGAGAAAATGCGGTGTAATGAAGCTTCCCTGTGCCCAGTCCTCAGCGCGGCAGATGCAGATTATTGTAATGATATAGGCAGGGTTTTTCACTTCCAGAGAGCAGCCGCACTAAAATGCACAAGACGGGCCAGAGATGTGTTAAAGCCGGTTTAATTTATCATGCTCTATTACAGTGGGGAAGAGCTTTCATGATCAGGGCAATGACCCGTTTTTCCAAACAACTGCACAGTATGTGGCTCTTGCACACAGCAGGGGTGAAATGTATTGGGTTTGATTTATCAACAGTGAAAGAATCTCTGCAATATTGTATTGTTCAGATACACCATCTTCTATTACAATTTCAAAAATATGAAAAATTCTCTATAGTTTCAACACTGTTTTAATAAATCCTCAAAGCTGAAGGAAAGCTACTTACAACTAAACAAAAACACATATTAAAGGGGGCATAAGTAAAATCAAGTTTAATGAGCTTTTAACCATGTAATATTGCTTCTTCCTCATAATTAATTCACAGAGTTGTATCTCCCCCCCACTACTCAGTACTTATTGGTGATTATTCAAACAATTAGGGTCATACATAGGGTCACATAACAAAACCTGTTAATGAATATTTGCTGCTTGCTATGGTGAAATGCCACTAGGCAGGGTCAGGAAGAATTCCACTGGTTTAAATGGAGAATGAGGGAAAAGTCTCGCAGCTGAAATATGTTATAAAGTAGATTGATTTGTGTAAAATATCAGATGTTCATGTGACCAACAAGTCAACAATGCACCGTTGGGTGGCCCGAAAATGTTGTTTTAATCTGTGTAGAACTTATTTTCTCTCGAGGTCGGCAGCCCTGTGTTAACTAATACAAGCAGGAGTATGTCGTATGGCGGTGCCCAGACGGGCTTCTCGAATAGGGTGAACAGAATTAACGATGCCTTTCAATGTCGTGCAGTAGGGCTATTACTAAACAGTTACACAAATTATAGAGTCAAGAAAAAATTATTTACAGTGCTTGAGTTAGAGCCCTTTTTGTGCCAGATGCGTCCATTACTTTAATTTGATGTTTATCTCTCTAATTATTTGAAGTGTGCTGATGCACCTCTACCTGAGTAAACGTTTTAAATGAGATTACAAATATGACTAAAACAATATTTTCCATTATCAAGCATCGGGTCCCTTGCAGTAATCAATGCTATTGCAAATAAAAAACATAACCAGAAACTTTCCAGTATATCTTTAACATTAGAGAGGGTTAAATGCAGAGCTTCTCAAAGTGTGGGCGCCCGTTTGGGGAGGCGCGGAGCTGTGCCAAGGGGGGGGCGCAAGACGTTTGGGGAAATGTGGTCACATTACGCGTGACAGATGTGTTTTGAGCTGCAGAAAAACACCCAGTGCCAACACAGGGTTAATCTCTAAATAAGAGAGAGCAGTGTGTGTGGGTCAGTCTGCCTCTGTGCCCCTCACACGTCTGCCCCGGGTTTAGAACGAGTAACGGCCTCCTCTGATTCTCCACGCGCCTCTGTCCCTCCCCTGTATGTCTACGCGCGCTTCTATCCTTCCTCCTTACCTCCTCTGTCCCTCCTCGCCTCTGTCCCTCCTCTGACCCTCCTCTGTCCCTCCTCTGTCCCTCCTCTGTCCCTCCTCTGTACCTCCTGTCCCTCCGTGCCTCTGTCCCTCCACTGTTCGTCCTAGCGCGCTTCTGTCCTGGTGCCCTTCGTGCTCATCTCCTCCATCCTTTCTTTGAGTATAACTTGCTTCGCTTCTGACCGCTGATTTGGCGATTCAAACATCTGAAAAATATGACAAGAAAATGTTTGTGCATTTACTTCCTTTCCACTTTGATCCCATGCACTTTTCATGTAAAATGTGAAACATAAGTGCTGCAGTATGAGTCAGTACCTCAAGTCAGCTCCGCCAAGAAAGCAGCCTGTGTGTGATGTCGTGGACCAGTGAGGTGATCCACATTTATGAAAAGTAACATGAGTGCGTCTTCCCCTTTAAATGCCTCATTCACTGCAGTGAAGCGCCAATTCTACGCTGTCCCATTGCAGACAGGTGACTGACCTGTTCAGGTGGTGCAGCTAAGGAGAAGAAACAGAAGGAGGGGAGAGGAGAGCATTGAGAGCAGTGAGGCTCTGTGTTGTGCCATTTCTTCATCTTCATGCACAGAGCAAAGAAAGACAGTCACAGTCTGTGAATGACACTTCAAATAAATGTAATTTTGCCCATTTTAAGTTATGACGGGGGGGGAGCATTTCTTATCTCCCAAGGGGGAGAATAAGAAACAGAAAAAGTTTGAGAAGCTCTGGTTTAATGACGTAAAGGTACAATTGTTCTGCAGAGAATTACAGATTACTTAAAAATATATTGTAGTTGTTACACTGATAATAACATATTTGGCATGTCTATTTCCATGACAAGGCAAAAAAAAGGAAGGTTTGGTCTTATTCATTTATAATATTTTTGGGGTAAATTATGATATTTCTGCATTGGTTGAGCTTTAATAAGAAAATGTCAACATTAATTATTTGCAGAGAAACAGGAGAGGTTTTGTGTGTCTCCAAAAAGATTTTTCTCACTTTATAAATAACATATTTTTTAACACCATTCTCTGTGAATTTTGGTGACTTTCAGTATGCACATTCATCACATCCAGGCAGAAGAATTTGCTTCATTTAACAATAAAAACAGCTGTTTGAACTACTGCCTTTTCTTTATATTCGTCAAAACTCTCTCCAGTTCAGTTCTAATTCATCTTTTTGCCTCGCAGCTCAAAAACTCTACCATTTTAGCACTCTTTTATGGTTCTGAGAAATGTTTTCATCTTGCATGCCTTCAAGTCAAACCGAAGTCCTTGATAGTTATAGTAATCCCAGATATAATAGCAGTTATTGTCTCCAGGTTCATTTCTTTGTCTGCTACTTTTTGACAATGCATTTTTCTTCTTGCAAAAATCTCCAAGAACATTTGCTTTGCTGTCCCCTGTGAAAATCGCCTGCTCTCACGCTGGGGCTTTGATATGTGCACTCTGTGTCCTATAAATGCAATACAGAATCGATTGTGAGCATAAAGCAGTGTTCTTCAGGGGACAGGCGAGCGCTGACCCTCAGGAAGTCGACTGAAGGGACTGGATCAGCACATGCGGTAGTAATGTGCACTGTTCTGGTCTGCCACCTACTTGTCTCCGGGGAGATATTCTGGCTTGTGGAGACAAGGTGGCACCACCAGGCTCAATTGCAGGTCAGATCTGCAGAGATGGTGAAGCAAATCCGCTCACAATGAGAATGTTTTCCAAGGTATTTTTTGGCAATAAAATCACCCTTAATTGAATAAATGCAAGATAGATACGCTTAATGCCATACTGAGGGATGTTCCAGGCAAAGCAACGTCCCCATGGAAACAAGCAGGTGGATGTACTGTATCTCATTCCGAATCCAGAGTGAAGTGTATTGCTAGGTATAAAAGCATATCACTATATTCCTGTTAGACCCTGGGAGTCCACATGGGATTTTATTTGGGCTTCTAAACATAAATATAACAAATTCTGTCCTAAATCTAGTAATTAGGTGCATGATACCAGAGTGGCTAGCAATAACGCTTCTCAACAAGAAGATTGCATGTTTGACTCCTTGAACAAACTGGGCCTTTCTGTGTTTTCTGCATTAAACAGGTAAAATCCTCCAGCTATAGCATATGATCTGAGCTCAAGATCGAGAGATGGATTCCCGAGCGCCTGCAGCATTTCTCTGCCCCTGACAGTCGTCTGAGCAGCACTGGTTGAATGATGAGTCAAATGCAGATGGAGGATTAATATAATATAGATTTATCTGAACCTTCTCATTAGCTAATCATCAGTTTATTTGCCACCTACAACTCCCACCAGATCTTTAAATTCCAAAACAGCATTAATTCCAACAATAAAATACAAGTTCAGCGCAATAAACTTGCTTTTAATTAAGGTAAACAACTTCACCCAGGGTGGCTGAGCGAGGTGCCTCCAAGAAGGAGATCGTGGGTTCAATTCCCGGGCCAGACCAACATCACATGATCTCTCTAGGTGGAGTCTGCATGTCCTCCCCGTGTCACCGTGGGTTCTCTCCGGGTTCTCCGGCTTCCTCCCACCGTCCAAAGACATGCATGTGTTTGGCAAAATTGGCAACTCTAAATTGGCCCTAGTGAATAAGAGTGAATGATTGTCTGTGTGTCTCTGTCTCTGTGTTAACCCTGCGACCAGCTGGCCCCTGTCCAGGGTGTACCCCGCCTAAGGCCCAAAGTCACTGGGTTAGGCTCCAGTCACCCATGACCCCTAACGGGAAGTAGAAAGAAAGCAGTAGAAAATGAATGAACTTCCCCCACATATTTGAATCGGTAGACAAGAGTTTAACTTTGTCTCATACAACGTGATTTCCATTATTCCAGCCATGCTCTGATCAAAGCACTTGGATTGATATGAAACACAAGGGCCATACCAAACATCTGTGCACACCTGATGTGTCCTTTAAAGTCATTCACACTGAAAATGCTAATGTCCCTAATGCAAGGCTTAGATCACTGCCTCGCCGTTTGATGGGCCTGATGCTCTGACGCTAAATACTTCAGGCTCTTGTCATGGCATTTTCCCCTATTTGTTTTTTATCACTATCGCCAGCTTGTGGAGCATAGAGGAGTGTTACTAGTGCTGACAGCTCAACAATTATATGGGTGTTTTATGAAAAGTATGGTGCAGAAGAGTTTTCTTCCAACAGCATCAAAACTTGCTAAAGCACTGTTTAAAAGCATACAGCTACATTTGTCATGGACACGGTATACTGCCATGCTTCAAGGGATATTACTTCATTGTCCTTTCCTGCGAGGTGCTTGAGACTTTTATATCTATATTCTGTAGATCATCCATTGTGGAGATGACTCAAGAAGAAACTGATGGTGTTAGGATGGCCTTGTTGGCATGACTTGTTCTTTCAGCAAAGCAATTTATAGCAGTGCACATGCGGGCACCTGTCCACAGTGTGAAGAAGGAGGATCTAAAGCCTTGGAAGATATTTACACGTCACTTGAAACTTGGAAGGGTATTTTTCACAAAATGCAAGTAAACCGCTCAAGTTCATCAAAGTTTAAGAATTTCTTTACAGACTAAATTCAATTCAATTTATTTTTGTAACGCCCAAAATCACAACAGCGGTTGCCTTGAGGGGCAAAATGCATTAAATTAATGCACCATAAATGTTTCATGTTTACAATAATTGGTATTGAAGTACATTTAACAATGCAATATTGAGGGTGTATTACCTTTGCAAGATACTACTATAAAATGTTCTGACAATAATGGTATAAATATTGCTTTTTTTATACAAGTTCATAACATTTTGTCAGAAACCAAACCTTATAAACTTGAAGTGCATGGTGGCAGAGGGTTAACAACTCTAAATTACTCCTAGTGAATGAATGTGAGAGTGAATGTCTCTGTGTTAACCTTTGACAAGATTGCCCCTGTGCAGGGTGTACCCCGCCTAAGGCCCAAGTCACCTGCGTCCCCTAACGGGCAAATGCGGTAGGAAATGAATGAATCTTATGAACTTAAAACAATCATTAAATCCTATCAAAATGTCAGAAATAGGGCTGTTTTGTTTTTTTACTCATATGATCGATCACAATTTTAATTTTTATTTTACTTGGTCTTATTAAAAACAAATACAAAAGGATTTCTAAATTATTTTCGGAAAATACTTTCAGGAAAATAGACTTTGAATCAGTGCCATTTAACACAAAAAATACATTTCTTCTTTCAAAGTTTGAGCTCTGCTCCAAACCACATGCTTTTATTGGCTGAACCTGTCGAATAAAAAGTCCAAAGCTGATCATTGACGATTAGAAAACACTGAATCGATTTCAATAAAAATTCGATTACTCTACTCACTCAAAAAGAGTGACTGTGTTGGCTCCACATAGAATGAATATGTGCAGTATTTGCCTTTTAACCCGTGTCTTTGGGAAATTAGTAAAATGCTTGAGCTGCAGGAAAAGGACAGGTTATTACAGGCTGGCAACCTCTGTGAGCACATAAAGTCACAACATCCACACTGAGCAGTCTATTATGAGAGAAACGCTGCTGTGTACACATGTTCACACATTCGACTCTCTACGATTGGTTCATGTTCATTTGCATAATGTAGAGCAGCACAGACTGGAAATGACTGTGAGTTCAATTTAGTCAATGGTAAATGACTGTGTGTGTGTGTGTGTGTGTGTGTGAGCGTGTAAGTTTTAGGGTATTAAAACCTGAAAAAGTAAATATTGTTGGAAAAGTTGGTTTTATCTGTAGTGACAGAAGCAGAAGCACTAAAACATTCGATATTAAAGGAGTAATAGTATCATTGTAGCTTTTATTCATCGCATTTGTAACAGTTCAATCTTGACAAGTATTTCATGATTTAACATAAACTTTAATTATATTTCAATACATAGTACCTTTCTAACACTACTTCCATGTCAGCACATGAAAGGGGCACTGCGCAAATCTTTTGAGGAGGGTCCACCCTGTGTTTGTCTCCATGGAAAAGTTATTGTGTTTGTCTGGAATGTTCTGCAGCATTAAAATTATTATTATCTATCTTGTTTTTATTCAATTAGAGGTGTTTTCATTGACAAGGGCACCGTTTGAAATAATTCATTTTTAGATCTAAACTCAAACTTGGCCCTGTGGTGTCACGGTACGGTTTGTCTCCATGGAGATTGAAGTTTAATGCCATACTGTGGAACATTTAAGACAAAGCAATCGCATCTCTATAAAGCTTGAGATTGTGTCGTCGCATCTCAGCGATTTTTCAGTTAGTTTCAAGTTGAACCAAAGGACATTTTAAGACTCTATTATTAATGGATTTACAACTTTTATGCTCCACGACTCTTTTGCCTACTTTTTAACTTTTTAAAATAGCTTTTGCTAATGTATCTCTGTGGATGTTTGGCACATCGCACCACACGTTTTTGGGCTAGTTGCAGATCCTTCACCAAATAAAGTTACTTTTGCATCTTGTTATCTTTATTGTATTGTACAGTAAATCTTGAACAAGTTAACAATGTATCTCTTCACTTTCTTTTCCACCGTCTCCTGCTTCTTCACCGCTCCATACTTTGCAGTTGTGTGTTTGCATTGTCCTGTTAACCTTTGACTTGAGTAACGCCATCATCTCTTTTACCACAGGCCTTAAGGAGGTGGAAGCTGCAGCAAGGTCAGTCCACTGCTGCCTATTGATCACTTTGTAGATCACCGCCAGAAACCAATAAAAACCAAGAGTCAAGGCCTAGTAAATCCAATGTCCGCTAGCCAAGACATCTATATCACAGCAGCGGTGAAGGACTTTATGATTTGGAACCAATTGACTCCGTTGTGGCGCTGTAAAACAAAATGAATTGTTCGGATGAATTCGGCATCAGGTCTCTGTGATTAACATCTAAGATTCGGCAACTCAGCAGCCCTGGCGCCTGATTGGATTAGGGCCCCAGCTATATTTCAGAAATGAGGCTGGAGTTTAATATGAAGCACTCATTGTTGTGATAATAAAGTTCGGTATGAGCAATTGTCTGCCACAGCTCGATGAGTAACAAGTCAATGAAATTCAATCAGTTAAATCTGAATTTATTGTGCTTGCATTGTGTTCATATTTCACCAGTGTTCGTCTGTGTATTTCAGTGAATGATATGGTCAATAACTTTACAGTTCACACTATGCCATACAGTGAAGAAACATTTTGCAAATATTGGAAAAATACAGTGGGAAGTATAATATAAAACAAATTCTACCCAGATACTAATAAAAACTAGCAATACAATTAGAACTAAATTAAAGAATCAATACCTACAGAACTTTTATGAATAATTTTACCGTGATCTTGAGTTTTTCGTAATATTTTGGCTTATTCATTCAGGGGGCTTTGGCTGGAGTACTCTGGATAATTATTGGATTAATATTATAACCACTAAAGGCAATGTACCACTAATTCACCCATTATCCTAACATTAGACAATGAGAGAAAATCTGAATAGTTTTTAAGAACCCATGCCAACCCAGGGAGAAGAATCAGCCTACATAATTACTATGGCGGAATAGTGGAATAAAACTGGTTGTTGGCTTGGTGATTTGGTTTGTCTTAAATAGGTCAAAAGTAGAATGAAAGTTAAAGCCAGACAAACTTAATCAATCAAACTTAATATGCTAATCCCTGCAACAAGCAACAGTAGGCTTAAGATGCAATATTTGTAAAACAACTCATACTCGGTCATGTTTGGTTCAAATCTTTCCTAAAAAACATTTGAACACCTGGCAAGTGAAGGACAAGAGTATTTGGCAAGAAGATCTAGCACACCCACACTTTCTAACAAACCATTTCACATCCCTCTGATTTAACAGCTGCCAATACAAGCTAACTACATGACAACAGTGTAAAACTAATGCCATTTACAAGTGGGCTGTGTGCCTCTCATTTTGGTGACAAGAATATTGCAGATTGTAATTCAACATGTCATCATCCTGTTTTTGGAAGGACTTATGGCTCCCTGCAAATGTCATAACTAAATTGTAAAAGAAGAAGAAGAAATTAAAAAAAACTTGAAACCTAGATGCTAATCAATTCTTAACTAGCATTGAAAGTTTTGGCCGGACGGGATGAAATTACTCCCACTATTAGCCCTGAACAAGCCCATGCTGTAAAACTAGTGTCCCATATAAATCCATCAGTAACACTAGAAAGGTTCATCGCTGTTGATCAAGCAGCAATATCTTCAGCCATTATGCCCTCTAAAACATCAACCTGTATTCTAGACCCGATTCCAAGCAGACTCCTCAAAGACATTCTCCTCCTAATTATAGATTCTATTCTTAGCATAATAAATACTTCATTAGAAAGTGGTTATGTTCCACGGTCCTTCAAACATGCAGTCATTAAACCGCTTCTGAAAAAGCCTAATCTTGATCCTGACCTGTTGGTAAACTACCGTATTTTCCGCACTATAAGGCGCACTTTAAACCTTTATTTTTCTCAAAAAATGACAGTGCGCCTTATAACCCAGAGCGCCTTATATATGGATTAATTCTGGTTGTGCTTACTGACCTCGAACCGATTTTATGTGGTACACAGCGCCTCAAAAATCCGTCAAAATGTTTTATCACAACTTTGGTAAACTACAAAGCCGCACCGCTTGCAGCATTACGGTTACCGTAGCCAGGAGCGTCGCGGAGTAATACTGTGCTTCACCATGATATTACAGTGTGTGTATAAGGAATTTGAAGGATTTGTGGACGAGGAATAAACTGAAAAAGTGAGTGTATTGTGTTTTATTTACGTGTTATAGTGTTAACTTAACAATTTTGAGTTACTGTGAATAACGCCAACGTTTGATTTAGCGGTATCTGACTGTGTTTTTTTACGTGTTATACCTGAGCCATTTTGAGTTACTGTGAATACGCCAACGTTTGATTTAGCGTATCAGACTGTGTCAGAACGTGTTTCCATTGAACAAGGTTGGGACTGTTTTGTTTTGCTTCATGCGCCTTATCGTCCAGTGCGCCTTATATATGAAAAAAGTTCAAAAATAGACCATTCATTGACAGTGCGCCTTATAATCCAGTGCGCCTTATAGGGCAGAAAATACAGTACAGACCTACTTCAAATTCACCCTTTGTCTCTAAAATCCTTGAAAGAGTTGTAGTTAAACAGCTTTGTCGCCATCTACAGGACAATAACTTATTTGAAGTTTTCCAGCCAGGGTTCAGATCCCACCACAGCACTGAAACTGCACTAGTTAAAGTCACAAATGATTTGTTATTAGCTGCCGACAATGGACTGGTCTCAATCCTGGTTCTATTCTAACCGACCACATCATTCTACTGCAGAAGTTAGAATCTGATGTAGGTGTCAGAGGGACAGCCCACAGCTGGTTTAAATCCTACCTATCGGATAGGTACTACTTTGTTAATGTAAACCAGAGCTCCTCACCCAGTTCTAAAGTAACCTACGGTGTGCCACAGGGTTCAGTACTCGGTCCAATTCTGTTTATTCTTTATACGCTGCCGTTAGGTAACATTATCAGAAAGCATGGCACTAACTTCCACTGCTATGCAGATGACACATAGCTGTATTTATCAATGAAACCCGATCAGACCGATCAAACTGACAGACTTAGTACTTGTGTGAAGGATATAAAAACCTGGATGACACTTAATTATCTGCTTCTTAACCCTGAAAAAACCGAGGTAATTATACTAGGCCCTAAACATTTTCGAGACGCTTTATCTGAGCAGATAGTCACACTGGACAACATCAGTGTAGCCTCCAGCTCCACTGTAAGAAACCTTGGAGTCTTAATTGACCAGGAGCTCTCATTCAAAGCACACATAAATCAAGCCTGTAAAACAGCCTATTTCCATCTGCGTAATATAGGCAAAATCAGAAAAATCTTGTGTTATGGAATCAACTCCTGTCCATGTTAAAGAGGCCGACACAATCTCTTCATTTAAGACCAGGCTTAAAACGTTCCTCTCTGAAATCGCTTATGGTCAGGCCAGTTAGGAACAGAAATTAAAACCTACAGTTCATAGCTCTGCTGCCCTAGGAGCAACTATGCTGGTCGAAGTATGGCAGCTTGAGTACTATCCTCTGCTTCTTACTACTTTTCTATCAAACAATATTTATTAATATTTAATTTCACTTGCAATCTGTTCATTTCTTTTCCTTCTTTTTCTCCAACTTCCCCGATGGGAGTGGAGCTGGCACATCGATGACCTGTGGATCCAGATGCTCCTCAGCTGCCTGGAGAAACGGTCTCAACTCCATATGAACGCTCCACCGTGTATCTGCAAATTGAGGCGCATCTGCCTGTCCGTCCGAGGGAGTCCGATCTCTCCTTCACTGTGGAACTCCTACAGGTTTCTACTTTTTCCCAAAGAGGTTTGGTAGTTTTTCCTGGCCGAGAAGGAGGGTCTGAGGACAGGGGAGCCTGGGACATCTGTCTAAGGATATGGGATGCTGGGACATTACCAAGTCAATATGAACATTGTTTTTATTCTGTTTTTTCCACTGTAGCCCCTCGAGGCAACTACTGTTGTGATTTTGGGCGTTACAAAAATAAATTGCATTGAATTGAGTTGAGTGTTTTGGTTACCTGCTTTACATGTTTCATGACCAACAGAAATAGCTGCTTAATAGTTTAAAATAGTAGACAGAATGAATCTTTACCATAGTATAGAAACATGTCGGTGTAATCCCTCATTCGTCCAGGAGTGTTCCATTGTAGAAAAAGATTCAGTTGTAGTCATCTGGACTCTGTTTTAGAAAAAACAAAACGTTTCAACTCTCATCCAAGAAAGAGTCATTCTCAATCAGAGAAACAAGTCTGAGAACTCTTGTTTATATCCTACTCCTGTGAGAGTCCTGCCCACAGGCGGGACCTCCTGCTAATGGCCCATTGAAACTGGGATGGGCCTATTGTTCTATTGTTCCCTGCCCAGTTCTCAGACTTGTTTCTCTGATTGAGAATGACTCTTGGATGAGAGTTGAAACGTTTTGTTTTTTCTAAAACAGAGTCCAGATGACTACAACTGAATCTTTTTCTACATAGTATAGAAAGTATATACCCATTGATACTAAAACTATAGTAGATACTTTGAAAAGTATCAATACTGATTAAAAGACAAGGTTTTAGAATGGTCTTGATGTGAATAAAACCACATTGAAACATTAAGAAAAAGTCAGGTGCTCCTCATGGACAGGTTTATAACCTAAAAGCTTAAGCCTCTTATTGTGTCCTGTAGCCACAATCTTCCAAAGGCTTGAAGAGATCATCCCAGGCACACCGATTACAGATTTAAAAGTATTCAAAAGTATTCATAAGTGGGCATCTGGTGAGTGGATCACATAGGCCAAGAGCATAACATAGGATAAAAACAATTGTCATGTCTTTGGGTCAGAAGACATTAATAATTCCATAAGAGTAATACAATTAGTTAAAGGTTCATGCTTGTTAAATAAATATTGTTGATTTCATATTACAAAAAGTTTAGAAAGATTTGGGTAAAATTGTCAGAGTAAGACATCTTCTCCTTTAAGGATCTTTTATAGTTCAGCGCAGAGTAAGTGCTCCTTTGCGCACATAGAGGATCTTGGACGTTTTTCTTGTCGGTGATAAAACAAGCTAGTTCCACGGCAAAAGTCACGTCCTGAACGGCTCATTTACACGCTGAATGTGCTCTATTTGTTTGAACCTTGGTGAAACTTTCGTCTTTGTGAGTATTTGTATGTTCATAAGCACTTTGTTTAACAGTCCAACTGTGTTTTATGTGATCATTTAATGTAAACCTGTACACGAAGCTAAACTGTGACTTGTTTTTTACATGATTTTGTTTAAGCTAGCTACTCTTGTTAGATCTTCATTTGTACAGTATGTAGTTTTGTAACACGTATTTTTTTCTGTATGTTTCAGTTACCATTCATTCATTCATTCATTCATTCATTCTTTCATTCATCTCATTCATCCATTCACGCATAAGATACCTCCATAAAGCAAGAAAAGAACGCCTTGTGTACGGAGTTTCTTTTATTGGTTCGCTGGCTGTCTAGCTTCACACAGTCACGTGTCGTGAGGACAGCACAGTAAAAAGACGACTACTCAGCGGCTCAAGCAGTACAGAGCTACATTAAGCCAACATGAGTCTACGTTCAGGGAAGAACTATCTGAGAGACTACGACCTGCAAAATGAAGCAGATGCAGAGCTCGAGCCAAATGTCTTACTCAGAGCATCAAGCAGACGTTGACGCAGCCACAGACCGACCGGATCCTGCAGACCAACCGTCACCAGAGAGGCAGCAGCCGTCTGAGAGGCCTTCACCTCCACGCAGCACCCCGGTCCAGGGCTCCCAGTAGGCGGTCACACTCATCAACATCATCAAGTTTTCTCAGCTACTAAGGCCCCTACGCCAAAGCTCAAGCAGCCAAGGCTCAAGCTCGCCCTTTGCTGAAAAAGAGGCTAACATGATGAGACAAAAGGCTGAATTAGATGCCGGCCTCCACATCTTTGAAATGTGAAAGAGAAGTCGCTGCAGCTGAGGCAGAAGCTGCAGCCTACGAAGAAGTAGAAAGTCAGAGCGGGAGTCAAGCATAAAAACCCCCGATTGATTTCTGAGCCCTTTAATGCAGTACAGTGCACAAGCGAATATGTTGAACAAACACAGCAAGTTGCAAATGCACTCTCAACCTATAGACCAATGCTTTAGACCTTCAAGTCACCAAACAACAACCTGTTGACCAAAGTACAAACTACACCTCTGCATGTCCAGCCACCATTTGAAAGTGACATTAAACATGAACCAAAAGTTAAAGCGGTTCCAACCAATACCTATTGTTTCAAACCCTCTAGCTCACAACTTTCCAACCCAGAAACAACAACCAAGCCGAAACAAAATGGGGCACATGATTTTGCAAAATATCTTATCCGCAAAGAACTTATCAGCACAGGTCTACTGCAATTCGATGACAAACCAGAAAACTATTGGGCATGGAAAGCCTCATTCATCAGTGCACCAACTACTGACTTAAATCTGTCAGCTAGAGAGGAGCTAGATTTGCTAACAAATATGGTTAGGGCCAAAGTCCTCAGAACAGGCCAAAAGGATTCGCGCTGTACACCACACTCCTGTCCTGCCGCAGGTGCAAAAATGCTGTCTGGAAC
Organism: Chaenogobius annularis; assembly: GCA_015082035.1. Lineage (NCBI taxonomy): Eukaryota > Metazoa > Chordata > Actinopteri > Gobiiformes > Gobiidae > Chaenogobius > Chaenogobius annularis. The sequence continues at coordinate 1,839,445 of BJKM01000008.1, read as the reverse complement.
GTCTTGAGGAGTGTTTTGGTTCCGCCGAGGCCATCGAGGATGCACTCTTAAAAAAGATAGAGGAGTTTCCCGAGACTGACAAACAAAGATAGTGAGAAGTTGAGAGAACTTGGCGACATCTTGTTAGAGTTGCAGTGTGCCAAGTCTGATTGGTACACTTCCAGGGCTAGCATACCTAGACACAGCTCGAGGGGTAAGACAAATAGTTGAAAAACTACCCTTCACAACTTACAGGAAAGATGGACAACTGTAGGAACTCATTACAAAGAGACCCATAGAGTGTCATTTCTCCTTTCTCGCGTTTTTGTTGCAGTTTGTTCAGCAACAAGCTAAAATGAAAAAATGACCCAAGCTTTGCTTTATCCAGCTGTAACAGTCGAGTGTTGAATCGCACAGAAAAGCACACACCATACCAATCGCAAAGCCACCAGTTGTCAGTACACAAAACAGACATTTCAGATAAAAGTGGTTCTTATGAGCAAAAGAAAATAGAAGAACCAGATCGCCCAGTGCCCGAGTTCATATAAAAAAGCCACACCCCCTCAAAAATGCAAGTCATTCCCAAGAGAGAAACCAATCGAGGAACGGCAAGCCTTTCTCAAAGAGAACCGTATTTTGTTATAGGTGTTGTGGTTTCAGTGCAGCATATCGCGAAAAAGAATTGTAAGGTGCCCAGTCAAGTGTGTTGAGTGTAAACAGTCCCCAAGCACATTTCGGCACTTCATCCAGGTCCCCCTCCTGTCCCAAAAAAGTGACACCTCAGAAAGTGCCCAGACACTGAGGAGCCAAACAGAGAGTCCTCCCCGCAGTTGTCTCCAAGTGCACGGAAGTTATGTGGTCGGAGTGAAAGCCCTCGCTTCTTGTTCTAAGATCTGTTTAGTTGAAAGCCCTATCCAGAAGGCCAAAAAAGACAGAGCGCTTAATATGTATGCAGTGATTGACGAACAGAGCAATATGGGTCCCTGGCCAGAACCAGAGTTCTTTAACCTATTTGAAATACAAACCACGCCTGCTCCTACTACACCCTAAAAACGCTGCTTCAGGAAAAGCCAGAAACTACAGGCAGGAGAGCTGTCAACTTTTTTCATACAGTCCATGGATGGAAAGACAACATATCAGAAACTGCCTCCTTTGATTGAATGTGACTCTGTGCCGGACGAGCGATGATCATGAAATATCCTTTCGCCTGAGATTGCCCACTAAGCACCATCCTCCACCTTTCTTCCAATCGCAAACAAAATCCAGTCTGGATTTCGATATCATCATTTGCTACCTATAGTCTTTCTTGAGGGAAGAACATCGTCCTAGCTTTTCGACAATGGTGAACAATTTAGGTGAGTTCAGATCAACGGGAAACCCAATATATGCTCTCTATGCCCAGAAGATCTAGAGGAACTTGTGATGGTGTGGTGCATTTGGAGCGAGCAAGCTGCATTGTGTAGGCAAAGGCTACACAGCACAACAGAGGTCAATGTGTAATCAAGACAACACATGTTACGAACATATACTGACGCGGGGTTCCTTCAGCACGCCCTTGACCAACCTATTTGAGCCATGTCCATATACGTCTTTACAGTAAAAGAGGACATTTAGTGGATCCATCAGTTCTCGCAGGCAAAACACTAACTAACCAAGTATCACATAACCATGTGTACCTACTTACTAGGAGAACGTAGACAAACTTAGGTGCAGTCATGTGTGTCTATGACTAGAACTGAGCATTCAGCATGACAAGGTATTCCACTGTACATATAGAGATGACAAAAACCCTATCTTTAGCCACTTTATGGACAATATGCAGTTTGCGCCAGAACCACCCGAGAAAAAAACCAAAGTTGTGTTTGCTCCCTTTGCCCTTCCCGCTCTCCGAGAAAGGACGCTCCCCACGCCGAGCTAATAGAGATCAGCCCCTAAAAAGCGAGCCTCGTTACTTCTCTACTCATAAAAACTTTAAGAAAAGAACGACACACAGGTAAATGAAGAGATTCACTAGCATCCAGTTTATCATGCAGGAAAATGCGTAGATCAACGATCAAGACACGAAACCTAATGTGCCCCTCCCATCTCGCGCCGCAGGTAATAAGAACACTGGGTTACACCTGCTCAAACATTATTGGCGATATACCAGCCCGCATAAATCTCACACAAATAAATTCCGACCTCTGTCTTTTTGCTATCTATATTTGCTATCTGATTGTGCACATCCCCATATCTCAGCCGTCTCTACTTCTATGGACATGTCTCGTAAAACACCCACTGATAACAAGCTTCACTGTAGGTAGGTATTATGTATTTCGCAGTTAAGAACAATATTGAGTACCGAGAATAAGTCCCTCCTCCACTGTTATGATGTGCAGTCTATAATTTTTTATTGCTTTGAGGTGTGCGAAGATCACAGGGACTATCTTCGTGTATCTCTTGGTTTGAGGACAATGACATCACACAAGAACGTGGTTGAATATAGAATGAAAGTGCATGTTTTTGGTAACAGCCCGTCTCCTGCTGTTGCCATTTACGCTGCCATGCGGGACAAATGGTGCAGCAAAAGACTAACGGTGCATGGCAAGAAGTTACGGCTAGCACAGACCTAAACAGGTTTGCCGAGCTAGACAGTTTGATGCGCAAGACCCAGTTTGCTAAGACATTATTCGTCACACCCCAGAGACAAGCATTCGAGTCTTAACATTAAGCAAGGACCCTATTAAAGACAAAACATGTTAGCAGAATCCAACCCTGCGACTCCACAAAGTGGCATCTAACTGTAGCCTAGTCATGGAAGCGTTTCCTCTGTGTGAAAGACGTGCAAAGGAACTTGAAAGATTTGGATCCTTGGAGTGGATCCTCTCCCAGTTCAAAGGAGCTTAGGTCTGTGTTGGAACTTACAAACTGACAGTTTCACTTACTCTGTGTCCAATGAGACCAAACCATTCACACGCAGGGCCAGAGTACTGTCAACTGTAAATAGCCTGTATGACCCGTTGGGCTTTGTTGCTCCCGTAATCATGCAGGGCAAGGTACTACTCAGAGAACTGTCATCTGAAGCAAGAGAATTGGGACGCACCCTCTTCCTCAAGAAAAAGAGGAGGTGTGGATCTCATGGAAAGACTCTTTGAAAGCTCTTGAGGATATTCTAAATCAAAAAAGATGCTACAGTCCAGGTTCGTTAAGTGCTATGAAAAGTAATGAACTCTGTATTTTCTCCGATGCGTCTACTGTAGCAAATTGGTGCAGTAGCTTGCTTACCTGCCGCTCTTTAGACAATTCTGGTACGGCGTCAGTACCACATAGGTTTTGTGATGGGGAAGTCCAAACTCGCACCCCGACCTGCTCACACTGTCCCACGGCTAGAACTTGTGTGCTGCCGTACTAGCAGTGGAAATGTACGAGTTAATCAGAGACGAGTTGGACATTACAATCGAGAATGTTAAGTTTTTCACTGACAGTCGTATTGTGTTAGGGTACATACACAACTCCTCTAAAAGATTTTACATGTATGTAGCCAACCGTGTCACACGCATCAGGTTATCCACTCAACCTGATCAATGGTGCTATGTGCCAACTGAGTTAAACCCAGCTGATCAGGCAACTAGATTCATTCCAGCTGCTGAACTTAAAAAACAGTGAGTGGTTCACAGCGCCCAAGATTTCTGTATTCAGACCAAACACAGTGAGTCACACAAAGACAATTCATTCTCACTTGTTGAACCGGAAAATGACAAAGAAATACGTTCGGAAGTCAAAACGCTCACAACTGCAGTATCAGAGTCCCAGCTAGGAGCAGAACGCCCTCAAAAGATACTCAAGTTGGACATCAGCATGCAAAGCGATAGCCAAACTTATTCACGTTGTTGCCTCTTTCAAACAAAAGACAGGATGGAAAAGTCTCAAAAGAATGTGTAAGCGTGAAAGAACTCACTCAAGACAAAAGCGTTATCATACGATCAGTTCAGCATGATGCATACAAAGAGACATTGAAAAAGATGATTGAAGGACAAACGATCAAAACACAAAAAATGTAACACAAAAAGTCAAGCGCGCAGTGTCGGCTCCATCTGGAAACCTTTTCTCTGGACAGTTGTATGGAAAACAATGGAAACATGTGCAACAACTGGCGGACACGTTTTGGAAAAGGTGTGAAAGGAGAATATTTGTCTACCTTACAGAAACGCACAAAATGGACTGAAAACCAACCAAAGGTGAAAGAAGGAGATGTTGTTCTCCTGAAGGATGCTCAAGCGCACAGGAACGAATGGCCCATGGGGCTGGTAGTAAAAACTTTACCCAGCAATGACAAGAAAGTTCGCAAAGTAGAAGTGCGGATTGTGAAAAACGGGACTGCGAAGGTGTTCCTCTAGACCTGTCTCAGAGATTATAATTTTACTTTCAGAGACTGTTTGAATATGCCATGTCACATTGTCATGTTTCACATGTGTTTTTTGTTTTGTGGTGATATAATATTATTATATCAAGCGGGGAGTGTCATGTCTTTGGGGTCAAGAAGACATTAATAATTCCATAAGAGTAAATACATTAGTTAAAAGGTTTCATGCATTATAATAAATATGTTGATTTCATATTACAAAGTTTAGAAGAGTTTTCGAGATAGAAATTGTCGAGAGTAAGACATCTTCTCCTTTAAGGAACTCTTTTTAGTTTCAGCCGGCAGCAGTAAGTGCTCCTTTGCGCACATAGAGGATCTTGGACGTTTTTCCCTACTGTCGCTGTCGATAAACCAAGCTACGTTCCCACCGGCAAAAGTCACATCTATACTCCTTAACCGCTCATTGTACACCGCTGAATGTCCTCTATATTTGTATATGAAACCTTGTTAAAATCTTCGTTCTTTGTGAGTATTGTATTGATATGTCAGTAAGCACTTTGTTTAACAGTCCAACTGTGTTTATTGTGGATTCATGCTAATGTATAACCTGTACTAACCCGAGAAGCTAACTGTGACTTGTTTTTTACATGCCTGTTTAAAGCTAGCTTACCTGTGTTAGAACTTCATTTGTACCAGTGTAGTTTTGTTAACCATCGTTATTATTCTCGTTTATGTTTTTCACAAATTACCCCATTCACGTTCAATTTCCATGATCATTCAATTTCATGTTCTTTTCATTTCATTCATGTTTCATCCCACATCTCAACGTACATATAATAGATCCTCTACCAGTATAAAAGCAAGAAAAGAACGCCTTGTGTACGGAGTTTTCTTTATTGGTTCGCTGGCTGTCTAGCTTCACACAGTCACGTGTCGTGAGGACAGCACAACAATTATGAAATAAAATGATTTGACAAATGTGTTTTATGTTAAGAAGATCTCCATATGTTAAAATATGTTGGTGTCCAAAAAACTCTCTAATCAGAGTGCCTCAGACAATATTTTCAAGCATTTGGATACTTTTTGCTCTTTTCGACGTAAAGATTTATTATTTTTACTATTCTTTATTACAGTTAAAAATTCCAGAGCAACCTGGCTTCTCCTTAATCATGAAATATAGAGTAGAACTGTCTCTATAAAAATTGTAACTCTAATATCAAATCACTTCAAATAAATGCTAATTAGGAACTTGGTGGAAGTAATCTATAATAAAAAAATATATATAATTAAAATTGAATCTAATTTAAAACAAATGAAATGCTGAATATTCAGTGGAAATGTGGCATTTATGCACACGTTTGGCTGATTTCCTTGCATGTTTGTATGTTTTTGCATTCAAAGCAAATCACTCTCCCAGTTTGTTCCCTGTTGGAGCTTCCTTCAGTTTTCTTCTGTAAATGGACAATTCTGTTTTGTTGAACGTTTTTGAAAACACCTACGCATTTCGAAACCCCAAATTCAACTTCTGAAACAAGTGCAGTTTGCAGCAATCACAGAGCACCTGTAGGATCTTATGCAATCAGGTACAAAAGGCTGTGGATAAATACAGGTTTTGTTGGTGGATCAAGGCAGGGAAATGAAGACGAATTTGGCTTTGTGCTGCACAGAGGAGGTGCATTGTCTGCTGCAGGGACGTCCACAGGTGTGCATCTCATTATCCGCCCTCCCACCCACGCACAGCCAAGCAATACTGAGTTTTATAATCATAAAGTTCACACTAAATCACAACTGTGTAAAAGTTAGGGGTTGTTTTAGTTGAGATTGTAAATTTCAAAATGTGTGTTAAGGACGACACTTTCCTCTTGTGTTGTCTGCACTGAGGAATCATTTACTAGGCAAATTAATATTGCTGCTTATTATTTATCACCTTTAATGAGCAATATAATCAACCAATTACAGTCATAATAATGTCTCCTCATTTCCAATTTGGCCGCATTTAAATTACCCTCCTGCTTCCATGTTGGTGGAGAGGAAAGTATCAGTGCATTATCATTATATAAGAAAAACAAGGCTTTGGAGCAATATTGATGTCTTTAGAATATTTCACAATTGAATGGTTACCAAACATGATCCATAAATGGACATAAATGGTATACACATAGAAGTTCACTAATTGTTGGTCAGGTTTAACTTAAACAGTTCTTACAGCCTTCTATTTAAATAGTAAATCTAATATTAGGGCCCGACCGATATATAAAGAGGTTGGAGGTCCCAATAATTGATATAACTGTCAATATATTTAGTCATGTAAAATAAATAGTTTTTAGGCAGCTGATTATAAAAAGTGTGTCAGGCTTTACTCATTATAAATTAGGTTTATTAAAGTGACATTTATTGTTATTCTGCCTCTTAACAGTGAATTTTAAAGCCTTGAAACATTCTTTTTGATAGCCTTAAACTATTGAAGTGACTTTTCAAACCTGTGGTGAGCCGGATGAATGCGTCTGCGATTTAGTAATTAACATGCATAAAGTCCGACCTTTAACTCCTCTTTTCACTGCACATTTACATGTCAATGTGAGTCCAGTAAACACAGATACAGTCATAATCACTTTACAGTAGCCAATCACAGTTACAGTGTTGTGGTAGCACCTCATGTGCTAAGCGCTAACTAAAGTGAACGAAAGAAACAAAGCATCAAAATGGACACATTTACAACACTCACCACTCTGACAGGCCACCTCAGATCACAACTCTTCCCAAGTAAGATTTATTTTAATCCTGAATCCAAATGATTGTCCGTAGTTGTAAAGAGCGGTACATAGGTGAGACTAAACAGCCACTTCACAAGAGGCTTCATCAGCACAGAAGACTCCCAGACCCCAGAGCGCCGTGCATCTTCATCTTAAAGCCACAAACCACTCTATTGAAGACAGTGAGGTGGAGATTCTGAGCAGGGACTCCAATAAACTGTAATGGAGGTTTAAGATCCCCCCCCCCCTTTATCAAGAGGTCCCGCCCTGTGGGCAGGGCTTACACATAGAAGGATATAAAACCTGAGTTCCCAGACTTGATTTACAGATTGAGAATGACTCTTGGATGAGAGTTGAAACGTTTTGTTTGTCTAAAACAGAGTCCAGATGACTACCACTGAATATTTTTCTACGATTGTCCGTAGTGAATATAATCCAGTCTGTTGTTGTTGTTGTTGACAACAGCAGTAGCAGTGTGTGTTCTCACGTAAGCTGACCAGGATCTCTCTTCTCCACACTGACACTTAATAAAAAATAAGTCCTACGTTGTCACTGATGTGATCTGTGCTGAAATTAACTTTTATTCTTGAGTTTGTACCTGAGTTCAGAATATTCAAATCCACCGCTGCCTCAGTCAGAGCCATGAATGGTCAGAGCAACACAAACAGGAGCGTCACTCTGGAGCTGCATTCAGCTGCATCTCAGACACACAACCAAACTACGGCATTAATCTGTCAGTAAATTGGATTAAATGGTTGTAGTTTAAAGAGTCTAAGCTTTAAAACAATGTAGACTTCACTAATGGAATATCGGACATATCAACCAGAGTTTGGCCAATAGCCGATATTTCTCCAATAATATCGGCCAACCGATACATCGGGCGGGCCCTAACTAATATGTCTTTTTTTGTATTTTAAAAAATATATGTATATGTGTACATATATATATATATATATATATATATATATATATATAATGTATATAATGTATATAATGTATGTACACATATAGTAGAAAAAGATTCAGTTGTAGTTATCTGGACTGTTTTAGAAAAAACGATACGTTTCGACACGTTTCGAAACGTATTGTATCTAATATATATATATATATATATATATATATATATGTGTACGTACACATATAGTATATATATATAAAACACATATTTTTTGAGTCCAGATGACTACAACTGAATCTTTTTCTACAATGGAACACTCCTGGACGAATGAGGGATTACACCGACATACACATATACCTATCCACATACACAAACATTCATCTAAACATATACATACATATATACATAAAACATTCAAATACACATTTTCCCTCATACCCATATATATGTATATAAATATATGTTTGCACATACATATATCCACGTATACATACACACACATACTCATTCTCTCATATGTATATATAATAATAATAATAATAATAATAATAAATATAGCCGCAAGCAGCAATGATCGGCCCTCGCCACGCTGCCGCCGGCCGCAACGCAAGAGGGGGCGCTGACGCACCTCAATTTTCCTCCTTTTATTACACCTACTGCCGAATCTGTGGCGCTATCGCGCTTTCTCCCCTTTGCTTTACAAATAGGGGCATTATTGTGTGCTGAAAATGTCAATATTTTGTGAAAAGTTTGCGGCTGCGCTGCACAAAGACCATGTTTTTTTTAAGAAGAAGTTGAATAACGTTTGATGGCCCACTCCTTTTTGTGGTCCCCAGTCAAAAGGTAATCTTTTTGAAATTCTTGGCGGAAGGTGCGGCTTTGCCGCACACAAACCATAACACTTACAATAAAACATTGGATAACTATTGATGTTCCACTCCTGAAGATGAGTCTCAACCAATAGGCCCTACGCCCTGCTGGGGCTCGGGCCTAAATATTCCGATGCGAAAACAATGTTTCCCATTTTTCAAATATCATAAACTATACATTTTCGAAAGGCGCTCGCGCTTTCCTACGTCATGGTGTGGGTCCCTGGTCACAGACGGGCACTTTCGTTAATTTTGAGTGGGCTCCTCCCACTTTGTGTTATTGGCCCTCTATACAATAATAGTGTTACATTTTTGCATTACATGCTGGGGGAGTTGGGGAATGCATTTGCAAGCTAATTAGCACAAACGAGCCCTTTACATGGGGGTGACGACCGCTTCAAACACAATCCGGACAAATATGACATGTCATTCAATCATTCAAGTCATCCAAATATTCAAAACACTATACTCATTGATATCTAGCAAACAAGCATTCTTCTAAAATATGATTATTTTTTGTGTGTGCTGATTTTATCCCCAAAAAGTGCTGCATTATGCCACAATTACAGTCCTTACAGTTCTTATCAGAGCTATATTCAAACTCCCCTTCAGCAGCTGCTTATCTTTACATAATATACAGTGATTATGCTATATAAAACCAACATTACCCATCTTTACCTCATGTGGCCATTTCTGACTGGTATACTTGTTCAGAAAAGTGGCCTAAAACATCTTTAATTCAATATTTCTTACCCAGAGCTAGTTTACTTACTTTTCTACTTTTAAGTATGGAGTTATTTGGTATACAGAAGGCAAGAAGCAATCAAAATTGATTGTGCCTATGTTTAGATGCATCTTTCGACCTCCTGTTCTTTCGTATACATCTGAGTGGACTTTTAAAAGAAGTAAATATATATCTACTTACAGCAGTTCTACAGCCTCCTTCAGAGACTCAGCTAGCCATAGCTGCAAGAGCTGGTGTCGAGCCCACAGAGACTTAACAAAAGTATATTCGGAAACAAATGAGATTCTGCATTTAGAATATGAGGCAGAATCTGTGCAGTTTGAATGGCACTGTAGACCTCACCAGATAATAAGACTTTGTGGAAGAGAAGGAGGAATACATCGGCTGTAAAAGTTGTCTCCAGATTTATTAATTATTATTTTTTGGTCTCCAGATTTATTAAATATTGCTACTATTGCAGTTCCATGATGTTGTTTGAGTCCAGGTTTTGGGGTTGACTCCAGTTCAGGACACATTAAATCCTGATTTACATCCAGTTCATTCTTAAGATAACACAAAACAGTTTACATAAAAAGAGGTAGAAAAAAACCCCCTCAAAATCACATTAGGTAAAATTACAAAAAATATGGTAGGTGTGAGTTATCTTAGCAATAGAAGTACATTAATATGAACTGATACAAACAATACTATAATATTGTCGCTGCAACAGTTTGGATGTCCTCATAAGACACTGAAACAAGACTTTAGGGAGTTGAGTAAGAAATTCAATAAGCAAAAATAGACGTGCTCAAACTTTGTTATCATTATTTGCTTCACTTTCTTCTGACCCCTCAAGCATCCCAGTGCTCTCATTGATCAGTGCTTAATGCTACCGTACTATCAATAATACAAGCACTATTACACATCCTCACAAAGAATATAAAGGTAAAAAATCTGACCGAGAGAATGAAAGTGAAATGGTGATAAAGAATGTGCATTAAGCCTTTGACATCAGGATACAAGCTTGAACATGTATTATAAAAACTGATTTTAACCTAACCTAACCCTAATTAGATCTTTCTTTCTGAATGGCTAAAATGATGGCCCTAAAGACCACCCCAGCCACTAAAGGTGTTACTTTCAGAGACGCTAAATAGAACATAACCAGTTTGTGTCCGCGTCAACCATTACTGTACACTGATATATTGTACACTGGGTTTGTTCATGTCTAGGGCGGGTCGATGCTGTCCATATTACTGCCTTATTAAGTACCATATATATATATATATATATGTTGTTTTTTTCTGTATTATTTTCATGTGTAAAATACCTGCCAAACAGACCTTGCTCGTGTTTCCTGCTTTATCAGGACATTCTTTTTATTCTCAAGCCTATTCTTTTATGTTTAACAGCCAGTCCAAGATAATTGTGTCACTGTGAATCGCTTGGCACAATACCATCAATCACACAATGAAATGCCTTGCCACCTGTGAATACTAATGTTCCCGTCTATTAAAACAACATACCAGAGACATGCAGGTCGAGATAAAGATGAAAAAAAGGTGTCTGGTGCAGCATAGTTTTATCTGCCTAATTGTTTCCTGTTGTTATTGTAACTAAAGGTCAGGCTTGAAAGGCTGCATTAGCTCTTTGATACATTTAAATGAAGCCAACTATTCAGCGGCTTATTTGTTTCAACCACAGACTAAATGTTCTTTTCTGTCATTAGAAAAATGAACGAGGGACTAATAATGAGTCTGGAGGAAATTGGGTCCAAGAAAAAATATATTCGACATGTAAAGCTGAAATAGATGTGCAAGAGTGGCATGGATTTAAGGGAGTGTTTCTCAAGCTGTGGGGAAGTTCCCAATGGCTGTAAGTGCATCCCTTCCATTGCATTTGTTCAGCCAGTAGCAGGAGTACAAGTGCATTAGTCTGATTTCCTTCCCAGTTTTGCATTGACTAAATCGTGCAAAGAAATTGGGACAGTCCGCTGCTAATCCAGCCCAGTTTACTCTTGTTTATTTGTTGTCTTTCTAGGAATTTCTAACATCTATTTGTCCCCAGAGAAGGGCTGTGAATTATAATGTTTCTAGGGCAGGAAAAGAGGTCACTTCTTTCAGCTATTGTGTAGCACCATCTTCACAGGTCTGAGTGCAGCAGTGAGGAAGATTTTTTTTTGTCTGGCCTCTCTGTGTTTTTCAAATCTTAAGCATTTTGAAATGTTGTGGTATTAACAACTGTGTAACATTTTACATCAAGGTAAAATAGAATGATGATAGGTCAAGCATATAGTATGTGTGGGAATATAAGCAAGTATAAGTAAGTGACATATGATATGGCATTGGTGCGCAGTCACTTTTTGGTCTGATAATTGGGCATATCTATTCTACTTTTCCAGCGAGCGATGTGAAGATGATTCAATCAGTCAATAATCATGATAATTCAGGTCACAATATATCGCAAGACCAAAATAATAATTGAGACAAACCCCCAAAGTAAAGTGCATGTTAACTTTACTTGGACAAATGTGTACTAGTCCATTTTTAATATGGATGTATTACTGTTAAATATCTGTTCCCATTTCGACCAAGTAGTAACCGTACAATCCCTTACTTTGTTTTTGACCTCCAGCTCATAGCCAAAGTGTTCGGACTTCCTGCAGTAAACCCACTTGGTGCAGAGTCAGGTCCGGTCCACAGCGGAGGTGCTCATAGTGCAGCGTCACAAATCATTTCTCCTCCACTCCAATCCAACGGGCACAACACACGGCTGCATTGATTTCACCACGTATTACCCATTTTTCTCAACTAGAAAACACTTTGGCGTTGTGATTACTCCAGGAACAGTACAGTACCAAGGAGGTCACTCTCGCCAAGCACTTTCCTCACCGTTAGAAACAGAGGAAATCACTGCTTTACAGCCCAACTGGACCCAAAACTTTTAAAAGGGTGAATGAGTGGAAAAAGATAGAAACACTTAAAAAGCGGAAATGCAGTGAAGTTGACCAAATAAATGTTTTTGCAAAATTTACCCCGAGTATGTGGTTTGAAAAGGAATAGTGGAATAGTTATTTATTTTTCATGCATCACCTAAAATATGCACAATTGGATTATTTAGTGATGTCACTCCCGGGACCTAGCAGCGCAACAAAAAAGCTGATTTGTGTTTTTGACACTATGCCACAGTGCTGTGCTCAGGTTTCTTCAAATAGATCAGCAATCAATATAAACAGGACAAAGAAGCTTTCCTTGAATTGATTTCAGTGGGATAAGAATAAAGAAAGAAGTGACTTGAATTTATATGGTGAGTTGGCGTTAGGTTAACAGTTGTTTTGTCTGTGGTAATGCTTTGTGTGGTAGCTATGGGTACTGTTATATAGCTAAAAGAAATAATTAGGCAAACGAGATGTCCTTATTTGAGATCTACCTGATGTTTACAGTAAAGTCTATTTCATTATAAATAGTTTGCAGTGGTCTAAAGTTATTGCTCTGATGAGTTTTTAAGCGCTTTTCACAACTTTCAGAGCAGAGTTTACCATGCCAGTAAAGCTAACAGCAATTAGCATGCTAACTACGCACTTCCGGTTTTGCAGGGACACAATCTCACAGAGCAGCTTTTACCAAGTATTTGTACTAAGACAAAACAGACTTTACTTTAATGCATGAAAAAAAGCTTTACAATCAGTTGATGGGCATGATTGGACCCAGAAGTGAGAAAAATGCTATGTCCTCGCCTAACAATCCCATAGGCAATATCCAAAAAGTGCATATGACATCTTTTCAGGTTTTTCAAATAATTAATTATTTTGGTGCAAGTGGCAGTTTGTGTGGGAAAATGTTGAAAAGAGAATGCTGCGTCATTCGCGGTGAGAAGCTCCAGCTCGTTAGTGATGCTCGGGTAAGGTTTTTTTCCAACTCCCGCAAATTTGGCATTCTCTCACCCACCCCAGCCCGCCCCGCACCACAGAATCTATTTTCAACTCGCCCCACGTGTAGGTGGCTGCGTATTTAAATGCAATGCAGCTTAATTTGAACTACAGTTTGAGTTAGTCTGAAGAAGCACCTGAATGCTTTTAACTGGTGACAACATTTAGGATCTGCACCTGAGCAATGAGACATTTTAACAAATGAATCTTCCTTCTATGACTAATAATCACTTAAAATGAACTGGGAGTTTACGTCTTTGCATCCGCTCTCTCTCTCCCGCACGCTTGCACTCAGTGCAGCAGGAGCAGATCATCGTGGGGGGGGGCAGACACAGGTAAATTGGCTCACACAGAGAGATCATGGACAGTGATGACCGCACAGACAGGTTCATGTTTTATTACAATCCAACTCAAATTCACAGAGAGACAACTGTAATGAGGAACTGAATTTCGACGCGACGCATGTGCAGACCTGAGACACCGTAGGCAGCATTTTATAACCCGTTTATTTTTTGGTCTTCAATTTTATCCACGTGTCCATAAAATGCAAAGATTTTTGGCTGATAGTTATGTGTTGTTTATTTATTTGTTATTTAAATCCTGAGGGATGGAGGTGTATAGTGTCAAACAAATTACCTGAAGATTTAATTAGATAGTTGTAGATGTCGGGATACAACATCTTCCGTCACTGTGTGGGGTAATTTTGCGAAAAGGATTCTGGTAAGCTAAATCTCTCAACCCCTGTTTCTTGCAGTTTTTTCTTACAACGATCCCGATCAGATATTGGGATTGAATTGAAATATTCACCAACTTCTCTGTCCATGGCTACTGTGTCGCCAGCATCAATATTTTGTTGTATTTTGGCAAGGCAAGGTAAGTTTATTTGTACAGCACAATTTGTAAAATAGGCAATTCGCAACGCAACGCATGGATAAGTCTCTCCACGTCTGGTTGAGACACTATACTTTTGATTTTGGCAATGTTTCTTAGATCGTAAAAAGCTGCTGATGTTATTGATTTGACGTGACTGTTAAAATTCAAGTCTGAGTCCATTTATACCCCCAGATTTCTAACTTGATTTGTAGGTTTTTTGCAGCAAAACAATAACATTTTAAACATTTGCCTGTTTACACTGTTTGTTTTCACCTAAAAGGGGGCGCGGCCGTAGCCCAAAAGTACCCGTATGACCGGAGACATCTATTGAATGAAACGCAATGTTTTCACCCAAAAGTGGGCGGGACTCAATGTCACTTTTGCCATAACGCACAATTGGCAAAAGTCCCCATATGAGTGGAGACATGTTTCATCAATAAGCGACATTCCATCCAAAACACAGGGACAATCTATGCACAAGAAACACATTCTTCTGCAAGTTTAAACCTTAATTTAACAAAATAAAGGTGTAATTAAAAAAATGTTTAGCCTAATCATAACAATTAAGACAACATTTGGCCCATGGAATTACCTCTACCTATGTCCATGTCCAACAAGGAAGTACAATAACTATAAACTTCATCAAATTAAAAATAAATAAAACCTAGAAAAGATTTGGCTATATATTTTTTTTATTATGTTAACTATGTTTTAGAGAAATTAGCATTTTTATCTGTCAGATGTACTTAAAGATACAATCAGATCACACCTTCTTCCATGCAGTTGGGGAGCCCTTTTCAAGCGAGAGAGACCAAATCATGAACAGAACAATGCAGAGGACAAACAGACGCCTCCATGTGTATCTGTATCCGTGTTTTAAATGTGGAGCATAAATTAATCTTTTACACTCACAGAAACAAGCATACACAATTATGAAATGCATACAATTCTAACATTCTAACAGAATTATAACGCTGGCTTTAAGTGAACCCTCAAATATGTCTCTTGAATAGTGCATGGCAGACTATTGTCATTAACATTAATTAAAATACTGGCAGAATGAACCTATATGTGCACATTATCAAGATGTTCACAGCTAATTTACAACAAGATAAATATTACGGTTATCATAAATGACCATCCAATATACTGTAAGCTTATTTTTGATTCTTTGCTCCAGTTTTAGATTTTCTGACACACTTTTGGGTCTAAATTTTGTCCACCTCTGTCTGTTTGTCTCTCTCTCTCTCTCTTCCTGCTTCCCCCACTGCGCTGATAACAACCTCTGAAAATACCCAGCAGAACACACCTCGTCCTTGATCCCACATTGCAGCATCTTTCTCTGTGTTCAAAGGCATCGCTTCCTTTTGGAGGAGACTTAGTTACCAAACACGACTGAGAGATTACGGCTGCTGTATTGATCCATTGACATAGCTTAGCCACCACAACCTTGGATTTGTCTGAAGTGGGTCGTCACACTGAAAGAGACAGCACTCCAGAGGAAGAATTCCATTTGATTAAAAGGACTACAAGCTCAGTTAGACTAACGATAACTAGCAATAAACTAGGTTAAGCATTTACTAAACCCTGTTACATTTTTGGTCTGCGGTAAATGCCCTCTCCATCTAACCTGGCCCACTCTGAATAGAGTTTTTCACATGAATCAATCTGGGAAGTTTCTCGTGCAAGGCTGTTGGGTAAGTAAAAAAATACTTCATGCTGATTGGTCGAAGCGTCACAACAGCGGAAGAAGCAGAACAATCTATGGTGTTAAATCCAGTGTTCAGAAAAGCACAGTCCTCTTTCTCATCCACAAATGTATAAAGCACCTTTGTGTGCAAAATTTAGTAGAGCCGTCGGTGCCACCGTGATTGTTTTGGTTCGGGTTGTTTTGACTTCCGCCCAAAACACAATGCCAGTCCCGCCTACAGGCCACTGGTGAGGACAGCAAACAAATCAGCGAGAGATGGACAAGATGGATTCTAAAGAATTTGTGAACTCACAAAAAATTACTAATCTTGCTGACAAGGTTACTCTCCATCCATCGGGCCATACAGGCATACAGTATCTCAAGGACTCACAAAAACAAATCATTACCTTAAAGTAATGAATGGTTAACTTATTACTCTTAAAATAGGTAGTTTTTTACAATTTAGGTCGGGTAGTCTTTTTGAAAGGACCTTCCTAAGTTATTAAAATGGTCACATGGTTTTACTAATAGAACCCAGATAGAAAACCTTTAGTAAATCGACTAATTGTGACTAATCAACTATAAAAAATAATCATAGTCATATAGTTATAACTGTAATCATTATCTGGACTGTAAAACACGTTCAAAAATATTTTTTTACAACAAGAAACTTGGCATAATACCTACCCCTTAATGTTGAGACTAAAGTTAAACCTGGCCATAAAGCAGCATCAAAGACATACATATTCTTATCCACATAAAAGTGTTCTTACTGATCTTTTGTAACTAATTTACCATCTGAATTGGAATTTGATGTCACAATTTTTTTAAACTCTTGTCTCTGCATAACTATAACACCAACTGTGCTCAAACACAATGCAGATTGCTAAATAATGGTGATCACTTGACATGCCATTGTATTCTGGTCACGGTGCACAGCTAGTCTTCACAAAGCCAACCTTAAGTGATCGTTGAAGTGTTAAAAGATTTGGTTCATTTTCTATGCGTGCAATTTTTCTAGCTGTAACACTGTGGCGTTTCAGTTTCAGTAGCGGCGCAGAGAGCCTCACTTGCAGACTGCTCAATGAGTCAGAAGAAGTGGGGAGAAAATGTTATAGTTCAGAGATTGGCTGAAACACTGGAGATTGTCTCTATCTGAGTATGCAGCGTGCAGAATGGTCCATCCAGGGACATGGGGCTGCACATGTACTCTGCACCCCCAAAAAGCTGCCCTGTAAAACAACTCTTTGACTGTTGCTGCTGCCAGGAGTGATAAATTAGGCGTTTTACCATTTTGTACATTACACAGCAGCAAGACTCACTGCTAACACTCCTCTGCTGCTAAATATTGATGTCAAAGAGCTAACTTAAACAACGGGATGTATGTTGGATTGGCCTTTTTGTTAGCTTTTGGGTAAGTGACATTTTAATTTTTACCATGTTTTACCATGTTGAACTTCAAGCATAATATTTTTACAATACATTTAGAGCTCCTCTCAAAACTAATCTATTTGAAGTGCTGGATAAATTTACAACCCACACTATAAACGGTATTAGGATTTTTAAAGAGACACACACTGAGGCTCACGCAAGGTATAATAATCCTATGGGACTTAACTTGTTTAAAGATATGTAGACATTTTTAAAATATTGTCTTTGTCCTCTCAGATCGCTAAATCAAACCAAATATTAGTTTAATTTAATGATGACAAGCTTCTTGCTTTGTGTTGCCAGACTCTTCTGGTGCTTGTTATATGTTAAAGCTTGCACTCTATCTTGCATTTATTCAATTTATATGTTTTATATTGCTAAAAGATACCTTGAAAAACATAACTTGCTCTGGTGGTGTCGGCTGCTTTTCGTTATGGAATTAAGTTTCATGCACTGCTGTAGAACATTCTAAGTAAAGCAAAAGATGGCAGAGCTACACTGTGCACCTTTAAGGTAGTTTTTCTGACTGATTTAGCAAGCACAACAAGCAAACACTTGTTAACTTTAGCTTTTAGCCTGACCAGTGTGGTAATGTTTCAGTGAAATACATCATACACACAATTTTGTCAGAACATTTTCATACTTTGTTCTAAAGGGCAGCTGCTGCATAAAGAGGGACTAATTAAATTAGGATTTAAATGGGACTTGGCTTCACAAACCTTTGCAGGTAAAATGACAAATCTTAAACGCAATTGTCTCAGAGAGGTCTTTCTATCCACCATCTTGACAAACGCTAAAGACAGCCCACCAGAGACAAATGTTCTCATCCCTGACAGCCACAGAATGTGTTGATTTGTTTTTCCCCTTGAAAAGTACCGAGTAGGCGCTCCACCGTGGCACTGAGGTTACATAAATGAATAACAAATGGGATGCTAATGAAAAGGACCTAAAAAGTGATGTTGCCAGTTTTTTAAGACTTGAGCCAGCAGTGCAATAAAGTCGGTCTTATAAGCGGCTAATGCTGACAACCGCTTTATGAATCCCAGTATAATGTACAGTAGGTGTTATATAAGTGTCTGGCCGTAATCCAAAGACATCAGATGTTATTGTATGCATGGATTGGACAATTGAACATCATTCTTGTCACCTCTACGTAACACTCTTATGGCTCTCAGGGGGTGAACGCATAAAGTTGTACCACATTTTTATGTTAAGGAGACATTTAGTATTGAGGCATAAACTCTCAATGTTCATAAAATCCAATATACACCACCTGTGCCTTGTTATTTATACAGTGTCACGCCACACTCTAGGCAGAAGTAGATATCAGCGTGCAGCAAAGAGAGAGATAGGCCTCCAATTACAATGTGTCACTTTAGCCTGACAGCAAAGAAATTGAGAACTTTCTGCTTATTCATTTTCTGATGTGTTTTTTTTTCCACAACAGGATTTGTGTGAAGTTTTGCTGTCCAAAAGAAACAAGCTGTCTATCAACTTTATCAACAGAATTATGCCAAAAAAGTTGCATACAGCCGACCAATTTAGTCTCCACCAACTGACTGAAGATACGGCTTGCAACTATATGCCCACAATATTTATTCTAAGGCTATTTACTGGTTTAGCATTGTAAAGCAAACCTCTCTTATAATACAATTGCCTTTTGATAATATAACCCCCATCGATGTAATCCCTCATTCGTCCAGGAGAGTTCCATTGTAGAAAAAGATTCAGTTGTAGTCATCTGGACTCTGGACTAAGCCCACAGGGTGGGACCTGATAAAGGGAGTTTTTGGTGAGAATCTTTAGACCACACGAAGTCCCTGTTTATTTTAAACCAGGCAACACTTTAAGACAAGTGGTTCACTCTAAGGACAAGATGCTGACACAAAACATAGCAATGTAGTGTATTCTATCCAATCCAGTGAGGAAAGTTGTAAAGAGCGGTACATAGGGGAGACTAAACAGCCTCTTCACAAGAGGTTTTATCAGCATAGAAGACACTCGAGTTCAGATACGCAAATTCAGGACCCCAGAGCGCCGTGCATCTTCATCTTAAAGCCACAAACCACTCTATGGAAGACAGTGAGGTGGAGATTCTAAGCAGGGAGAAAAGATGGTTTGAAAGAGGAGTTAAGGAGGCAATCTTTGTTAAAAAAGAGAATCCTTCCTTAAACCGTAATGGAGGTTTAAGATTCAACCGGTTGTTTATAATGGTTCGTTGAAACCCTGGAGACGCCCGGGGCATTCTGATGCTAATCAGGTACTCTGGGAGGAGGGAGTGAAAATCAGGTCACAATAGGATGTAGACGGCACATCTCAGGGCTGTTAGTAAACAAAGAGATAAGTTTCAAGTGAAACCAAAAACTCCCTTTATCAGGTCCCGCCCTGTGGGCAGATCTTACACAGAGTAGGATATAAAACCTGAATTCCCAGACTCGTTTCGCAGATTGAGAATGACTCTTGAGTTGAAACATTTTGCTAAGTCTAAAACAAAATCCAGACGACTGCAATTGAATCTTTTTCTACAATAACCCCATCCTTACTCATATAATAAACTCCACTCCCGACTATGAGGTCCCATTCACCGTCTGAAACTACATACAAATATACAAAACAGAATTTCTCCAGTGTCTCAGTGACTTACATCCTAATCATCTCACTTCTTTTTAGGTTCACTGCTTAACTTGTTGGTGATTTATGTTATGTTTGGGGAGTCACCAAACTGTCATTATTATTTGTGCTGAGATGTGACTGATCTTCATCAGTTTAAGGGTGTTTGAGACAACAGCATCTACGACACAAATACAACACCATGTGACATAAAAGCTTAGAACATTTTATCCCCTTTAAATTTTATATTAGTTGGCCTAGATGCCTAAAACATCTTCTTCATAAAGCTCTAGTGATCACATCTGGCCTGAACAAAGCCTCAGTCTTAACTCTGTTAGATCTGAGTGCTGCTTTTGACAATGTCGATCATAGGATCCTCTTACAGAGACTAGAGGACTGGGTGGGCATACTCGCACTGCTCTAAATTGGTTAATCTCCTATCTGGAAGACAGGAAGTACTTTGTTGAAATTGGTGACTGTGTCTCTGACCACATATCCCTGATCTGTGGGGTGCCCCAAGGGTCAATCCTGAGACCCCTTCTGTTCAACCTCTACATGCTGCCATTCGGTCAGTTGATACGCAGCAAAATTGTGTCCTATCTCAATTATGCGGACGACACTAAGATCTATGTTTCACTGACAGCAGGTGAATATGGACCAGTGGATTCACTCTGTCACTGCATCCAACAGATCAGTGTGTGGATGCAAAACAACTTTCTCCAGCTGAACTCAGACAAGACTGAAATCATTGTCTTTGCCCCACAGAAACAAAGAGAAAGTTTTAGCAGTAACCTCCATAGTCTCGCTCTAAAACCTACAAATCAAGTTAGAAATCTGGGGGTAATAATGGACTCAGACTTGAATTTTAAACAGCCACGTCAAATCAATTACATCAGCAACTTTTTACCATCTTTTTTACCCAAATTAAAATTATAGTGTCTAAACCAGACTTGGAGAGACTTATCCATGCATTTGTCTCCAGTAGGGTGGACTCACTGGCCTATCCTAATGACCTGTAAAAAACAGCTGCAGTACATCCAGAACGCTGCTGCTCGGGTCCTGACTAGAACCAGGAAGTACGTTCACATTAGTCCTGTGCTCAGGTCTCTGCACTGGCTCCCTGTGGCTCAGAGAATAGACTTTAAAACATCACTGCTTGTGTACAGGTCTTAAGAAAAACATATGTGGACAGTTGCAAAGACTTTAAAGTGAACTCGTTTGTTTTTTCCATTTTTAACACGTCACAGGCACAGCACCTCTAATGGTGGGCATTTATGCTTATAAAAAATGTGCACGCATATTAATTTGCTACTCCTATCAGGTAGTTCACGTCAATAGTCTTATCAAAAAAAGTGTTCTGCAAACATTCTTTCAATCTTGACTGGAAAATGTAGCAATGTAGTCAATTTAATCGGCTGCCTATAAAAAATGTATTATTACATCACTTCACTTCACTACATCACTACATCACCCCAATTGGCAGCTATTGGACCCCAAAAATCCCAACTGATAGTACAAAAATATCAAACTCTCGATACCAATTTTTAAATCTGAATAAAAAAACTATTGATATATAATATAATGTTACTTCTGAAAAAGTACAAGAGAATCAAGACCTTATCTAATGAGTATCTAGCGTCAATAATAGTTTTAGTATCCTATTGATTTTTTTGGCGACCCCGCTTGGCTGCAACCAGTGTTATTCCTCTTAATACAAAACACACTCCAGTGGATGTCACTGTGGCCTGTGTTTTTTCCCTTTTAAATTGCGCTTTACACTGATGCAATGCAAACCAGTTTTAATCCAGGTGAAAAAACATTGATCACGCTACATTTAACTCCTACATGCCAGTGCTGCTCATTTACATAATTAAGCCATCCAAGTAAAAACACGCACTTTCCTCTCATTTGTTATTATTGCCATTAGGATTATGCATGTTATAATAACACCCCCCATTACATTCTCCGTTGGCCTGATGCAACCATTTTGCCGATCTGCTGAAGACATATAAATCATTCAATTAATGCACAAACTCACGACATCTGTAATCACGTGGAACTAATGGCCACTTGACAACACGGAAATGAGGTTGTCGTGGGAGATGGTTTTATATGATTCAGACAAACAGCACAAATAAAACGCATGTAACTGTCAGACAGCCAGGGTCCCAAGACGGCAGTGGAACATCTCATCGCTACATGTAAAATAATGTCTCCAAAGTTACACAAGCTTTAGTGACTAGACAGAGTGATGTAAGCTAATGTAGAAGGTCTAGGATGAGCCAATAGGCGAAAAGTAAGTGAAACTCTAAAATTCCCATGAAAAGAGATTTGTTGGAGGGCATATGGCCGTATTGAGTCACATGTCGCCCTTGGAATATGAATGTATAACACATTTTAGACACTGGCTATGTTTTTTGCAGAGTCAAAAATCTAAAAATCCCCTAATAAACTGTGAAATGTTTTTGATGATCAGACTTTTCAGATAAACACTAAAGGGCTGCATCATTTAGGGAAAAATATCTCATTAAGACAAGTATTGCAATTAGATTTGCGTTGTTTTAATATCAGTATTGTGTTGAGTTCACATTTAAAAACTTCCAGGAGAATTGACAAAAGACTGAAATATGAACTGACAAACTAATACAAGAATCACACATATGTTTACAGATCTAGATTACAGGGTTTGTAGTTTTTATGCCGAAAAAGACAGGATATTTTGTTGTTTGTGGAGGAAATGATGGGATTTGAGATTTGCTTATTGCGTCCATTATAATTGCCATTTCGATTCGATTGGGATTAATCTTGTAGCCCTACTAAACACATACCAAAATCTGATGTTTCTGGTCATGTAAATGTACCCAGTGTTAGGAAAAGAGCTAACTGATTGATTTTTTTTTCAGAAGACCTAGGCTAGACTGGTTGGGTGTCACGGCGCTAGCTGGTTGGAGGTTAGACTTAGTGCGAAAAGTGCCAGATATGCAGATTTGTATCTACAAGTTCAATACAAATCAATAGAAAATGTGTCATATACTGCTATCCAACGATTTTACATGACATTAAGTGAATTAAATGAAATTTAATACATTTAGTTGATTCACTGCGGCCTGTTCTTTTGGTACAGGTTTTGAACACATCTTCCATCTCTTCATATGATTTCTTTATTACATGTTGGGTTTTGGCAATATTAAAGATACCAGTATCTTCTTGCAACTGTTCAAGCCTGTTTATTAGTTGAAGATTGCATATTGTATTTGATAGATTACATATTGTATTTGATCTTAACATTTAACCCTGATTATTCAAGTAAATAATGTGTGGTGTGTCTCTTTATACATTATCTTATTGTTCCCCTCTGCTTATTTCCTCCTAAACTCCCCAGGATCGCTGCTCTCTTCAGCCTCACCTCTCTGTTGTGGCCCATATTATGCCGGTTTGTTTTGGTGCATTGTTACTCTATATTACTGTCAAAACAAGATATTATTCTCGGCTTTTATTGAAATGATAATGTGGAGTCCAGACACTGAGCAGGCAATGGCTTTCTATTGACACAGTATCTGGAAACATGGATATATTAATTTATTTTAGTGAAACATACTGGTTACATCGAAAAACATCAGAATTTTAAAGGAATTTAGAAAAAAAATTGAAGGTTGAAGGTTGAAGGTTGTCTTTCATTTGAGATGCAAGTGCAAATGTGTGCTAATAATAATTCAGCTGGTCTGATGTAAGGTTTTCAAAATTCCTAACAAAATATTTTAAAAACAATAAATGTTGTTTGTTGGGCTCATGAAGAAGGACTGATAAAGGGCAAGAACGGAGCGGAGTGATATCACCAAATATTAAGGTTGTTTTTGAGTAAATGAAAACTACACAAATGTTGACCTGACTATAGTTTCCATTTGATCTGTAGATATTCTACAAATCCAATTCATGAAGCTGAGATACAACTTTGAAGCATATTAGTTTTATTTTTGTCATATTTTGTAATAGAAAAGCAAACTAGCTGACACTCTGTAAATTAAAAAATGGTTGCTTCTACATTTAAGACCAGGCTTAAAATGTTCCTCTTGCTCTTGATGCTGGGGGAAGTATGGCAGCTTGAGCACTATCCTCTGCTCTACTACTGACTACTTTCCCTATCAACAATATTTAATATTTTAGTTCAGCTGTTCATTGCTGCACATGTTTTTTCTCCTTCATGCTGCTCCAGTGGTGACTGCACCATAGATATCTCACAACTCGGACCTGTAAATCTCAACTGGAGGAACGCTCTATTCTTGACTGTCTTGCTTGATGAACCCCCCTCTCCCCTCCTGAGTGGTTCTGACTCCACAGTCTTTCTGCAAATGGAAGCGTGTCAGTCCTGGACCACCTGCAGCCTGTTTGTCCATGGGAGTATGATCTCTCCTTCAATGTGGTTCTCCCCGAGGTTTCTACTTTTCCAACAGGGTTTTGTATTTTTTCCTTGCAGAGAAGGAGGGTCAGACAGGGGGTGCAGGCACATTTATTAATTTGCTAAATTCCTATGAATATTGTTTAATCTGCTTCTTTATTTCACGGTCACCCACTGAGGCAACTGCTGTTGGGATTTTGGGCGTTACAAAATAGAACTGAATTGAAATGTTTCATAAAAACCTAAAACCATAGCATTCTGATTTGATGTCAGTCAAAAAAAATATTGAAAGTGTTATTTTATTTTGATATTCTAATGACATGGATTTTAAATCGTTTATATGGTTTGTTTTTGGAGGGAATCAATAGTTTGTACATCAATTTGTTTCACACACACACAAAAAAATAAAAAAAATTATATATATATATATAGAGAGAGAGAGAGAGAGAGAGAGAGAGAGAGAGAGAGAGAGAGAGAGAGAGAGAGAGAGAGAGAGAGAGAGAGAGAGAGAGAGAGAGAGAGAGAGAGAGAGAGATTGAAAAAAGATACTTTTCAGACCTTTACAATATACAGTAGCTGATTGATTACACAACTTACCCAAAAAAGAAGGTCTGATTCCTGGTCTATATTTTTCTTGTAGGGTTAAAACCTTGCTTCCTCAAATAATGGATTTGCCTTGTCTCATAGCCACTGGAGCTCTTTTTCCTCGCAAGTCGGCATTTTCCCAAGCTTTTAAAATGGGTTGATGAATGTTCAGCCTATAGTTCCTTGGTACACGGGGACATACAGATTGGTAATGCTGGTAAGTGCAAAATGTGGAAAGTGTACAGTGTTCAACAGCAGCACATTGGGTATATGGCACATTTCTTACCACAGACAGCTTAATCCATCCATCAGAGAACAGAGTAGGAGCTGAGGGCCGAGGAGATATTAGCCGGTGAGAGCAGCAACATCTGTATCTATTCAATACATCTTATGTGCTGATGCATCCATTTTACTAATCTGCTTACAGTGGATAAGGAACACTCCGGTGCAGCAGTGTAACACATTTATACAAGGAACATCGCCGCTCAATATTTGCAAAAGTTTGTGCACAATTTACATCTCTGGATTCATCAGCCAATAAGAAAAAATGAACCTTGCACCTCCACGCAGGAAAGATATTAAATTAGACATAATACCTGGAGAAATGTTACAGTTTTAATCTCCTAGTGCATTTGCAGGTCTTTGCCTGTGGTGAGAAATATATTAAACTGCAATTACACAAAAGTTTAAATATAAAAGGTTAAAAAAAAAAAAAAAAAGTCTTTGGTTCAATATTTTCCTAAACTTGCTCAAAGAATAAATGAATAATGTCTGAATCCATTATCATTATTTCATTTTATACCGCTCTCCTAAAGGCAGACGTGTGTGAAGCCAACATTTCCCATTGAATTTAAGTCAGTTAATGTCTCAAGATTTCCTCCTAATGAATAACTAATGTTGATCCTTAGTTCCCCTCCTTATGCCCCAAGCAAACAGTAAGTGAAACATACAAGAACGTGCATTTTAGTAATATGTATTCCAATGAGGTTCATTTGGTTTTCTGATCACCCATTTTAAAACGTTGTGTTTTTTTTTAAGCAATCGTTTGTTTGTTTGTTTGTTTGTTTGTTTGTTTGTTTGTCATCATTTCATACTTTGACTGCTCACACGCCACAACAACATCACATGACCACTCAGAAGACAGGTATGAAAACAATGAACATTTTAAAATAAATGTATGTTGTTGGGTTTTTTTAAGCACAGAATAATTGGACATATGGGGGTATAACAGAGTGGTTTGGAAATTAATTTGATTTAGGAATTCAATTTTTTTTTACTCACCCAATGATAATATGCAGACAATAATATTCCAGTCCATCAGGAATGTGCTAAATCATCCCTGTAAATGTCTTGATTAAGGTTTAAATTGACTGGACTGTAAACTAAACACAAAATGTCTCCTATTGCAGCCTTTAGCTATAGTTTTTTGTACACGACAATAAACTAGATTAAAATTGAATATCTACTGTATTTTTTCTGAGTTACTCTCATCTCTTCACACAAGTTGAAGAGAACAAGGTTGTAATGGAATGCCTGCCTGAAAATCCAGTCTCCATTTACTGCCTTATGACCACCATTAACCACCATTATGCCTTACATTCCCACATAGGCTGCTGTATAAGAGGCAGAAGCGCAGGACGGAAGAAATTGAGATACTCTTTGGTCTCGTTTGCATTGCTTTGGCTGCTCAGTGAAATCTCCAATGTGATGACTCAGCAGCGGTCTGTCCACAGCTCAACCCACACCTGCAACATTTGTGTTTCAGGAATCCCTCGAGTAGTCATTTGCTTGTTTTAGCAACAGACTTTTCCGCAGAGAATCCTGTATTCCCCTGGCTTTGTCTGTCGTCACGTCACCTCACGCCGCTGTTATAATGGCTGTGGTCTGCGTGCTGCTGTCGCCTGTCTATCTGTCAAGGAGATGACTTCCTCCCCGAGACACTGTCATTGGTAATTATGGCCCGAGATAAACTCCACGGCAACAGCTGGAGCCGCCCCTAACATACAGCAGCAAGGTCAAGATCTGAAGGGCGTATACCGACAAAATGGCCCACTCCAAGGAACATCAATACAGACAAGTTTCTGTTCAGTAAACTTCACCACAAATACCAACCACTGCAACACCATTTTACACAGAGGACACATTGTTTCTCCCTCGGCCCTTGTATATACCATCACTATAGAGAATATAAATTAAAATATTATGAGAGCTGCCATGACAATAAAAGCTAGTTTTCCAGTTTGATTCCTGCTTGTTGTAATCATATTATCTGGAAAGAAAAATGATACAGCTCTGCATTTTACATACAGATTAATAAGAGTCCGTTTCCATCTCTGTGAGGTCAGATGGGCGTGGATTAGTCAATCAGGGACACGCATGGTACGTCCCAATCAAAACAAATATGGTTGCTAACCAGGGAAAAACAAAGGGAAAAGACTGAAAAACATTGCAGATTTATGCAAAATTAATGAACAAAGCATAAAACGCTGTTGATCTGTTTTCTAAATGATAGATAACCATTGAGTTCCTTTGTTTCACATTTGTCACAGAAAAAAATAATCCTGTTTTAAATTTGACTCAAGGCACGATGGTGGTGTCCAGACTCACTCTTTGTACAGAATTGAAGTGAGTATGCTGGATCCCAGGTCCTCATAAACTGCCACCTTCACCATGAGGTGAGGTGAGACAAAGCCATTCATTTACACTCTATTTCCCGTACATTTTCAGCTATGAGTCATAACCCTACAGATTTCTTATCAGTCATGCACTCCTTTCATCACTGCATTCATCTTAAACGTCAAACTTTGTATATGATAGCTATTCATCGCACCTTACTCGTCTCTTGGTCAGGTTAAAGTGAAAACTTAACAACAAAATGAAACTGTATATATAGCAGTTTTAGATTTCCATGTCCATAGACAGTGAATAAATGTTGTTATGACCTTCAAATAGATTTTTTTTTACTTACAGTTTTGCAGACACTAGCTGTTATACCGTGAAGTTTTCTCGTTAATTATCACCCAATGTTGCATTTAATCTAAGAGTTACAATACCGTCTTTTAGTATGTTGAAATGTTCAAATTTTTTCTAATAACTAATTTTGGTACACCCTTTTTTTCGTGCAAATTTTACAGTTTCCATTCACAGCCTTATAAAGCCTTATAAAGAAGTATAAATACAAAAACAGACAGCGACAGGGCAAGATATGGTACAAAACAACAGTAGAACTTGGATGATTAAACTCTGAAACGTTAGATAAAATAAACAGATTACAATTATGCCCTATAGTGCCAGTTTAGGTCAGTCTGTGAAGGGCGTCCACACAAAATGGCCCACTGGAGGAAAACAGCCATAACTGCAAACTGCACGGTGTTCTTATTTAAACTTCTCCTGTCGCCGCCTTTATAACACAGTCCCTGACAAGCATTACTTTTTATAGGCATATTTCCGCTCAACATCTCAGTTAGCCCAGGTTGTAACAGTTTTATGAAGCTTTAGGACGAACAAGAGCAATGAGTTTTATGCTTGATGGAAGATATTTGGCTGCAGTTGTGCGCAGTGTGCTTTCTACAGTACAGGCGCGAGCTCATAACTCTGCGTGGGGCTTGACAGATAAACTGAGCTGGTAGTAAATAATAAGATGCAGAAGGACCTTGGAAGTGGCCTCGCAACTAATTTAAATGCTTTTTCTTCTGAATTGAAATGAAGCCATAATCCACAACAGCTTTTTTCCAATCACACAAATAAGCGCTGACCAAAGAAGCAGTGCATTATTCATAGACTGCCATCAGGTTTGAAGCATGAATGTTTTTTATCTTCCCAACTTTGCTCAGTGAAGCCAGCAGTTTATTTATTCTATAGGATGGGTAGTGTAAATTAAAATCACAATAGTCCGGGCTGTTTTTGAAATATTACGGCTAACATCCCTCAGAATAAATGGAAGTGATAGAGGTAGTAAAGTCAAGTATGAATATGTGGGGTCTCTGCAGGTATAGGCTGTTAAATGTTTTATTCTCATTCTCTCTTTCTCTCTTTCTCTCTTTCTCTCTCTTCTCTCTTTCTCTCTCTTTCTCTCTCTCTCTCTCTCTCTCTCTCTCTCTCTCAAAATATAATATAATATAAAATAGAACAGAGAAAACTATTTAAAACTCTCTACCAATATACTGTACAATAACAATATTTGCAAAAACCTAACTTTCACAAACTCGCCCAACTGCATTGAATTGAACAAAGTAAGAAGCACACATTTTGATCAATTTGAAGGACTTTTCAGTAGAAATAAATATTTATAGACTGAATTTGTTTTCCTCCTTTAACTAATAAACTATATTTGCCATCAATCTTTGTCATCTATTAGACAATTGCTCACTTTCACTTTGGAGAAATGAGTAACTTGGGTGGCCCCACCCACAGCAGAGGGCACACCTCCATCTTCTAATTACAAAGGGGATAGATATTTCAAATGTCAATGTGGTCGATGTTGCTCTGTCTGATCATTTCTGTGTCTTCTTTGACCTGTCTGTTTTTCCCAAACCACCAGTTGGTCCTGCAGTTGTCCGGAGGAGACACATAAATGACAGCACAGGAAAACTGTTTATGGAAATGATAAACTTTGAAAATGTTTCATGTTCCAATGTAAATGATTTGTTGAACTCTGTTACATCTTGTGTTTTGAATATTCTCAACACCATTGCCCCTATGAAGGCTAAAATTTTTAAAAATTAGCAGAAGGCGCCATGGAGAAATGATGATTCGGTCAGGGCACAGAAAAGGGAGTGCCGCCGGGCCGAACGAAAATGGCCCCAGGTTCAAAATGTGATTTACAGAGTGAAGTTGTACATGTACAACCTCATTTTATGTAGAACTAGGGAAGGATATTTTTCTGAAATAATTCGAAGCTGCAGTAACAACTCGCGTCTCCTGTTTGCCACAGTAAACAGATTAACAAACCCTCCAAGCTCAGCTGCCGTTAGAACTCATTTCCACATCCAAGTGTAATGCGGTGCATTATTCTTTAATGCAAAGTTCAGGGCATTACAAATTCTATAAATTCACAATACAAAAAATAACCCTCAAACCACCAACACACTTAAAGCTGACTCACTTTGCACCTGTAACTGAACAAAACTGTCCAGGAGATCATCCAGCCTGAGTTCATCTCATGCTGCCTCGAGTGAACCCACCAGATTTCTAAAGTCTGTGCTGAACAGTTTTAGCACCACTGCACTCAAATATAACATATGTCGCTTCAATCTGGACATTAATGTCTTTGAAAACTGCGGTCATAAAGCCTCTCCTGAAGAAAGCAGTCTTGAGGGTACTGAGTAATTACTGGCCCATCTCTAATCTGCCATGCAAAATCCTGAAAAGGTTGTTTACCAACAGTCACTGATCCTCTTAATAAACACATTTGATGTTTTCCAGTCAGGTTTTAGACCTCATCACAGCATAACTGCTCTTTGTCAAGGTGACAAATGACATCCACCTGAACACTGACGCGGCAAAGCCTCAGTCTTAATTCTGTTAGACTAGTGCTGCTTTTGACACTGTCTATCTGATCCTCTACAGAACTAGAGGACTGGGTGGGCACATTGCACTGCTCTAAATTGGTTAAGGTCCTATCTGGAAGACATGACTTTGTTGAAATTGGTAAACTGTGTCTCAGACAGTGCCCCTGACCTGTGGGGTGCCCCAAGATCAATCCTGGGACCACTTCTGTCCACCTCTACATGCTGCCGTTAGGTTCAGTTGATATGCAGCGAAAATTGTCCATCACAATTATGCAGACGACAACTCTGATCTATGTGCACTGACGGCAGGTGAATATGGACCAGTGATTCACTCTGTCACCACAACAGATTAGTGTGTGGATAAGTAAAACAACTTTCTCCATTCAGACCAGACTGAAATCATTGTCTTATCCATCGTTTGTCTTTAGTAGTGACTTCTGTAACGGCCCGCTCACTGGCCTCTTCCAAACAAGCTGTAAAACAGCTGCAGCAAATCCAGAATGTTGCTGCTCGGGTCCTGACTAGAACCAGGAAGTATGATCACATTAGTCCTGTGCTCGGTCTTGCACTGGCTCCCTGTGGCTCAGACTTTAAAGCAGCTCTGCTTGTATTCAAGTCCGTCATGGCCTAGCACCAAAGTACATCTCGGACATGGTAGTGCCCAACCATCTTGGACTCTGAGGACCTCAGGGACCGGCCTCCTGCTGGTGCCCAGAGTCATGACTAAACATGGGGAATCTGCGTTTCAGTTTTATGCAGCTAAAATTTGGAACAGTCTTCTGAAGATGTGAGACAGGCCGCTACTCTGGCATTGTTCAAATCTAAGCTAAAACTGTTTTGTTTGGCTGTGCATATGACTGAAATGCTTTTCTTTGCACTCTTCCCTTTTATGTTGTAAACAATTTGACAGACTTTAAATATCTTTAAATTAAAAGGTCTTTCTTTGAGAAATTCTTTACAATTCTAAAACTACTATTTAGACAAAATTACAATTGAACATGTAAAAAATTCCACTCGACACAATAGCCCATTGTGCCGGTGTCCAAGCGCAACCTCATTGCAGGTACCCTTAGATTGTCAGTTGCACTAAGGCCACTAAAAAATCCAGGAAGAGCCTGGTGCACCTACCACTGATCAAGAGCAAGTTTCAACACTAAAAGGTTTGGTTGAGTTTTTGTCTGGGACAATTAGTTTAGCGAAAGCTATATCTAGGGGAAGGGGCAGATGAGACCGGGTCCGTCGTTAAAGATACAAAAGCGCCGTACAGACGTGTGCAGAGGCAGATAACGTCTAGGGAAACAACATGAGAAAGAATCAATCTCAAAGTGATGTGCCCATCCCAGAGACATCTTTTATGCTGGCAATGTCAAATGAATATGGGAAAAAGTGTCTGGAGTGTCTGCCAGTGTGGTTCAATAGACTTGGTTTTCCATCTGGCGGATCACTAAGCACGGACAAAATGTATGATTCATGTCAGCAAAATTGTTAATTGTGCATAAATAGAAATGAAGGTTTTGTGATTTCTGTCACGTCTTTGTGATTTTAATGCATTTTTTTCCTGTTGTGTGAAGCACTTTGAATTGCCTTGTGTACGAATTGTCCTCTACAAATAAACTTGCCTTGCCTAATAATCTGCAATTACCATTTGGATTTACTCTTTTGTAGCTCAGCAGCTCATTCTCTGCTTTAGATTGAGATTAAATTTAATTAAATTGAAGTTACTAATGATAGTGACTTTACTGAGTAAAGAAAGCCCATCCTTCCCATATGGTCTTATTATATATGACAGTAATATATTTTAGTCCAAGGGGAAATGCTGAAACCTGTTAGACACTATAGGCCTAAAAGCAAAGATCTGCTAAAAACCGAATGAATGTCTAAACTCAAGTATCTAAACACTATCTACTGTAGATACACTTTTATTAAACTGTGTAGTCCGTTCGCACAATAAATTGGGAATGTATTTCAGAGCCTCATGGATGTCCTAAATAAATTCAGGGCAATAGTAACATAATTAATACTCATGAGGACAATTTAGTTTGAGCAAATACACGTGCAAAGTCTTCTTTTATAGCATGCATACATATCTTATGGTATTTTACATTTAATTGTTTTAAGAAAATAAAAGTCAAAACAATTATATTCTACATAATTTTAGAAAAGCTAAGATTTCATTTCATTCATGTCAAATGTCAAGGTTTGTAAATGTTGAAATATCCACACAAAATGTTTGGACGAAAATATAGAAAGGACATTTGTACTGAGCTCCATGGAAACAGGGCAGCACAGTCCGTGTATACAGGATGTTTGAAGCAGAAGTCCTCTTGAATACTCATCTTTTAATTTGCTTAACGTGTTCTATCTTCATTCCATTTTAAATGTTGTGTTGTACATTTACTATTCTACTATTTAGAGACCAAGACAGTGTAAATCCACTCATGCATCACAACTGACTATTACTCATTATCTATGTCAATACTGAGAGATAAAAAACTGTCAGAATTTGCTCACTACAAGTCTGAACCTGCTCAAAGATACTTGTCTTGTGTAACCATTTCATGGCAATGCCTAATGTAAAGACAAGAAATATTGTGAGATCATTCCGTGTGCACAATCTCGTGCCATGCTTAATATGTGCAGCCAAAAGGTAAGACTCTTTTTCAGTTGAATTTCAAGAAAACATGGAACTATAAAGTCATAAACTATATGCAGATATTGAACTTAAATGGCTCATATCTTTATCCTTGTGAACTATGGGACCAATGCTTTGTCAATGAAGTTGCAGCATTTCACAACGCCTTAAGTCGCATAGCTCTATGAATATCCAAAGTTGCTAGGTAATGATGTTCCCTTCCTTTTAGCCTTGAGATGTGATATGCTTAGGTAACTGCGGGCGCTGTCATCTGCAATGCTCGTCACTGAAATCTGGTGATTCAAAAGACATTGGCATGTAATGTAGTTTGGGAGTGCATTATGAAGTGAAAAAGCAGGGGGGGCAGGTCAAAGCTGGGTAAGAGGGGCATAAAAAGTGGCATCTCAGCGTTGGGGGGGACGGCGAGAGGACAGTGGACACAGCGTACACCGTCCCGGGCCACCTGCTGCCTGCCTGTCGACTCCAGCGATTCCCAGCTCTAATGAAATGTGACATAGTGGAGATGACGGCTGCACTGACAGAAGATACGGCAGAGGGGAGCAGGGGGAGAGAGCTGTACGTTGCATTCTTATAAGTTGCCACACCTGTGCACCCCTGCGCCGCTGCTCCAAGGTGAGGGGGAGAATGAGAGAGGGAGAGGCGTGGGTGATTTTTAAGTCGACAGGTGATACATCATTCAGCAGTGGGTCCGTTGAGGTGTACTCTCTCAGCAGAAAAAAAAAAAAAAAAAAGACAGGTGTGATGACAGTCGCACATCTGAATAATTGCCTGGCATTAATGGATGAACGCTACAGTATACTGGACCTTGACCCAATGTAGTACATGCTTTGGAGGTTAAAATTAGACATAATGGACTGGAGGAATTTTAATCAGAAACTGCGGATCTCATTTGTTCCATAAAGGCATTAAACACGGAATTGAAATACGCATTAATGATATGTTATGATTTAAGTACACCTAGTCATACAGTAAGTCTGCAAAAAAAACATAAAGCAAAATAAAGACTCGTAAAAGAGATCATTTTAGGGCTGTATGATTTGGGGGAAATATCTATTTGCGATTGTGATTGGATTTGCGATTTATGTTTTAATAATTGGACTCTGTTCAAAGTTCACATGTTAAAACCAGTCCAGAGGAAGTAACAAAAACACTAAAATAGGCCTATGAAATAACAAACTAATAAAATAAAGTTGGTACAGATCTAAACTACAGGGTTAGCAGCTCTTATGCAGGACAAGACTGGATATTTTGTTGTTTGTAGAGGAAATGATGGTACTTCACAAATGGCAGCCTTTGCGATTTGCTAATTGCCTCCATTCAAATTGTGATTTCCATTCGATCGGAGCCCCAGGTCAAGAGGGGAAAGCTTTTACATTAAGTCCTTTTATCTCATAATAAAGAATATATAAATCTTTAACTGGCTCCTGTGACTTGAGCACATATATTTACTCTGCTATTTACTGTATACATCTAAAAACTGCACTAACTTAAGAAGTACAAACATACCTTGACACTTATAAAGCTTGTGTTTTGAAGTCTGGTTAAAATAATCCAGAAGTGTGACAGGGGATTGAGATTGTACATGTTTGCTCTGATGTTGTCATGTCTGGTCTCATTAATTCTCCCGCTGCAGTCAGACTGGGTGAATCATTTATCTCCGGTTCACACGGAGGCGCACATCCTGCTGTTTGAGTCACTCTCGCTCTCATTTAGGAGCATGACACAAGTGACATTTCTATTGTCGCCACTTAAAGGTTTTTGCATAAAATCTGTTAATTGTCAACAGTGCGGAAAGTTCAAGTTTTTAAAATTATGACAGCAGAGTGATTTTCTGTCCTATATACCTTATTTTCCGGACTATAAGTCACACCTTTTTTTCATAGTTTGGACAGGGTGCAATTTATACTCCGGAGCGACTTATATGTGATATTATTAAAACATTATGATATCGCATTTCACATGATTATTTTCACACTGACAACTGCAAGAGGGCGCTCTAGGCTTGTGCGGATGAGTCTGACGAAAACGCAGAAGAGGAATCGGCGCTTCGTCTACCGCCGGAGTTGGCGGGAGTTGTTTAGAAATGGAAGATACTGATGCTTTACTAAACTTGTTAGCATGTTCTTTATGCTACAGTTATCTGAATAACTGTTAATATGTTACGTTAGCATACCAGACACTTAGGACAGTTCGTTGTCTATGCGTCATGTAGCTGAAGGTGTAACGTTAGCATACGTGCATCTATTCACCATGTTCTCTAATCTGTTATTATTTTAATTGGATTTCAAGATGAAATGTCTGTTCTAGGTCTTGGATATTATCAAATAAATTTCCCCCAAAAATGCGATTTATACTCCAGTACAACAAATGTATATTTTTTTTCTTCTCAATTATGCATTTTCTGGCTGGTGCGATTTATACTCCGGAGCAAATTATAGTCCGGAAAATACGGTAGGCTTAATTCAACAGAACAGTAAAAAAGTATGAAATGGAGGTAAAGAGCAGGGAGAGACATTCAGTGGAACCTGGTTGTGTGCATCAATCAAACTTCATGGCACTAATGCTTTGAGCAAACAAACGGCCACGAGTTTTCAGAAATACGCAATGTTTTCAGATTGGTTTAGCCTTTCTTTTACACGACAACAAGCTAGGTGTTCATTGAATCTGCGTTCAATACGTGCTCTGCTGAAACGTTGTTTTTTGTGGAACGGAGGCCATATTTTTAACGTAAGAGAGAGGTCATCTTGGCAAGACTTCACCAAATGCTTTGACTTTCTACACCCACTTTGCAGAACATACCATCATACACGCCTGGGCAGAGTGTTAGGAGTGTTAGTTGCAATCAGGTTCCCATTGTCTATAAGCATAGTTTGGGCTATGTCTTCATACTAATTCAAAGATACACACGAAAAGGACAACTAAAGTTTACGTTCTATAAGAAAAAAATCATAAAATGTTTGTGATATTCATGAATGGAGAACGCATGTCTAACACCTTGAGGTTCACATCAATCCCGGTAGCCGTTTATTAAAATGCACTTGAATAAAACTGACATATGGACGGGGTAGAAATGACAGAACATCACACACACAAGTGAGACTATGAATCTGGGCCAACTCTGGCACGTCTTCACTTTTTTCACTGGGCCAGATGTTTTTCACTGGGCCAGATGAGATTTATGTAACATGGACATCCCTTCACTTTTACTCCATACGAAACTCTAAATTAACAATTGCTGTATCCTTGAGGGAGAGTATGATTTTCTGATTTTCTGTCTTTCTTTATGCAGAATACAGTCTAACAAGACTCTTGATGAGGAAATATTTCCTTCAAGTATATTTTTGACGAGGCCTTCTGTGTTACAAGTGCAGCATGTGCAATTAGCATGTTGTGTCAGAAAGCTCCAGAGACAAATCTGAGGATCTTATTGACAGTCGCAACCAAACACTATGGAAAATGTACAACGCAACCTTCATTCTTTTCTCAAAACAGAGGAATATTTGGAAAGTGTGATGCTTCGACTAAACATTTTTTTTAAGTTTGTATGTCTATGGCTGATTCTAAATAGTATACTAATGGTAAAGATGGATATTGAAGTATGAATAAGTGCAAAAATAAAAGTACTTTGCAATTCCCCTAAGAAACATGCACAGATGGTGCTAGATCGAGAAGCGACTTGAATGTATTTATATCAATATATGAGCAAATTAAAGCAAGCTGCATGAAATTAAATGGGCAAAATATAAATATTTATGGCATTTCTGTGTTGTCCTGTGTTACCTAGCAGTTGACAGTCAAACACATTTTATGAAAGACAGGAAAGAT
Source organism: Chaenogobius annularis (assembly GCA_015082035.1). Taxonomy (NCBI): domain Eukaryota; kingdom Metazoa; phylum Chordata; class Actinopteri; order Gobiiformes; family Gobiidae; genus Chaenogobius; species Chaenogobius annularis. Next base: position 1,802,379 of record BJKM01000008.1, on the reverse strand, counting down.
GTGCGACTCTAGTCAAGTGTGGTTTGTGAATAAAGCTTTGGAGAAAACTGGCCAATGCAATGGAAAAATGGACGGGACAAGATCTCATGCCATAAGATCTCAAAAGGTAAAATTGTCCCAAAATAGCCCACACATGTCAAATGTTCTTGTGAGATGTTTTTCTTGTGATAACATTTGGCTTGCAAACCAAAAATTTGAAGGCTGGTGAGTTACACCTCTCGAAAGGCCGTAGTTCAAAAAGCTGCGCTACAATTACAGCAAATATTAAAAAATTTGGACTGAACTACACAATTTATGGTTTATAAAATGTGTAAAACTCGTCATTCTCGTAGAGCCATCTTGCGTCTTTTGTAAATTGTGCCTTGTCTCCTTTCCACTAACCGAAGACCTTCTAATTCAGAGGTAAATCAATGGGCAAAAAACAACTACACATAACATTTTTGCAATGCTGAAAGCTCCTTTTAATATGCCAAACAGGATGAGGCATAAAGGGAAAACCACTGCTGTGGTTTTATTTAGTGTATGCAAGGTTTACACATCAGCTCCATGTCCTCTCCAAATAAAATCAAAATAAACTTTGCAAGAAACAAACTCCTATTCCTCTTAATACATTTGCAAATACGCTTTGATCCAGAGGTCCATGTGCGAGTGGAAAGGAAGAGGAATAAGAGAGGATTAGATGCCGTGTGCATGGGAAGAATGTGTAGCAAAGATTCCACGGGAGCTGTACATTGGCTCCTGTATCCAAAGAGGGACAGGTCGCCTCTGAATTGGGATTTAAACTAATGCGCTACTGATTTTAGAATGTAAATAGCACTAGATGTAAGAACACCAAACTGCTAAGTTACTCTTTACTGCATACTCTAACCCGTTACAATAAGCTTATTTAATAAAAAAAAAAAAAGCATTATTTTAATTAACATTCATCTGTAAAGCCCACTTTACAGCTAGAATAATATTTTTCACATTTTGCTTGAATATTAATAATTTGGAAAGTTTTAGAAAAAAAATTCTTCACAGAATCTCATGCTCCTCCATGTTTAAAAAAAATGTAAAGTAACATTTCTTGTTCTCACTGCAAGTGTAACTTTTGCCTTTTACAGCTCGCATTGGGAATACATTTTAGATTCACATTGTTGCATGCTTTTATGTTGAACAGTAGGAGAGAGCTAAACTATGTTGAAAATATATCCTCCTTTACTTCTGTGGTGCTTTTAGGGAATTTTGATGTTGAGGTCAGTTTGTTTCCATGGCTACATAAAAAATTATTTTATTTCTTGTGCATGTAATGAGAATGGAACGACTTGTGTTCAGCTCCTGGTCCTATAACTGCATGCGTTCTGTGTTTAATAATACACATAATATCTAAATAATGATGCATTTAAACAGGCAAATCTGATGGATTTGTCACAATTAGTGACAGGCCTGGAGCCATAGCGTTTGTCTACGTGTGCCAAGGCTCAACTTACTCTTCCATGATGCAATTAGTGACGTATTGACGAGTTCATTTGTGAAGCGAGCAGCCGCATAAGATCAATGGCACCTCTCCAGTTGGACATACACAGATTACATACAAACCAGTATAATTATCCCCATTTTATAACTGCTGCTGAAACAGCTTCATACATAATACATCACCTTTTGGTTATTTATTCATTGCTGCTGTCATAATAGATGCACACTTGAAATAGATTTGTGTACTCAGTCTTCATTTGTGGCATTGCTTTGTGAGACCAGACACAGTTTGTTTCAATTTACAGCAAATTCAAAAATACATAATGATACACTGATACAAAATAAACAACTATGAAATATGAAATGTTGAAGTTTTGAAAGTTTTGTTTGCTTGTCCTTTCTATGTGAGGCTTTGTTTTTGAGATTTCTGACGAACTCAATTCTTGCAGCCGACTTGAGGTGAAAGAAACCTGCAATAAAAACAGAACAAATTAACTCTTCAAACTCATTCCTCACTTTTCTAACGTTTCCTAAGTATTCACCATGAGGAGTTTCGAAACACACTTCAAAATCTTTGAAGAGGCAAAGCAGAGTGTCACGCCACTGCTCACAACGTTCAACCTGCGCTATTCTGGTGTAGATGTAGATGCAGGCAGCACATCACAGTATGATTCTTTCTAAATTACAAGGGAAAAAATGTGTATATCCTATTTATAATACGTTTGTGTAAAGTGTAAAAATTGTATTGAATAAAAAAATAAATATTCACCCAAAAAAATATCTTGGGCAATACCTTAAAGGGTTATTATGTAACATTTATGTCAAATTAAGGTGGTGTCCATCCATATTAGTTCTAACTAAACAAAAAATAAGTGTACTATGCAGCGAGTATACAGTACTTAAATGAGTGTTTTCGTAATGGAGTAGAGTGCACATGTGCCTCAGAGCTTGGCCCACACGTCTGTGCTCTGAACCTATGCCTCTTACACTCACATTATTTTCCTTTCTCCCAGGTCTGTGCCTCCTGCTGTCCCTTTGGAAAGCAGATTTAACTTTGCACTTACAAAGCTTTGAATAGACCTTCACCCTGGGCTCAACCACTACAGATTTATTCACAAAGACACAAGCTCAATACAAATATGACAAAACTTAACAAAAATTGCTGCTGTTATAGGTAAATTGCTATAAGAATAAAAAAGTTAACAACAAGCATGCTGATTTCTGAAACAATTGGTTGACAGTATTGGATGTCTTGAATAGGAATATATCTCGGACTGCAGACTGAGTTGCTCCAGGAGAGAGGTTCAGGAGCAGTAAAGCCTCACACTGCAGCATTGAAACCAACACTCTCAAATGTTTGGTGTACTACAGAATAACATGATTACTATTTTAGGAGATCAAAAGAAAAGACAATGTGGCTTTGCTGGAACAGATTATCAGTAAGATCCAGCTCAAACTAAAGCAGGAAAAGGACAAATGTGGCCAGATAGAGTCCAAACTTAAGGGTAAAAATTAGATTAATCAGTAAAAGGTTTATTCCAATTGTCAGTGAATAAAAACAAGATTCACAAACTAGGAACCTTCTTCGGTGATAAGGTGCAACATGAAACAACAATATAATAGCTAAACATTAAAAAATATACATATGGCATGTATAAAAAATGTACTAAATCAGATAAATACTTGAATGAGTATATACACACAATTTACAGTTTAGGCAGAGTGCCAGAACTAGCAGCGCAAATGAACAAATTGCTGACATGATTATTAAGTGACCGGTGTTAAGAAGTGTTCATGAGTCCAACGGCAGAGGGAAAGAAACTGTTATTGTGACGGGAGGTTCTGGTCCGGATGGACTGTAGCCTGAGGGGGAGGGGCTCAAATACTATTTGTACCTGGACTATTTGACAAATAGTCCCTGTACATATGTTAAGAGATATGTATGTTAAACATATCACTAATTTGTTTAGTGATACGTTCAACAAACAGTTTCCTTCAATAAATCAAATGGCATACTTTCTAACCTAAAGGCGAAGAGGAGACTTAGCGCAAGGGCTTGTACAGGGATCATCTATGTTTGGAGAATGAGAAGATGGAGACGAAGAGCGCTGCGTTTTTCCAGGGATCTGCTGTAGCCACTCCTCCAGTTTGGGGGTCACCGAGTGCTCCGATGACCACGGCACCACTTTCACCTTCCACACCTTCTCCAGCTCTTCTCTGAGCCCTTGGTATTACTCCAGTTTCTCGTGTTAATTTTTCCTGATGTGGCCATCACTTGTTATTGCCACGTCAACCACAAAGGCTTTCCTCTGCTGTTTATCAACCACCACAATGTCTGGTTGGTTTGCCATTACCGTTCTTCTGTCAGTTTGTATCTGGAAGTCCCACAGGATCTTGGCTCGGTCATTCTCTACCACCTTTGGGGGTGTTTCCCACTTTGACCTTGGGGTTTCCAGTCCATACTCTGCACAGATGTTCCTGTACACTATGACTATGCCAGCCACTTGGTTATGGCGCTCCATGTATGCTTTCCCTGTCAGCATCTTACACCCTGCAGTTATGTGCTGGATATGTGTGTGTGTGTGTGCGTGTGTAGGTGTGTATGTGTGTGTGTGTGTGTGTGTATGTATGTATATATATATATATATATATATATATATATATATATATATATATATATATATATGTGTTGTGTGTGTGTGTGTGTGTGTGTTTATATATACATTTTTATACACACATATATATATATATACACACACACACACACACATATATATATATATAACACACATATATAACATATATATAAAACACGACATAGGATTAAAACAGCTTTTTGTTTCACTATTTGATATGCATTTTGCATCTTTTTTTGGGCCGTAGGCTTTAGTCAACTGGACAGGGTACTGTGAAATGGGAATGAGACGATTTGCTGCATGAATGACATGAAGCAAATTTCGGATTCAAACTCACGACGCTGCGCTCTGCTCCATACAGCAGGCATATGTACTATCCCCTCGACCTTGAGCGGAGAAGAGAACCTTTATCGCAAGTTAAAGAAGGAAAACTCGCACATGCGCTCACTATGAGAGCTGCTTTTCTATTTTCTCACTTAGACAGTGCACAATACCACAATACCACTGTATTCTGAATACCACAAGATAAAAGAGAAACTGTGCCAGAATACAGTTACTCAAAATAAGTATTCTTAATCCGTATTTTTGGTACATGTATTCAGTTACTTCCCAACACTGTAAACAGAGAATACCATAGGCTATATAGTGTACATTTTCCTCCATCATTTACCAAAGTAAATCCAACAGTTTAAGAGACAAACAGGAACAATATAAATTTCATCTACCACTTGTCTAAGCAATGTATCCTGCGTGACTCAACAACAACATTTTTGCATCGAAAAGTTGGTCTGGTTGCACACGTATACTCTTACGATTACCAAACAGAGCTAATATTTTACTTCAACAATTTTCCAATTCTTGCTCCACAATAGCTTGCTGTTATTGTGGACAGAAAATTGCTGCAACATGCAATTATAGCCAATGGTTTGCAGCGACTGGATTTAGTGAACTATTGTTGGCCACAGCATCAATCCCTTTAAACATATTAAACAGAACGCATGCCCGAGAGGTGAGACTGTTAATTCCACACCCGCATTGTCCAGCCTATTTCCACTGTACGGTATTGTGTTTCCGGCATGACAATTTATTCCTGACCGAATTCAGATTTATTTTAATATGATAACAAGCTTGCCAGTCCGCACTGTATTGGTAGGTTTAAGTAGGCTTTGTCCATAAATACCTGCATATTAAAGGAACAATAGTGAGTTGACCTAATTTTATCTCATGCTTTATATCCATGATTGTTGACAATAGTTTTTATAATCACAGGCAAAAACGACCCAGAATACCTGTAGGCCAGCTCTGATAGATTCAGTTACAAATCCCAGTTTGTTTATGTCAGCATCTTTTGCCATTGTGGAAGAAATTACTTATCTCATTTCAATGCATTAAAATAATCTATCGCCAGTTTGTATAGTAATAAATTGCTGCCAGGACCCCCTGGAAGTAAATTAGCATATTTATATATATTCAGCCTTAATGCAAAAGAGAGCAGGTATTTAAGCATAACCCGGCAATTTATAATAAAATAACATGATAACCTGTATCAATACGTATAATGCCAAGAAAACTGTATCAATAAATTTTACACCGCTATTATTTTTTATAGTAACAATAATGTACTGAAGTTTTACACTGACTTTCTTTTATGAAACACCACTTTATTTAACTTTTAAGGCAAGATACAACATATACCTCTAGTGCTTCCTCACTATGAGAAAAGAAACACATTTTTAGCATGCTCACTTCACGTCCGTTATCTTCCTGACCCTGAGAAGGCTTAAGGTTAGGGTTTTTGTATCCGACTGTCCGGTGCAAAGTGCCTGTAGCTCTGAGTGCAACCGTTTCTTTTGTTTGGAGACCTGAGGCAGATCTCAGTATGCAGGACCACAGCAGTGCGAGCTCAGCCACAGGTGAACCGGTCATGCTCCACTCCAAAAACTTGAGAAATGTACAAGCTATAAAATGGACTGACCACTGCAAAAAACAAATCCTTCACTGCACTGTGGGTTTGTGCATCTTAAATTTGTGAAATGTTGTTGTAAAATGATCTAAATGTCGAATGAATGTGACAGTGGACAGTCAGACTGTGTATGTTTCTCTGTCAACTTGAGCCTTGTAACCGTGGTGATGTTATTGCTTTGCCCAGGGTGTTCCACAATATGGCATTAAACCAATCCATCTCCCTGTAGACAAGCAGATGATGCCATAAGGAGTTACAGGTTAGATCCGTGGAGAGGGAAATGCTCATAATGGATGTTTTTCTATGCTTTTTGAGCAAAACACTACAATAGAAAGTGTAGAACTGTAGAACATTACAGGCAAACAATTAAATCTCCATGGAGACAGGCAGATGGAGAACCCTCCACCAGAAAAGTGACATAGTGCCCCTATAAGCAATAAATGACTAATCGACTTAAAATGCTATGCTCAATTCTGTTTGGACTTAGTTCCTTTTTAAGAACAGTAGATACCTGGGCCGGATTGGGAGGAAAAAAAATCGGCCCTGGACTGTTTGGTCTGGGCCAGCCCCCTACGTGACTTTAACTGTAATCTTGTATATATGGTAATGCCTATTTTTATTTTTATTTTATACTATAGTAATTGCCCTGTGGATTGTATGAATGTTGTTTTTATTATTGATCAGTGTTCTGTGTTGCACCTTAATGCTGAGACAAGTTCCTATGTTTGTGAATTTTGGTCATTGACAATGGCAATAAACCTATTCTAATTCTGATTCTGATTCTGACCACGACTGCAGCTATCCGGCCATTTAGCAACGAAAAACTTGTTGTATTTATTTCTTTTAATAACTGATCTGCCCTGTATCATATATTTCTCACCAAAACACCACATTTTAGCCAGCCTTGATTTCCCACCAATAACATTCCACAGGCGACACTGTAAAACTGTCACGTTTGATATCGTCTTGTGTTGAGTTTAAAGGGGTCTACAGTTTGACCCATATGTGGCACCAGCGGCTGCTCGAGGCTCAGTTATATGGTTTGTGACAGGACAAACAGCAGCATGTTATTCACACAAACAGTTGAGAACTACTATTCCCACACGGCTACTACACTGAACTGCAGAGTACTGTACTTCAACTCTTTTTACGTTGTGTTTTGTTCATGTGCATACATTTCTAACTGACAGCGTGGTACAATACACTCTTAAATGTCTCTGTATGTTGATTCAGTTAACTTGAGTTGAGCATCTGGGAATAGATAGTTAATTAAAATATGTGTGTGTTAATCTCTTAGCTTTGTTGCTCAAACAGGACAATTGTAAAAGTACATTTTCAAATGGACATAAAGAACTGCATCTATTTAATGTGTTCTTGTCCTGGAAATTCAAAATAGTTGCATCGTTTCTATGAGATAAAGATCTAATTTAAGTCCTTTATTTAAATTTTCCCGTAACCAACATCTTCCCATTACTGCACTGTCAGAGATCTGTGCACCAAAGCTCTGAATTACAAATAAATGTGCCTTGCGCTGAGTTAAATTACCCTCCAAAAGCTACAAAAGACCATGAAAGTGTGATTTCCATTTTGTAATCTACAGTGTTTGTGACCATTTAGGGTCATGCATATTTATAAGAGTAAAAGCCCTGAAGTAATGAGAAAGCCGCGCATTTATCTTGTTACTGTCATTTTACAATGAATGCCAATTTGCTCACAAAGAGGCAGTTCCACCACCACCCATGTTCCATTTACTTACATGAATTTCATTTGAAACTCCCTCACTTATGGAAGATTAATACAGCATAAGGCAAAGTGTAGCACAATAGACCACGCTCAGTGCTCAAAATTCAAATGACTAAGCATATAAATATTGCATAGTATTTACTCAGATATCAATTTCCCAGAACGATAACACAAAAATGAGCTGTAGCAGATACAAATCTCAGCAAAATATCACAAATTAAATTGACATTGTGTGAGAGTAAACTTTTTTCCTTTCCGACACATCAGCCAATTTCCAATGTATTAATATCTATCACAAACTGTGAATGGAGCCAGCAGTAAGGAGGAAGTGTCTTGCACAAGGTTATAACAACAATATGGGCAATGGGTCCAGCATGAGTGTAGCCGAGTGGGGGTAATAAAAATATTTCCAAAATGGGGAGCCCAATCAATATTATACTAAAGCCTACCTGCTTATCAAGCAGATTTTTGATGACATTAGATTGTATTACAGTACATAGATACATGACAAACAGATTAAACATAGTCCTGTTACATTCATTGTTCGATAAAAATGTCTCTCAGAAGATTAGGCTAAACATTAGCCGGTTGCAGAGGCAAACTTTAGTAAATTCTTAATTTATGCATGCCATATTTGATTCTATAGACGTTGCTATTATTATTTTATTATTCATTGTTTTTTGTTGCACCTTAACGCCAAAACGAGTTCCTTTGTTTACGAACTGTGTTCAATGACAATGGCAATAAACCTTTTCTGATTCTGATTCTGACGACATTCACATTCTTGTAACATTCATAAGATACAAGTCATGCATTCTATCCGTGACATACCGTGATCAGATAACACATGTGAGCACGCCATGGCCGCTCTTCATTCCCAACACCTACAGGAAAGGTTCCAGCTCCAGAAACAGGGGCCAATTAGCTTTACGCAGCCTGCATAAACAGTGCTCTCACTTTTGAGCCAATCCCCAGACTTTACGCCTGTACATAGACTTGCGCCCAATCAGTCTGACTGTAGTTGTTGCTGCTCGCCGCCATGGCTTGGCTCAGCCTCAACTTCCTGGCGACGAGCAGAGGGAGGCTACCCCTTTTTTAGGCTACGGCCCCCTATAATGTTCGCCTCCTTTTACATTGATTGCTTGATGATATAATACAGTTTTCGCGACTATTTTTGCTATGTTGTGTCAGAAGCGTGTCACCTTATCATAGTTTACCTTCTGCTTTGCGAATTACCGTTTTTCTCCTGCTCTTCGAGTGATTGATTGAGAAGCTCCTGTGACAGTTTGATGGGGGTTTGAGCGATGACCATCCTGGAAGCTCTCGCTCCTGTCACAGCGAAATGAACTGTCTTAATCGTCAACATCACCTTTGATCTCGGAGCTGGAGTTAGTGCACAAGCCACAAGCACATAATCTGTCCAAAACACACGCTGAAGGTGACTTATTTTGCAATAGCAGCACATAATCTGTCCAAAACACACGCTGAAGGTGACTTATTTTGCAATAGGTTTATTTCCTCCAGAATTACTTATGATGAAGCCACATGCGGCTGACTGGCTCTACTACCCTTCCTAATGTATTTGATTTCCCAAGTACCATCAAAACCAGAGCAGGACTGTACCCTGACAAAACCAGATCTAAAAGGACAATACTGAACTTTAACTGGAACTGAATCAAGCCTACTGTACATTGTTCACACACACGGGATGATCATGACATTTAGCGCCATGATTATCATGGGCAAAATCATCTCAATATCACAATAATGCAATCGCGAACAATTGCGTCATTACGGTAAACGATATTTTTTTTATTGTCCCATCCCTACTCACAGAAGTATGAGTTGGAATTAAATTCATGTAGGAGTAAAATTAATTCGATGTGGCGATCACAAATCAGAGAGCTGGCAGATTGCTCCTCCCATTGCTACTGTTGTGTCTTTTGGCAAGACATGTCAGGAAGGTCCAGTGCCACAAGCAGACACATTTAAGGAGGAAGATGATGTGGTAAATATACAGGGAAGATCATGGAAAAGCCACAAAGAAAGTAGAATTCTCATACAGAAATACTCAAAACCTAAAAAGAGTGAGAAATGTCATTAACAACCAACAGTACTAGTCCTGCTAATACATATTGCTCCCACAAATTGTTCCAGGGTAATTTGCTCTACTTTTCTACAATTTGCAGTCGACTCCTGGACCTTCTCATTTTCCAAACCATTTGCCGTATTTACTTGACACGGTTATTGCGGTGTTTTTCTACAGAATCACACAGGATCTATTTGTAGAGCAACATTTCGACGTGGTGGGGACTAACTGACGCAAACCGTAATCAAAGCTCGTCTCTATCACAAGTAAACACTAAATCAATCGAGCGTGCCTTGTTCACCCTTCTGATGCCGATGTGCAAATATGTAACCAAACATTGAGAAGTGTAATCTGTCACGGGAATTTGCTCGTGTGTAAGTTGCCAGACAGACTTAAACACGATTATCCCCAAAGACAAACACGCGGAGTATAGGATATGAGAGTGCATGGATGGTTTAGTAACGTTTGGTAGCCTGTGCTGATAAAAAAGCATCATGGCAGGGCTTGAAAGGGAAGCAGCGGCACGGTGGATGCTGAAGAGGTGGGTTCAATCCCCCTCGACTGTGGGGACCTCGACTGTTGCCAGCACGAGAGCTTTAAAACAATACATGTAGTCAGGAGCCAGGCACGGAGCAGAGCACTGGCCACTGGTCCCTGGTCCAGTTTGAGCCCACACACTCATACTCCTTTAGGGAACGGGACAGACTGATGAGACCTGTGCTGTTCATTTACTGGTCTCTAAATGGATTAATGGGAGTAAAAGAAACAGTTATGATGGTTATTGATCCCTTTATTAGATCTTCAATGCATTTGATAAATTAAGTGTTTTCTATGTTGGACTGCTATTAAAAAAAAAAACTCTGACACATATATTGGCAACAGTTGGATAGAATTTTAGAAAAGGTGGTATTACTTGTAGAAATATGCAATTATTTTTGTCAAAGAGGTTTTATAAAATGATATACATGGAAACAATTCAAGATATTACACCTTGTGGATGTGGTGTGAACGTCTGACTTTAGTTCTTCAGGGAGGATCACTCGGGATGTGAAAAGAGTTTGTTCATTAACATGTTGGAGAGTTTAAAATGAAATGTAAACAACTGAAATGAAACAAGAGGATAAGATAATCAAATCAAATATTTAAATTAATTATGGGGGGGTATTGAAAAGCTTCTCTGGAGTAATAATGTCAACTGTGTAAAATCAACAGCTATCCAGCAGCATTTTGATTACAAAATGTTTGTCTGTTTAAAAAGCAAGTATACATTACCTTTAGTTTACATTATACAAACATGACATCCTTAACATATAATAGATGTTTTAGATGTGATATTAACACATCTTTCATTAAACAAAGTTCAACTGACTGTTGTAACATGCTAAAAATAATGCTAAAATGACATACAAGGGGCATGATACAATAACATGGAGTTGACAGAAATACACTGAGAACTGAAGTGGGAAGGACCCTCAGGCTGTTAATGCACATACAGTACTGCACGTACAGTACAGCACATACAGTACAGCACGTACAGTACTGCACGTACAGTACTGCACATACAGTACTGCACATACAGTACTGTACATACAGTGCTGTACATACTGTACTGTACACACTGTACTGTACTGTACATACAGTACTGCACGTACAGTACTGCACATACAGTACTGCACATACTGTACTGCACATACAGTACTGCACGTACAGTACTGCACGTACAGTACTGCACATACAATGCTGTACATACAGTACTGCACATACAGTACTGCACATACTGTACTACATACAGTGCTGTACATACTGTACTGTACTACTGTACTGTACATACAGTACTGCACGTACAGTACTGCACGTACAGTACTGCACATACTGTACTGCACATACAGTACACACGTACAGTACTGCACGTACAGTACTGCACATACAGTGCTGTGCCATCTCACAACAAAGCCAGAGCTGTAATTTGCCTGTGGTGATGCAAGAACAGAGCAGAGCTGCAGGTACTTAAAAGGACGTATTGAGACAAATGTGGAGACAGGCGCCAGGGGCTGGTACAGTAGATATTAAATGTATGAGAAATATGTACTGTCTCGAAAATATGAACATGTTGATTACAAAACAACAATCGCAGATCAGTCTTGATGCAGTGTGTTGTAGAACGCACTGGCACAGCATTGCAATGTCCCTAAGACCTAACAGTAATATTTGCACCAAATATTGTTTATTTAAGAAAATATTTTATAACTTACTGAAGACTTTGTGACAAGCGATAGTTCAGTGTCTATAAATGAATAATTAATTACAGTAAAAGTAATAATTGGACAGTAAGAACTGTCACCTCAACATTAGATTCAGATTCAATAGTATTTGTCTTCCATACCTAACCATAAAAACGTAAAATATGCACTTCATCATTACTTCTAGCATCTTGTGTGTGTGCTATATATATTGATTTTATTATGGAGTAATATGTTTTTTACACACATTTACCAGTTCAAATAGATTATTATATATATTATATATATATATATATATATATATATATATATATATATATATATATATATATATATATATATATATATATATTATATATTATAATATATATATAATAATATATATATATATATATATATAAACTGGTAAATGTGGGTACAAATTACATTACTCCATAATAAAATCAAACTCAACAGACTACGGTGCCAAATTAAAAAAATAATTGATTATTTTGATATGATTTAATTTGATTCTACTCACATTAAATAATCAAACTTCTTGCTTTCTGTTACTTGAGGCTGCTTTTGTTTAAAATAGTCTCTGGATAAAAGGTACTGTGGAAATGAAATTAATCAAGGTATTAAAGTTGAAGAGTGTGTCCTGTCCAGGCTCCTGGCGGGTCTACATTTGTCCAGTTCATTCATTAGCAGCAGTTTTACCTTCACCTCCCTCACTCTACACAGAATGGATGGAGCGGGCTGATGGAGGTCAAACCCTGGTGGTGGCCTCAGAGCCCAGGGGATTTCAGGAGACAGAGCCGTACTGTGGCTAAACACATGAGTTGACGGAGACAGATGTTATAGGGCACAATGGACTTTTAGTGATAGTCACAGAGTGGAGCTTTGGATAGCAGAGAGGAAAAGTCCCTAAAATACAATGAGAATGACAGCAATTAGAAACAAAGCTACATCAGTATAATAATATATAGTCATTATTATTAATTGCATTTTGTCATTTAGTATCTGTAGAAACGTTATATTAACAAAGTCACACTAAATAATAATGATTATCAAAGTGAAATATGTCACTAATATTAAGATAGAGAAGGCGCAAAGGTGAAGCAGGTTTTGAGGCAAACTTAGGACTGTCACAATATTAACTCATCGTTCAATAAATTACAGCTGGAGGAACATTTTTGGGGGTTCGATATTGATCGTTTGTGTGCAAAACTGGTCGATTTCTTGTTATTTGTTCGTAGTAAGATTTGTGCTGTAGAGAGTTGAATAAGTTACTCATTATAGATACTAAATAAGTAAATACATCTGTGTGTTTTTTTTAATTATCCATTTAGAAAAAGGTTTTCTGGGAATATTTTTGGGTTATTGTGTCATGAAGTAGTTTCAATATTATGGTTTATTGTGGAATTTTCAACATATTGCATTTTGAAACATGTCATTCGTGACAGGCCTAGGCAAAGACAATGTCCCGACATATACAGTCAAAAACTTAGTAAGTATGCAAGTCAAAATGTAAAACTTACCAGTCTTATATAAAACTTTTAACAATGCAGTTTGTTTCTACCTTGCCCTGCTAAAGAGCAACATTAAGCTACGCAGGATAAACCCAAACCAAGAGCACGCTTAGTCACCAAGAGCACGCTTACGTCACCAAGAGCACGCTTACGTCACCAAGAGCACGCTTCGTCACCAAGAGCACGCTTACGTCACCAAGAGCACGCTTACGTCACCAAGAGCACGCTTACGTCACCAAGAGCACGCTTACGTCAGTATTCTAATATGTACATTTGGGTTCCCTCTGGGGGTATGTACTTAAAAAAAGATCTCTGAATCTTATATACAAGGTGTGTGAATTGATTTGTGTATAAATGAGTTATGGTCGACAAGAAGATGCATTTGTATTGGCCCTGACGTACGTGACTGCTATTCCAGATCATGGCCGCGAAATAAATTCCTAAGACCTAAGAAATATAACAAATGATTGCCCGGGTTAACTATAATGACTATAGATCTTCCATATCATAGAAACGTCCCAACAATCAGATCAGTCTTGTGTAGTTCAAAGTGGCTGATATAGGTCATGCATTGATTGTGAAATGTGGCGACAGTGACAAATGACATCCAAAGTAAATGCCATGTGTTCTATGCAAACAGTATTCAGCGTGGAGGTGATGTGATGTTCAATATGGACCAGGGAGCAGTGCCATTATTCTGTGTGATAATGGCAGTATCTATCCAGTCAGCTTTGTTTTTATTGTCCATAAATCACGCTGGATGTTTGATTATGGGCTTATTTTTTAGTAGAAATCTCTAAAATAGATGAAAACTTTGCTTATAGATGTTCAGGTGAGGTTTTCCAAACAACAAAGTGAACCCTGTATTAACATGACAATAGGGTTGACTCTATTATATTATGCAAGCCTTACAGCCTGTTTGACCTGAGTGCTGCCTCCAGATGTGTGAACATATGCCCAGCCAGTTCCCAAATTAGGTTTTTCTGCTCAACAGTCATTTTATATTACTTTACTTTACAATCCTTTTTTCTCTCACATACACATTTTAGAGAATAATTGTCTCACACACACACAAAAGTTACTATCAATAATATAGGTCAGGTGGGCCATATGGCTTGTCAGGAGCAGAAACATGGCCGCTGCGAGCCAATGTCATTGTGATTTTGGCGGAAAACCCCCCAGAAATGGTCAAGTCATCACTACAGAGTGTCAAGCCACGACGATTTGAGTACTTGAGTGCGCTCATGAATAATCTGTTACAGCGTTACTGACTTTAGATGAATTAGACCCGTGCATAGGGCAAACCACAGGGTATTGTTTTAGCTCCAAGCCTTTGTGTGCGAGGCCTGTCGTTTGGGCACAGAGTGAGCTTCGTCCGATGCGTTTGGCACGCTTGGCACTTAAGGTGGCACTCCACAAACGCCACTCCTCACTATGTCTTTCTTTACCTCTTTTCCCATGTCCGTTTTCAATGTTTAACTTGGGTTTATAAGATGTAATCGTAACTGCTAGGCTCCAGTCTCCACTGAGCCTCTGCTTTCTGTGGCCTCTCTTACCGGTGCCTATGTTCATCCTGGACTATTCTGTGTTGGACCCTCGTTGTGATCTTTTCCTCCGGCTGCGCAGGGATACACAGCTCAAGCTCTTTGTGTTCGCACACTAGACGGAATGGTGCAGGCTTTATTTTGGGCTAAAAGTGGTGCAAAAAAGAGGTGCTGCTCAAAAATAATAATCAGTGGACTATCCCAGTTGGACTATGGACATTTGAGGAGGGTTACCTGCTGTTGCGAATCGTATTGAACGTGAAAAACTGAACCGGTCCGAACGTAAATTATTTTGTGAATGAGAATATTATATCTCATCTTAAATATAGAGAAAACTTTCAATTGAATAATAAAGATCTGTAAATTGTTTTGATTGTTCAATATTGGAGTGGCGTTGTTGATGCCAATTCGAGTCTGGGTTATTGTGGGCTCTAATCTTCCTCTAGAAAAGTTACAGTACATGAACTGTTAAATAAAGCTGACAGACTTCTATTCAACTCAGATTGTTTGTACCTCAACTTAAACTCTGAGGCATCAAACTGAATCAATGTCAGGAGTTTTTTGTTAAGGATCCTTTGTGAGAATGGGTCACATAGAGAAAGTATGCCACAATTTGTCCCATCTAGCTAAACCATTTTTCATCCCGATGGTAAATTAAAGTTGGATGACAGCACCGAGTAGATTTTTTTTTTAAGTCATGGCACTCGAACAAAGTGGAATTACACCCCACTGGTAAAATGTCAGGTATCTTCATACACGGCGCATATGTAAATCCTAACAGAGAGGCGGTGTCTGTCACAGCTGTCAGAGTCCTGTGCTGTGGAGACATCGCCATGAAAAATGCTCCAAATGCCAGAGAAGTGTCATAAGGAATCGGCTTTGAGGCATCATTGTCCTTCAACAACATCGACGAAAGAAAAAAAACAATTACAACAGGATGCATCAGCAAAAATTACAAACTTTTGAAAGAATGTTGTTCTTCTTCAACAGATATTTTGGAAGCTGAATGTACCAAATCCAGTCAAACAGGATCAGTCTATCTATAATTTATTTATTTGGAAGCCACAATATTGTGAAGTACTTTATGACACTAATACAGCCTCCTGCTATAAAAGCACTTGACCGGTTCCCCGAGCAGCATAAAAAGATAGGTCAAATACACAGAACGCATTTCTCTATAAAGACTGCTTTGTTGCTACGGTAGACGCTTGTTGAAATATTTAACACGGGCAATAGCCTACATACGGTATGGTCATGGTACGTTAACACCGTTCCTTTTATGGACAGTGTTTTGTTTTATGTCAGTTTTGTGTTGGGATCGAGTACTAGTTTTTCAGGGGGAAAACTCAATAAGTTGTATTTAACACCAATTCTGATACTGACAGGAAGAAAACTCACAAAAGGTAGGAGATGGTTGATATTGACAGAAATGAATATTACAAGATTTCTCAATGTCTCACCATCTCAATGACACTCTACCCTTGTTTGGAAAATATTCAAATTTTACATCTCCAAAACAACAATTGCAATATTATCAAATTTTTAATCACTTCAACTGTCAGTGATTGATAATTTTGATAATTGTATGCTTGATCGTTGGACTTATGAACACTTAATCATTTTAATAACTCATATCAACAACTCTTTATCTATTTGCACTGCAAGTTTTGCCCTGTTGTTCCACCACACGGCCAATATATTTTGATTCAACACCTTTTTTTTTATGCATGCCTTATTTAATCATGGTTTATGATTTACTATTATCATTCATTGATTTATGTCGTATGTTCAAAGTTCAAATATAAATAAAAAATGTGGTTTGATCCAAAAAGGTTACCGAAACTATAATCTCAACTAAATCAATACGTCACGACGTTCATCGACAATGAATCTGTCCGTGAAGTGAGAAACTCGGCTGCGGTGAAGTTCTGAAAAGCCAAGCCGATGCTATAACCTGCTTTTAGGCGGCACCTGAACGCACCATACATCTTCCCTTGAACCACATCAAGGAGGCATATATTACCCGTAGCTTTCATTGCTTCGGGTCTATTTTTAAAGTTAGGCGTTGCCATGGCGACGCGGGCTGCAGGTGAGACGTTGCTTGTTGAAAGTGCAGTTGGAATTGAATAAAATAAGAAAAAAGGAAAGAAACACAACAACCTTACATCCAATCTTTTTTTTTTTTTTTTTTTTTTTTTGCTGCGGCAGGAGCGTCTGGGTAGCACATGAAAGAGAAATGTTTGAACCGGAGATGTGTAGGAGACAGGTGGCGAGGGGAAGTGAGCGCACTGGATTGTTGCGATAGATGCGAAGGTAAGAATTGGCCGCTTTTGAAAGAAACTCAAGGCTTAATCTCAATCTCTCTGTTTACCTTTTGGCTGTTTTGTGGTAGAACCGCACCCAAAAGGTTCATTAAAGCCTGCATAACCCCTGTCTCCTAATGCGTGAGGGGTTTTATATTGACTTGGACGTTTGGGAAGAACCGCGCCAAAGCGCAGTGTCGGCGGGAAAATGGAAAAATAAAGTTCAATCAGTGGAGTGCAGCTTTGCAGAACAAGCTCGCTTCCTCCTCAGCCTTCAAGATGAATGAAAAGATGACTCAGCTGTCAGCGAGCGTTTCACCAGCGCCACCGTGACGTCAGGAGATCGGTCAGGAGAAAAGACAACAGCCTTGATTTTATTGACTGCCAACAACAACTATGACAGCATAAAATAAATAGGCTTGGGAGGGAAATCTAATGAAATGCCACTTCATGTCGGATCCATCATGGAGATAGCCCCGCGAGTATCCGTCAGCGATCTGAATGAGGATGAGAGCGCTTCAGAGAGCTGTGACACCTCAGAGAGAAACAGACACTTGTGAAGCCTGTTTATAAACTGTCAGTATTTCTGTAAGTTGCAGGCAGATATTCAACGTTTCTTTTCAAAACAAAACAACAAAAACATTCCAATTTTGTTAAAAATGTAAATGTTAAGCCTATATATGTCGAGGCCTGTCACAACAACAACAACAGCACATTTTGAAGCGTGATATACAGTATTGCTTCGTCAAACGATCATGAAATACAATATCATTTCTTTATCCCACTGGCTCAAGAACTCTAAAGCCACCAAATTGAAGTCAATCTTTTTCTAAAAGTACATGATCTTTGCGAAACATGAGACAACAAATAAATAGCTGCACGGAACATTATAGTCATCAATTAGTATCTTTGTCATTACTTAAATAATTGGCATTTGTTGACCGGACTAGGACTAGTGTGTAAAATGTCTCCATTTTGATACTAAAAAATAACAAATTTGATACCACAATGATAACAAAAACAATGTTATTTTTCAAGACAAAGTATACTGTCATTTTCAACACAAAATAATACTTTTGTTATCATGCGGCGATATACTAGTTCTAATAAAGTTCAAGATTGTTCTAAAACAGTTCAGAAAAGGTTCCTTTTAGTATCAGCAGTGTAAACTTTGCAGTCTAATTTAGTATAATGATTCTGATAAAGCTCAAGCTCATTCTAAAACTGTTGAGGAAAGTTCAAATGCTGTCTCGGTAATATAATGTATTCATATTTTGTCATCGATACATGTTTAAATGAATAGCTAGATTTGATACTAGTTTTAGTTCGATTAGTATCAGATTTCTTATACTTTTTACAACAAAAAACTACAAAAGCCTGTATCGCAAAAATATAAATATACTACTGAGTGCAAATTCATAATCCTAAATAAGACAGACCTTCCCATTACATTAATGACAAAGTGCACAGTAGAAAAAGACGTCTGGCTCCTGGACAATGTGGTACCTTCTCCATCATTTCAAAGGCGACTCTTTTCCAATAGTTCTGACACGTGGCCATTATTAACTGAAGAAGTCAAAACAGTTTTACCAAGGAGGTCTTGGCATTTACAAATCATTTCTGTGTCTACCGAGGCAGACAGTCAAAGAAATCTATTTTGTATTTAACAACTACAGCACAAACTCTGTCAAGTTTTGGACGCATTTTCTTTTCTTCTGTTTAGGAGAAACCTATAAGCAAAATGTTTTGTAAGAATGTTTTGGCTTAAAGGCGTTACTAGACAGGAAAGGTAAGTGTGAAATGCAGGATGAGAAAGAAGGGAGGACATACAGCACATTGTCGGAGACGGGATTCAAACTCACACTCTGCGGCCGGCTGCACTTTGAACATATGACTTGTGTGACTAGGGTTGTTGTGTAACTTTTAATGGCGGTTGGCGTCCAACTGCAAATTTGCATTTGCCGCCACCTACTGTAGTTGTACATCTTCAAAGTATGCGTTTTACTCTATACCGTAAAAATAAAAAAAGAGAAAGAGAGAGAGAAAGAAAGAGAGAGAAAGAGCAAGAGAGAGAAAGTGTTGTGTGATGTCAGGAGTGCCTGGCTGCAGACTTTAATGCACAGTCTCCTTAACCAGGTGTTGTTGTTGCTGTTGCTGTTGTTTCGTTACTTTTAATGGCGGGTGGCAGCCAAAAGGTGCATTTACCACCTCCAACTGTAGTTGTACGTCTTAAAAGTATGTCTTACGCTATACTGTGAAAAAGTAGAGAGAGAAAGAAGAAAGAGAGAGGCGGACAACAGAGAGAGAGAAAGAGAGAGTGAAAAATAATTGAATATACTGTCATATTTAGCATTTAAACTGCTAACCCAGTAGTTTAGATCTGTACTAACATGTTCTGAAATACAAGTGATTCTTGTTTGTCAGTTCAAAGGCATATTTCAATCTTTTTTTCAATTTTCTTGGATGCCCCCCATTGAGGAAACTCTCATTAAATTACCATACATGTGAATTTTGAACAGAATCCTATTAAATCTAATTAAAGAAAAATCACAATAAGACATTTTCTCCAAATTGTTCAGCCCTATTTGTGACTATATTAGAGTAGTAGTGAGTAGTACATTTTTATACTAGAGAATATACTCTTTTTTAAACAAAAACATAGTTCATAATCCTAGTTTCTTTAAATAACATGTACAATAGTATGCTGGTGTATGAATGAGAGTGTGTTGTGAGAGGGAGTGCGGACTATAATTTTACCATGTAATCTTATACTATTTCTGGTAAATCAAGACCATTCTAAAAAGTATTCAGGAACGGTCAAATTTCATCCTTTTTCTGTATTAGTATCTGGCTACTGATGTGAACTTTAGATAAAAGACATGTTACATACACTGACTGACTCCAATGACAACCTCAATAGGCTCATCTGATGTTTAAAAAGAGAAATGTTTCAATATCCAAGCCATGGTTCGTCCTGTTAAAGGCTGAATTATATTTCCCAGAGCACGCGGTCCTTGGCGCGCTTGGATTAGTTTCCCATTATATTTTGTGAATGCTATAGGCCTATAAACTCTATCTGTGAAAACTGTAATACATTTCCAGCGTGTTATATTTAGTGGAGCGGTATTATGATTCTCACACATTGTTTTGCTGTGCCGGGCCTATTGTGGCGTTAATCTGAGCAGCTGCTAAATCTCAGATTGTCCTGCAGCCACGAGTCCGTCCGTTTCCCAGGTATAGATTTAAATTTGTTCTCATTGTAATCTTATCTGTGCTAGCTTCTCTTTCTTCCCCTGATTTCCTTTTGCTGGTATACCCGTTCTGCCAGCTTCACAAAGGCAGGAGTATTAATCAAAAGAAAATGCTGTCTCTCCATTCGCTCCTAATAAGTAGAGAGTGAATGCATGGCTGCCTCCATCACAAATAGCTATGAGACTTCAGACTCCATTACCACGGGTTGGTTAATTCATGAACTGAGCTCCTCGTCAACCCCTCCTCCTGCAGGACTCGCACCCTCGTTTAAAGCAGCTCAATGTGGTATTTGGGTGTTTCTAAAATTATTTGAACAATACATTAGGGAAGGGACAAAATGGGGCAAAAATATCTCATTCCTGTGAAAAACAATGATCGCGTTGAAGCCTCCAATCAGCAACTAATTAAAAAGTCACATTACAAAAGACCATTGAAGACTGCATTAAACATAACTGAAAAATGAAAGCAAGATCTAAAATGTAATAAAAAGAATATATGCACAAAATATGTATGGATCTATAACAGGTAGTAGGTGATGGAGAAAAAGAGCATTCCTCCCCTTGTGCCAGTCAAACACTGCCAGCTCAGCTCTGGTACATGACTCCCTACAACGGAAGCGATGCTTGCCAGACTGGACTGGACTAGACTGGAATGCACATACAATTTTAATGTCTTAGAGTTCATGTGTCACTGTCCCTGGTCCCGTACTGAAGGAAATAAACTTCTCCTGCCTTACAACTCTCGGGCTACTTGAACAGTAGGCAGTTCTACAAATAAGCTAAGAATTGGAAAGTGAAGCAATTTTAACTATAAAACAACAAACTACATAAAGTTCTATATTTGCAGGTGATTAAATAACACAATGAGTTATAACATCAATATTACTTTTATTAGGTTGGATTTATATAATTGGATAACCTTGGGTTCTGCTCTATAGCCTCACATTTCCATCACAGTATATCCACATGACCATCGGACCATTGAGGAGCTATTTGGGGGAGCTCCAAGCCTAAACCATGTCCTTATTCATAATGTATTAGTGAACGATGTACAAGTTATTTCTGGGCATCTCTCGGCTGACACTCGAGAGCTTCTTACCTGCTAATGTTCTTATCCTAATGGAATGAGGATAGAAGTTGACATTTATCAAAAAAAATGTGGGCACTTTTTAAAGATTAACTTCTGTGGTTCTCAAAGTTGACTTCCTGAAAGCAAATGGTGGTTTTGCTATCGGAACATCTTTTAACCATTAATAAAACAGCACTGTCAAACTCAAAATTGCACTATCTACATGGAAAGAATGAAATCCTCAACAGTTGAGAGGAGCTTGTTAGCAAGTAGCTCCCTGTAAATGGGGTAAAAAGAGTGATCAGATGGGTTCCTATCCAGGAAAGGCATCAAGATAACAAAAAGAGATCTAGAATTATTGACAATTGTGGTTTAGTGGAACCTACAGAGGGCATAATTCTTAACAAACTAATTGTAGGTGCTATCATCAATGACCCAAAGCTTTTTTTTTTTACAATATGCATTTTAGTTTGAGTATTGTTTGGGGAACTTGGTGGTTGTATCAGCAGTCAATGGTCCAACAAAAGGTGGAGAAATAAGTTACTATTTGTAACTATATGTAACTATTGGGATATAATTGACCAAATATTATGCACATTCTATATACAGTGTATATTATTTATCCACATTTGAAGTTATGATAGTTGAAGATTGTGAGAGTTGTGAGTATTGTATCGTTCAATTCCATTTATTTTTGTTAAATCACAACAGCAGTTGCCTCAAAGAACATAATGGTGGTATTAAAGAGAAAAAAAAATAAGAGTGAAACATGAGAAATAAACGGAATATTTAAACCTCAAAATCATGTTCTCCATACCTTTGTTGCATTCAACACCACAGCTCATTCTTTCCCAGCTCAAACTGCTCTTGTTGTTTGACACCTTTAGTGGAGTCCAAAAGACCTGATATTTTAACACTCGCCTACACCTGCCGCACCTCTCTATAAAGGAAAGTAGATATAAGAAGGAGTACAGTAAAGAAAGCACTGACCTGGATATGTCATATATGGATACAGTCATGCATCACAACAGCATATCTGTTAATTCAAGAGCACATTTGACATTTCAAAAGGCATATTTGTTGTTTTTTATCATCTTTCATGCATATTCATATTTCAATTCCACATTACAGGATCACTTCAGCAAACAGAAAGGATATTGCACTGCTGTTGCAACACTGTTTTACCTGTGCTTGGGACAGAGCCAAATCTGTCCTCTGCATTTGACCCATCCTTCAATGGCACTAAGGGGCCTGTCAGCAGCAGGATGAGACTTCCATATCAGAGCAGGGATCTTGGTCAGGAGCTGTAGCATTAGCCTGAACTTGATTTATGAAGATCAGGGAAACATGGATGGACTGAAACCCCAAACACAGGCAGAACATGCAAACTTCAGGCAAAGATTACAATATCGGTGCAGGACTTCACCTTTGTTTTTTAAAGGATTTTTTGGCCAGTAGGCTTTGTAAGATAGGACAGCTTTAGCGTGAAATGGGGATGAGAGAGAAGGGAGGACATGCAGCATATTGTCAGAGCCAGGAGTCAAACTCACAAGACTGCAGCCGGCTGCACTTGGAGCCTGGCATATGTGCTTGCCGCCTTAACCGCTCGACCACCGGGCAGCACGGGACTTCACCTTTGCATTTAAAACTATATAAATGCAAGTCTGCCTCTGATGAGTCCCTAAAATCATTGAGTTCTAAAGTTATTATATTCAACAATGAGAGAAACTAAAATAATTAAATATTCTTGAGTGTTGTGTGTTCTCGCTGGTGGTGTAGTGGTTTAAGGAATTGCACATATGTGATTGTTACCACCTCAGAGGTGTGCTTTCACTTCGTGGCCTTCTCTTCCCTCTCTCTCCCTGTTTCACTCTTCAAAACTTTAGTCTAATAAAGCCTTCAGGCCAGATTTTTTTTTTAAGGAAGAAAAGAAAAAGTATGTTATGAGACATGCACAATGCACAATGGAGTCAATCAAAACTATATTTTGAGTTATCATGCAGGCAAACCCAAAAATAACCACCAATATAATGTAGCAGACGTAGTGGTAACAATATCATTTGCACTTAAGACAATTTAAAAAGGCTAAAATGAGGAAAAGAAACATAGCGCACACAATTATAAAAATATGAGTAAAAATAGCGTTGCAAAGCATTATAATTATATTCTGGGACCTCAATATTGCCTGTATAATAAATTAATAGTTTTTGCTTTGTCAGTAGTTCACAGCGGCTTGTTTAATTTCTTTTAAATTGTTCAAATGGCAGCCTCAAATGTAGCGCTCTGCAGCAACAGCCTGTGGTCATAGTGCCGGGGCTGACATAGATTGAGGGCCCAGCTAATATTTGCAGAGCTCATTTGCACCCTGTGTGGCACATGAAATTGCCATTGACTGCAATCTTGCAAGCTCTCAATGGCCTCACATCGACAGTGCTTGTTAAGGCTGCACCACGAATGAGTCCAGAGATCGGGACACACACCTCGGGGGAGTCCAAGATGGCTAACAAGCACATTAGGTATGGCAACTATGTAGTGCATATTGTTTACAGCCCCAGACCGAGGCACACATGCTCACATACACGCTGGCGGACACTCAAAGCGCACTACCTCAGGCTGATTGTTCACGCTGGACAGGAATCTGCAAAATTAGCTTATTAAGCAAAACACTTAACGCCAGCTGCAGCCTCCAAGTTAAGGATCAGACGAAGCACAAGTGCCAACAAAGGATCAGGTAGTCAGGATAATGATTGTAAAGTGTTTCTGAGGTAGCAATTAGCTGTCAGCCGCTGCAGTGAGGCTTGTTTGTCTTGTGTGATGGCGTGTAACAAAAGAAATTTTGCTCTTACAGTTCCTGTGTGCACTTGTGTTGCTCTGCGCTCCTACTCTACACGCTGGTGCAAACCCAGAACATCAGATTTTTCACATGGGCAACTCTTCTCCTACCGAGAGATTATTTCAATATAAAATAAACAGCCTTCTCCCGCGAGGCATGATCACAGGCCAAATGATCCACTCAGAGGATGTGGCTTTAAAAATGAATAATGCATATGTTCACAGTTAAATTGTGTCAAGCTTTTAGAAGAGCAGGAAGTATCTGCCATGTGCCAATAGACAAGACATTTAACTGTAGCAAATTCAACAGAACTACAGCTTTAAGTAAAGTGGAGCTAAAGCGTAGTTTCAGCCTGGAAGACTGTTCCTGCTGTCTCACCTGCGCAACCTACCTTCACCTCCCTCCTCTGTTATGAGACTCAGCAGCTGCCAATCACCGCTCAGCCTACTTGTTTTAAACTCTACCCTCCTCCACTCCATTCTGCAGTTCAACTCGCACATCCCTCTTCCACCCCAGCAACACCTTTTTAGAGTAACATTTTTATTTCAGGTTTTATTTTTCACCACCACAAGCGTCTAGGCTCCGGGGGGATGATTCCTATCATATCCTGCTTTGCACCTACTGCACATCGCTCATCGTTGCCTAGGGTCTAAGCACCGAACCTATATCTAGAGTATATATATCTTCATATATGGCTGAGTAGAGATTGCATGTTTTCCCCGTGTCTGGGTGAGTTTTCTCCAGGAACTCAACCCAAAACATGCACAATAGGTAAAAAAGTCAGGGTAAAAAAGTCCTGACCAAGCCTAGCTCAAGATGTGTCCTGCTGCACTGCTCCTGGCAGATTTCCCCAGCGGCACTGAAGGATGGGTCAAAGGCCGAGGACAAACAACACCTAATGGAAGAAAGGGAACAGTGGAATGCCGACCCATACAGTTTTTTTTTAAAAATGGCAGGTAATGGCAAGTAAACAATAATGGTAGGTAATTATGACCCATGTTTTATGCAAATAATATTAAGAGCAATTTGCAGCAAAACCAACTCCACGATTCTATATCATAAACAAGATTACTGGGGTGGCGAACCCCAAAAGAAATAATCTTAAATATGTTTTTGTTCTTTTAACCGACAGAGCAGCCCTTTGTGATAAGACAACATGTTTGAATAATGTTTATAAGTGATAACTGTGCTAAGCATTAACTCTTGGACACACTTGAGTGATAAAAACAATATTAATCTGAAGATTGTTCTGTATGCGTGACTCCCGTTTCCTGATGTTTTTAATTAGTGCTTGGCTCCGAGATATTTCACTTCCACTGCAAATGCTCCCTGTAGAAATATTATTCATCAACATCTGCCCAGACTATGGCACCAATTAAGTCAACATCGCCTAAATTATCAGCAAGCAAAAGGTATTCTTAATATCTTAAAACGAAACCCCAGGTGACTGCTAGTGCATTTGAACTAAAAAAGCTTTCGTGGTTGCATTAAAGGATTTCTGTTTTAAAAGCTCAAAAGACTCGGAGAGAGTCGGCAAGCGCATGCCGTTAATAATGTCCCCGCTCGCCGTTGCAGTTTGCCTTTAAAAATATCGCCCGGGGTAATGGAACTTAAACATGTTGGTTAGCGGCCCAGTGACTCTGCTTGGCACCGCGCATTGCTTCCATTAATCCCCATTGAATTTCTGGCAGGTGAGGATAATTTGGCACAGTCGCAGTCGGGACGGGAACAAGGAGGAGAAAAGCAGGAAAGGAAATGATTGTCATGGACCATCACCAGGATTCACTGAGCATCTTAATACTTGACTGACAGATACTCAACAAAAGAGGAGGGAGGAAATCCACCATGAGTCATAAAGTTCTTTCTTCATTTGACTTGTTTAATTCTGCTGGAAGCATTGAAAAATAAAAACAACTTCAAAACACTGCCTCAAAATGACAAATTAAGTGTCTGGAGTTGGAGTCTTTACATTGAAGGGTAAATGCTATGATACCATTAGCTGTTTTGTTTATAAAATAAAATAAAAAATATAAGTTAAAAAAAAATAAAAACGGGAGATTATAGTTTCTCATTACAAAAACTACAAACTACGTTTTCTAACGACTATGTTTAAAACAGCATGGCAAATCCCCCCTCCCGACGAAGGTTTGAAGTTTCAGACACCTCACCTGCCATCCAAGACATCAGTCATCAGAACTGACTTCCAATGCACTCCCTCAGATAAAATGGGATGTAAAAAAATTCTATCCCCTGTCACAACAATTTCAATAAGGTGTCAAAACTGAGTAAAGTTCAAGTTAGCTATCTGAATATGGGACCAATTTTAACATCTCATCACGTGCGAGAAGAGACCATTATAACATTATAAGACATCCCCCCGAAAAGCTCAAGACACTTTGCCTGAACAGGCAAAAATGTGTCACAAAAAAACTTATGATCAATGAAAATTAAACAGGTTTAAAAAGCTCATCATGCCAGACGCACTAACTTCTGGACTACATGTCCTGTACAACCGCACATCCTCCTTTCATTAAGTCAGTTTTCCATGATCCACTTGTGTCATTGTCTTGACTGTTGGATGGAATGATCTCTTGTTGATCGGACTCCTCGCTGGTCAGATTGTCTTCATAGGGTTTCAGTGCCCCTTTGGCGTTTGATTTGACTTTCAAGAAATTATTTGTCCTAATATGATCATTCTGTTTATGCTGATGGTGGGCCAAAGCCTCATGTTTCTCCTGGTTCTCAGAGTTGAGCCTATTGACCATCACCTTACCTACCTAACCTTACCTCTAAAGCATTTCTATCCACATATAATTTGCCATTTTCAGCTTGTAGAAACTCAAACTCGCTTGTCAGTGACCTTTCTCTTACGCCAGTCCCCACACGAGCTATCTGCTATTTTATAATTATTTTATATTATAGTCATTTTAAATTGTCTCTTAATGCCTGCCCTTTTTGATTTCATATAGGTTGTTTTTATTACTGGTGAGTGTTTTATGTTGCACCTTAATGCCGATACAAGTTCCTATGTTTGTGAATTTTGTTCAATGGCAATAAACCCATTCTGATTCTGATTCTGATTCTGTGTTTTCAAATGCTCCTGATCTGTAACGGATTGGATTTTAGATTTTTACTTGTCCTTTTTCGTTTCCATATTTTCTGATGCTCTTGCCTCATTGTGTGACTTATCTAAAGTATTAGATAATTCCGTGTATTGCGCTTGGAGTGACTTTAGTTCAATCTTCAGCTTCAGAATTTGCCCCTGAAGGCAAGTCTTCTGACTCGGAATTGGTTCGTAACTGTTCTTGCTCTCTACACTGCAGATTTGAGAGTAACTTATTTGGCTGTTAGAGCTCAGTTTTTTTGCTGACACTTTTGCATTTCAAGATTTTTTTCAAGCTGTTTTGTAACGTACAGAGGACATCTCATTAGTGAGGTCCTCTATTTGAGATAAAACTCTTGCCTTTATCCTTTTCAGATTTTTCTCTTGCTAATCTTGATCTAGCTTCTCTCTACTAAGCTCGTGACTTCTAGTGAGAGACACTTGGAATCCACCAAACTCAGCTATGTTTTCCTGTGGTTCTTTAATTTCTTCTTGAACCAGACTGTTGTTCTAATTGATCATGGTCTCAGCACCTCTTGCAGCTGCTGAGCTTTTTTCTATGACTTCATTGATGTAAAATGTGGTCATCTGGCTCCTCCTTGCCATTAATGCAGGCGGGAACCCAGCTACAAGAGGAAGATGGAGGAGCAACTGCAGCAGCAAAACATTCAGTGAGTGTGGAGGAGCCTGAAAACCATCTCAGGCTTCAAAGTCCCCCTTGTCCAGACGGAGGGGGATCTACAGTGGGTGAACGATCTAAACTCTCACTTCCTGAGTTTTGTTCAATCACCCACCCCTCCCCATGCCCAGCTGGACAATGGCCCACACCCATTCCTCTTCACACCTCTGCTCACCACTCCACCTGGACTCACCCATCCCCCCAGCACACAGTCCCCCAGCCAACCACTTGCTGTCACAGCAGCACACGTCAAGGAAAGAGCTGAAGAGGATTAAAACAAGGAAGGCAGCAGGACCAGACGGCATCAGCTCCAGGCTCCTTAAGTCCTGCGCAGATGAGCTGTGTGGAGTTATGTAGCATGTCTTCAACATGAGCCTGAAGCTGAGGGTGGTACCACAGGTCTGGAAGACCTCCTGTGTGGTACCAGTGCCCAAGACACCGCACGCCAAAGACCTCAAACAGCTTCAGGCCAGTGGCTCTCACGTCCCATCTGATGAAGACACTAGAGCGGCTGGTCCTGGACCACTTCCGCTCCACCGTAAGCTCAGCCATGGACCCACTGCAGTTTGCATACCGGCCTGGCATCGGAGTGGAGGACGCCGACATCTCCATGCTGCACCGCTCTCTCTCTCACCTGGAGAAGCCTGGCAGCGCTGTGATGATCCTATTTTTTTTATCTCTCTAGCGCCTTCAACACCATCCAGCTGCTGCTCCTGAGGGACAAGCTGGAGACGGTTGGGATGGACTACGACCTGGCGGAGTGGATCCTGGACTACCTCACAACTGACCCCAGTTTGTGGTTTTTTGAGACAGCCCGGGACTTGTGAGTCTGACACTTGAACCTGCAGTGTGGGGGCACCCCAGGGCACCGTCCTCACGCCCTTTCTCTTCACCCTCTACACTGCAGTCCTCAGACACGACACGGACGGCTGTGTCCTGCAGAAGTTCTCCGATGACTCTGCCATCATCGGACTCATCACGGACGACGACGATGCAGAGTATAGAGGACTTGCGTAGGACTTTGTGGACTGGTGTCAGCAGAACCACCTCGTCATCAACGTGGGGAAGACCAAGGAGATGGTAGTGGACTTCCGCAGACGCCCCTCTGTTGCCCCCTCACCAGTGAACATCCAGGGAAATGACATTGAGAGAGTGGACTCATACAAGTACCTGAACTACAAACTGGACTGGACTCATCAAACAGACGCACTGTACAGGAAGAGCCAGAGTTGACTGAGGAGACACTTGGAGTGACAGGGCCACTCCTGAGGACCTTCTAGACTCAGTGGCATCAGCCCTCCTGTATGGTGTGGTCTGCTGGAGCAGCAGCATCACAGAGAGGGAGAAGAAGAAGCAGGACAAAGTTGTCAAGAAGTCCAGCTCCGTCCTTGGTTGTGCTCTGGACTCGGTGCAGGAGGTGGGGACAGAAGGGTCCTGGCTAAACACACATCTATGCTGGACCATGAGTCTCACCCCCTGCAGGACACTCTGTCCGCTCTGGAGAGCAGCTTCAGTGACAGGCTGATCCACCCTCGCTGTGTGAAGGAGAGGTTTTACAGGTCTTTCCTTCCTGCTGCTGTCAGACTTTACAACAATCACTGTTAGTCCTGAACGGATCATTCAGCTTTCATAATCATGTGCAATACTGTTATACTCCTGCAATACTGTTATACTCCTGTGCAATACTGTGACATAATGCCAATCATCCCTGTGCAGTAATTGCTGTAAATAAGAGTGTTATTTTTATTTTTTTTCCTAAGTTATCTGTTTTTATAAGAGTTTTTTATAAGAGTTTTCTTTTTCTCTTTTTTCTAAGTTATCTGTTTTTTTTATTATACTGTGCATAATCTGTTTCTGTACCCTTTGTTGCAACACTGGAATTTCCCCATTGTGGGACAAATATAGGTGATCTTATCTTATCTTATTCTCTTCAGTGAGGTCCACTATGCGATCCATAAATGCCTGTCTATCTAGTTCTGACTTTTTGTGTCCCTCTTGTCCCTTAAAAGATCGACAGTAGGAGACAATTCACGATGGACGCCAAGTTGGACGCCTGTACATTTGAAGGCAGACACCCTGGACGCGCGTGTTGTTGTGTTTCCCAGTGTTGCTGTTCTTTTGGTCCGATGACAGACCAGGCTGAGAGTGTGGCTTTGGTGTATTTACTTTACAGTCCAAAAACAGAGGCGATCGGCTCTGTACCATGTCTGGTTCCCGCAGATACTTCAGAGGTGAGGAGAACTTAGTGAATATCATCATTTGTTCCAAGAGCTGCGTTGGACGCTCGTCCAGAGCTCAAAACGCTCCGCAAAAACACTGGACGCCCAGGACGCGCGTCCACATAACTTTGAATGCAAACTGGACGCTTTGACGCCGCGGCCTGAACTGGCCATTCGTTTTTTTCAGTTTTAGAGTGCACAAGAAGGCACAAGCTCACGCTGACCCTTCTGATCCTGCCCCGTCTTTTTTTCCCCTCTTAAAGACACACTTACTTTTATCTAATCATGCTTATTAAAATTGCTTGATTAACTACAATTAAAGCTTTTTCTACAACTTGTAAAATGTGTGATAATTTTACTTGCAACGACTAGTTCTAATAAATGTATCATATTTAAAGTGCATATTTTACTTACCGTATTTTGAGGACTATTAGCCGCTACTTTTGTCAGATTGTTTGAGCCATGCGGCTTATTTAGAGGCTGCGGCTTTTCTGTGGTTTTTTTTCTTTCACCGCTAGGGGCGAACTAACCGGAATTAGAATCAAAAACTACAGAAAAGTTAAGCAAAGAAGCAGATGTTGCTTTTTTATTCAGCTAGCAAATAGAACACGGACGACAAAATACCAACTATAAATTATTTTCAAATTCTTGCCCCATCATTATGGAACCCAAACGAAGAAGTTCGTATGAAGCAAGTTTTAAGCTGAAGGCCATCGATCTTGCTAGGAAACCGCCGCGCTGCACGCAAGCTTAACATCAATGAATGTACGGTGAGACGCTGACGGGACAGCGGACGAGCTCGTGCGATGCCAAAAGTCAAGGAAAGAGTTCTGCAGCCTATACAAAAGGTGCGGCCTATGTATTGTTTTATTATCGTTTTTTAAAAATAGAGCAAATGCGGCTTATTTAGGGAGCGGCTAAAAGTCCGGAAAATACGATAGTTTTTTGGGATAGTCCCTGTGGTAAAGATTTCATAGCATCAGTGAACTTTGTGAATAAAAATTGAAAGACAAAAGACAACAGAAAACAGAATCCCTCTGGCTATTTCAGCAATAAGTAACATTCTATCAAAAAAGAAAATGTTGTGACCATTTTAACAAAATAAAGGAGTTAACAGTACATGATATACATATACATAATATTGTTTAATTTGTATAGAATTTGGCTCCTTGTTTATAGTATGGTTGCTAGGTATCAGCTGCTCATGCCCAACCAGGAAGTACTATTTTTTTGTTTTTGTTTGTTTGAAGTAAAATTATAAACATAAATCATTACAAATTTAAAACTGTAAAAATAGGCAAAAGTAAGATTTAGTAAGATCTTAAATATAATTATGCTCACTACGTGTTAATGTCATATGATGGCTGATACATTTTTATTTGAGATCGAAAACATTTTTACACATTTTTTGGCACATTGCCAAACCCCTTGTTTCGCAACACTACATTCAAACTAGCAAGAAAGTCATGGAGTTTATTTTCCTTGTCTTGCTTGACTTGAATGGTTCAGTGATGTCTTGAGGCACTTTCAAATTTTCTTTCTGTGAACAAAGTTTGGACACCCCTTGTTTCATTGTTAATTGGATTAGCAGATGGTTATATAACAGGCAAAGAACAGTAACTGGTTACAATAGCAGCAGGACCTAATCTCAAGGGCCTTTCTCTGTCTGAAGGCATAATTCTCCAGTGCATTCAGCATCTGTAGTATTTTAGGAAAGTGATTATTTATGATGAAAAATGTCTCACTTTATTAAGTCCTTGATAAACACAGCTAGCCACACAGTGTGCCAAAACAGACCATTAGCGCTTCACACAGTGATCAAACCACATTCTTGTTCTCCGCTTCACTTTTCACGCACCAAACCTTTTGAAATGACACTCATATCCTCCATTTTCCAGTCTCTCAAATTTATTCAGCCGATCTGATTGCAGTTTGCATTCTCGATTACGGCTGCAAACAACAGAGGAGGAGAAAGCAGTGGACGCTAAGCTAATTTTAGTTTTGAAATACTGGCTGATTGCAAATGAAGGCAGAAAAAATACACAAGATGCAGTGGTCTACGATGCTTAAGGACCACATCTGGCGCCACTCCAAGTGCCCCAGGGGTGGTGCTTAGAGGAACTGAAATAAGCAGCAAAAGTGAACATTCAAGAAAAAAGGACCAAGTTGGAAGAAATTCTGGTCTGCCGTGCTTTGCAGCTGCACAGCTTTAATCAGTCCTTTGAAATAATGTGTCTTTATGTAGTTTATAATGCACAACAAAGGAAAACTAGTTATGAATATATGTTGGGTGTTTGTTTGTTTCTTTATGTTTTGGATCACTCCACCATCACGGTTTTTATTACATTAACAATAAATGTGCTACCTGAAGTGTTGTCACGATGCTAACATTTTAAACTCAATTTCAGTATTAAGGAAAGATACTGTATGTAATAAAACTGTTTTTATCTCAACAAAATGTTATTTTCAACACCAAACATTGTGTTGTTTCTTTTATATTATGTGGTTTTATAATAGTTCTGATTCAGATTAAGACCTGATAAGCAAAGTTATGGGATTTTTTAATATAGTGATCAAGAGTTCTTAGTTTTAATATGAATTTGAGTATTGATTAGTATCTAGAAAGTGATTATTTTAACAATCATAGAAGAAAAATAAGAAGTCAAAAGACATTTATAATTTGCATGATCCGATTTCTGTTGTTTTTGCTTAGAAAATATGAGGAGACTGGGTGCGAGAAAATAGCAGCACATCCTGCAGGAGCAAAGACGTGCTAAGGGGGTGTTTTTTCTGCGCCTCGTTTGGTGCGGTTAATGAGAAAGGTTGATTGATTTGATGGCAGTGGCGAGGCGGGGACACCAAAGTGCACCGGGCTGTGAAGGAGTCCACGCTCCTAGTCAATATTTACGCCTTACAGGGAGGCCTTAATAACAACATTAAAAGGTTTACAGAGAAAAGCTGTCTCTTTTTGCTGTCTCTGTAGAAGGACACCAGCATTAATGTTTCAATAGACTTGACTTTGTGGCAAGACCTCTAATAGCTAAGCTATATAGACTACTGAAAAGAGATGATTTTATGAAGAATATACCTTATGATGAAGAGTAATGAAGCACTGCTTTCCAACACACATTTAGGAAGCAATTTGGAATTGATTCATTGTGACAGACATTGTACATGCCGCTTTCAAGAGTGAGAGAGACATCAGGAGATAGGGTTCCAGAACAGTTTTCTGCATATTTGTGATTCGTAAAAAAATATATCGCAATTTTAATTGTCACAATACTAAAATGTATTGTAATGTATTTTAATTTTCTCTCTCAAATATTATTGCTCCTGGAGTTGTGTACAAAGTGCACAATGTTTTGTTTTATTGTTCACATATATAAATGACCATTGCTTAAATATTTAAAGCGTAAAGCACCACTGAGAGCACAACTTGTACAGTGTCTGACCCTGAAAATAAGTGTGCATGAAATACTGCTTACTGTAAAGCAACACCACTGAACTTGCCGGAGGTGGCACATTACCTGCAAGATTCCATATTAGAAAGTAAAAACCAAACTGCAGAACATTCTCCATGGAGATCGATACGTTTTATGCCATACTGTGGAATATTATAGACAAAGGAACAACACAATCAGGTGAAATAAAATGACAAAAAGAAAAAAAAGTTACACAGTGGGGTTTTAAAGATTTACAAGGACATATTGTGTTTCAATGCAGTAATAACCACAAGAGGAGAATCTACATATGTGGTTTGACGTAAGATGAGAAGATATCTGGACAAAAATGTACTGTATATGATGGACACTGCGAGAAAGTTCCAAAGATTGAGAAAAGCTTCAAAACAGTGTAAGCCATGTGGCTCTTAGTGTAGGTCTCCAAGCCATACAACTGACAGTTACAAGACAAGAGGGGTATGTACCAGAATAAATTGCAAAAGGGAAGGATCAAACTGCCGTAAACAACGCGCAAACCCACGAATACAGAATGAATAATGCACTAGCCAATCAATCCAAGAGAAAACATACATAAATGTTCAACTAGTTAAGGAATTCAACTATTCCTGTCGCAAAATGCCAATGTACACTGGCACTTGCAAGCGCACACACACATAAACAATGGAAGTCAATCATTCTGCAGTGACACCTAAATTAAAACTAAGCAATCTCCCAAGGATGATGTTACCGGAGAGCAACGCGTATGACAGTTTCATCGCACAGCGATGAAATGCAGAGTCGACTATAGGGACACTCTTGTTTACCCCATGTCGTTAAGAAGCACTCCGTCTTATAAATCACTGTTAAAATTAACTCGTCTCTGGCCCTGCTTTGTATAGATATTTGTATAAAATTTGTTGTACTCTTGTGTCTGGAGGTTTATTGAAATACTTGCACCCTTCACGCTCAGTTGGACAAGCTTCAGACTCCCAGTATGATCCCTGCACATTGTCATGTGAAATTGATTCGTTTGGGTTTCTTCTTGATTGGCAATATCCAAAATGGTTGACATGTTTAAGTTCTGTTCAATATATTGGCTTGCTTTGACAAGTTTCTGTGATAAAACTATTTATCGAGGGTCTTATAAACAGCCTTTATTACCCAAACAGTACATATGGCTGTGTGTGGCTGTTGCATGATCAATTAAAATGATCCGGTCATTAATCAGTGTAAAAGGAATCTGCCAAAAATAAGTATCTTTCAGGTGCACGGGGAAGCAGCTCAGTGCAGATATCTATGGCAGGCTGCCGGTGTGTGGTCAGAGCTGCAGCATATCTCATAGCTTCATCATTTATTAATTCCCATATAATGCACCAAAACAGTTTACAGACTCTGTTTTGACTTCAGCCTTCTGCGGTGCTCTACAGGCCTCAGGGGACTGAACATGTGGTGACTTTGAGAACTTTACTGTGTTTATGAGTGTATATTTATGACATGATGGAAACTTATGACCTATTATGTCCTCACTTGCATAATAGTTTACAATGTCTTAAATTATATGATACAGGGTCATTACAATTTGTACACATTATTTACAACACTTTAAGCACTCTGAAAATTGCTTCTATAGATTTTTATTATCCTACACAATATACTCTAAAGTCAAATTGTGCATAATAACTTGAAATTGAAGCATAAACATTTTGCAATTTGGGAAAACTAAACATGCAGCAACCTGTTCATAGAAAAACCTTTTAATCTAATCTAATTTAAGTGTTAGGCCACAGCACGCATTCAAGTAAACATTCTGCACTGTGAGATGGATTTCCACACAGAATGCAAGCCAAAGTCCTCTCTCTGCTCACTCCCTTTTTTAATTTAGCAAGATTTGTGAAGTCTATTTTTAAGCGTTATGAAACAGGACCGTGTAGCGGGAAATGCGGGTGAGAGCACGGCAGACACTCAGCAAATTGTAGAGTCAGAAATTTCCCTCACGACATTGAGGTCCGGCGTATCTGCTGCTGCTGCTGCTGCTGCTGCTGCTGCTTAGCTCACTCGACCACCGGGATGCACATGAAGTCTATTTTAATGGTGCATTGCGTGACCTCTCTGGGAAAGAATGTGTCTTGTCCGTACGTGCAGGGTTTTTAAATGAGACTCCAGACCTCTAACTTGGCCGGATAGCTTCACCTACCTGCCTCTGTAAAGGCACTTTTAGTTTAATACAGTGCTGAGGAACATTCTAAACAAAGCCATGTCCATGAAAACACCTGCTTAAACTTTTCGCAAAAGTTACATTTACGTGTCTGTTTTTGGGTAAGTAAAAAAAGATCGGTGTGATTATACAAGTGAAAATAGCCATGTGTTCCTGTGTTCAGCTATCGTCCACGCCCATTTGGTTTCATTCTCATCCGTAACCTTTTGTTTTCCCGGGTTACTCAAGCAGATAAACCGTATAATGTCAGCGTGATGCCCGTCTAACAGCACTGATGAGATATCGGCGTTCGACGAAGGCATGCATGTTGATTGGCTGCTTATTTCTGATGCCTCTTGTGACCTTTGGAGTCAATCGGGAGGAATATAGGGGGACCCAACATGGCGCTTTGGGATGTATTGACTGTTTTCAGCAGCTGGTACGAGCCCTTTCGAATCCCGGTGGAGGCTGAGAGGCTGTACACTTTCCTCTTTTGTGTTCAGCCGCTCGTACATACACACTTCAGGCCTGAGGAGATAAAATCAATCTTGGTGTGACAGAGTTTCCCCGCAGCAACCCGAAGGGGCTAAATTTATTGTTCTAAATTAGGAACTGACCCAACACCTTTCCTCAGAGGAGACAGGAAGTGGTACAATTTGGAAGGTAAACATTGGACACTAATGTCTGCAAATGAAAGCTTCCCAGTGGACCATATACTACCAGCTACTACACTGTCCAGTAGATTCTCAAACACACTAAGGTAGTTATTTGAACTTGACATAACAGACAAACTGTGTGGTTCAGACAGATGCTCTGGCGTAAGTTTGGAATGTAAGTAATTGGAGAAACATGCAATATTGGTGCAACAGTGCTGACCATTCTCCAAATTTAAAACAACTGAAGAAAACTTCTAATGATAAGTTCTGATGAATTAGCTTAGCAGGATACAATCTGGCAGTGCCTTAGAGTTTACCATTTGTTTACTGTTATGAATATGACTAATGAGCTGGATGATACTCTGCGTTCAAATGGAAGCAGTTGGTGTCCAGCTCTTCCACAAAATTTCCCAAAATCTAAATCTTAAATGTATCATGTAAACGGGCTGTTAATTTAATCAAAAAATGTTTTCGAAAAAGACAAATATCCTTGGTTTTTTTTTGTAATTTCCCTTCCCTGACTGTGTATTCACTGGGGGTTCACAGGCTATTTTTCAGTGCATGAATGAGGCAACACTGAATAAAACAAAACTTTTAACATCTTTGTGTCTAACACATTATCCCAAATGAACACTAAACATGGTAAAATTACAGAAGGCTATCTGTGTGTGTGTAAATTATATATATATATATATATATATATATATATATATATATATATATATATATATATATATATATATATATATATATATATATATATATATATATATATATATATATATATATATATATATATATATATATATATATATATATATAATTTACACCTTAAAGGGCAATTGGGAAATCATTTGAAATGCAGTTTAAATAAATGCTTTATAAAATGCCAGAGGGTTGACATTTAGCTCAATCAAGTTTTAACCCTTAACCCACAACTTTTTGTGTAATTCCATCAGCTCCATGAAGTTTAGATTCTGCTCCAGGATATTATCCTATTTTATCCATAAAATGAGAGATTGTCCGGCATTTGTGGCTAAACATATTGCCCAACCCTTCTTAACCCATCTTTCTGCAGTTTGGACTTTTCTTCTAAGTTGAATCGTCTTGTCAGTTCCAGGCTCAAGTCCAATATAGGTCAGCATTCAAATGGTCCATTTACTTTTCCCATTAGGAAACAGATGCTCCATTAACCGAACAAAACAATAACAATATACGACCATGTTCCATAAATAGGTTGAAAATGCTGTGAACCTGAAGAGCTGAGAGCACACAGTACAAATTGAAGTGACCGCTCCACATATCCATAAAGCCTTTATTCTATTATCCAGACGTCTTGCATTAAGGCTCCAGTCCCTACTGTTATAACATGGTCAGCTTCCAAGGTGTTTCTAATATATCTTGTTCACCCATGGTCTGCAGTTTCTGAGTTTTTGGCTTTTCAGCAGCTCTGCTTCATGAAGTGAAGTC
The DNA here is from genome assembly GCA_015082035.1 of Chaenogobius annularis. Taxonomy (NCBI): domain Eukaryota; kingdom Metazoa; phylum Chordata; class Actinopteri; order Gobiiformes; family Gobiidae; genus Chaenogobius; species Chaenogobius annularis. The sequence goes on along the minus strand of BJKM01000008.1, from coordinate 1,763,981 downwards.
AAGAGCAGAGAGAGAAGAGGTGCTTAAGTTAGGAAACCCCCAAAGGGCAGGGTAATAGAAGGCCTTACACTCTTGTTATGATACATGTCAGTGCTGCAGAGGAGGAGCGGCTGAGGCGGGCACAGGGGCGGGCACAGGGCTGCACATGCTCTCTGATCCATGTCGGACCAAGGCACTGAGGGAGAAACAGCTCCAGGAACAGGGAAGCTAAACGCCGGCTGATAGTTGAGCGGTTGTTACATGGTGTTGTGAATTTGTGAATGTATATATGAAAAACGAACCTAACCGTAAGACAATGTTGTTTCCTCACAAGCAGGGATTAAGTGTCTACAAGTAATCAAGTGTGTGCCCCGTGTTATTAACAGCGTATAAGTGTGCATGGTGGAAGTGTTTAGCATTCCACTCAGCTAAAAAATTATTGGCAGGTCCCAAAAGAGCTTGTCAACAATCACTCAGTGTGGAGGAAAGTCACAAAGTAAACACACCAGCAACCAATTTTGTCAGCTGGTTTATAGCGCCCTGAGAAAGAATAGAGGTCACGTTCAACACATGAATTAGTCTTCTTGTTTTCTTTGTTGTATTCTTTTTTTTTCTTTCTAATATTTCGCAATATTTCTTTTATACTTTTGAGGAACAATGAGAAGCTGAACACATGAATTTTTGCTCAATTATCTGTGCTTTTACTTGGCCACAGAATACAACTAAAAAAAAGCTAAAAAGCTAAAAGTACACTAAGAGAGCTCTCAAGAATTGCGGTCTCATGTGTCTGACCTTATATGGCTGTAGAAAAAAAGTGAAAAGTTTCATCAAAATAAAAGTTTAAAGGAAAGTTCAACTCACAACTGCAAAAATAACAAAGTCAAGCAAACGCGTCAGAACAAAAAGTCAAACAGTGATGTAAGTCAACCCGATGTACAGAAAGCCTGCACAGCACAAGGACAGCGCAGCAGCAGTGAGAAAGTGTGAAAGATACAGATACTGCAAATACAGTGGAGCATACTAGTGCATTGGGTGATTTAGGAGCTGATGGATTTGGGAGTTTTGAAGATCAATATTTTTCCTGGAGGCCATACTGTATTATATTGTACCCTACATTTGGATGTATTGGTGCTTGACAGTTGGCCTAAAGCATTAACCGATTTTCAAGCTGTGAAAAGGAGAAGTATTTTAATGCTTGTTCCTAACCCTCACAAACCCTTTGGCACATCACTATTATTCACGTGCAAGACTTTTGGGCTTTTAGATCCTTTTAGATCTGCTCATAGGCCTCCAAAGCCCAGTCAATTCTTGTTCTGCTTACGGCTTGTCATTCCCTAATTTGAGCCATTTGCCAAATTTGAGTCAATCATGCTCGTTAGCTTGACTATATTTTCATTATTTAAGCAGCCAGAAATGGTTCAATCAAGTTTGTTAAGAAAGCTTCATAACGTTTTCTATATAAATTGTATAAGATACAAGCAATGCCACTATTATATTTAACTCCATAAAGTAAGAAAAAAGTCGAATAACCAAGCTTTAATATACTATTGAGAAAATGTCTACCTTCAGCAGGAACTATTTAAACCAATGAATAAGAACAAATCACAGCAGCATTTATCTGCACAGCCTCGTCTTAGCCTTTGCACTGCGACTGCCCTTGACGTCTGAAAACATTAGATCAAAATATGTATCAGCACTTATTGGTAAGACAATCAGTCTGCCTCTCCCTGTTTCGATTTCTTCCTTTTCAGGATACATCAACGAAATCTCAGATCGCTTCTCATTGACGTTTCAAGGAGAGCCGAAGTGTGGAGGCTGTGGTGAATGTGGGGAGAGAAAAGCTAGTATCCACTGCCAACAGCGTCCGTGTCTAGATGTCAGAGCATCAGGCCATGAAATATTTAGTTGGGATTCCAAAATGTCTGTCATGAATACTAGAAAACACAAACCCCTCAAGAAAGGCACGACGCTGGATCTCAAACCTCAATACGCAATACTCAGCTTAAGCAGCATAATACAATTGAATGCACAAAGGCCCAATATAGGAATAAAGATAATAGCAGATTAAAATAAGGAACTAAAGCAGGACTAGAACAGGACTAAAACAAGTCTACACTCAAACTGGGCTTAAACCAGGACAAGTGTGAACATAATTTAAGAATACGCTTGCGTCCAAGAAAAAAATTCTAATTCTAACAAAACACGTATGTAGATACCTGACCTTAAGTGCAACTAAACAAAAGAGCCTTGTGCAGAGAGCCCAAAGAGCATTGTGCAGTGATGAAAGACATCTAGGACCTGTTGTGAAAGGCACATCTCAACAAAAACGTATTGAACGCAGAATGAATTCATGTATTCGTGATAAACTTGGGTCACTGTTGGACTTAAATAGCGACTCTGAATTTAAACCAAGCCTCTCAAATACCTGCACATCAGACATGGTACAGTTACAACGAGCCGCACATATCCTCTTCCTTAGCGGCCATTAGCTAGAAGCAGGGGATTTATCACTGATGTCAGGGCGGCATTAGCAGACATAATTAAATTCCACGTTGTTCTTCAAGCAATATCATCCGTGCGACCCCACTCGTTTAATGCAGCCAAGTTTAACCGCTGAATGTCAAACAATTGGCTATTACGCCCATAGCATCAAGCTCGGTTAGGTTTTTTTTATCTGCCTTCATTTGGATTTGTGTTTTTCTCACAATAATAGAAAATAATGACAGCCCCCCAGCCCCATGAAGTCTGAGGTGCGCTGTGAGTTAATGACATTGTGCCCTGTTGCGCTTGGCTGCGTCCTCACACATAATTATTGCCCGATTGTCACAAAAATCACCACTATAGCTGCTGCGAGTTATCTTTAGTGCGCTGGGGCTCAAACCATAACTGCCCTGAAATGAGTAATTAAAAATTTAGCTTCATAACGATAGGTACAGGCTGGGAATTAATTGCTACTGCTGAAATGAGGAGGTTTCTAAAGCGTGAAGGGCCAACTCTGGAGTAAAAATGTACAGTAGTTACATGATATTACATTATTTTACGATGTGTGTCCAATAAAGATTTAACGTGATTTTCACACAATATTACATTACTTTAAATACTAGATCATTTTACCGAGGAGCATCTTTCACTCTTACAAGCTTTTTACTTTATGGTTCATTATGACAAAACTAACTGACTAAATATCTCAATGAATAAATCTAATTAAAAGCAACGGTTCTATCTTGTAACTGTGGACCACTTACAGATGATACAGATTTTTAAAAAACTTGAATTAGTTCAAGGTAAAATCCTCGATCCAGTCATTTAGAAAACTCATCTTGTCAACAACAACAACAACAACAACAACAACAAAATCGGGAACATTTCAAAATTGGTCCTTTCAGTTTGCTACCTCGCGACGGGAGAATCATCAGTTCTCATTCATGTAACACACAAAACCAACGTCAGCAACAACCTCTTCGGCAAAAACGTAGAAGAATAAAGAGATTTCAATAGTCAGACCCTCCCTCGTACCCCGTAGCAGCCAGGGATTTGGGAAAACTCAGACATGAATATCTAAAGTTAATTCCCTCTCTCTGCTCTGTCCGGGATCATCATTTTGGACCCGGAGAGGCACCGTCAGTCCTCTGCCTCTAAGTCCCAGCCTCAGTCCAACATGAGAAGAAGTGGTGCCTGCCTGCGGGATCCACTTGTCAATCACTCTCAGGAACAGTCTGTCTCTGGAAGCAGATATGAGTGAAGCTCTTTTAAAAGCTTCATCAAAACCACAACTTATGAAGAAAGTAAGAGACGTGCTCCAGATGGAAACTACCAGTATGTTGGTCACTGTAACTCCTGTTTGTGTTTGTTTTTTAATTCATATTATTATCAATAAACGTTCAATATTATTCTCAAACAAACATTTCCCCCTGGAAGATTGCAAACTCTTAATCAATAGTTCAGCATTAAAACTGAATCAATAGTTCAGAATTAAAAACAAGATGTCAATCTAGACTTCTATGTAGATGTAATTTAGGGTTTTTGGAAATCGACAAAAAAATGATTGGTGAACTAAAGACGTGCCCTGAGCATCAATTATTCGATTAAAAGGGCAACCTAACCCTTTCTTTAATATTAACCTTGTTTTTTCTGATATAAAGTCCATTCTGAATCTATTCAGTAACAAACCAGTGTGTTACTAAGTATTGATGACAAGTTCAAATGAGTAGCTCCTTTCAATACTTGTAAATAGTTTCTGGGTTTATATTTTTGTGACAACCCTGGATACACTTTTCTTTTGCATGCAGATGAAAAGTGAACCAGCAAAACTAACCTATCTTTACTATTACTTTACTTTACTATTACAAAACAGGACCAGTGTACCCATTTTTTTTTCTTTAAGTTGTTATTTGTAATGGCAAAATCAAGTCCTGAACAGCAAATGATGTGGCCATGATTGTTATGGCACATTCTTCATTCAAATCATATAGAGTGTTATTTAAAGGAATTACGCTGTTTTATGTTAATTTGGTCTTTGAATTGGCTGTAAATTCACCATCTGCCGTCATGGACAATGCCGACAATGTTTTATTACTAGCATTTACAAATCTTTAATTAAAACCACAATAGCAATACTTTTTACGACTTACTTAAATGCTACATTTCCCATGGCTCACAGTGCTGGCTCCTTTGTCTCTGCTGTGTGCAGTGAGGGTTGCTTTTTGCTCCAACAAAACAAAAAAGCATTTTGAGAATAGGCTTCCTTTGTGGCCATCGGCACAAGCAAACAAATCCAAATGAAAAACCCCCTTTTCTGGCAAGAGCTTATTGAGGCCGTTTCCTGCGAGTCAAACATGACTTCATGAGTTTCCGTTTTAATTCAACAGAAAATTATTTCCCCGAGTGTTAAAAACTCACACTGTACACGGCGCGCAGCAGCAGCACGTGAAGTACAGTGAATACATGTTCACAGTATGTGCGGGGGCAAGTTCAGTTCAACCAGATCAAAGAGAATACTTAACGGCAAGTGCGTCCAGTAGACAGGCCAATAGAAAAAGCGCCACAGGTTTTTAATAAATAAACATTCACCCAATTACAATTCATAGCAGGTAGATGATTGAATATTTCTTTTAGTGAAATGGTTTCTGGCTGAAACAGGGTGGGCGTCCACGGCCCCGCAGTGACTGGAGGAGCCGTGTGCGCATGCGGAGCGGGCGCTCGAGGACTTGGCGCGCTGTAAAATCAGGACAGCGTCGTGTGTCGTCCCGCCTCCCGCTGACCTCTCCCGGGACTTACCTCCGATTTCAGGTGGAGGGATGGTTGTCATGGCAACGGCTGAAGAGGCAGTCCAAGGGCTACTTTGCATTGTTTCTGCTTTCATCGCAATAGAAAAGCAAAATAAAAACGTTACCATCATCTACTTTATAATGAAGTACACACTGTATCTGTATTTTTCCTACTCCTCTTCCCCGTTATGTTCCTTTACCTGCAATTGCTGGATTTACATAAAAAACACAAGGCCAGTGATTTAATTTAATGGCATGTGAAATTGCTTTTGTTAATATGTAGATTCTTTTTTTTTATCGACCCAGTTCAGTGGACTAGTCACCAAAACAGCGAACGGAGCTAACTACGAATTTTACTTTTTTAACAATCAATTATGAAAATATAATGCAATCAATAGTACAACTGGCTGTCTGCGAGCATCAATCCATCAATATTTTCATCTGCAGTTTCGCGTGAAGCTACTTATTCTCCCCATACCAAATGAACGCTCACACTGCAAACACACACACAGAAAATATCCTTCTACACACCTGATGGGGTTCACTAAAATGGCCTGCAGTGCATCATGTGACCAAACATTAATATTGCATGTAAAATGAACCCAGAAAACTGCTTGATTACAATGGTGTGATGTTCTTGAATTGAGGAACGCACAGATTTTGAGGACCACTACTGGCATCTGCTGGTCGGGATGGGAACAGCAGATTGCAGAGGACAAGAGCTCACAAATATGCTGTGAATATAGAAGATATGCCTGACTAAACCTCCAATTAATGCACTTTGAGAAATGCTTACCATTCATCTTCATTAGTACTGAAAAAGGCAAAGTGTATTTATCTACAAACAATAGTAGATTGGAAATAACTATAGTAGCACAAACTGTAAGCCTTGCGGTAATTACACAAAAATATAATGCAATTTTTCTTCATTAGCAGCAAAAGAAGCAAAATTGTAGCACAGAGAAGTTTTGTCAAGCCCGATGTCTAAATATATCTATTCAAAAGCATCATGCATAACGCTTCAAAATGAAATCTTACAACTTTGTATGCACAGTCTGCTTGCACACACATGCACACTCCAGCGGGATTTCTTTGAGTTAGCTTCTCATCTGCAAAGTCACTGCGGCTCTCATTTGTGGCTAAAACAAACGTATCTCCTTTTAAAATCCCAAATTAATGCCATCACCGCTACAGAAAATCTGTCAGGAAACAACCTGCAGCAAGAGTCACACACGTTGACCTAATAAGTGATTATAAAGTAAAATAGAAAAAGCCTGGGGTGCTTTGTTTGTTGATCCATCCATATGCATAATATATTTGAGTGAGATGAAAACGAGAATGCACAAAGGGGTTTCTAAAACGCCTTGCGGCCTCCTGCGTGTCTTATGACGCGTCTGGATTTATGCCAGCGTTTCATGTGAGGCACAACAGCTGCTTACTGAACTCACATATTCAAAACCAACTGTGTTTTGTCAACATCTATTCCCATCACTCCACATTGCAGCGTGCTTCATTTAGGATGGCTCCATAACTGCAACTGATCATGCTAAATCAATGCTTATGTGTCGTACCGTAAACAGGGATGAATATTTGATAGCAGGTGAGGCAAAGTAAGTGCAGTGCGCAGGTCAATTAACAGACAAAGATATTTATGGCTTTATAATATATAATTTAAAGCATTATGCACATAGGTCCATTGGGTAAGTTCATTTCAGACCATCTTTTAGCACTTTTAATGGGATGTTGCCATAATGTAGTGTTAAAAAGTGGGAAGCTGTGATGTAATCACTGTGTAAAAGGCCTATGCCTAGCTTTTAATGGCTGCTGACCCAGTAAAAAGAGATCGAGCTGGGTATTTTCACACAAGTAAATCAATGTAAAAGACTAGTTAGAAAAGAAAGTTACGAGAAGAAGTCTATATTTTTGCCATTGTTTGTCTGTTTTGTTGTTTGTCAGTTGTACTGCCAGATGCTTAAAAATGCAAGTAAAATGGTATAATCCGCCAATTATAGATTTGCATATCAACATGTCTGGATGATGCTGGATAAAAACACTCTTTTTAAAAATTCCAGGCTTGGGACTGACAAAGACTAGATAGAGATGAACAATATACTGATGACATTGGTAATGAAGAGGTGGGCAATGTGATTGTTATTTTGAAGGTATGCAAAATTGGAATATCGAGTATAATGTATAAAATGCTACAAAAAGAGCTGAAAAAAATTTAATTGTACACTTTTAAACAAGATTAAAAGGTGATATTTCTGCACTTTTGTGTTTCATTTTACAGACATTTCACATTTCTCTGATAATTAAACCTCAACTACAGCGTTTAAAGACACATTTCTTTTGAATTGACATAATATCTTCTGACTATCATTGAAACATTTTGAGAGATACATTTTTGTCAATATCACCCACTGCCAACTGGTGATTTTTTATTTATTCTTTAAAAATGTTATAATCCCGCTAATTGAACATTCATATTTGTGTATGTGCTTCATTGCTCCTGTGACATCCCCTATTTGTTTAAAAGACCTCTGATGCGCTGAGGACAAACTGTCAAGTAAAGATGTGGCTATATGTTCACATCACCTTTATGAAAAGTACAACAAATCGTATTCTTTTGTATTCCCTTTTTACCGTGTGTACAGCACTTTAGTTTGGCAACAGCAGTTGGTCAGCTTTGCTGTTTTTAATTGTGCCTTATTATAAATAAAATGGGATTGGGCTGGAAAAAAGTTTGTTCACTACCAGCAACAACAGTCAAAAATCTGATATTGGCAATGGCTGAAAAAAAGTTTAAATCAGTCTTAACAAAGGATTGCAACTTCTTCAGCCATGATGGAAAAATATATATTCGTATTTACTTACTTTCCTCTAAACATAAATTAAAAACATAAAGCTATAAGTGAAACTGGGGGCAGATTGTTATAAGATCCTTTGGCACCGCTCTGACTGGTCTGGTGGGTGGCAAGTGGCATATTGTGTCTTAAGTGTTTTAAGGTTATTTTATTCTCCGATCTGGCATATGCTTCCTGAAGGTGAACTCTGCGCTGTCATGGGAGCAGAGAGCCTTCAAACGCAAACTCATGGGACAGTGAGTCAGAAGAGCGGCTGCAGACGAGATGCTCCGATAGGAACTTCAGAAATACGGTATGTGCTGGCAGCGGGGGCTCAGTCCGTCTTATCGATGACAGGAGCAGAGTGTCCCAGACGGAGATGGGATCGATGGCTTTGGCTCTCTGAAATATCAGGAGGTGCTTCTAATCTCCAGCTCATAGACCATCGCAGACAAAAACTATTCATTACTGACTTTCTATGTCACCAGCCTGTTTGTGGAACACTGCCGCTACATTTGGAGATGATTTGAGATTGATGCTCAATGGTGAGGGTGGGTGAGCTCTCCTGGTATTTCGGGGGGTTTAATGCAGTGCTGGGTACTTTATACAATTTCAAATCACATCAAGATCCAATAATTTCAGATTGTCAATGGTATGCTTTTAATTGAGAGGTCCAAGGCCAATCCTCTGTTTGTAAATGCATGTGGGCTCAAACTTTGGGAGGACGGTTTGTAGCGTGAAATGGCACTGATTAAAAGTCTTGTACATGTTGTAGAAAAAGATTCAGTTGTCATCTGGACTCTGTTTTTAGAGGTCTTGTATATGTTTATAAAAATAATTTCTGACAGCAATATCCATGAGTATTTGTTCTGTAATGAGGCTTGGATGATCAGATTTTGTTTTGTTTTCACCTACCACTATATGACAATCCATATTAAATCCATACACTTTCTAAGACCATTACTGACCCTCATCCAAATCCATTTTGAGGATTCTTCGCGCCAGACTGAAGAAAGTACAAAACAAGTAAATCAGTATAGGTAAATGAGAGTGTTCACATAGCATATTTCACGTAACTTGTTGTCCAAGTTTCTGTCCTGAAACGACATCTCTGAACAATATCTGCTCAATTATGCCAAAAATAATCAAGACAAGTTGTTATTGTTATGCATGCCCTACGCCAGGGGTCACCAAACGTTTTGGAGCTGAGGGCTACTTCAAGAGCACAGATTTGGCTGAGGGCTACCAGTTGAATTTGCCTAAACGGGCCTCCAATTATATTAATCATAACCATTTCATTATTTATTTAAGATGTTATTTGATAAATGTGCATGTGTGGATCATCTGTGTGTCTTTATCATGCAGTTTTAAATTTGAAAACCTCATCTAAATTCACATTTTTAACCAGTGAGTATTAAGAACAAAACAGCAGTTTAAAAGAATATCAGGAAATCAGACAACTTTGTATTAAATCTGTCTCATCCAATGAGTAAACTATAGTGATTGTCAAAATCAGAATTCAAAAGGTGCAAAGCAAATACAATAAAATAGTATTCACTGAAATATGAGGATTTAGCCTTTCCTACTCAACGGGTTGTCCTCATGTTGCTCTATGTTTCAGTATTCATTTCAGTCATGATTTAAAACTTGTTAAGACCTGCCTGAGTAAGACCTGGTTTAGTTCTGGATTGGTCCAAGGTCTGATAGTGGTTCTGTATTTGTCCACCTGAGGAGGACTCTGATCTCTGTAACAGCCTACTCACATTCACAAAGGTAATGAGCATTATTTTGTACTCCTTTTTGCTTGTCTTTAAATTAAAACATTGCTGTCACAATCCAAACACGGCGTGTTGCACCACAGATCCGGCATGTAACTTAATAAGACGTCACTTTTGGTTTGGCATCTTTAGCCGATTGTGACTACGAGATTACTGTGTGTATTTTGAAAAAAATTGTGACATGGAACTGGTAGTCTCATCTGCGGCCGTCTCTACATGCCCATCCCTCAAATTAATAAGCCAAGCAGAGTTTTTGGTTAAACTTTGGATGGAGTGTTCTATATTTGGAACATGTCAATGCGGCCGTCCGAGAGAGGCCCAAAGGGCACCAGGTTGGTGACCCCTGTGTTACGCTGTGTAGTTTGTGCATGAGTTTTAACCTAATATGACAGAAACCAGCAAGAGACCAAGGTCCTGTATTTCTTTGATAATGTGCATCCTTTTGTTGTGAGCAACAACAACAAAAACATGGTATTCTTCAGAGAGAGCTGTGGGAGCACCAGGCTTCAGAGCCACAGTCAGTGTAGGAGGGGAAATTTCTATGCAGCCAACTGCACTCTGTTGGAGCTGCTCTATAGACACAATCTCTGCTGCAGCCAGTCACTATAATTTGCAGTGTGATTTGAGATGTCTGTACTTTGAAGGCACAACACTGTCATTTCTCCTGCTCTAACTATTCACTTTGGTTTAGTTGTGAAATAGCGGACAATCAAATTGAAGTTTCCGCTATCCATCTATGGAGGTGGGAACTGTCAATTACATCGACCCCTGCATTAGAATAAGGAGGACAAATTAATACAATGAAACAATAAACCCGTAATGGTCAATCTGAAGCTAACCCACTCATGCCCACAAAATTTCAACAGCGCAGTGGAAGGTGTCAATCACAACAGCCCAATATGCAAATTAGAGTAAGAGAGTACAAATCAACAAGACCAAAACTACAATATACCTGTAATTATGGAGTCAACTGACAAACCAAACATCCAAAACGTCAGATTATTGATAAATGGGACTCAAAAGGGTTGGTGTATAGTACTCTAAAATTGGGGGATCTTTTAAAACTAAGCATTTAAGTTTTAAAAGATAGCTTATGTGAATCTAATGTTGTAGCATGTTTTAGATAAAGGTAATTCAAGGTTTAAAACACACACCAATGTTGCATAAAAAGTCTAAAAATAAAGTATGGCAGACACAGGCGAGCCCCAAGGCAGGATTAGAAAACAGTCACGCTCAGCAACCAAAAAAGCAGAAACACACCAAAATGATGAAGGCAGGGGTGCAGTGGCGTCCCTTGTAGAGCTAGAAAATATCCAAAATAATAGTGTTAACTACCAAAATCAAGCACACTTCTTTTTAAATTTACAATTTGTAATTCAGTTACTTGTACACTGTATTTATGCACTAGTTAGAACAATATGAATTCTATACCATTGAACCAATACCTTCAGATACCACCTTGAGAATTCCTGATCTTGGACGCTAAGCAAGGTTGGGCCTGGTTAGTTCATGGAAGGAATAGCAGGGGTCAAAGTGGGATGGCAGTGGCTGTAGTGCCCACTGTTGTGTCCTTGGGCATGAACCAAGAACCACCCCTGCCTCTTGTGTTGAAGTGCACGGGTGTATTGGTAAGAGTGAATGCAGGATAGTGGATGGAAATCCGCCCATAGCAACAGTCTGGTGTGTTCACAGTATGTTCTTTTCAATCACTTTATGTTCATTAACATGCTCTGTGTCAACCAAACCAACCAAACCAGATTAACAAATAATATTGCATTGAATTACTTTCGAATGGCAGTTGAAACATCTCGATTTCAAAAACAGTGTCCACATTTCGTGCCGTTAAATCATGCACAATATCAGAGGATATATTTTCTCTTGGGGGTCGCTCAAGTATACCTTAACCTGAACTTGCCCTGACACTAGTTACTTTTGAAGCCATCAAAAAGGAGGCTACATCTTAAGAGTTTATATCTGTCAGGTAAAAAACACCTGTTCAGTGTCCTCGCAGGTCTTCCTAACAACATCATTGACCTTTCCTCTGACACTGACTGTATTTCAAAGAGCAGGATTCACTCCAGCCCTGCAGACGCTGGCTGTGTGCGCTGATTAACGGTCCACTGTCCCAATCTGTGACAAGCACAAGGGCCTCTTCCTCCCTGTGATACACTTCCTCCCAAATTGAATCCTCTCCTCTTTCTTCTTGTTTGTGATGTAATCGCACTTGTTCCTGCCACTTCTCAAAGGACAACCATCCTCCCTTTCATTTCCAGTCATAAAGTATTACATTCTTCCAAAATGTGTTTAGCTTCTGAGGTATTTATCATCACTGTTCTCCCACGGAGGAGCCAATGATCAAAGTTTGTGCGGACACTGTTTACTACACCCCCGAGTGCCCTTGCCCATCACTCTGCATGGCACAGCGGCTTATCATTGCTCAAAGCAATTATATGACCTGCGCAGGAGAATACGATTGTCGTTCTGAACCGCTGCACCACCAAATAAATAAGTGCTTAATGACCCTCTCACTCCCCTTTTCAACTTAATTAGGATGGGAACAGATTTGCTGGATGGATGACTCGCTACAGCAGACGGTGAATCAGGAACAGGGGACCGCCAGGCCTACATTTGTTTTGGTGTATCGCCTCGTCTGCAGCTGGCCGATTACTGCCCCAGCTGCTTAAATCTATCTGACCACCAGCGGGGTCCAGCTGTATGGACAACTAGAAGAGTACAGAGGAGAGACCGTTTGTAGCCTTGTGTAAATTGCTCAAGTGTGTCACACGTGGTCTGGCATGATCCTTGACATGCAAATATTTTCAAACTGACAATGAAAGATGCCAATGAGAAGTAGCTACAAACAGAGTGAGGACTTTTACCATTCTAAACATCTGTACAATCTTGTTTAGGCGCACTCCGAAGACAAGGTAGTGTCGTTTTTCTTGTGAGTCCAAGTAAGTTTTCATCTTTATGCTGAATGTATTTGAATAATAATAATCATAGTAATGCATACTACTTATATATAGGGCTTTTCTAGACACTTAAAGACGCTTATAGAATGATAAATCAATAATAAAACTAGTATCTTCTAGTAGGGGGAGAAAAATATTTAATCACACACAATATGTGGCATTGTCATTGTTAAAATTAGATTTGTACAGTGTTTGTGGTGAGTTAAAAAGTGGCTGGAGGTGTTCTCTGCAATGACATTCCCTTTAGAATAATTCTTACATCATCAGACATCGCCAACATTTCTTATAGTCGAACAACAAACTTACTATAACTACTTTCGTTGACCTCTACACTGCTGTAATACTGTGTAGTGAAGTGGATATATGCCATCACAAAACTGGAGTGACACATAACATCAGAGGGCTGGTCGAGTTTCAGGGCTGAAGTGATGATCTTTTAATCACAGCGCCTTCGTCTGGTCATAAATCAGGCCTCCATCAGACTCCAGCTTCCACTATTAGAGGAAAGGATCGATATCTGCACGAAAGATGGAAATTAATTACACTTTATCTGAATGGACAGTCTTTTAGGTCACATTACTGAAAGTGTTGATGCAAAAACCCATAGACACATATATCAAGCTATTAGGCATTGATCTTTGAGGAATCCACACTAGTTTTGGTCAATATCAGCTCATTCATCTCCTTCCCTTGTCTTAACTGAAGATGAAGACAATGAGCCTAGTGCACACTTTAAGCCTGGCATAAGCAAATAAACTTTGGTGCAGGATATTGATTCAACTGTGGTGTGTCTCTGTAGCCAGTACTCGGTCACCACTCTTTTGTTTGCATAGTCCAAACGGTAATTTGGGGTTTTAATATCTCCCTGGATCAGTAAATGTTGCACACTTCACATCATAAATCTTCCATGCATTTGGTTGCCACTCGGAGTCCCAGCTGCTTCAATGTCTTCTCACCAGCTGTCCACAAAAAAAAATCCAAAATTATTGTCTGCCACGATGGCCATTTTTAAGAGCCAATTATATGTATATTAACATCACATTGTGAATATTGATGTTAAGCAGGCAGAGACAAATCTTGTAATTGCTATTCCATAACATCATCTCTAGACATTCATTGAATTGGAGGTTTTCAGATTCTAGAATGTAATACTGTCAGATCAAGAACCAGATTGATTACATTGTGCTTGCCATGAAATATCGAAAAGGTTCATTCACATGTTGACTCTAATTATTTCTATTGGTGAACATGAACTTCTGTATTTAAATATTCCTTTTAGCTGCTTCTATTTATATTAAACATAATTGATCTTTTAAATGTTGTGATGTCCACTTTTTCTTCTTTTTGCCACGATCAGCACTTCCGTTGTAATCGCACTTCCGGTTGAAGTGGGAACTCCGTTCCCTGGAGTGAAGAACATGTATGTATTAAATTAAAGTGAAGAACGACCTAACCTTAATACATCCATGATGTTAACTAAAGACAACCGGAAGGAGGATTATGTTTGGTATGGTGGTGCCCAGACAGGCTTCCAGAATAAGGTGAATAGGCCTATTATTTGAGGGCACCAAAAGTCTGTGCATCGAGTCCCTCAACTAAAGTTTTAACAGTCCTACGCATATTTCTTTTTCAAGATTAAAACCTTCACTATGTGTAAAAAAGGATATATAACCTTTTGGCATTCATTTTAAAAGACTAAAATGTTGTTGTGTTACTTTTAATGGTGGTTGTCAGCCAAAAGGTGCATTTATCACCACCTACTGTAGTTGTACGTCTTCTGTAGTTGTACGTCTTCAAAGTATGTATTTTACACTATTCCGTGAAAAAAAAAATAATAATAAGGGAAGAGAGGGAGAAAAAAGAGAGAAGGAGAGAGAAAGCTGCATGATTGAGAGTAGTGTAGCAGCTTTTTAGTGGAGAACCAGAGTCTATGTTCCTGGCCCAATAAATAGCCCCCTGCAGACAACTACCTTGTGCCTGACGTCAAATGAAGAAAGGTGTTTTAAGCATGAATGTGCAGAGAGCTGGGCCTCAGGTCCAACTCTCCCTCGCTCTCTAACAGAAACACACACATGGCCAACCACCAAACCCATCCTTGCTTCTGCATGTGCTCCAACTGGCTCTGTCTGAGAGGAAGCTTTGATGTCACTGCAGGCCAGAAAAATCTACTGGAAGTGCACGAAGGAAACAAGTTGTGGTAAACACATTTAGCTACTGAGTTTTGAAGATAATACAGTAATTACTCATTTAGTGCAAAACAATGTTGTCAGGGTTCTTGTATTGAAGATAGACATCTATAATATATGCTGGATGTGTTGTTTGTTCCAGTTATCCCTGTTAGGATCTATGGATTATGTGTTTGAGTGTTTTGATGAACATAGAAGTGATCTTAAAATCTAACACTCAGTCTACCATAGCTGGTCAAATTAATGAACTCCACAGCCACAATGTAATGAAAGCTAAATGTAATAATTTGCTTCGCTTTGTCCAATTTTCATTTCAAAGAACTTTTTCATTTTAAAGAACCTTGTGGATTTTCAAGCAGTTGGAAATGTTGAAAACGTGTTCAAAATGGTCAACAACGTTTCTTTCATCTTTTCTTCTCGCTCCTCCAGCTCACAAGCCCTCGATGCATTTATTTTTAAAAATGGACCCCCTTTGCTTAAGCGAGCACTCACTGAAATCCATGCATCCAAATGCCTTGACTCAACCAAAATGATCAGACCAAAAGCCATATACATCTGCACCGGTCAGGACATAGTAATTGGAGACCATTTCTCTGCAGAGGCCTATGTCCCATTTCTTCAACACTGATTCTTTTTCAGCTGTAGATCAGAATGAATGTGTGATCAAAGACCAACAGGCTTTCTACAGTGGGGCTCCTGAGCATGGTCCCACTCGCTTAAAAGAACCTGTTGATAGAAACACAGAACTGCAGCACAAAGCACATGAATGGGGTTTGCTGACACAGATGCCCTAAATGTCATTTTGCATACTAAGTGTGTACATTAGTACTTCAGCAGCAGTAAAAGAAATAGCGTTTATTATGTAAAAGCATTCGATTGCGATGGACAACATTCCCTTATTGTACTTTAGGAGCAGCAGCGAGAAAATCAATCAACATTTTTGTGGAATGAAGTGTAAAATAAGTAGCATGACAGTATCAAAATTGCAGTCCATAAAATGTAAAATTGTCCTTTCACTCCTGTAGAAACTTAAATTAAATTAGAGAATAATTATCGTATTTTATCATGCTGTGGTTGAAAGCGTTATAAGCTGTGGGATGTGTGGGTGATTAGGTAATTTGGTAATTTGTCCAGAACAAAATCAGACCTGAATAAACTAGAGCGTGTAGCACTAAAGCAAAGTGATGGGGGAAAAAGAACACCCATTGTCTCTGACGCTTCTCATGACTTAAACTCCCACTATGAGCTGCTCCCTCAGACGCCGCTAGGATTCCATCAAGTTCAAAAACGAATTTCTCCCTATATCAGTGAACATCCTTTTCACGCTATAGAGTAGAGCGCTAATTGTTTTATATGTATGAGTGTCTATATCTTGTTCTGTATCCGTCTTATGTACAGTATATTTTTTTCTGTGTGGCAGCCTGAGTAATCTTGAATCTTGAATTTGGAAGTATCTAATGCAGTTTTAAGTCTTTGGTTTCAGAAGATTTTTTTTCCCCTAGAAACAAAAATAAGAAAAATGATAAAAAAGAAAACAAGACAAGGAGAGCGTACAAAAAAACCCAATCGTTGTAGTTTGTATGTCTGGCATATGTGGCTTGGCATATTTGTCCCCTTTGACTGTTGCCTCATGTGTCATCTTTGTGAATGGCTATTTGCTTCTGTCAAAAAGTACATTCCAGAGGTATGTGTGTATTGACTTATATGTCCCAGATACATTTAGATTTAAAGTCAAATGGGATGTTAATGTTGAAAATAATTTGCAGTGCTTTATTAATTTCCGTTCTCATATGAAACAAAGTTAGTTCAATAATTTTATGTAATAATTTTTTCAGCAGTCAAAAGTAATAGCTTATCCATCCGTTCTGAAAGGGTTTGTTGTTTTAATGTGATATCTGTGTGATGAGTTTTAAATGTCCAAGGCCGCGTGAATTCCTGGTCTGATAAGCCGTCAGGAGTGTGTGTGAATGTAACGCAGTGCGGACAGCCTCAAGGTTATATGACATTAAAAATAACACTGCATAAATTCCGCCTAATAATTTATAATAATGACTCCCCTGTTTGCTGCGCACTTGTTTATTCACTTTCATTAAGATGCCAGCCTCAGCGTGCCCCTCCTGATGACTTCTGAGTGGGACGAGGCAGAATGATTAGAGGGCATATGGAAATGATTTTAACCTGCTTAAGTATCAACAACTCTTACATACAAATCGTCCCAAATTAACTAAGTAAATTGGAGCCTCGGAAACGTCTGTGTAAACTTGTGTGTCGCAATTTTGGCTCTCTTTTCCGTCTCATTGGCCAAATACTTTGTTGGTGACACGAGGAGTGTGCTGGTGCCCTTGAATGGAGAACCCTTGATATGTCGTGTAGTGAAGCCATAAGCAATTCTTATTTCCCCGAAAGATACTTGATCCACATTGCTCGTGAAGACAGTCAACGAAGAACAGTTCAACATTAGAACATTAGAATGAATTAGAACTATTGAGATTTCACAAGGGCCTACAAACGTATAATGTGATTTAATATCAACTTGCTGTTACATCAACTTGAATAGACGCGTCTACTTTGCTGACTTAAAAGTTATGGGAAATTTAGGTTAAAGTTTGTTAATTCCACTCATTCCCAGGTCTAAAATGATCAATATTTGTAAATCGGTGGCTGCTTGGTTGTTCACTGAAATAGCCTCTCTGTGAGTTACAGAATAAAACAAAGGCTGCTCACACTCCCCTTGCTCCTGATGCCAATTACTTCAAATGCCACTGTGATGTGTGTTCTACGCCGAACTTAGTGCTGAAAATGTCACTTTGTGGAAGGAGCAGGTAAACAGTGTTTGACATCAATTGCTGCCTTCAGTCCATTCCTGTAATGACCACAGCTGGTTCACTCCCAGTTGATGTGAGATTTGTTTTTAGAGTTTTCTGTGTAACTTGTGTTTAAGCCTAATTGATTACAAATGCATCAACATTATGACCACATGCCTTAAGAATCCCTTTGTGTGCCATTCCATAGCTGCTATGGAGCCATATCATCCAAACAGAGCACTTTGCTCTCAAAATGCTGGACTTCTGGTGGTCTCAAGAGAGTTTAGCAACCCAGCTCCCTGTCCATGTTAAAGAGGCACATTCATTGAAGCCCAGGCATCTTCAGGCATCTTCATCTTAAAGCCACAAACCACTCTGTTGAAGACAGGGAGGTGGAGATTCTGAGCAGGGAGAAAAGATGGTTTGAAAGAGTGGTTAAGGAGGCAATCTTTGTTAAAAAAGAGAATCCTAAAAACCTGAGTTCCCAGACTTGATTCACAGATTGCGAATGACTCTTGGATGAGAGTCGAAACGTTTTGTTTTTCTAAAAACAGAGTCCAGATGACTACAACTGAATCTTTTTCTACAACGGTCAGGCCAGTTAGGAACAGAAATAAAACCTACAGTTTCCCAGCTGCGCTGCCCTTGCAGCAACTTGGGAAGTACGGCAGCTTGAGCACGATTCTCTGCTTCTTTCTACTTTCCCTATCAACAATATTGCCTGGAGAAACGGTCTCTACTCCATATGAAGAGGTTTGGTTGTTTTTCCGGGCCGAGAAGGAGGGTCTATGGACAGGGGAGCCTGGGACATCTGTCTAAGGACACAGGATGCTGGGACATTTCCAAGTCCCTAGGAACATTATTTATTTTGTTTTTTCCACTGTAGCCCCTTGAGGCAACTACTGTTGTGATTTTGGGCATTACAAAAATAAAAAAATGTCAATTGAATATTGAATATTTTAGTTCACCTGTGTCTGTTCATTGCTGTTCACATGCTTTCTCCTTCTTTAAATCCTCTTGGGGATTGGTACTGTTTCAGACACTGCTGATGCTGCTCCAGTTGCTCCACTGCAACTTAGATGCCCCATCTAAGACTCTGACCACAGACACGGATACTCTTCTACTGCCTGGAGGAACCCTCAATGCTTGATGAATCCCCCTCTCCCCTCCTGAGTGGTTCTGACTCCGCAGTCTATCTGCAAATGGTAGCATCAGTCCTGGACCATCTGCAGCCTGTCTGTGGGAGAAGGAGGGTCAAAGGCAGTTATCCATTTTCTAAATTCCTGTGAACATTGTTTAATCAGCTTTTGATTGTTTCATTGTTTGTTTCTATAACCTTCTGTTGGTTGAAGCAACAATTCTATAGAATGCCCACCGAGACAACTGCTGTGGTGATTTTGGGGCCTTATAAAAATAAATGGAATTAAATTGAATTGAACTGAAGTATCAGTTATCTATTATCCGTCTTTTAGCTAAACAACCCCGGTATAAACAGAATAAATTCCCATTTTAACTTTACTTAGGCTATACAAATATACTCATATGATCATATGATTGTGTACAATTTTACATGTGAACTGAATATTGCACAATAACTATACAAAGGGGATTTGACAGTATAGAGTAGAGGCAGGAAGGATTTCCTGTGTAAATGAACTCTTGAAACTGACCAGCACAGTCTTGATTTTGGACAACAACTTGACACTGTTGTGTCGGAAATTCAGATTATGACTGTCCACCCCTCAAACAGCTGTCCTTTGAGTAACTATTCATTCATACACACATTCACACCCGTGTAGGGGCAGATACCAGAGGCTTGGGTTAAATGTCTAGCCCAAGGACACAACCGCGCTGTTTAGAGATTGAACCGACGACAATAAGATCTTTGGGCGAACACACTTCCAACCTTCCAACCTGTAACTCCCAACCGGGAACACAAATGCATATCCAATATTTTCCCTGGTTCTTAACTTGCTCTCTAATGTATCCTTCACGTTACTTGTCAGTGGTCAATCTGTTGTGCTTCAAGGTAAATATAGTGTATGTTTAATATATGACCTATTCAAAATATTGTTATGCTCTGCCCTTGCTGCTCTCCATGATTAGCAGAAGACAGGTCAAAAGCCTTCCACCTGAAGCCAAGTAAACACTGCTCCATAAAAAGGAGCTCTAATCACTAAAGGAAGAAAGAGAGGCACCACACACTCCCAGCGCTGCACAGGTCTGAGTGACACGTTTCACATCTGTCCCCGGGTCAGGCTAAAAAGGGTCCCTAAATGCTCAAAATAAACCTCATTAAATTGGAGGTGTTCATCACAGCATCTCTTTCCCAGGTATCCTCACTATAATATTTTTTGGGGTTTTTTAAAGACACGTTTAAGTCTGTCTGCAGAGGGGCTTGACATGAAAAACAACACAAAACAAGGCAAATGACTGAAATTCTCTTTTGTGGTAATTGCTTCATAGTTGTATGTCATAGCAGCAAAAGAAAAAAAGAAAAAACGATTAAATTAAATGATGTGGAAGGGATGGCCACACTAAATATCATTATATCTATCCAAATCTTGTATATTTGGTCCTTATATATACAAAGGCACATTGTAATTTTATTTGCATATTCATTGTACATAATATTAATGATCAAAACAGAAAATAGATTGTGACTATATAATTCTAATAAATCTCTGTTGCAAGCATGTGAATATGATATAAGCCTAATTGTAAAACTCTGTATTTCTCCGGCTGCGGCTTCCTGCTGTGTGACCTTCGGGGTGTGAAGTGACGCACAGCGTGGCGTTAACATGAAGACAAGGGCTGAGTCAGAAGAGGCTTGGTGCATAAATTGCTGTCAGTGTGCGAATTGTGTGTTACAGGTGGATCCCAGTTCAACAATATGTGTGTATTTGGTAATCTTTCAGAGGGAATGGTGGTGGTTGTTGACACGGCGAACAAACTGGATGTGAGAGGAACATACAGGGTCGGGGTCACTGTGGGCAAAGGAGGAGATGTTGTCAAATATGGCTGACATCTAACTTCTGCTCAGACAACATGTGGAGAAATAGGGCAAGGATGGTCACACAGAGGGAGGGAGTCTGTGGCCCCCAAGTCCAAGTAGAGTCCAGGTCCTATATTTTTAGTTTTTATACTTTATACAAAATTACCTTATGCAGCAAGTATTTGAGATAAACATGAAGTTATCTCAAGTCACAGGGCTCTGAGTCCAAGTCCAGTCGCGAGTCCCAAGTCATATTCAATTCTATGAAGTCAAGTCTCAAGTCATCAAAATAGTGACTCAAGTCTGACTCGAGTTCAAGTCAGTCTACACCATGTTGTACTCACTAAACATTATAAGCCTTTTCGTTTGCTACTCAGGTTGTTGAGTGAAAGAGGAACTATGCCTACAATTATCTTGACAAGCATTTTAAAACTATATATAGAAAGAAGCTATGGCCCTCAGTAGATAAAAAAGTATAGGCTACTACTTTAATCTCAAATAGACTACAGATCCTAACCAAACTTTCCAGTTGCCCAAATCAAATGACAATCTTACAATTTCTTGTAAAAGCACCAAGATGATGATGGGGTGTTTGTTTGTTTGTTGCCTTTCTCCTCCCTCCTCACGTCACGTCACCTCTGGACAACTGTCTGAGAAAACTCTCGAGTCTTCTGCGCACTTCTTCTCTGATTACGTCTTTCCCTGAAGGCAGCAGCGGGAGACGCATCAGAAGAGAAAAGCCGGACAGACGCGCTGTGCGTCGCTCACTTTTCTGACTTCACAAACTTCTTCTTCTTCGTCTAAAGTCTAGTTTTAATTGAAAAGTTTGATCGTTCTTTCAGCTCGTTCCAGGGAGAGTAACTGGTCTCTGTCACCATGGCTCCCCGGGCTGTGTGGTTCTCACTGGCGCTGTCCAAAGTCCTCCTGCTCCTCGCGGTCTCCTGCGGTGCGTCCGTCGCTTATCCATGTCCCGACATCTGTAGCTGCAGCGCGCAAACCTTCCAGTGTAACCGGGACACTCAGCTCGCGTCCCGGGCTGCTGTCAGACCTAGGAAGACCCTGTAAGTACCCGGATCTTACACTTCTACCAGTGAAATACATTGTTACAGTGATCCATCTTATCCTCCAACGGTGGCACTTTGGAGGACTTGATAGTTTATCCGGTCCTGAGTTTGAATTATTGAGAACATTGCTTATTTTTTTCTCCAACATTTTCAAATATAACACATAGAACAAGACCAAAGAGCTGAAACAAAAGAATACATAAAAAAATAAAGCACTCAAATGGCACGGGACAGAAATCAAAAGTGGTCCCACATGGTGCAATGTCAGTTAAATTTGTCCAGTTCCAAATTGAGTCCGAATGTGATTTTTTTTTCCTCCATTTTCCGTATGTCCATCACAATGTCCTTCCAGTCCTTGATTCTTGGTGACGTTTGCCTTTTTCCCCACCGCAGATGTTATGTCAGGAATTATTTGCCTTTTGCTGTTTGAAAAGTTAAAAATCAATGTTTGATTCGTGCAGGACCCTAAGCCACCTGCCC
This sequence comes from Chaenogobius annularis, assembly GCA_015082035.1. Taxonomy (NCBI): domain Eukaryota; kingdom Metazoa; phylum Chordata; class Actinopteri; order Gobiiformes; family Gobiidae; genus Chaenogobius; species Chaenogobius annularis. The sequence continues at coordinate 1,741,613 of BJKM01000008.1, read as the reverse complement.
CTGAAGATGGTTCCGACTCATGCCTTCAGGGACTTGGTCAACATTACCATAATGTAAGTAGCCGTTCTAATCCAGAGTCCATCAAATGTGGTTTGCAAGATTATTGGATTATTATAGGTTATCATTTTGTAAATTACTTAAATGTGAAGTCATCTGATTTTAATACAACCAACTCAGTAGCCATAAAGGTGAGTGTGTGTAACCTATTGTTGCTTCTTTTGTCTTCATTCTGCCATAAATCATTGTTAAATTAGAGAGTTATTATAGGCCAAAGATTATAACGCAAAAGTTGAACTAGTTTAACTATCACAATCTGTGAAACTGATCTTTCAAGGTTTAGCAATATATTTACCAAGCACAGATTGTGAGTTTAAAGCAAGCACACATAGCACGTGGTAGTAATAGCCTGTACTTGGTGTTTTATATGTGAATGACCTGTCTTACTTTAGTACAACACAGTCTGCCCAGCGTAACAGGCCATAGCACACCCGTCTGGACTAAATACTACAAAGTGGTTTAGGCTCGATTATATGCCCGGTCTATTATAATCAATGCCAATTCATTTCATTACATGTATGTGTAAAAACGTTATAGTTGTATGTCTTCTGGGGTGGAGAGTTAATGTGTGTATTTTATTTGTGGTGGTCACATTTTGGTTGCTCTTTTTAAGGCGATCTGGTTGCACTGACTGTCGTGTGTGTGTGTGTGTGTGTGTGTTACAAAATAAATAATGAAAATATATGGGAGGATTTTAATTCAACATTATATAAAATAAGATTTGAAAAGCAAATACAAAATCAATCAATATTGTTGAATTAGGATATGCCAACATCAAGGCTGCTGGGAGAAAACTCTACAGTCCTTCTGATCTTAGTCCATGGCAACACTCAGATCAGCATCAAAAACATCACATTCTTCTTTGTTACTGGTGCTCCGTTTATCACTCACCATTGCATCCTCTTTTCCTGGTGAAGTGGCCCTCTCTCAGACAAACTCACTGGTTAATGTTCCTTTACAAATCCGTAATTGGTAAAACACTGTCGCACCTCTCTGTTATTACACCCAGCCTCAGCCGTACACTCTAGTTGGATAAACCCATTCCCAAATCATTAAGTTTGTCCTCTTTTTCTCTGCAAAAGTGAATGAACTGCAGCTCATATCTTTACCGCAACTCCAGACAGCTGTGGCATGATTTGATTGATGTGTGAGTGTTTGTGAGTTCATTAAGCCTAATTAACAAGACATGAGATTGACCTCCAGGAAGGTCAAGTCTGATTTAGGCAAGTAATTAACATATATGTGCAATTTGTAATTAGATCTGTGGTTTTCAGATTTAGTATTTATCAAAATGTTAATAAGCAAATGACACCCCAATGCCATATATGTGTTCTTGAGGGCTCAGAGCAATGTGTCTCGACAATGTTGGCCCAACCATGAACTAAAAAGACCTGAACCAAGAAGGTCTGAAACAAACTTCATTTTAGACGCATCCTCAAAATTCTGAAAACACCTAAATTTCATTACACCTAAATGTTGAAACTAATGTTTTAACATATTTTAACTATTGCTGTAAGTAGGTCTTCCCACCTTGTGCATAATATTATCTTCCATCAGTAAAAAATACAGTAACATTTGACTTGTGGCTACAATTTACTACAACTTGTTGAAACAAGTAACTTGTTTATTGAGATCAAGTAAGTAAATCAGTCACAGAACGGGCGCAGGGAGCAACCGAAAATTCTAAAACAGAATTTTCAGTTAAACAAGTATTGTCAAAAAAAACTGTCTGTTTCAAGAAGCTTTTAATGGCCTTAATTTGATTTCTTTAGAACAGTTTAAAAAATATATATAATTTAAAAAAACAGCTGTTCTTCAATGTTGAGTAAATCTGACTTCCTCCACAAGGCCACCTCTTATCAGCTCCAGATACTTACAGTACTTACATGTCCATGAGGAGCAAATCCTTCTTCCTCCAGCCATAAATTTTCTTGTTTTAATTTGTTTTTGTTTTTTTTTCCACACTCTTAATCTTTGAACCTGCTCTTCCTCCAACACATGTCAAGGCAGATAGTCACGAGTGCACCTTTTGCTGACGTGGTTCGCAGTAAATCACTTTTCATCTTCTTAAGAGCGTTTCGTGAACATTTAGTGATAATTACAATGCATTTGGCAAATCAAGAAAGATAAGTACACTCCACAAATGGGGGATCTTTAATTGTTTGTGTTTTTGAATGATGGCACGGTGACTTTAACTTAAGAAAAAGGATTGCCTGATTACGAGTGTGAGGCTAAAGCGACTGAAGCGATTAGAGAAAAGAGTTTAGAGAATGGAGCTATCTGAAAAACCGTTGTCAAGGACATTAGTGAAAACGACCGTTGTTTAGTCCTGTTTTCTGAACATCTTCACTCAGTCTTCTTGGCCCAGATTTGATATTGGAACCGGTCCAAACATGGGGTGAAATGTAAATGTCCAGCAAAAGTGAGTAATACTGAGGCAGTGCTGTTGTTTTTAATGTGTCCCGAGTGGGTTTAGTCTAGTATTAATCAACACTGTCCTAGTTCTAAATGAGGTAATAGTAAACAGATAGAGGACAACTTTTGGTTACTGCATTTGAGAGTAAACAAAAAAGTAATTCCCAGATTGTAATCCATATTAAACCTAGTTGACACTTGCCCTTTTCACTGATCACATCACACTGTTTGACGGATCGACCAAGCGGTGTGATTTTATTTGAAACATTTCGTTCTTTATCATCTTTTACACAAATTACAACAGCAAACGCTTTTTTATAATTCAAATATGGTCTCTCAAAACAAACTCTATTTTGGGGCAGACGTTACATCAGTGCCAGTATCTACGCTTTTAAAATGTATTTATGATTTAATTGTTTGTATTGAGATTTTTTAATTGGATTTTTTTTCTTTTTAGAACATATGAAGAACACAAACATGTTATCCAGAGGGCAGTAACCAATACTAAAAGGAACACAAGTAGCAGAACAAAACAAAATCACTACACATCTAGTCCAAAGTTTGGTGAATTTGTCCATTTCCAAATGAAGTCAGAATGTGATTTTTTTCTTTTTTTTCATCTTTCAACATCAGTCCACTCCTTGATTGAAGGTGCAGAATACATTTTTTTTTGTTCTGTTTCCATGGCAGGAGTTGTAAGGCCCAGATACATAGTTCTGAAATCAAGTGGGATGTCAATGTTAAAAAAGAGGTTTCTGTTTTTTTTCTAAATCTTATTTCTGTGCCACAGGACATTCACTCATAATTTCATAAAAAATATGTGTTTTTGGGAATGTCCAAATTGTTAATACATTTATATAATTTAGATATGTTCCCCTTGAAAGTTCTAACATATGCCTTAATAAAGATTTCAATCAGAGGGTTAGAATGGTCATTTCTTAGTTTTATTTCTTGACGATAACAACTCCTTATTTGTAAATACCTACAGAAGTCCTCTTTCTCCAGGTCAAAGGATTCCTTCAACATATCAAAGCTTTTCATTTTATTTTCTTTTACAACCTGGTAGAAACCTTTATAGTTTTTGTAATCCAGACTTTAAATCTCAGGTCGGTGTTATTTTGTACAAAACCTTGCCACAACCAGTTTAAGATTTTAACACTTTGATTTAGTTTGGTCGTTAGCACAGAGTTTACCCAGGGGTTTTCCACTTCCTCCGATTGGGTCAACCATTTTTCATCTGCCAGTAAGGCCTGTACAGGAACCTCCGGCAATTTTTCAATATTTTCCCATTGAGCTTCATTTTCTGGATCACACCAGTACAGCAATGCTCTGATTTGAGCGGAAATAAAGTAATTTATCAGACCAGATCGCTTGTTTTTTGACCCGGATACGAGGTTTTTTGCCTTGCCATTGTGATTTGAATGTATGTTTTAATGTCTGTAAAGCCCTCTGATATTGGCAAAATTCTCCAATATATTGATAGGCTTTTTTCTACTTTTCTACAGTTTCATATTTACAGAAGTGGAAAGTGAATTTGTGAACTTTACTACAACTTACCAGTACAACAAACATCAGATATTGGTTCTGGCTGAAAATAAATATAAAAATAAACATATCATCCCCAATTATATTCACTTAACATTTATTAATTTACAATTTTTTCCTTTCTTTCCCTCAGTGTGATTTCTCAAAGCGCCTCCATCACTCAGATCCAGAGACAGGCATTCTTCTCTCTCCACACTGTGTCTCAGATGTAAGACAATTCACACAAACGCAAAATTTATTGGAACAGCTGCTTTATGTTCTGCATTGTCCTGGAGATTTCCAAATTAAAGCCTCAATTACAGAGCAGCATGTTGACATTCAGTGCGGATGATCAATGAACGCGGGCCTTTGCCTGTTCGTTTGTTTGTTTGTTGACAGAACTATTATAATTACTGATAAAATTGTCATTTTGATTTATGCAGCTTTGTGAGGAATATCAATAGTCTGCAGTTCATTGAAGTGGGGGCGTTCACGGACCTGCCAAAACTGGATTATTTGTAAGTGTGTTTTTAAAAAATCTTTAAACAATCAAGTATTTACATTTTTGTAAGTGATCAGCATACTTAGCTTGTTTGTGTTTGCATAAAAGTATCTTTAAAATGACATTGATTATCTGAAATAGTTCTTGTAGATATGATTCAAGGCTTTGAAGAAAGATTTTCAAATGAACATCAATACAAGCTTATGGGATCAGTAAACACACAAATGACGTGTTCTTTACCATTGTGACATAGTAAGTTTAAGATGGATATAACTTTACCTAAAATTCTTGGCTTTGTCCTGCTGTTTGGGGCCCATTACAAGATATGACAAAGGTTTCAAAAGTACATGGCACAGAAACTAGCGATGTGTAAATAATTGAATCTGAATCGAGATCCAGACCGAGATCCTGGTTCTGTTTAATGGGTACGTCTACAGAGCCAATCCTCAGTCAGTAGAAGCATGTGGTTCGGAGCCCTAACTGAATCTCTATTTTGTTCTCGTTTCCCACAGGAGCATCTCCAACACTGGGCTCATGCATTTCCCAGACTTCACCTCTGTCTCCTCTCTGGCTCCCAGACTTATCTTGTATGTAACGCTGTTTTTAAATGCACGCATAAAAAGATTAGAGAATTATTTAGATTAAATGAAAACCAAAAAACAGCTATCAATGTCACCCTGCCTCTACCACTGGGTGACAGTTCAAACCGCTCATGTTTGCCTGTAATGTGCATAATTTAGTCTAACTGATAAACCGCTTGGTTAACGTTATGTTATCTTGTGTGTTTAGGGACATGGAGGACAACATCTGGATCCGCACCATTCCTGCTAATTCCTTCCAGGGAATTTCAAAAGAGTATATTGACATGTAAAGACACCCTTTTACTGTTTTATCAATGGATTGAGCAGATTATAAAGCATTTAAACGTTCTTTTAACAATTCTACATCATTAAGAAGATAAAATGTAATATAATTAATTGCACCATTCCTGCTAATTCCTTCCAGGGAATTTCAAAATGGGTATATTGACATGTAAGGACTTTGTTTTATCAATGGCTGGAGCAGATTATAAAGCATTTAAACCTTCTTTTAACAATTCTACATCATTAAGATAAAATGGAATATAATTAATTGTACACATTAAAAGTGAAGGAATCTGTAACCAAGCAGAAATATAATTTTCAAAAATATAAAAAATAAACATAAAATTAGGTAACTACAAGTTTGCAATTTTGACAAAACTAACAATGAACAATAAAACACCACAATTACAATCAGGAGAAATTGTAGCGTCCTAACCCTTCCCCCCCTTTTTTTGCATACAAATTAGTAAATTATTTTTTTCCTCTGCATAATGTTTTTTAAAAGCTAAACTTCGTGACGAAAATCAGACCACTGCATGAAGTCTTCATCTAATAACAAACATTTTATATATTTCTATATTGCACAGACCCATGTGAGTGGCCAAAAAATGAATGAATGTGAATTCTGGAGATGTGCCAAAGGGTTTGTGGGAGCTTTAGGAACAAGTGCGATTGAGGTCGCGTTCACACTTACACTTGTTTGGTCCCGGGTTGAGTCCAGTTTAATTCTGATGTAGACTTGATTTGGTTCTCTTTTGGTCCTGGTTTACCTGTGGGCTTGTCCAGTTTTAGTTCTGGGTTTAGTCCTGGTTTAGTCTCAGTTTAAATGTGGTGATTTGAATACCTCCTTCCTCCTTTCATGGTTTGAAAATCATGTTCCCTGCTTTAAATCACCAAAATCTGCCACAACCGACATCGCAAATGTTCTAAGAATGACTCAATATATGGAGCAGTTGACCCAAATTGTCGCTTTACCAACTGCCAATACTGAGATACTATACCAATACCCTCAATGCCCTACATTTGTACATAATCTGACATTCTTCGTTGCATTTGTGGAAGCAGTATTCCTCTGCACCGCTTCTCTGTCCTTATGCAATCCAGTCTTCTGACCTTTTGTGTCAGGTTTTTTTGATAGTGAACTAAAAAGCAAAACATTTTATCCTTGACAGGAACCTGGTTAGAAATGGCTTCAAGGAGATTCAAGCTCACGCATTCAACGGAACAAATCTCGACTCACTGTAAGTCACTATACAGTTACAAGGCCGCAATGTAAACAACCAATACATGAAGCTATATTATATGTTTTATACATTGTGGGTTTTAGCCATGCTTTTAATTCATCTCAAACGCTTACTGTACCTTCATATCAACATTTATGTAAGACTAAACAAAGATTTGGAGCCTCATTGTTGACTCTGGGATTCAGTATGTGAGGCCAGTTTACAATATGGAAATGCGACTTATCTATCACAGTCTCCAGCTAAAGGAAAATAAAGGCTTTGGGATTAATTTGTGAATTTTAAACCTTGAGTAAAAAACTACAGAAGCAATGTAAAAAAAAAAAATTAAAATAGGTCGGGTTTTTTTCTCGCTTGCAGGATTTTGAGAGACAACAAGTTTCTGACTAAAATCGACGACAACGCTTTTGGAGGGGCTTCTGGACCGACTACACTGTAAGTTTAGTAGCGTCATTATAAATCATCAGCTTTGCACCAATACCAACAACTATGGGCGTTAGGAGGGTGAGGAATAATGACGTTTGAGCCACTGAACAAACCTAATGATCAAACGGTAGTATTTACATGTATTTCTATTCTTAAAAGACAAACACAACTAAAACTTTTACCTGTGTTGAACTGACAAGATTAAAATATCGCAAACAAGCTGCAGGTTATTTAGGAGAGAACACATTGTGAATCTAGACTTGTTCAGAGCAGTGTTAAGGGCACCATTTTTGAACTGGGTCAGTGCAATGAGATTAATATTCATAACACTGTTTATCATTCTATTGTGTAAACACTAAGGGGTGACAGGCTGTCTGTGTAAACAACCAACAAGCCACACGGGGCGCTGAATACTGATTAGTGAGCAAATAGGCCTGTGTTACCGCCACTTGCAAGGTCTCTGATTGGAACAGAGCCGAAGTATTCCTTTAGTTTTGAAATTCTGACCTTACAAGACAGAATGAGACACAGATATTGTTTAGATATATATTCTATATTTATAAAAACACTGAAAAAAGTGCTCTCTGTTGCTGGAGGTAGTCACATTGAACCCCTAAAGTTTTCAGCCGTTGACCTTGTTGCCTGAAAAGTGCTAAAGTTTGTTATGAAATGCTTTAAAGTAAAATAAAAAATAAGTGTCGATGTATCATAAAAACACAATTTGACAATCTGCTCTCTAGTTGACTTTTTACCATTTGGATGATAAATATTGGACCTTCACTAAACTTGGAAATGAAAAATACATTGACTATGTGTTGCACTACTGCTGGATGGGATAAATATAAAAACACAGTAAATGAAGCATTGGCTCAGGCACCAGAGCTCCACCGACACCTGTGGGACCAGCAGGTTTGACTGAAACAGCATTTCTAATCGGCAGCAATTAAAACGCAAAATGATGGCTCCTCTGGCGGGCGGATGATGCTGCATTTAGGATTCTAAAAGATTAAATCACAACCCAAATCTTATCCAATCTCGTTTTAGAGGCTCAAAACATTTCAATCCTCCAAACATAGCATTGTCGTTTAAATGTTCTGTAGGTTGTTAATGTGGTTAATGTGTTGTCGTGCCTGTCCCTGTACGAATAAAAACATAATATACCATTTCATACGAGTTGCAGGGAGATTTTGATCCCAAAAATCCCATTTGTTGTTCCATCTCTGTAGTCTCCAGTTTAGCCAAAAGAGGGAGACAAATCACAGAAACGCATGAGTTTGTTAAAAGTTCACAGTATTTACACATTTTTGGCTCGTGCAAAATTTCACATATTCTTCTCTCTCGTTTCAGTGACGTATCATCCACTTCTTTGAGCGCCCTCCCACACAAAGGCCTGAGGCAGATGAAGGAGCTCAAAGCCAGTTCTGCCTACGCCCTGAAAACACTTCCACCTTTAGAGGGTCTGTCCGAGATCCTGCAGACAGCCGAGCTCACCTACCCCTCCCACTGCTGCGCGTTCCACAACTGGCGACGCAAACAAATGTACGAGGTTCCCAGATATCTGACAAATTCACTCACAGGAGATGATTAGGGAGTTGCAGAATCAGTGAGTCCTAATACTTTTCCCCTCATTTGTCCATTTAAAAAGGGAGAGCCTCTTCAAAAACATGACCGACCTCTGTGATCTCATCAAAATGGACATGTAAGTTATTTGATCTCAGGTAAAGTTGGCACATTTCCATTTAGATCCTAAGTCACTGGTTCTCAAACCCTAACCCACGAAGTACCATATACCAATAATTGAATAAATAGTTTGGCTTTCCGAGTACTGCCGGACTTTATCAGAGTTAAACCAGGTCTTGAATAAGACTTAACAATGTACAAGGTCGTTATAAGTAATCATCAACACAAAGGACACAAATCTAAATGATGTCTCAACAAATACTTAAACCCATGTACCAAGAGGCAACCCGAAAGTATGTATATTGTAAACTGACAAATGTGTAAAAGAGTGTAAAATTACCCTTAAAATGTGGACTCATTTGGAGCATATTAACATAACTTTACTTACATTTTTGAAGCTTTTTTTAAACTATAAACAATGCCTTATGTTCACGTTTAGCGTAACGTCAAAACAACTTTCACACTATTGATAATTTGCCCACTTCTACCCATTATGTATATGACCTCCAATAGATAGGGCTTTGTGCAGATTACAAATACTGCTCCAATGATTTGTAAATAACTGCATTTGTCTTTCTCCAGGGAGCCCAGTGCAGATGGAGTCAGCAGTATAAATGACATAAACTTCCAGTACACAGACTTGGACTGCTCGAACAACCCTTACATCAAGTGCACACCCAAACCTGATGACTTTAACCCCTGTGAGGATCTGCTGGGCTTCTCCGTCCTCCGCTGCCTCTCCTGGATCATCACCGTTTTTGCCATCGCCGGGAACCTGGCTGTTCTGGTCATCCTGATAGTTGGCCACCACAAGCTGACAATATCGAGATTCCTTATGTGCAATCTTGCGTTCGCAGATCTATGCATGGGGCTGTATTTGATGCTCATAGCCTTCATGGACATCTACTCCCGCCATGAGTACTACAACCACGCGACCGATTGGCAGACAGGGCCGGGATGTGGCATCGCTGGCTTTTTGACAGTGTTTGCCAGCGAACTGTCGCTTTACACGCTGACGGTGATTAGCCTGGAGCGCTGGCACACCATCACCAACGCCATGCACGTGAACAAGCGGCTCAAGATGCACCACGTGGCCGCCATGATGGCCGCCGGTTGGGGGTTCTCTCTCCTGGTGGCGCTGCTCCCTCTAATAGGCGTCAGCAGTTACAGCAAAGTGAGCATCTGCCTTCCCATGGACGTCGACACGCTCGGATCGCAGCTTTACGTCGTCACCGTGCTCATTGTGAACGTCGTCGCCTTCGTGATAGTGTGTTACTGTTACGTCTGCATCTACGTAAGCGTTCGCAACCCGGAGCACTCCACGCGCAACGGCGACACGAAGATCGCGAAGCGTATGGCCGTCTTAATCTTCACCGACTTCCTTTGCATGGCGCCAATTTCGTTTTTTGCCATCTCTGCAGCGTTGAAAATGCCCCTGATCACAGTGACACATTCGAAGATCCTGCTCATCCTCTTCTATCCCATAAACTCGCTTTGCAATCCTTTCCTCTACACCATTTTCACGCGGGCCTTCAGGAAAGACGTGTGCCTGCTTTTGGGGCGCTGTGGGTGCTGTCCCGCCAAAGCAGACTACTACAGGTCGCAGACGATCCCCTCGCACCTGTCCAACGCGCAGAAAGCGGCCAGCAGCCAATCGCCTTCGCTCAGCTTTTACGCCCATCACTTGAAAATGAAGGGGTGCTTTTTGAACAAAGGCACCACATGACGGAAAACGGCACGAGCTCAAACGGGAGCGCGGTTTATGCTGTATTTTACGTAATTGGTCAAGACTTTTTGATTATTATTTTTTTACTGAAATGTTGTAAAAGATTACATCTGTAATTTAAAAAAAAAATGCAACAGCCCTGACCATCTAACATTAGGTGAAAGATGCTAAAGACATTGATTTTTCTGATGTAATATATTTATATGGTATTTTATTCATATTTCTGCTGCTATATTAGTCTGGATTGTTTAAGTCAAGACTGTATGTGGAGATACATGATTTAAATAAGTTTGTCTTGTTTGAATCGTAGAGCTTTGTATTTTTCAACAGTTAAATGTTAAGTTTAAAATTCATCCCAGCAATGTGATGACCTCCATGTTGTGTATATATGAACGTGTGTTTTATTCGATCATATTTGCTGCTCTACAGAACTCATGTTTTTCTATGATTTAAATTATGTAACTCTGTCAGTTTGTTGCAAGAATGTGATTAAAAAGTAAATATTTGTTTTTGCACTCTGCACTTTGCACTCTTTAGAAAGTCAGACCAAACACAAAGAAAATGATTATGGTTCACGTAAACATTTAGTACAAATGTTTTTAAGGCTAAACAAAAGATACATACACTTTGTTTATGTTACAAGAATACAAAAGTGCTTTTGGAAATGAAAACACATCATCAACTGTGTTACAAACAAGATACATTTTTCCATAACTCAGTCAGTAAAATAGTAAAGTTATGATTGACAAAATGTGGATTTAAACAGAAAATAGCTACTTTGAGCCAGATAAACACTAAATCGCTTGCGTTTAAGGATCGTTTCACCTTTTAAATCACTGCCTTCGCTAAATGGACACCTCCATTTGATCTGGCCAATCGACTAAAGACCAAAGACTCATTACCACTCTGCCTCCCCAACTGCCTTTGAAAACACATAGTCCCTGCCTCCATATGTCATTACGCCATCTTTCAAATGAAACTTCCAGCGATTCTTACTGCGGTGGATCTGAAAAAGAGCAGATGGAATATTCAGAATCTTTGCTCAGGCCCAAGAGAATGTGAATCATAGTCTTACTTTGTCATACTGGCAAACGATTACATTATCTGTGTCAAACAGATCTGGGATGTCCTGCTCAATCACGTCATCGCCTGAATTTAAAGGATCCTAAAAGTGTTGAAAAAAATGCACACTTTTAAGGATTAGAGTTCAAAGTCAGTTATTAAGAATGCACACTTTTCAAGGTATTTTTCAGAAATACGTGGCAATCCCCCTTCACCAGAAAAGTTACACTGTGCACGTTTAAATCTCATTCTTTGTTTAAGGAGAGACGCTGCAGGTGAACAGGAAAATGTTTTCATATAAGGCATTTTATGTGGAAAAAATGACCAATATATAAATCGGAATAATGGACAGAGCCAGGTTTAATTCTTTTGCTTAATTGTTTGGTAAAAAGAGGATCTTGGCATAAACATTCTAATTTCGCCTCATATTTTTGGAATTAAAACTTTCATAAATTAGGTTTAGAATTAGATCAACAAATCCTTCAATAAAATCAGTCAAAATCATGTTAAGTACAAGATTGTGACGTTTAGCGAGTGTGCTACTTTAAGACCGATCTTTATGCCTCTGTGGGAGAGAATTTATTTTGAGAAAACGGCCTTTGAAGTTACAATGGCTCATATAAATCTATGGACGCAAGTGAACTAAATTGAAACAATAGATTGGAGAGTGTTGCTTCTAGGTGAACGCTTTTTTGTTGAGAGAGCAAAGTTTTGCCTGCAATGTCAAAATTTAAGAGCTAATCAATACTTTTTAATTGCAAAGCATACTCGTTTATTTCGTATAAAACTACTAAACCCAATTGACTTTTCTATGACAGACTGCCTTTAAAATGATGCTTATTCTTTGTAACTTTACTTTAAATTCCCCTCAGTCTTACCTCATCCTCGACATGAGCGAGTTCGTCATCTACGTCGTCGCTATCGCTGCCAGAGGAGAGGCTGTTGCCATCACTGCTGCCGTCTCCCTCCTGCAGGGCCTTTATCGCTTCTGCATTGATTATTCCCAAAAAGTCATTCTCCTCCAGCGCATCCACCTCGTCGTCCTCAGAGTTGTCAGCAGCACCATCGAGCTGCACGATGTCTGAAAGTGCACTGTAATCCAGGTCCAGCTGCACATAATTGGCAATTACGTTAGCATTTGTCATAAATGAGGCAAAATTTAGGACATTGTAAAAGTAGCTCAAGGTTAATTAAAGTGTATTGTATTATTTGGATTGTCAGCATTGGGAAAAAGACTAGCAACAATTAGCCTGATAGCTCGTGTTTAGTTATTTTTGAGATTAAAAGGTGCATTATGTCACTTTTTTGTGTGCCATTAAACGTGTCCTTCTCCATTTGGAATCTGTTCAGCAATCAAAACATCTGTAGTTGAATAAATGCAAGACGGATATGTTTAATGGGAGGAAAAAATTGACATTCAGACTTCATTTGGAAATAGACAAATTCGGCAGACTTCAGACCAAATGGGACTGTTATTTTAATTGAAATGTGCCTTGATTTTGTTTGTATTTATGTTAAGTTTATGTTTATTTGTGTGATTATTTGCACGCTCTGGTCGTTTTCTGTAGTCTTCTGTGTTTATCCGGTTATAAAAATTTAAGAAAAATGTATATATGAATATTGACATACTTTGGAACATTCTAGGTAAGAAGTAACCATGGAAGCAAGTAGGTGGCAGACTTCCTACCATAAAATTTACTCTGTGACCCTACAAGTCCAAGAATTTAGAGATTTCCATGGTTTTTACTGTACAGATAAAAATATAGCGATTATAAAAGGACACAGACGACCTGTAGAAGAAGTAGTAAAAGGAAAACCTTAGATTTTGACAACATTTTGAATGAAAAACTGTTATTTACCCCTAGGACGTCGTCATCTTTGGTCGGATCCAGGTACAGGCCCTTCTCCCGCTCCTTCTCGATCACTTCTGTGAGGAGATCATCGATGTCCGTGGTGTTGGAGCTCATTTGGAAGTCTAGTAAGCGACTGAGTGACGCGTTCATGCTCAGATTCATGGGCTGGTCACCGTCTTCCCCTTCCACCTCTGACTCTGGAGAAGGGGATTCTGGGACGTATGTGGCCTCAACATCCACGACTTGTGGTACTTGTGGTACTTGTGGTACTTGTGGTACTTGTGGTACTTGTGGTACTTGTGGTACTTGTGGTACTTGTGGTACTTGTGGTACTTGTGGTACTTGTGGTACTTGTGGTACTTGTGGTACTTGTGGTACTTGTGGTACTTGTGGTACTTGTGGTACTTGTGTGGTACTTGTGGTGGGACAGCCTCATGAATAGGGGCTGGGTTGGTTTTGGGTGGCAGTGGGACTGGTGGGGCATTAGATATAGTAGTATTTGATAGTGCAGATAGCGCCACCTCATGGACAGGAACAGTGTTAACTCTGACTTGAACAGGCTGGGGTTTGGGGGCAGGAGCGGGGACTTTCGGAGCGGGTCGGGGCAAAGGCTGCTGTCCTGCTGGAGCCTGAGTGACCACAACTGGGACATTGACTTTATAAAGTTGACCTGAACAAGACAATAGAATATATTTGGGAATATTAGTACCAAAGACTGATTGAATTAATGTCCAGTGACTTAATACCAGAAGCAGTTTGCAGTGTGACTCCAGCAGGAATCTGAACTGGATAAGTCAGACCAGCCGGAAGAGAAAAGGTTGCCACGGTCTCTGGGACGGTCTGCCATAAATATAAAAGACATTATATATTACCGAAAGGAAAATACTGTAAAGATTGCTCACGATTGCGCGCACCTTCACTGGATAGGAGGACTGGACTTTTTGACTTGTGGGTACTACAGCTGAAGCTACGAAATAAAATAAAAAAGGTTAACATGCAGCTGTAGCTCTACATGTGTGTATCATTTTAAGATGACAGAGGAACAGGTGAAGAAAAGTGAGCTTTTAACTGGAAGTGGTTTGGATTTGTAGCTCAGACCAGTGCATCTTCCTGTTGTGACACTTTATCCAGCTTCCCTCAGTGAAAATGGTGCGAGTGTGAATGTTTGGTGATGACTGGAGACACATAAACAAGTCAGTATTATCGTTACTATCTCACTATGACAGGTTTTAGCTGTGTTTCGTGACTGCTCTGAGAGTATCTAGTTTGAACAGATGTAATGTAAAAGAATGGCCAAACAGGACTTCTAAAAATGCAGGAAGGTGGTGTCATTTTACCAGTCATCTCTTGTTCGTTTCGGGTGTAGTTGGCTGGGAGCTGCAGGACGAAGTTGGAGGAGTTGGTGTTGTTTTTCCTGAAGTCCTCCATCGCTTTGGACTGCATCATCTTTGACTCCCAGAGCTGCACAAACAGAGATCAGACATCCTGCCGTGTGTGGACTTTGGAGTGTTTTTAACAGTCAGTGAACTTACATGCCTTAAATCATCCAAAACACGGTCTTCAATCCCCTCGTCCAGGAAGAGCTCCCTCATACTCTCTATCACATCCTCAATGATGGACAGGTACAGTTTTGCCTGCAGGTGAAAGCACTAAGAGAGCTGCACAACGCTCTTGTTTTGAAATATGCATGTTACATTTAATATGCCCCCGTTTCCTTCATAAATTCACAAATAAAAAGTGGTGAAAGTATGGTTGATTTGCAAATAATACACCAAATATAGCTTTTAAATGTATAGAAAGAAAAACAATTGCCTAATTTTGTCTTACTTTGACAGTTTTCTTTTACAGCCGACCTTTAGTTAAGATATTGTTAAAAAGTTAAATAAATACATTATCGCACTAAGAGATAATATAATCTAAACTGCCACAAAACTTGACACGTTTTCATGAAGATTGCTCACCACTGGCCCTGAGTTTGTTAACATGATTGTCCGCACAAACGCAGCTCGCGCCTTCACCAAGACTGCGCCATCCGCAGCACCGCGCACAGGTGAGTGTGATTAGCGCAACAGCACCACCTGGAGGCGGGATCCAGCCAAACAACATTCTGACAAGCTAAAAGTGTCTAGTAGTTCTGTTTGTTTGTTTGTTTGTTTGTTTGTTTGTGTACTTTTTGACAATTCTTTGGAGGATACTGACGATTGTGGTCAAATGAGGGTCATATATTTTTACTTTTGCATTAGGCTACGATTTAGTTGAATAAGATTATAATTAGTCATTTCAATTAATAGATGGTCAGTGTAATTATGGGTATTTGGATTTCCTTTTCAGTACGGAAAAACAACTTTTGAGTCATGATTTAAATTTTATTGCAAATTACCAAGAATCAGAAAAGAAATATGACATATTTTGTTTTAATGTTCAAGTAGATAATATAATCATTTTAAAAAGCAATTTGAATTTAGATTTTTACTCAACATCCAAGATAAGCAAAACCACACAGCCAGAAATGAAAAAAAAAAAAAGGTTTTCTGAAATTGGGTTAGGGTTAGGGTTAGTTTGGCAGGGGTCACGGCTTCAGCAAGAATGGCTCACTCAGCGCAAGATGATGAACTTGGCAAAATTGGACTGGTCCCCACAGGGCTGAAGTCCACGCACATTTCAGTGTGTGCCATAACCACTCCCCTGCAGAACAAACTCCAGCACAATATGCTAAAGACCTCAATCATTTTTATCGTGGAGTTGAGCAAAGGGACTTTGGAGCGGCATGCTCTCACCACAGAGCTCTTAAAACAGTCAGCCTCTGTAGCAAAGATCTCAGTACAGAGAGAGGATGTGGAGAGGGTTTTCAAGGAAGTAAACCCCAATAGGAATTTTCCCTCTTACAAAATATCAGACTGACTGAGAACTGTTTGGGGTTTTCTGTAACTTGTTCAATCAGTTCCTAAAACAGCATATCTATCATCTGTAAAACAGGCATCATGTGTCCTTACCCAGGGGGGCTGATGATGCCGTGTTGACCCTGTTGCACAGTGTCCTGGTGCACTTTGATAAACCAGGGCGCATCTAGGACAGTCTTTGTGGACTTCTCCACTGCCTTAAACACTGTGCAGCCACACCTCAGGGGCCAGAAGTTGCAAATGTTGAATGTTAATTCTCATTTGATTTTGTGGGTGCTCTCTTTCCTGACAGAGCGACAGCAGGTGGTCATCTTCGTTCAGTCAGAACCATCTCAACAGGAAGTCTTCAAGGTTCAGTCGTTTCCCCTGACCTTTTCACATTATACACAAATGATTGTAAAAGTGGTATATCGGACTTGAAATAAGCAGATTCAAATAGAGGCGCTCCTTGATTTCACTTCCTCTCGCTTGTGTAAACTGTCTGACCTTCTTGACCCAAACATGCATGACCTATGAAGGTCGGATATCTTCATTGTAGGTACAATATTTATTTTTGCATTTTGAGTTGATATTATTATTTTTTTATCTGTTAAGTAACTTCTAATCCTAATAATAGATGCAAAGTGTTTCATTCATTTTTTGCAGCTCTTGTTGTGTTGATGTTATATTTTTAGTCAAAGGTTTTATTAGGATTGTCCTTGTTAAGAAGTTTCAGTATGATTGTTTATTGTGATATTTTTATGTAGCAATATATCACACTTTGTATGCCTTAATTTATGTATGCCTTATTTGATTTTATAGACTTCTCTGTTATTATTATTCATTGTTTTATGTTGAACTTAACGCTGAAACAAGTTTGCGAATTTTGTTCAATGACAATGGCAATAAACTTTTTTCTGATTCTATTGTGATAGGCCTACCGTGAAGAGTAACCAGCCTTAATGCATTTCTGAAAAATAATTGCCACTTAAATGTGAATTTGCAGATACAAGTTTGTTAATTCCTGCAGTGTAGATTTAAATGAACTTGTTTTGTTGACAGTGAGGCTTCTGTAAGACAAAAGAGGCTCTTCACAGGATTTCCAGCCGTCTGCTCCTGTCTGCAGTAGTTTGTCCCATTTGTGTGAAGTTCAGTCAGAGCCCTGAGGAGGAGGCGTCTGGGGAGTGGGAGAGCAACAGATACAAGTCGAAGGACAGTCAAAGGATAAATAATGCTTTGTTTAAATGGGTGTGGCTCCATGACTAAAGTTATAGAAAGTTGTATAAGCTGTAGACAAATTTAATTTAATTTGGTAATTTGGTTGTATTGATCCAAAGATGTAATGCTACAAGTGCATTCTCATTCATTGTGACCTATATTGTACACTTTTAAAAGTATATTGTCAATCAAATAAGGGTTGAAATGTGATGACTGAAGGCTTCTAGATAAAAAAACATTTACAAATAAATTGTATTATTGATGAAAATCATAAATTATTTCTCATTTTTTGTTTTTTTTATTCAATAATTCCATTGTTTTTGTTACACATTTCATGTGTTTTAGACCTAAGTCTGAATATTCCAGATAACAATAATAATGATCAACTTACAATAAAGATTCCTTTTTAATGTCAACAACAAAATTAGTCGATTACTCGTGGCAGCCTTAGATTTTATTGCAGCAGCCCCAACTTCAGCTATATATATTTGGGCTTCAAAACCCCTGACATGGACGCGGTGAATGGATACCTCTGGAACATACTTCTGGCCGCAGCAAAAAAATCTATCACAAAAAAATGGATGACACAAGCTGAACCGACGATTAAGGACTGGACTAACATAATTATGGACATTCGAAAAAAAAATTAAACTATGAATTTAACAAACTTTGGACAAAATGAGACATTTATGTTGGACAACCAGTGCCGTGATTTCTTTTTAAAATATACAATTTTATAAAAAGTTCAAATGATTTCCATATCGACTTAATATTTGTTGTGTGTAATTTTTGTATATTTGTCTATTTCCCACGGGGTCGCTAATAGAATGTAGTATATTTAGAATATTAGAATATTAGATTAAAATATAGAAGCGTTATCTTCCCCGTTGGTTACAAATGTGTTAGATTATTACATTTGGCAATGTGTAGGAAATTAAATAAACCAAAATGATTTTGTGTGGTTTTAATAATGTGCAACATTATACACTTGATTCCACTTTAAAAGTTCCAGTTTCAAAGTTAGCGTGTGATAAAGAAGACAGTAAAGCAGTGGGATGGCTCAAGTATTGAAACCTTGAGAGCTTGTTTTGAATGCATTGAACACATAACATTTTGTAAGGAAATTATCGTCCCATTAAAGACAGTTAAAATGTTCTCATATAAAAAAATGAATACAAAAAAAATAAATAAAATGCCAAAAGTCACATTTAAATGAAATGAAAGGTGCATTTAATTCCGGAAACAGGACAGAACAGAAAGTGATCTAGGCCAAATATAATTAAGAAATCAAAGCAAACCAGGGTCTATAAAGATAGAGGAGAGACTTGTTTCAGAAGGGCAGTGCTAGAGGCATGGAAAGGTGTCAAACAGTAGTGGGCCTATTTACCAGACCAATGTTCCACAACGTTCATCAATGAAGGACCAATTTCAAGTATCAATCCACAAGACATAGACATAGAAAAGTCAAGACATAGACATAGAAAGTGCGGAGGACAGGCCTGGCTGTGTCTGGTGCATCCGTCTAAGTAATAGCCACACATTTGAGGTGGTTTGTCCCATTATCCATAACAGCTTTTCACTTCCCTTTTTGACATTAAACTCCCAAAAAGTCCAAAAGTTGCAATTTTAACTTCCTGAGGTGCGTTTATTTTTTATTCACTGACGTAAACAGGGTTTCTTACCTACTTTCCCCTGAGCATAAATAAAAAAGAACCCCCTTTTTTCATTTCTGTATCTCTGCTATTGCTTATTTTTATATTATGTAAAAAGGTAAATAGCATTTGGTTTTAAAATTAAACATTGATTTCCTTGAACATTAAAACAAAAAAATGCCTGGTATTTAACTTCTGTTTTCTGTAGTTTGCAACACAAATCAAATAAGTCATTATTGGTTTGACGACAGATGAAAATGAAAAATAATGATTGTATGCTATCTCAATGAATAAGAAGGCCAAATTATAAAACCACACGCCACACTATTATCTCATTAGAACAAGGAGCACAGTCTGAGACCACTGACAGGAAAAAGACGTATAAAGATGTATAAAGGGAGAACACTGACTATAGTAGGGTAAAACGAATCAGTGCAGATAAATGACCCGGACACGGTGTGCATTGAAGTAGTTTTACTGTGACGTACATAATATCCAGCTTTAGCCTGACACTGCATACATCAAGGTCTTCACTTGAGGTCACCTTTTTCGACATAAAACTTCACCATTAACTTTTTTTATTTATTGCATCATGTATAACAGGCAAAACAGAGATAGAGATTTGATTTATTTAAATAAACTTTACAGTTCTCCAGAGTACAAAACATTGTTCTAAAGACATAGCTCCAAGATAAGCAGCACAAGTGATGACTAGTTTGAAATGCAGAACATTTCAGCACTGGTTTCTTGTACTATCTATCGGCCATAAAGATAAATATTTCATTCAGCATGATCAAATGTTACTGAATTTAACCATTAGTTGTTAGTTGCACAAAAAACTGTCACATTAAAGGCCTGTAATTCAGTCCATCTATTTTTTTTTTACATTGTGTTGTTCAGAGCGTACTCATACCAACATGGTAAAATGTGAAGT
The DNA here is from genome assembly GCA_015082035.1 of Chaenogobius annularis. NCBI lineage: Eukaryota > Metazoa > Chordata > Actinopteri > Gobiiformes > Gobiidae > Chaenogobius > Chaenogobius annularis. The sequence continues at coordinate 1,721,581 of BJKM01000008.1, read as the reverse complement.
TTCAGAACATCTCAATGATAAATAGAGCATAAAAATAAACATAATTTCCTGAATAACTGCGGAAAAGTAGAAAATGTAGCGTTTTGTAAATGGAACTAATTTGGTGTGTGCAGCCTTGAACAGTCAACTTAAAGTACTGTACCTCTAAGCTCACACAACTCATTACTTCAGCTGTTTATCTCAAAGAGCGAGTTCTGCACACGTCTCTTTAGGCTGCCAGTCAATGTGCAGTGCAGACAAAGACAAGCTTATACACAGTACCCATATACTGGACTCATACAGTCATTACACTATAAATGTAAAGTGCTAGGCAAAGGGAACACGTTAAACTGCTCTTACGGTCTAGACTAATACAGTCTTGGTTTAGTTAAGACATAAAACCATTCCATCTCCAACTTTAGCAGGCTATGAATAGTTATAATGAATAATTGGAGGCAACCAGCAAGTCCCTCATCCCCTTCCTTTTGTTCTTCCTTTTGTTTTTCCTTTTTGATGAGTAGAACAGAGCTTCTTTAATCATCACTGTGTCATGCAGCCAGTCTGCCTCTCCGACTCAGTTTCAATCCACTTTCTCTCCACTTCCACCTTCACAATAGAGAAAAGTTCATTTAGAAACAACTTTTGTTCCAACACAAATTTGTGACATTTCAGACAAAGATCGTACTTGAACGTGGTAGCGGGTCCAGCTGGTGATGTGTTTCTGCGGTTGGATGTCGTTGGCCGTGCCCAGAGATTTGACCCTGGTCTGTGACACTACGGCCCCCATAATTTCACATTCCATAGAGACAAAAGGGTACCAGTCATTAGGGATCTCCTGATCAGACCCCAGCTCTAGCTTACAGGAGAATGAATGTGGTTGGTCCACTGCTGCAGAGAGAAGAAAGGCCGATTGTGTGAGAGTGAGATCATGCATAGATTACAGTACAGGCCTCAGATACAAAACAAAAATCACACGCTGAACAATAACATAATTCCACATGTACTAAATAACATTTATTTTTCAGACATATTCATTTCAAACATTTTTTTATTTAGATTAGATTAGATACTCACTGGTACCAGCAAAATAGTGGTTTGAAACACAGTTGAAATGATGACTGTGCAAGTCAAAGCTAAATGTTATAAGCTAATGTAAAAAGACTACTGAGCTCATCCGCAGGAAAAGCTAAAATATTTGATTGACACATCATACATAAAATTTTGATTAAAATGTGCGATCTTGTTTCATACCTGTATTTTTAGCGGGTAGTCTGTCGATCCTCCAGACGATAGCAGAGTATACATTCTCGTACTTGACGGTTCCTATGGACACCTGCATGACGGGCTGAGAGTTCATTGTACCGGCAGCTCCTAAACAGGTGTTTCTGTTCATGCGAGCCTTTAGGGACCTCTGGCGCAGTAAGGCCACAGTCTGTGTGACTTTGACCCAGTCTCCTGGCACTGGCACCCGGATGATCACATTCTCACACAGGGGGAATGTGTCACACAAGCCCAGGCCTGAGCTAAGGAAGGCTGGGGTCATGTTTAAAAAGGCCTGCAGCTCCACATAGGCCCCTTGCACCGTTACCACGGCTTTCACTGAGAAGGGCGCTTCAGTGCAGCCCAGACTCATGGTCTTAAAGCGCATCAGCTCCACTCGGCACGCATCAGGAGGGGTGAATTTAATTAGCCGGGACATGTGAAATTCGGTCTCATTCACACATGTATGAAAATGACAGTCAGCGATCTCCATCCAGAGTTCACTGGCCTCGTCTGACTCGTAGCTGGGGTTATGCTGCTGCAGAAGCAGGTCGTTCAGAGCCAGGAAACATTCAGATAATCCATTCAGAAACGCAAGGCAGTGGATCTGGGAGAAAGCAGCCCGCTCCATGACGTCTCCAGACTTGTCCAGTTGTATCCAGATGTGGTCCGTAATCTGCAGGGACAGCTCCTGCTCCTCGTAGTGCCGCCTGGGCTGGTGAGGTGCACTGAGCTGAAAGATCTCTTCCTCCATAGAGACCACCAGGTCCTTCATGTCGTCATGTGACGTAGACCCCAGCTTGAGCAGCTGCTCCACCTCGGCCTCGTGGCTTACCTCCTGTTTGGGATGGAAGCGCTTCTTCTCAGTGTATGAGAAGTGCTCCACCTTCACAGTCAGGACTTTACGTGGTTCTCCGTAGCTTTCTAACTTCAGCTCTGAGAGTCGGCACTGTGGGAGGAGCTGGAACTCTTTATAGGGTTTCTCCAGTCCTTTTTCATAGTACATCTGCAGCACACCTCCCGGCAGCAGTCGCAGATAGATGGGCCCCCACTGCCGCGAGGACATGCGGTTCTTCTTCTCTGGGATCCTGAGCATAACAGACCAACCATCTCTCTTCTGGCTCCGAAACAGGCCTCGAGGGACAAACTGAGGCGGGCCATCCCTTACAACTTCATCTCTGCAGCTCAGTCGCCTCTCCCCATCTCCTCTCTCCTCCTCTTGGTCAGCCTTTGCCTTCAGGCCTTCAAGTTTGTGGCACACGTAGGAGAGAGAGTTTTGGAGATGGTCCCGTGGGGGCTCGCTGCCATCTTTGGTCCGGATAAAAAAGCGTGGTAAAGTGTTGTCTGTGTCTGAGTCTGAAGAAGAGCTGTCCACGTCTGCGCTGTGTCGGGACGCGTGCCAAAAGGGGTTATAGTGTCCTGAGTTTCCCTGGAAAGAGGGGAAGGAGTTTGGTTCAGCTGAACTCTGAGCCTCAGACCCGGGAGATGAAACCGAGGCAGCGGAAGGGCTGGAGGAAAATAAGTCCTTGCTTTCCCCTGAGCTGGAGCGAAACGGGGATGAGCTGCTTGGAAGCCCGCTCACTGGAGTGCAAAGAGGTGTGACACATGGTGCAAAAGAGCTGCTGCTGAGGCTGGACTGAGGAGAGTCCAGTGAGCTGTTAAAGCTCCAGGACGTGTCTCTGATAGGAGGAAGTCTTAGTTTGAGCCCATTTGGACGTGGCACTGAAGCTTTGAGGAGACCTGGTGTCTGCAGAGGCTTCTGAGGTGAGGCGAATGGTGCACTGTCATCTTCAAACGTCACCCAGTTTGAGTGGTTTGTGGAGCACATGGCGACCGCTCCACGCCGGGGGAAAAAAACAGCCCCTTTATGCAGTGTATTTGTATCCTTCAGTTTTACCTGAAAAAAATAAAGACAAAAAATGTGTTTTCAATTAAATCTTGAATCATAGTGAAGACTAGTGCTAAGATTATTTACCAAGGTCCGTTTAATGTGAAAACTGCAGCAACTAAGAGTTGGCTGTTGTAGAATACAATTATATATTAAAATGCTCTAATTAAGTGTACACTTAACATTTTATTATGGCTAGACAGTCTCTTATTATTAAGACTGACACACTCAAATTGATTTGATGAAGTAGTAGGCTGGCGAGTTAATTGGAGAACAAAGCCTCTTGGAGAAAAAGTCATGTTTAAACTGCCAACTTGGCCTGTGAAGTACTTTAAGAAATGATTGTGTACATTTCAGGTTATGGTAGAGGTGGGAGATATATCACAAAATGGATAATGTATATTTAGTTTAATTGTATTGTCCATTCATGTTTTGTGATAGACTTGAACCTCAAACAAGAAATGTAATGGCCATATTTTAGCACATTTTGATGCATTGATAAAATACAAAAGATAAAGTCGCCACTGGGATTCAACTAAGCAAATACAGTAGGTCCAAGCCGAGATGATCTTTCAGCTGCAACACCCAACTGAACCCAACTGATGTAGTGAGTGGCTTCTCCTTTCTGAAACAACCAAGTGAAAAGACAAATCCCGTAGTCGTGGAAAAGATGTCAGTATGTTTGAGGGCTGCCCGCCGGTGGGAGGGCGGGCGCGGAGAGCGCAGCTCTCAGGGACAGTCGAAAAGAATAAAGTCGAAAAAGAATGAAGTCTAAAGAATGAAGTCCGAAGAATGGCGGTAATGTAACACTACTGATACCAACCGCCATAAAACACCACCAAAGAAAAAGATGTTTGAGAAGGGTCAAATCACAGGCATCAAGATAAGAAAACATCTAAGGAGAGGCAGAAACTAATATACAGAGAGTGTTTGGGACGAGCTGCAGAAGGCTTTGTGCAGTGGTCACTCTCTCCCATCATCAATACAAGATCAACTGGTGAAAACTAATACAACACTAGAATTAAATCAATATTTTAATATTGCAGAAGCTATTTGAAAACAGTGAATGTGTGCTGTAATCAAAGCTAAAGGCGGGCCTATGAAATATTAGTGCCCTTTTTTTTTTTTTTGGACAGGCAGTGAAACTTCTTAATATTGTTACGGATCGACTCAAGATATGAATTTATGTCAAAGTTGAGAGGTTATGGTATACTTTTTTATATATTGTCCCTGTAGAGAAGGGTGTGCTCTGCATTTGACCCATCAATAAAAGCCACATGTCAGGGGCATTGAGCGGCCACAAGGCAACGCAGTAGTGTCACTGGAGTTTTGGGTTGTAATTTATTAAACTGTGCTCTGTGTGTTAGTAAGATCAGTCAATACAATAAATCACTGCATCATTGGCGTTACTCTGTTTGATTGGATATTGATTGGACCCAAGGGTACAGCAGAACAGTATTTGAAATCTGTGTCTGTGTCCTCCTTTAGCCCATTCATTTAGACTCCCCTTGCTGATGTAAAATAGAATAATAGATATGAAAATTTAATATATTTTTCATATTTTGGATGCGCTGCTCTAAAAGAAAATCCATCGCTGTCATCCTAGTATTCCACCACACATTAGAAAGGGGATGTGTTTTTATTGTGTAGAAAGTTTGCCCCGACTTGATTTTGAAAGGCTAATAAGACGTAGGCCAAAAAGGGAAATAAAAGTATCTCATTAACAAGAGAACGTTTGAACGTACAGCATGACAGAGAGGCTTGTAATGTGGCACAACGCTGTTAAAGAATCTTCAATAAATCTTCTATGTATAAACATAGCTATAAACATAGCTATAAACAAACACAAGAACACAAGTAACTCAGGACACAGGAGGACATCTTTTCTAAGTGTGTTTGCAATGACATGTGGACATCAAACTCCATCTGGTCATTTCTTTCTGCTTGGTATGGAATCAGTGTTGCCAAGTCCGCTTCTTTATGGCAACTTTGTCCCCCTTTTTTTTTTTTTTAAAGTTGCTTGCAAATTTTGAGAGTCGTGGGTTGTGTTTTTTTGTCTTGAGGCGCTTTTTCAGGTCTGTTTCATGATAATATTATGAAATACAGGCTGTAAACAGTTGATTAATCTTTTAAAGCTGTTATTAATGTTAATGTTAAAAATATGTGCATCTCATTAGCACTTGTTCAGTGGTGACACAAAACTTGTTTTTAATGGGCTGTGATTGCTTGTTTTGGCCTTTTTTAATTTTTATTTTTTTTTTCAAGGCTTGGTTGCTTGTTGCTCCCTGAAAATCTGGCAACCCTGGTGGGAATCCTGATGTGTTTTTGTGAAGACAGGGGAGGATGAGATCTCAACACGGAACGCAGACGCAAGCCCCACAAGAAGAACTGAAGTCCGCCTCTTCTGGTTTCAGTGAAAAAGGGACTAAGTCAAATCTGCAGAGGACAAAAGCATACATTCCACGAATTCCTCTGGGACAAACGGCATTCACACAGGAAATACCAACTGGCTCGATTTTTGATGAACTCTAGACAAATATTTGGGCAATCAAAGTGCAAATTATTTATCCGAGATTGTGCTTGGCTGTCCAGTTGCAAATAAGCAAAGCAAAGAACACCAGTCAATCAACTCTAAAAACATGCACAATAGGCTAATCCCCGTGACCGAGCCCTGTTCTACATGTGCGGCTGGGTCAGGAGGAGTACGGGTGGGCGACACTGACAAAAATTATTATCCAACTTATTTTTGGAGTATCCTGATAATGATAGTCAGAACAGAAACGTGTCTTTAGTTGAGGTTTAATTATCAATCATATGTGGAAAATAATAACAAAAGTGCATAAATATCACCTTTGACTCTCTTCTTTTCTTTCATTTTTTTAAAATCAGCTCAGAATTGTTACTATTAACAATATACTTGATCTGGTTGTGTATTGTAATCAAATCACTTATTAAATATTTTATTTTGCATGCCCTTATTTTATTATTATGAAACATTGTTTTATGTTGCATCTTATCCTGATTCTGATATTCATAAACATGAGTATGTTTACAATTGATATTCATAGAAATGAAACTGACGTAAAAGACGACGTAAAGTAAACTTCCGAATAAGAGAATAGAGTTATATTTCTGCACATTTGTGAACATTTGTCTGATACTTTTCTGTTGGACTGAAAATAATATCTGAATATTGTATCGAGATACTCCAAAACAAATCGAGTTCATCCCACCCCAACACAGATTTAGCAGAGCTGACCTTCGAAACCCTCCAGAGACTATTCTGTCTAAAGTCTCTGAAATGGCTCAGAAAACACTCACCCTAACCAAGAAAGAACAGGAGAGCACAAATTAATCCATGAATCAATTATACAAAGTCACATGGTGCATTATTCTAAATAGATTTGTCTTGTCTTTGTGGTTATGTTATTGGAGTAAATCCTCAAATGAGGAGCAGTGTCTGTTCTGAGTCAATGTGGACTACAAAATTGGGTGATAAATTCCAGTCCGTTGATGAGTAACATGTTTTATATTCAAACGACTCTAATTAAAATAATCATATCAACATCACATGCCTCTGAAAGCTTTGTGTTTAAGAGTCGAAAGTAATGTTTTTCCACATCTTGATGACTGAGGGGAACATTTGTGGTGATATAAATGCTGAAAAAGAGAAAATAAAGTGCACGTTAACGTCACATGCAGCTGCTTCCTGATAAAGCCATCACATGAAGTTCCTGTATTTCCTGAATGTTTCCTGAAAAAGACAATAGTGAGGATCCTTTTATCATCTCAACACAAGACTGTCCGAATGCAGGAAAGCAGCGAGCTGGCCAGTCAAAGGTTTATTCATGTCAACTGCTCTGCATCATAATACAAGATCATGACGAACCGGCCTCATTTGTAACACAGCAGTTTTCCAATGACAAGGCAACTATAGGCAATGGCCTGATTTTACAATACAATAAAGGACAAAAGTTAAGATTCACAAGTTGCACAAAACAAGCCGTCCTTTAAAAAACACTCAACCCCAGTAACTTAATTACAGGACATAAACTTATATGTAGGCAAGTTCTGATAAAAACAACAAAACAACACAAAGTAAAGAACCGCCCACTTTGCACTTTGCGGTTCATAACAATAAAAATAGGAAGAGTTTTTTTATGTGTCAGCTAAAAATATGGGCAAACTGTGTCCATCAAAATGTTGCTCAGTTGTCGAGCTTTTCTTAAAAAGGTACACTATGTAACTTTTCTGTTGGGAGTGGGGGGGGGGTCTGCCACCTGCTTGTCTCCATGGAGATGTTATTCATGGCACGCAACATTATGAGGATTTTTTTTAGGCTTTCTTTCTCCTGTTTAATACATATTTTGTTTTAAATTGTTATGCAATGAAAACTATCCTCACTTTTTAATCATACTGATACCTATAGGTCGCTTTATCTAGTATGTTCCACAGTATGGCATTAAACGATCCTTCTCCAAATAGAAGAGCAGGTGACGACACAAGGCCGAGTTACAGGTCAGATTCACGGTAAGAATGCATGCTTTTCCCCCCAATAAAAACACCTACAACTGAATAAAAGCAAGTTCAATGTTATGTCACACTGTGGAACACTCAAGGCAAAGCAAAAACATAGCGAAGAGAGACAAAGGCAGCCAAAAAAAATGTTTTTCCCACTTAGCCCAAACGTTCCCAACAAACTGAACCTTCCATAAGTTCCTAGTTGTTCAACACTAAGCGACAGCGTGTCACAAAGTTACCACTGAGCTAGAGTGCCTTCAGTGGTTTGCAAAGCTGTTTATTATCAGCAAATAACATCTTAATTAGGAAAACAGTTTAACTAAACACTGATTCATTGCAGAGTGCGCGCGCCTCGGGTCACTTCGCCGGTCAAACTCAGAAGAAGCCGGTGTCGGTAAACAACAACAACAGAAGTCCCACAAGTTTGTGTATCATGGGCTGTGATATGTGACGTGTCGGATGACAAGCTGGCTGGTCGGTGGTCGCGTAAACAACACAACAACAAAAACAACAACAAAAACAACAACAAAAAACAACAAGCAACAGCAACAGCGGCACAGTTTTCACTCCCACGGGAACTCACTGAGCAGAAGGAAAACATCCACGCACGCTGCCATCATCCACACCAACAAGCCCCGGCCCGTGTCTCGAGCAGAGAGGCCCGTGTCTGTCCCGTACGGAGCACTCGCTGTTGTTTTGATTCGCGAAGTCTTTGCAAACCGTGCGTAAAAACCGGAGCTCGCTTCCGTACGCGCCATTTACGCCACGGGCCAAAGCGAACGCCGACCCGGGAACGCAAACATTTAGGAAGCGAAAACATACTTCCGCGGTTTGCTCAGCTTCCGACAAGGAGCCTATAGTTATGCCAAAGCAAAATTGACTAGCTGGAAAGAAGGAAAAGTACTCACGAGCGAACCGGAGCCGGCTGTTGGATCAGGTCATGACACCGGCGCTCCGGGTGCGTTTTTGAGCCGCCCGCGGTCGACCCGGTTTTGCTCAAAATGGCAGAGATGTTAAATCCTGGGAGTTTAACAGCCGGCGCAGTGGAAAGCTTCCCCTCCGAGTTCAGACTGTCCTCCAGCGGGACGGACACGGGGGGGGATGAACCGTCCCACAGCCGCGCTGCGTTCAGGGGCGTAGGAGAAAAGACTGCGCCAAACACACACTTCTGTCTCAATGTTGTGACTGCACTAGAGGAATGTTTAGGCTGTGTCACTGAAAACTAGATTATATTTCTTTGAACGCATTTATGTAGGTTGGACATTTAGCAGAGAGAAACATGTTACTAGGCTTCCAGGAAGAGCCAGAAGTTCAGGGGTTTCAGGAGTAAATAGAACCGTTGACAAACTGATTAACACTTTAAAATAAAATAGTATAGCGTTTGAGAAAAGTCCTCAAAATGTTGCATGGAACGTGAAGCTGTAACTGAGTGGTTAGTCCTCATTTTCCCAAGTCTCCAAGCCTAAACCTCTCAAGTCCAAGTCAAGTCCCAAGTCCTCTGCTTTTAGTTTCAAGTCATTTCAAGTCCTTACACACAAATGAACAAATACAGCTTGGATTTTGCCGAATTGATATGCTTTTTTGTAAGTGGTTCATCTTAAAAAAAAAAAAAAAAGCTGTGGTCACAAATAGAGAAGTGGAAGTGTGGAAGTATATCAACGCAATAATGTGGCTATTGTCATGACTAATTTTACTTTGAATACTTTTTACTTTTGTTTTACTTTTTGCCAAAATATGCGTTAACCCCTCTTTCCTTTGGATACCACTTCATTAACTTGCTCTCTCTCTCTCTCTGTGTATATCTATTTTTTCTTCTTTATCTCTATCTTTACAATAGGTCAGTTTGTTTTATGTATGTTTTAGTTGTTTAATGTTTGAAAAAAAAATAAAAATAGATAAAGAAAGAAAAGGGGGGAAAAAGCATAGTAAAAAAGTTATACATGTTTTTGCTCTTCTAAAAAAAAACTGGGGAAATTATAATACTGTTACTTTTGTTGAATAGGCCTTCTAATAGGTCTAGAAATCTGAGCACCACAAAATCTTATTAACCATGGCACAGATTTGAAGCTTCTAAAATCTTGGGTGCGAGGTTAACGTGCTGAACATTGAGGTCATCATAAACAAAACCAAACATATTTTTCTCATAAAATAATAATGACCACATAAAAGAGTTATGTTATTACTTCTCAAATGTCCAGTTACAGCGTTGCCTCATTTCCCAGCTGGTTTGGGTGTTACCAGACTGCCCCTTTAAAATTAGTGTTTTAAAATACAACTTTCATGAACGCTGCAAAAAAGAGGAACAACAATGGTTCAGACTAACAGTAATGATTACAAGTTTGGAATAATTACAAGATTTGCCCGTTTACATCGAGTTTACGTTGTTTTATGTTTCACATGTGAGTTTATATGTGCTTTCCCAGTGGTTAACATTGTAAAAAATACAAATATTGTTTATGATTTAAGGTTAGTGGCAAATCTTTAGTGACAGAAGCTTTCTGGCAGGTGTAATGGGCTAAGATCTGTGTTAAAATCTTTACTGGACTTTGCCTGCTCGTGTCTTTACAAACCAGAGAGTTCTCCTGGTTACTCGTCATGACTCATAGACAAGTTACAGCAAGGTAGAAAGAAAAAATCCATGGAAAAATACACAAATCAAATGTTTTTTTTTTTTTTTTTTTTTTTTTTTTTTACACGTTTAATTTAATTGTGAGAAAATAAAAAAACAGCTGTAAACTCATGAAATGTCATAGAGATTTTCTGAAATTATATCACAAGTGTATTTACACAGTATTGACCCTTTTTGATCCATTTATTTTACATGATTAATTATTAGAAACTCAAGCTACAGTGGCACATCTATACATTACAACTTTGGTGATAAAGACGTTATGTTCACAGAAGACGACGACGTTGCTTCGCGCGCTTCGACACGTTCGTCCCACAATTTAACTCGGTGCTTCAAGGCAGAAATCTTTCTTCAACTTCCAAGAGCATTTTAGAGGAATGTGCACTTCACTTGTGCACATGTGAAGCCCTTCTGAGCAGCAGTTTGTCATATATAGTTAAGACCAGAAAATATTCGTGACCTAGTACAAATATACATGTTAAATCAGTCATTTTTTTATGTTTAAACAGACAGAAGGGACTGAAAATTAGGCTTTTGGAATTGGTACTGATATTAAATTAAATTAATTAATTGGGAAATGTACTTTTTTGTCAATAGAAAACTTGCATAAATCTAAATTTGTGCAACGATGTCTTTACAGTCTGTTTGCCAGTTTGTCTCTAAAAAGAGATAAATAAGTCTGTTTTATTAATTAATTGGTATGAATAATTTTAGGCTTAAATATTACAAAGGGCTATTGATGAGTACAAAGATTTACATCATTTTTTTCCAAATTGATCCATGAAAATTGCCTGATAAAATGTCTGGGGCCAGTGTCGGCACATGAGGACACACCAAGCATGACTCAGTGCACTCGTCCCGAAGATAAGAATGTCTCACACAAACAAAAAGCTGTAAAACACACGTCGATTAATTAGATTTGGTCTTCAAGTTTTCCATGTGCACTTTCAGCTCATAAAGTCTTAAAGTTAGACCTTGATGGACTTTCTGACAGTTTGTGACGTTGTAACTGGTGGTTTGCCCAATGTCCGAATGCATGAATAAAACATATTGAGTGGCAGATGACAGAAGTCCACACAGGGCTGTTATTGCAGCTTCACAGGTGGAGGCGGGACTTGTTTACTTTAGTCCGGTTTAATAGTGGCGGGATTTCCAGTTCCACAACAGTCCATGAAATCTTCAGAGGTTTTGTGAAAGTTCTAGCGACCTTTGTTCTTCTTGGCATTTGCCTGAAAAACAAAAGCATTTTTAAAAGTTACAAATATTCACTATGTTATAAAAAGGTGAAATTTAAACTTTATTTTTACATAACTAGAAAGAAGTAGTCGCATTTCAAATTTGATATCGATAAGGAAATTGGCTCAATATTCGATACCGATTTCGATAACATCAAGAAAATATGTATTTTTAAAAAATAATTAACTAAATAATTGTTTTTGATCATATCATGCGTTTTTATACTAGTTCTGAGGTAGAATTCTAAAACATTTATTTTATTTATTTATTTTTTCAATATCAATACTTAAACTAAATATTTGACCTCATTTGACCTAAATTTGCATTATTTTTTAGCATAATTATTATCTGGGTTCACATTTACATTTGTATACACTTTACGGGTGTGTGCACATTGAAAATAAATAAATGCAGGTTTGCAAGTAGCGCAAAACTATTCCATACCAAAAACTAACTTTTCTCCATATTTATTGTGTCAAATAGTTTATCTACAAAACTACTTTAAAAATTAGTATTGCGTCCCACTAGAAATCAACACATAAATTAGCTAATTGTTTTTAGAGATTTGCAAAACAAAATTGTCCACACACCATCTCACATGTTCATAATAATTCTTGTTAACTACAGTAGTGCCATTTGCATTGTATTTGAATTGCACATTGTCAAACATGACCAGGCTTGAAACTGATGTTTAAGAGAAAATAAGCACGTTCAGCGGGCGTGCCCCGTCCTGCAGAGCTCAAGAAGCTCTGATCAGAGCAAGCACATGCAGGAACACGCGCTCTAAACGGCCCCTACTCCTCTGCTCCAACAACATAATGTCTTTCTCAGACGCTCGGCAGGTGCTTTAGTCATCAGAGTCACTGCCTCCAAGCGCAGAATCGCTTGACGTCACTGATCTTCTCAATAACTAACAATGTCAGATTACACAAATAAACATAGGCCTTTCACAGACACTTTTAATCACCTTTACTTTGAATGTGATTAACAATGGGGATTAGAATATTACTGAAATTAAACCTGTATTGTTAAATTTGTACATTTTGTTTTTCCCACCAAGTTTTTGGAAAAAACAATACTTTGTGACTAAATCAGACTGTTGCGTGCTGACCACATCTATTTGTAGAAAATGTTTGGCAACCCAAACTTGTCAGAAAGTGTCTATATGACCCTTTGGGATAAGGGCTGATTGACAGTGCATGGGTGGTCCTCTACTTCACATCTCTGCATGCGCCAAAAGAAATCATGCATGTGAATACTAGTGATGTGTCAAAGGGTTTGTGAAAGCTAAGAACTACTTCAACAGATTTCAATACCTACTTCCTCCTTTCACAAATAAGTTAATTGAAATTGAAATTAGGACAATATTTAGTTTCCTACATTCACATATTTCCTTCTTTTGTGAGCTGAGCTAGAAAGGACTGGAGTAATTTGAAGCGCCTGTGGGCTTTTGACAGCTCCATCGTGAATACTGGCAGAGCTAACAGAGACAAACAGATAAACATTCACTTGTATTTCCTCACTAGTTAGACAGAATGCTGAAATCCATAACCTTTTATGATATATTAAAAAGTGCACTGCGTAACTCTTCTGGTGTTGGTCTCCGTTGATGTTATTTATTTCATTTCATTATAGGCGTTTGTTCTGCTCAAAGACACCTCTCTGATCTGACCTGTAACTTTCCATGGCGAAAGATGGGTTAAATGCCATACTGTGGCACAATCCAGGTAACGCAATAAAAGCTCTATGTAGACAAGCCCCTCCCCCATGGAAGTTCCATTATGCAGCTTTAAGAGTTTAATCATTGTGTATTTCCGTGCTCGAATCAGAAACACGGGTACGGTCATTGTTTGTCAGCCTCTAAATGGATCCGGTGCAGAAGCATAAGGCGATGCGGACCTACAATCCTCTGTTGGTGTTTTGTATTCAAATCTTAGGTATTGTGTGTACTCGTGAAGGGTAAATTCACACTCCTGACCTGAGCACAGATTAGGACTTGTTTTGGTCCTGATCTAGTCCAAGTTTAGTCCCGTTTAGTCTCGATTTTGATGTGGTTCGCACTTGTTTGCAAGTGTTAACGCATCGTAAGTGATGAAAGTTATACCACAGGAAATGTGAGCTGAGGTCGGCTAAGAAAACTCGGTCGGATAATATTCCAGCCCAATGCAGGAGGCGTGGCACACGTAGAAAGCTCCTGTAAGAGCTCAAAACACAACTAAAAAGAGCTGCTAGAGACTTATGACAAATGTAAAAGTCCACAACTCTGCTCAATATTTAGTTTGTACCTGATTTCTACAAAACAGAAAACAAATTAAACCGTTGTAGAAAAGCAGATAAACAACAAGAACACTGCAGCTACGCTCACATTTATCACTGACACAGACTTTGTGATCACACAGGTTCAACTCATTACCTTTAATAACATGTTTTTGAGTCCGTTTGTTGAGGAAATTATTGTTATGTGGAAGCTGGATTATTGGAAGTCATTAGCAAGCAAGCTAGCTTAGCCCTACACAGTCGCAGCATCAACTACAAACTAATTTCCATTTTGCTCTGTAACGTTAATTGTAGAGAAACAAAAGCTCCACAGACAAAAATAAAGGCAGAAATATGCGTCAGTGGTGCCGACTGTAATTCTGCCACACAGTTGAAATGTCGAAGAGCATCTTTCAAATAAAAGAAGGCGCATAACCTCTATTCTTGTGCTCCGACCATGTGTCTGACCCAAACTGCACTCACAAGATCACAAGCTCGAGGGAGTTCACGCCTCGCTATGAAAACTGAAAACTACTAGCAACTATCAACCACTTACTCCACTCAGAGACAACAAACTTACAAGCTACAGGAGAGACCAAGGCTATCGTTTAAAACTCCCAGAAAAAGCACAATATATCACCTTCAAACAACAGCTGAGTTTAACAGGAAGCCTGGTGAAATACCTTGCTGCCCAGTTTGAGCGTGTCGATCTCCTCCCTCTGTTTGCTCAGAGTCTCGTTCATGCTGCACAGGTGGTCGCTCATCATGCTCAGCTGGTCTTCGTAGCTCCTTTTGGTGGTCGTGAGCTCGTCCTGTGGTAAAACCGTGTAAATACGTACAGTGACGTTGTATAAAGAGTTACAGGGCTGATGCAGATGTTTCGCTGAGGGGAACCCGTAGAGACGACCGTACCTGTAGCCGCGTGATGTTCTGGTTAGACGCTTTCACTTCTTCGGTCAGTGTTTCCCGCGACTTTTCTGCAAGCGCCAGTCTCTTAGCTAAAGCACGGCACTAAAATGAAATATAACAAAAGGTAAGATACAGACAGACAGATGCAGAAGAGTGAAAGCATTTCGAGAACAGTGCAATGTATTATTTAGCTATTCATTGATATGTCCAGTACGATACGATGTGATATGTTATTTTACGCCTTTATTTGATCATAGTTTATGTTTGATCTACTATTAATATTTATTGTTTTAAGTTGCACCACATCGCTCAATTTTTGTTCACTTACAATGGCAATTTTGCAACAGAATTTCACTACTTGGTCAGCTTTATGCATTAAACGATTAATAAAATCCTTTGTGATCCTTTTTGAGCTATGATTTCCCAGGTATAATCAACAAATGGAGGTATAATATGCTGGGTAGTGTTAATGGTTGTGTTGTAATTTAAAATCGTAGACTTTGAGGAGCTTTTTTTAGTCACCTCAGAGTGGAAGTTCACGGCTTTACTGTCGGAGATCTGGAGTTGCGTGGTGAGCTCTCCCACTCTGGCCATGTAGTGCGTCTTTATGAGCTGCTCCCTGGATTCCTCGTCCCCCACCTGCGCACAAACACCCACCAAACACATGCGTTTTTGTTGTAGCTGTGCCGTTACGTGACCACACATAAAACAAGGTTGCAAAACTCACATGTTCTACTGAAGGTGTTGAGCACAGCATGCCGACCTGGAGACACAGAAGAAAATGTGTCACAACACAAGTGACTTTGTACCTGTCATGTGTAATGAGCCGTCATTCAAACTAGGCCTGCTCCATTGGAAAAAATACAACAAATAAGACAATAAGTGACATGGCTTTTAGTAATTTAGTCTTAGTCAACCAAAACCTTTGTTAGTTAGTTATTGTATTATTTTATTGGGACTATTACATGGATCAGAGCAGAAAGAAGAAGGCTTGGAGTGAGTTCTGAGTTTAATCTGCCTTTTTACAGATAATAACAGTATTTACTAATAGTTTTCAGTAAAAAAAAAATATTTGTAACAGAGTGCTCTCCTGTTAGGTGAGATGCCTGGTCTACAGAAACGTTATAGTCGACTACTTAATGCACAGTAGTCTACAACTCTAATTTTTTGCTCAATACGTTTTAATATACGTTTTGATCAGTTAGACAAAGGTATTGGTCAATAGAAAAATGTATGTGTATAAATGTAGTAGTTCAACTTTGTGAACTGCTAAACTGTTAAATGTAGTTTAAGTTGTAATGTTTTTTACAAATTATTATTTTGTTTGGTAGAACACTATCCGTGTTAATTATTATTATTTAAATCATAATTTTTCCCATTTACCAAACAGTGTAAATCTCAACCAGCTCGATGTACAGTATGAAAGCTCTGGATATAGTTTTAGTTGATAAAACAATTATTAGACGTGTCACGAACGACAAACTAAACCACTTCCACACACGGCCTCCTGAACTGCAGACTTGGTGCGATGTTCGCTTGGTCCTGACTTGCCCTTTTATTCCGTTCTGCCTCCTCAGCACATTCATGTACATCCAAGTTTCATTAAGCAAAAACCTGCTCAGCGTGGGCACTAAAGCATGAAAACGCCCCCTTTGCGACAGACGGACGTATCACCCGGAACAGGAAAACAACCACCACCACTAACTCCTCCATCTAATTATTAACAGTTTGTAGCTTTTTGTTTTGTTTTTTGTATTATCATCATTACATATAAGTCATTCTTGTAGGTTTTGTACAGTGTATTATTATTTGATTCAGTATTACATCATCTTACATTTATTAGTATTTAAGGGACCTGCTTTTCTAGTGCTCAGACTCTTACAAAATAAAATCTAATCTAATTGAAGTTGGGGCTTGTTCTGGTTTAGACCTGGTTTACATGCAGTTAATTCCTAATTAAGGTCAGATTTTTGAAAAATGTAAGTCGTGATATTGTACAGTAAAGGTTATTCTTGATTTAGTGATTATTTCAGGTGATCCTTGATACAAAAAGCTTGGGAACAAGAGTTTTAAGGGAAATCGAGTTACTGTGACCACTGTAAATCCCAAAATTATATTCAAGATAATTATACAGTAGATGACAAACAGAATAAGCAGGACTACACTTAGATGAGCCATGTTACTGTACCAGGCTGGTGCACAGTGTCGCCTCTTTTGCTGCCGTTTTCTGCCCCGTCTCCTCTTCTTGATGGTTTTGTGTTGTTGAGTTCAGACTTCCGCCGAGCGTCGCTGTCAGTTGTGCCTCTAACTCTGCGATGCGTTGATTCTCCTTTTCTAATCGCACTTTGCCGAGTTGAGCCTCCAGAAGCCAGTGCTCCTTCTCTTGCTCAAGACGGGCGATCTTCTCCAGGCTCTGCTGCACCTGTACGTTTTGATAAATGTTAAAGGTATACCAAAAATCATACAAATATTTTTTATCTGTAATGTTCCTAATAAATATTACAGTGTCGATTAGATCTCTCAAAGAGTAGTAACAATTAAGAGAATGAATATTAACTGTTGCAAGAATCACACGTCAGAACATTTACAGAGGTCTTAACTCCAGAATGATAACGTTTCTTACATTATGATGAAGGGCTGAAACATCACTTTTGTGGTGAACGAACATAAAACTTGAGAGCAACTTTAGATGCTCAGATTATTATTTTTTTGGACATGAAAGTGAATGTGAATTCCAAGCTAAGGTTTCATACATAATAGTATTGTAGGGAGACAAGTTATTTTGTTGTTTGCTGTGATTTATACTGCCAAAATAATTGTGACTATTCAAACGTTCATTTTGCTTCGATTGCGATTCATCTTGGCCAACTGTATAGTGTGTATACTGTGAAGTTTGTTTCCTTGACAGGTTTGAGTCCATTCTGCAGGTGGGTGTTTGAATATAAAGAAGAGAGACACGTTCTCTGGGGCAGCAACATGAGTCTGTTTGAGGAAGGCTCTTGCCTGTTGTGCCAGCCCCTCTCTGCTCTCCGTGGAGCTGGTGAGGATCCGGCGGTTTGACAGAGCTTCTTTGTACGGAACAGACTGTGGGCGTGGCTGTAAAAACACATCAGAGTTTACTATAAAGAATAAACATGTCATTATTTTACACAGTGGCATGTTTGAACCTTTCTAATGGCCTCCATGTACGCAGAAGCCTTCTTCTTGTGAGCCAGCATCGTCTCTGCCTGCAGTGGGTTGAGAGTGACAGCGCTGCCTTTTGGACCATATCCAGAAGATGTGAAGAAGTCCAGGTTGTTGCTAAAGAACGTGGCAATCTGTAAAAACAACATTTTCACTTCAATTAGACCTCTCTACTGCTCCTGTCACTTTGGATATCAGCATTTTGTTTAGACACAAAATCTGTTTAGAGGCTGCCAGATATTTCAGCACTGAATTCTGTCTAATTACTTCTTCACCAACAAACACAAACTGCCTTAAAATGAGACTCTGCAGCATGTCCCACTTAGTCGACACCACAATTATAGCACGCACATTCAATTTGTATTTAATACAAAAGAGAATGAGTTATCTTTGGTGTGACCGGGGAGCAGCTGTAGAAATGGTGATTTGGGCAGTTTCTTTGAATACATAAACGCTGCCCACCTGAGTCCTGCTAGACTCTGTTCTCACTTTAACCTCAAATAACCACTTTTGTTTATTCATTGGCAGTCAAAATAATCTGCCATTTATAATTAAAAAAGTATATAAAACAGCACACTGGTCATAAAAATTCTAGGTGCTGATTGCCCCCTGCTGGTCATACCTTTCCAGTGACGATGGTGAGCGAGCCCAGAGAGCCCACCAGGCACTCGGTCGTGGTGCAGAGCTTCTGTGTCGCTGTGGGGAGCTCCTGTTCTAAGGCCGCCTTCTGGTTGTAGTGCTTTGACATCTCTGAACAAACAAAACAATACATTTGAAACACCAAGCAGATAATGTCATCAAATATAATGTAAGCCTATAATGCACAAGCTAAACACCACCAGAATAAACCAAAGGAGTTAAGCTTCACTCACCTTTAACAGCATCATGGAGGCTGTGGAGGAAGGCAGCCAGCTGAGTGAACACAGCAGAGGAACTGCTCTGTGGCAGGGCATCCTGCTCAACACCTGAGACAAAGGCAACAACTGATGTTACTCCAACTGCTAGTTTTAACCTTCTATATCCATGGAATTGTGCCGTGACTTTCCAATTCCAGAAGGTTACATACTGTGCCTTCAAGCTATTTTTATACGCAATCATTTAGAAGAATGACGATGGCTTGCTAACTACACCTCCTAAATGATTGTCTTTCAAAATAATTAAAGTTTGTGAACTGATGTTACTGTTGCCAAACATCTAATCAAAGCATTCTGAATGCAAAAATAATAAACCAGACTTGACGTACTTGGTAAGGCTAGAAGGTTAATATAGTTCTGTATTTTGTCAAATGTAGATGTAACTTTCTTCATGTCATGCTGCAGCTCCTGGTTTTTTGCTGCAAGAGCCGCGGTGCAAAGAGCAGCATCAGACTCTTCTTCAAGGCTAAAATCAGAAAATAAATAAATCAAACTGGTTTCCTTGCTCCGCTGCGCTTAACACAAGCGCACACAACACTGACCTTTTCAGCTGGTAGGGAAGGATCTTCAGTAAAAAACACGTGTAGGAGGAGAAATGATCTGCAAAGGACTTCAGCTGGATCACAGTTTCCTTCAATGACAAACACACAACATAGGAGCGGCCGGACATAATGAAATACACACTTTATATCTTTTGTCTCACCAGAACTGTGACAGTGTCCTCTGTTATGTTTTGATGCAACTGTAGAAAACTCTCCTCCAGGGGGCGCACATAGGCTGCATTTTCATGGAGATACTGAGAAAACTGAATACACGTGAAGGGTTTAGTATGTAAAATCAATCTCATGTATGTAATAATGACAAGTTCTTACTTTCTGATTTAGAGGTGAAATAGGTTCAATAGATGAATCTAAAGGGTAGATGTTCACCCGTTGTTCTGTGTACGTGTGAAAGTTTAACAGAGCTGCCACAAGGTCCTGGATGAAGCTCAGGGCTTGTCCTGCTACATCCCGCGCCTTAAGCTAAACACAAACAAAACGCATAATAGCATAAACACAAACATTTAGGGTACAATTAAGCAACAGGTTTTTTTGTATCATAGTTTGTAACGTCCAACCTGGTGCCGTCGATTGTGTGGAGGCACGTTTAGGCTGTTGTAGTCATTATATTCTAATGGGATTAAAACGCAGAAAGGTTACTTGCAGCCTAACTTCAGTTTCTGTCGTTTCATTTTGTGAATATCAGACAAAATACACACTGGTGTCATTGAAGGGCACTTTCTCCTGGATAACACTACTGCTTTGCTTCACTTGTCGGTTCAGTTCTGTCTGACATCGCCTCAACTGCTGCTGACTGAAAGACAAAACGTAACAAATATGAAACAATAATAATAACAACAACAACAACAACAACAATAATGCAATGGTTAAAACTGTGTATAACTTGACTTGATTATAATTAAGGTTAATAAAGAAAAACGTTGCTTTATTTGGGATTATACATTCTAGCTGCACAACTAAATTACATGAGATGGAAGATTAGTAAAAGTAAATCACTATAATCGAATTGTTTTACCATTCTTCCGTCCTCATCCTGCACTCTTTTGCTTCTCGTTCCAACGTTTGTACTTTTAGCTGAGATGACAGAAATGACACAGGCTTATTAGTGGAGAACAATAGTCCCATCCCACTCATTTTTTGGGCTGCGTCTTGGTTACCTCTAATCGAGCCTTGTCGCTCTGTAGCTTCTCAGTGTTTTCCATGTATTTGGTGGTAAGTCCCTCCACAATAGCCTGATGCTCCTGCGACGCGCTTTCCAGCTCTGACAGTCGCGCCCTGAGTTCAGCCTCCTGCCTTTTGTGCTGTTCATTGGCTTCATAAAACTGAAACAGAGTATAAATGTGTGTGATATAGAAACAATAATGACAATAATAGCAGAAGTGTATGTGTACTTGTATATGGAGTCTCTCGTTCTCCTGGATCTTCTTCTGCAGGTCCTCGTCAAACACATTCTGTGTCTGTAAACCGTGCCGAGATGGAGAGTCTCCTTTGCTCTACACAAAACAAGCGAAATATAATTTATATAATGAGAGGAAAAAAATATGGCTGGCATGGCTGTGTTCTATAACGACATGACAAAAAACAGCAAGAAAAAAAATATTTCGAATGTTGATGGATAAGCAAATTTTAAATATTGGGTATATCAGAATAATAATCTCAATGCAGCAAAGATAAACTTGTGACAAGCAAATCCAAACTTGTGCTCTTCTTCGAACAAGGATATAAAGTGAAATGAATGCAATTTTACAGATATCTTTACAGTCCTTTCACATTTGCCTGTTATTTAAACCACAGCTAATTACATTCAAAGACACAGTTTAGCACATTTCTGCTAAATATCTTCTTACCTTCCCCTTTTTGCCTTTAGCTTCACTAGCGGTCAGCTCCTCCTGAAGCAGCTCCACTCTTTTTGCCAACTGCTGATTCCTGAAGCTCAGGCTGTCCATCTCCTGCTCCTGCTTTCGTAAACTTTGGTCTCTCTGCTTCAGTTGCTCCTAAATAAGCAAGAGCAAGAATCCATATAAGGCTCTGACTATGCATATCTGTGGAATAAAAAAAAAAAATGGACAAAAAGGAATGTTCTTTTATTTTACCTTTAACGAAGTTGTGTTTGCCTGTTCATCCACTACTGCCTTCTTGAGCACTTGATTCTGGGCACGGAGCTGCAAACATTTTACAAAACAACAAGAGTTACTAATAAATGAAAAGAACAAAGCACAAGTCAAACTAGTTCACAATACAATACTATAATCTTTTTAACTTCTAACCCTGATGTGTATGGACTTGTGTTGATTCCTTTTGATGTCTATAAACTTCAATGGATATTGCTGTTTAATTTGTAGATTTAATTCAAGAGTAATTAGCGCTGTAGTCGTTTGGGCAATGAATTGGTCAATATTCGTCTACCAAAAGTTTAATTAGTAAGCTAATTATTTGGCTAATATGTATTCATGGGCCCCAGCAGATCAGAGAAAGCACGTGAGTTAGCTGTTTAGAGTGGACTGGACAGTTTGATTTCATTTTCCGACTCCCTTCTCATGAAGATGCAGTTTACTCCCACTCGTTTTGCGTGAGATCCTATTCGTTTTGTAAGCTTTTTCCAGTGTCACATCCCCTTCTAGTCGACTAATCGTTGCACAGAGCATGTCTTTAGTCCTTCCTGTCAAATCTATAGAGCTCAGCTAAAGAACAGGAAGCAGCTCTGAACAACATCAGCTGACACATTCATCCACACCACAAGCTGCAAAGCACTGATTTTACGGTGTCTTTAATGTAAATCATTCATTCATGAGTTCACCACATTTATGAGAAAGCTGATTCAGATGGCTCATAAAGTACAGCAACAGCATTTGGACAAAGTTGTGACAGATTCGCCTGGAGGATCATGTCAATAATATTTAACGTAGTAGTCCAACTACTTACCTTGGAGTACTCCTGAGCCAGTTTGCTGTATTTTGTTTGGAGGTCTGTGACGTTGGCCATGACTGCTTAACGAAAAGTGTCCCAAAGACAGATCCGTTTATCAAAAATCAAACCTGCAAAGCCTCCTTCTTCACAACATCCGTCAGCGTCCTCTCGCCTTTATCCTGTTGTATTACTGTCAATAACTCAGCAAATCAAGACTTCCCATTATGTTTATAGTTAAGATTTGCCGCGGAAACATTGTAATAAACTGGTAGGTAAAGTGTTGAAGGCAAAAAAACAAAAGGCTGGCATCTGATTTAGACAAAACCGGATGTTATTCTCAGTGACAGCTTTTTGATTAGCGTTATTAGCCGTGACTGAGCAAACGAGCTAACATCGGACCGCTACTTGTCAAAACACACCACAGGAACAGTCAAACACGCCGTCAGCTCCGGAGAAATGCGAAACAATCACTTAGTTTAACGCGAAATTAACAAATCGGCAATGATAATCCGCTGACAAACGGGGATACGTGCATCATTTCGCCGCAAAAGCCTGAGCTCAGAGCGGAGGCATAAGCGCCGAGGTGAAAGGTCATCAGAGGAAACTGAGACTGTGGATCCGGACAGCGCCCCCTGGTGTGTGGAGATCTGGCAACGCGACATCTACAACATGAACCAGATATGAAACATCAAAAATTAAACGCGACATTTATTTATTTATTTATTTACTATGGCAATTGTGACATTTTTGGGGTTCTCATTCCAGTGTCAAATTGTTTATATTTTTCTGGTAATTTATAATCAAAAGCCAAGTTTACCAGGTTTTCAACTTCCTATTATAGGTAACACTGAGGACTTTTTCTGCATTCAAAATATATAATATTTTGTTTATTATTAATTGGTCCTAATTTTTCATGATTCTGAAACTTATGAATAGGCATATTTGCTCCTGCATAGACAATAATCTATGTCTTGCAGACTCATTACATTCAGGTGTACACTGATATATGACAAAGCATTGGTTTCATGGTCTAGATCACGTGTTTCCCAATCAGGGGTCCAGCCTATGGAGACCCTTGGGGGTTCACAAGCACTTTGCACTGTAATGCTTTCAGATTTTAAATGGTGAAATAGTGGTTGAATAAAGACAATGATACAGTATGAATGTTTTGTTGGAATTTGGACCTCATTATCAATAAAACAAGAAAATAGAATACAAGTATTTGACATGATACTATAGTACACTAAACTGATTTATTTGTCAATCACCAAGTTAAGAGGTACTTTGGGGGTTAGTGGGTACTTGGCCTAGATGCCTGGACATCCCACCTTTTCAACATGCTTGGATGTCAATTATGTCAAAATATACTTCAGTAATATGTAGGTGATTGTCAGCTGCAATTGTCTCCGACTGTTGAAAATGTAATTAAAATCGTGGGCGGTTTGGCACAAGCTGTGACTTCCCCCTACAGCTTATGTGACCCGTTTAGCCAGAAAGTGAAATGACACGTTAATACACCCATTACAGTTCAAATCCGTAGATTAATGCATCCTAATCCAGTATGATCCACATCAGGCCACAGTTATCAGAATAATGTCTAGTAGTAGTATGGAGGATGGTGTAAACATGTATCATAGGCTTGACTGACTGAGGTTGAACAAAGACATATGGATGGCTCACTTTTACTCATCTTAGATGCACACAGGCGAAAACAAACTCACCGCAGCCACAGCTCCAGCATTGTCTGGTTGCCTGGTAACTGCCGGCGTGGCGTGGGGCCGTGGGAGGGGGAGGAGATGGGGGGAGGTGATGCTGCTCTGATTTCAGCTGAATCGAGGCAGTGAGGGAGAGCCCCCCCTCTCGGTCCATCCACACAGGACTCTATTGAACAATAGAGCAGTGCCAATGGGCCTGAGGCAGTCAGACGAGCCCTTGTTCAGGGTCACACAGTGTTCAGCCCACAGGCCTCCTTGACTAATTAACTTACAGCCAACATGTCGTTAGGACATCTGATGCTGCATCCATCACTTGCACATCCCAGGAATCTACGTTTACGCGAGGTGTGCCCTGGCAACCGGCCATGTTCCTGCATTCAAAAGACATGCAAAAGAGGAGGGCTGTGTGTGAGCTACCACACGTGCTGGGCCCAGCTTGAGCAGAGAAAACAGAACTGAACTACTGCACTTGGTGGGATATTTCTGCCAGCTGTAACACCGCAATGTGAAAGCTGAGAATCCAGCCACATGGAGAGCCAGCTCCTCCAATCACTGCCCCAGACTGTCAATCTGGTGGCCTTCACAGCAGGTGGCAACGATGATCAAAAATGTAACTTGTCAACTGTGACATAAATCCCAAATTATGTGGAAAATCATGTTGCTATTTCTCAACAAAAGGCTGCATTGGTGATTCAAGCAAATATAGTGGTTCTATAACACAATATCAACAGAAGTAACAAGAACAGGTTTTTATTAATATTTTGTAATACCATATATAATGCAATTGCATATCTTTGGCGAAAATAAATCTTATAAACATTTTATCAACAGAGGTTAGCATACAAAAACCAAAAGGTTGTGTCATTCAACAGACATGGCAGATAACTGACACAAACTGATACTGGGTTGGCAGCTTTGTCAAATGCAACAAAATGTACATCATCATCATCAAACCCAAAGTGACTGCAGAACTGCAAGATACACAAAATAATAAAAACATGAAGGCTGTTGAGTAACAAAGTGGTTGTGTGTATTTTGTTTGATGAATTTGCTGATTATGAGTCAACAATAAATTGACAACGTTTTTGTGCAAGTGCTACTGTCAAAAAAGGGCACAGCTTATGCCTTTTTCAATTTCAATAATCATACTAAGCAGCAGCCTTTTTAACCGAGTTTCAGATTTTAGCATCAATATTTCTACATCCAACAGGATGCATTAGTGGCAGTTTTCTTGTATAAAAGATTGGGATAATCCTTTGACTAGTCATAATACCTAACACAAATCTTACAAAAACAAATGTAAAAATGATTAAATTATCTTTCAACAAAAGACTACAGTACACAGGGAAAGCATCCATCTAAAATTTGATACCCCAGCTGTATATCCATTTGGCAACAAAAGGATTCAGGATAAAGTGTTAATCAACTGTTTTCTATCAAGTTCAAGAAAAAGCAAAACAAACAACATAAAAACCTGGCAGTCATGGATCAAATTAAATATAAACAACATTGGCAAAATACTTGATCACTATCATCATAGTGAAGGAAAAGGCGTATTGCTGAAAAATAAAAACATGGAGAGGAATATTGTATGTGCCTTGTTATAAGCTTTAACAATAGAGTTTGCGTTTAATAATCCCATAAATTAATGTCATAAATAAAAGAAAAGATGATTAACGAACAATCAATTTGTTCTTTTTCACAGCTAAACAAGACCAGTGTATGTGAGAATTATTAACAGCCGCAGCATTCAGCTCAAAATCTATCGCCACATAAAAGAAACCAACAAAAAATCGGTTAAAGTCACAGCTCTGAGCAGAGTCCTTCTCTCCCATTTCCTGTTTAAATAATTAAAATTAAAAAAAAAGTAGGCCATTGTTTGTCTGAATCACAACAACACAGTGATGGCGGGAACTACAGTGACGATGAACTTTGAACTTTTACATCAGTGGCACAAGGAAAAAAATGGCACCATTCATGCTTTGACATTGTGGTTTGTATCTATTTTTGAACCAAGGGGAAGAAGCGGTGTGTGCATTTCATTGTGATACAGTTCATACTCTACAGGTGTTGGCAACGCAAAATGAGGATTGTGGCATTTACTCGAGTGGCTTGCAACTTCCCCTCGGTGAACTGCATGCAATCACCTGACAATAAACACTCCATTTCACAGCTTGTGTTGAGAGCAAGCGCTTCCTTATTTTGTTCAAGGAGGAAGAGCACAGGCCAAACACTGGACTGGACCGGCTCAAACAACTCTCAACGTGGGATGTCTAAAAAAAGTAATAATGGGGACAATTTTAGAAGCAAAATGTAGTCTTTAATTCAAGCTATTGTCCAAAAAACCAGAATCTAATCTTTTTATTTGTTGTCACATTTACTTCATTTTGTCATTCAGAAACTTGAGTAAGATTTCTCTGTTGTTAGGTCATGATCTCAGTGTTTTTTCTCACAATAATACATTAAATAACACGTGGCGTCCCTACTCACAGCTGTCTTGTGGCTCAGGGCGAGTATGTTTAAACTCTGGTCGGGCCACTGGTTCTTTCTGATTGCAAGATAAAACAAGCAGAGGTCTAGGCTTTCCAATAGCATAGTCTTGGGCAATTCTTTTCCATTTTGGGTATATTTTTAGACTAGACTTCGGAGCTATTTACTACTCTTCGAAGAAAAAAAAAAGAACTGTCTAGTCCCGTCACACAGCTGTGAAAAGGCGGTATAATGCCAGAATACTTGACAAGCGTTTCAGATTTAGGCCTGGATCAACAAGCAACACGCTGACACAAATAAACCCATGGAGGATAGATCACCTATGTCTGAACATCTGGCACTGGGCACAGATGTTGCAGAGTCTCTCACTAAACATGTGGATGTACTGTATGCTTTGAGCTTGCCCAGTAAATGTCAACAACACGGTGACAGACTGTAAGTGGGTGAGCAAAAAAAAAAACAAAAAAAACGTAAAAATGTTTAAACAGCACTGTGATGGTCACATATGACTGAGTGGAGTAGAAACGCTGACTCTGCAAAACAATTTGGCAGTGGCAAAGTAATACCAAGTCTAATTCTGACTTGTGCTAACAATAATACTACTCCATTCATTCTCTTCAATGTTAAATAAACTAAAATACTCAACTTGCCACCAGAGTATAATGAAAAAGTTAAAGATGTGGATAGTAATTATTGCATCTCTCCTGCGAGGATTCAAAGGTCAAAATGTTCAAAAACAGTGGCATCTTTAGCACAAAAAGGAGAAACTGCTCACACCAGAGGTTAGGTTTTGTCCGTTACAAACATGCACTCATTCGCTTCTTAAATAGATTCACTTGGAAGAGGATACAGGTTTTGAGGAGGAAGCATGCAACGCTTTGACTTAGAAAAAGTCCCATTTTCTTGTCTTTTGAATCACCATAGTCTAGTAGTCCATCAGAAGCAGGCAGGTCATTTTGGATAGGTTTCTCCAGTGCCCCAACACTCACCCCCCATTGAAGTTCGCCCCGAGTTACAAAAGTCTTAATATGGCTTTGCTCTCCTGTGTGAACTGTGATACTATTGCCATTTGAAGGTGTTGGTCAAGGTTATCCCAAACAAAACAGAGGTTGAAAATGGCAGGTGAGCGATCAGATAAGGAGAAGGAGGCACAATGGGACAGGGGGCAGAGGTCAGGGGTCACACAGGAGGTGAAGTCTGATGGAGGTTTAGAAAAAAAGAAGAAGAAAATCTTCATTTCCGATTATGTTTTGTGCTCTTGCGTTTGGAACCCTCTGTGCAGTTGCGGATCCCGGCCAAGTGCAGCAACGAGCCGGCGGCCTCCTTCAGCTCGTCGTCCAGCTCCACCTTGATCTCGTGACGGGCCCGTTTGCTGATGGGCCACTTGATGGGGGCTGGGCGGCGCAGGGGAAGCTGCACTCCCTTCTCGTCCCACAGGTCTATGTCCTCCTCGCTGTGGAAACCCTCGCTGCCGGCGCGGACCGACTGAGCGCGCTCACAGCCCTCTTCGTCTAGAGAGGACAGCGATGAGGAGGAGGAGCGGGACGAGCAGCGCTGAAGGGCCATGCTGCTGTAATTATGGTCCTGCTTTGGGTCACTGCTCACCAGCACCGAGTCCGGACGGGACAGGTCCAGAGGGACATCAGAGTTACCTTCGAGGAGAGAGAAACATAATGGATGAACACAGGGATACAGGGACACTTCTCTATTGGCTTACTATAACATCTAACGTTTAATGTACGCCTGCAAAGCATTAGATTTTGGTAATATTAGTTGGTTAAGTCCACTTGGCTAGACTAATTGTATCCATGAACAGGAAGCAACACTGTAATATTATTTGTTGAGAAACTGAAAAAGTTTAATAGAAAGAAAAGGGGTTAGTAATAAGCAGTAATTTATACATCAATATGAGACTAGACATGAAAAACCAACAGATTTCCAAAGATCTGTTAACTTAATAACTAGCCCACATTAGTACGGCAGTAATACGTCAGAGGCAATGATCTTGAAACCTATTGATTCAAGACTCGTCCTCCGTTGGGGCACATAAGACGTCATAAATCAGAGCACAGACAGAAAAAGCGGATATTTAAGCGATGAAACAGTGAACACAAAGTACAGGTGAGCGTATGGCTGCTGGGGTGTTCCTTACATGTGTCAACGTGGTGCCCTGGGGCAGAGTTTAAGAGCATCATGGCAGTGGCAGCGTCAATGTCAGACTCTGGAAGAGGAGAGAACATGCACCATGGTCAGTCAATGAGGGGCCGCGAGAACTAACGTGAAAACCAATTCTTCTCAAAGAGTTTTGGATAATCAAATACTTTTCTTGAAGATATGTGGGAATTTATACATTATTGTAGTTATTAGTGTAGTATCATTATTATTATTATTATTATTATTATTATTATTATTAATAATATTAGTAGTAGTAGTAGGAGTAGTAGTATTATTTTGAAATGATGAATATTAATACGAATACCAATAATAATAATACTAATATTACCAATACTACAACTAAAAATAATAATAAATCAATTGGTGTACAAATCATTTATTGCATTTTACTAGAAGGAGATTTTTTTTTTGATGATAATTTATAATTTTATACCTATCTTTTCTAAAACACTAATGCTAAGTGTGCATCTGCTGCCTTCAGAGCTGACAAAGTGTCTGGGAGCCTGGTATAGCTTCACTTCTGGGGCTCTAAATTATTAATGATTACAGTGAGACTGAGTGCTTTGGCGAAAACCTCTGCCTGTCGTCAAGGTTACAAATCCAAGAGGCAGAGGCTGAGGAGCCTGCTCTCTCTCCCTCAGTGATGGTCTACAACATGAGGCATCGATGACTTGAAATAAAGCAACATACCAATCAAAACCAAGGCCACAAAAGATGTTGAATGCGCTGTGGTTGAATTATGACCAGGCAACACAATCAAATACTACACCAAACACGAAGCAAAAAATATTGAACAGCCAGTTTGTAGAGAAGAATAAAATGATTGTTGATTCTCACCTTTAAATGAGCAGCTTTGTAGAAGGAGATGACGAGGTGGTGAGGAGGCACTGAGAGAGACAAGAGAAAAAGGGTTTACAGTTAAATTGAGGTCTGCTGCTGCTGCGTTTAGTCATTTCCTTTCATGGGTTGCCACGGTGAATTATCAGCTTTGATTTGTCCCCATCCTCTGCATCCTTCTCTCATACAAACTAACTTCATGTCCTTTTGGCCTGTTACCTGGTAACTATCATCATCATCATCAGCAGCAGCATCTTACCTTCTACCCATATACTCTCTCTCCCTTCTCGATACAAGACAAAACTCAATCTAGCCTTTTCATGTTATTTCACAAACATAAATAGCTCCAGCTCCTAATTGTATCTACCACTTTAGTGCTGCCTTCTGTCTTGTTCTCAATAAAAAGAAAATACTCAATGATACGAGTGTGCGATATTGACAAAAATGTATATCTTTATTTTGTATATTTTTTTGCAGTATATTGATGTTTTCACAAAGCATCAGGAATGTGCTAAAATGTGCCTCTAAATGTCTGGTTGAGGTTCAAGTATCACACAAAACATCAATGGACCATAAAATGGTAAACAAGGATGTCTCTTTTTTAAATAATTTGAAGTAGTTTTAATTAAAGACAATATAATTGATATTCTAATTTCGCAGATTTCCAAAACAACATTTGTGATATCATCTATTTGATATATCTCCCACCTCTACTCATCAGTTTTGAACACAGTCTAAAAATAATTTATCAACCCGTAAATAGAAGACTATGGTGGCCAACCATTGCCTAAAATTCGTATCCATAATTTAAAAACAACTGGACTTCACATGGGCATTTGTTTCCCATTGTGTTATTATAAACCTTTAAAAGTAACTGTAAATTATTCATATGAAAATAGTCTCTCTGAAAGCTATGGGAAACACTGCATCAACTAAATTATCACATTTCTTTATTCAGTACCATTGGCTGCAAATAGATTAGCCAAAAACAACCCATAAACAGAACACAAACCGGCCAGCTGTGATTCCTTTAAAGTGTTCACATACGTCTCGAGTCCAAAAGCATGTATTTGTTTTGACAAGTCCCTCCCTCAAAGCCTCTCAAAGAAACGTGACACTAATTCAGAGTAGCACATGACTCTTTTCCTCATAAAAAGGTCAATGTCTATCTAAGAGCTTTTATTGGACAGACACTCGACAGGGCCTTCTTCCAAAAGTGCTCGTTTCATAATTATGATGGAACGAGTAAAACGATGTGTACAGTTGCGTTGCCAGAGCGGCGACTAGACCACGGTATCTGGAGGTTCACCTGGGCGGGGAGGCAGGAGGTGTGCAGAAGGCATGTGCGGCTGGGAAGTGCTGCTTCTTCAGGGCTTGGATCAGGTTTGGGCGGTACTCTGGATCAACGCACCACAGAGAGCCTTTCCCGTTGGCCTGGAGGGAAACAGTCACACATGCTTTTTTGGTCATTATGGTTTAAATGTCACAGAGTATAGAGCATTTGTGCACAGTTAAAAGCTCAAGATTTGTGTCTCCTTTATCCACGTTGATTATACAAGAGTGGGGTTATGAAAAGTATTGAAACTCAGAAACGATTCGATTCTAAAACAAAACTAGTATTGAAACTAGATACTCAAAAAAACTGCACATAAAAAGGGCAAAATGTGAACAGTTTTAGAATGATTTTGAGCTTTATCAGAACTTGTATGAGACCATATAATATGCATTCTTCTTCAGCCATGTTCTGAAATGTGCTGCTCTGGTCATTTCTAATTTCAAAACAACTTTTAGCTCCAGTAGAATTTATATAAGTGGTTCTGGCAACATAATCAATCTATCAGTTGTTAAGGATGGTTTAATTATATAAGGAGAGTTAGAATTAGATAATATTCTGAATGTTATTTTGAAGATAAGGAAATATTTGAATATTGGAGTATACCTTTTAAAGAGAAAAATGCTACAAAAAGAGCAGATTAAAAATAGAATTAAAAAGGATGTTGAAACTTTAAGATAAGGGTATAAGGTGATATTTCTTACTTAACTAATATATTTAATAATACATGTTTTACCACATTTCTGAATGACATAATATCATGTGAATATTGTTAAAGGGATCCAATTCCAAAAAGATATATTTCTAATATAAGTGACCCAGAATGAATGCAGATATATCCTTCCGTAAAAATAATTATGATTGATTTATTGTCACCCCTGACTAGGGATGTCACGATATCAGATTTCAGCGTTACAATTACTGGGAGAAAAAACATCACGATTATAACGATTATACGAGATTCTGACTAAACAATAGTGAAATCTTTGATTTTCTTTCATTTACGTGGTCTAACATGTTCTTTCTAAAAATACAAAATAAAAACAAAAACAGCTGTATATGAGCTGTATATTAAACAAAATATATAAAATGTTGCTTCTAAAAGTGTCACGGTTTTTATTTTCTGGTTCTTATGATTATATTGTGACCTGAATAGTCACGAAAATCAATTAATCTAATAATCTGGATAGTCCTACTCCTAACGTTAGAATAATATAGTAAAATTTTCCACCTCAAGTCTCAAACAGACTCCACTGGACTAGAGAAGTGATGAGAAATAAAAATGTGATTGTTGCATTCCTCAACAAAGGAACAAAAGGAGGAAACTGCGACGCCTCGGCCCTCACAGCGAGGACTCATTTGTTGTTATTGTGCGGGAGTGTGTTAACTGTCACTTTATCTGATGGCAGAAGACAACTGGTGCCCAGTGAGGGAGACGAGAACGTGGATGGAGGAGGAGAGAAGTAACCTTGACTCAGATTACCCACAAGCCCCTGATGCAGGAAAGAGGAAACGTCTCCATGGCAACGCAAACCACCAGCCAGTGTCATGTGAAACTGTTTTCTCGGCTCATGTCAGGCCCATGCTGTGCACCTGCATGCTGCCGCTGGGCCTGGCGCAGTGCTAACTGTCGTCCGCCCAAACAAAGGCAGAGGACCAGGTCTGAGGAGGGGCACAGGTCCAAACTCACTACAGCTCCAATATGGACGCCATCAGGGCACCGCGGGGACAAGGGTGAGTCATGCACAACTC
Organism: Chaenogobius annularis; assembly: GCA_015082035.1. Classification (NCBI taxonomy): domain Eukaryota; kingdom Metazoa; phylum Chordata; class Actinopteri; order Gobiiformes; family Gobiidae; genus Chaenogobius; species Chaenogobius annularis. Next base: position 1,689,037 of record BJKM01000008.1, on the reverse strand, counting down.
ACATGTGGAGTCGAGTTTCACTCTGATTTGAGCAAGAAAAAACAGAGGTAAATATCAACGCGCACCTTGGCCAAATGTGTACACCAAGCTAAGAGAAAATACAATATTTTAATCGAAAATTAAATCAGGCTAGAGAATCAATATGTAGTTGGAATATTTGTTTTACTTTGAGGAAAATCTATGAATCTATGTTACTTTAGATATGGTTTTGACTACCGTAATTTTAGACATTGAGTCATCTTAGTTTAGACCCGTTTTAGATCTGGTTTAGATCTAGTGGTACTCAGAAAGCCAAATATACTCTTTGGGGATACAGTTTGAGAACCACTGGTTGATCTAGTGGTTCATAGTGATATGAAGTACCTGTAATTTCCCCAACCCAGATAATTAATGTCTTTCCCTATTCGTCGCCTCAATTTAACCCTTTAAGTTTTCCTGTCCAATAAAACCTACAGGCCAAAAGGAAGTATGTCTATTTGGTTTGAAATAGTTGTAAACCATAAACGACTCCTAAACAAAATTTGGGGAATATTTCTTTACATTTAATGTCTTGACTCGATTGACACTAAACACTTCTTTGTGGAGATTATTAAAGAAATAGTATATCAAATTGAAATACCTAGTGAAATACCATGACTCCTCTTTTAGTACAGTGAGACACAGTTACAAAGTCTTTCAGTCGACACTTGTTTCTTGCTTTGTTGTGTCTAAGGAGTCTGAAGTGAAGTGATGCCACTCTCTCGGTCGGCTCTAGAGTTACAGTGGCTGGTGCTTGTGCTGTGGGAGATAAAGTCCTATCAGAGTGCTGCGTGTGCACTTCCTCTGACGAAGAGTGTGACCTTGCCTGGATGCCAGTGTTATCGGCGCACAGTCAGAGGTTTAGACACCGTCACATGAGCCCCACTGCAGGGCCACAATGCGGATCTCTGTTTCTCTGTTTCACTGCACAGAACAGATATATTTTGGCCCGGTGACATTTTTACAACTCAGTGTAATCCGGATGCTCCAAGAGGAGTTGGGGTTTCTCAAATTGCGGCATAGGCATTACCGATGGTATATGGGCAAATTTCAAGTCATGGTTTGGCATAATTACTTTTGGTCTTACTAGCACTGGTACTGGAAACATTGTTGACGTCCTTTGCACCTGATCCATTTTAAGTTTTGATTACTTATTTTTATTCTAGTTCTATAAAAACTAATTTGTCATTTGTTATTGTAGGAACTGAAAGAGCTGAGCCTGTTGTGGAGAAAACCCTGAGTGAGCTTTAAGGAATGAGAGGTAGATCCCTGAAACAGTACCACCTTCCACTTTAAAAATAATTTTAAATGTATAACAGATTATGAGAGTGACATCTGTTATTGTACAGTTTCCTTTTGCTTTCTGCGAATTCCCCATGGTTTCAGAGTTAATATTATGACAGCAAGGTATAAAAAATAGGCCTAATAAGCATTCAGCCTACACCTTTTTGGTCATTCTGCATGTCAAGTGTTGCCGTTTCAGGAATAATGTCCAAATATACAGTACCTGTGACCAGATACAAATACACGAAGATCACAAGTTTGTAGTTAACTGGATATCAGGCCTGTTTTTTCTGTGGAACTTTTCAGTACAGTTTATACCCATTTAAGTGCTAGTTTTGTGGTTTTGTCCTTGTGTTTTATCACCAGTATTTTGAGACACACCATCATAAAACATACACAGCTTGTACCTACCTTTCCTAAACTCCGATCGACCTTGCGGAAGCATTTGTTCAGGGACAGGTTGTGACGCACCGAGTTCTTCCAGCCGGTCGGTGCGTTGGAGAAATACGGGAAGTGCTCCAGGATCCAGCCGTAGATGTCTTTCACTGGGAGGGACTTTCGGGGAGACTGCTCGATGGCCATGTAGATGAGGAGCGAAAAGGAAAAGGGCGGCTTTGATTTGACCGCGTGTCCTACTCTGTCGTGCGGAGGGCTGCTGGAGGGACCCTGGTCCGGCCCATAGTCTCCCTCTATGTCGAGCAGTGGGCTGGCACTGGGCTGAGCTTCCGGTCCTCCCAGTGTGAAGTTCTGCAGCAGGTTTTCATGGAGCCAGTTAAGGTTCGTGAGTTCCTCGTCCCCTTCCGCTCGGTCCACGCTGGTCGCTAACGGACTTGCCGCACACTCCGCTTCGGGCAGGGTCCCCATCCCGCACACGCCTCTCAATCCTGTCCGCTCTTCTGGCATACCGGGGATCTCGGATTTTTTATCTGGTGACATCCCAATGATTGGACCCATTAAACCAAAGAGGTCTGAAAGAAATGGAATACAAGGCTTTAGGGTCAGAAGTAGTGCTGTCACAATGCTAAAATATCAAACTCGATTCCATACCAAGGAACAGGTTCAGTACACATGACTAATTTCTCTACCTCACTAATAACAAACATGTTCCTTTTTTTAGACAATAAACTGACAATTTCAACACAATCTAGTGTTATAATACTTTATGTTACCATGTGGTCTTATACTAGGGCTGATAAAGCTCAAGATCATTTTTTAAATTTCAATACTTGCTTGAATGAGTATCTAGTTTCTATACTAGTTTTAGTATCAATTAGTATTGACTGATGACAATTTTGACAATCCTAGTCAGAAATATGAATAATAATTATACTTTTCTTATCCGAAATAGATTAGATAGAAAATTTAAGCTACTGAAAAAAACATTGAAAAATAGTATTCCATCGGAAAATAAATCACTCAAAAAACAAAATCGTTCCAGCTAGGCCATAAGATATGTCAATATGACATTTGGAAAATCACAATAAAATTCCTGCCTGTGGCAGCTCTGCAGAGCCGAAAAACACTAATGACTGAGAAAGGCAGCGAGGAGTGGAAGCAGAACTTCTTACCATCACTTAAATCTCCTTAAACAAGTTAGTACATAATATAATTGTCTCGTGAAAGTTATATCGTCATTGCAGATTTTCTCTTTTATCGAGATACAAATTTGAACTCCAACAATATCATTTTCATAATTTTGATCACAAGACAAGAAATTGATCAAGACGCATTTGTAATCATCAAATACAGAATTACAAAATGATACATTAAAAAAATATATATTGTGATTCTATTACAATAATGAGCCCTTTATAATGTATGCATTATGCAGCAGGAGCACTAAAGCATAACTGCATTAAACCGACTGGATGCGACATATTGGAATGATGTTCTCTTCTAAGTGTTGACCTTGTTTTTTTAGGTCTCCCCCTGGGTCCGCCCCCCTGCAGCAGTGTCTGTCTGCTTCCGTTGCACTCGCTGGCCCTCTCTCTGCTCCGTGCTTGTGATGGCAAGAGGCTCTCACTCGCAGCTCTTAACTCCAGCTGAGGACGTCTCAAGCAACTGCCCCGACTTAAGACTGCACTCCTTGACGCCCACCTCATTTGAGCCTCAGCTGCTCTTGTTAAACGAGCATGAAACCGTTATCAGCTCTTATGGGCTGATCTGCATTCAGTCCGGATCAAGTCTCAATTTGTCACAAGCCAGATTAAGTGGTGGTGAAGTATAGGGAGCAAGCTTGAGAGTTGTCAGTCATTTAGAAGCACTCCAAATGCATCCGTCAGGTGTCAGTGACTAATCCCACCCAAGAGTTCTCAATCTGAGGTTTATGACACTTCTGTAAAGGTCATATCTTATGAAGTAGTACCTGTACTTATTTCCCAAAGTTGCAGGCAAAACACTTTTTCACTATTTTATCCCCTAGTATTGACCAAAATTAATATCTACATATATATTTTTTCATTCAGACGATATTATGTCAGTCCAACAGAAATGTGTTAAAACATGTCTTTTAACATATTAGTCAAGGTTTAATCATCAGACAAAAGTGAAATGTCTGTAAAATGAACAACAAAAGTGCAGAAGTATCACCTATTACCCAGTTTACAGTGTTTTAATTTTATTTGTAATCAGCCCTTTTTGTAGACTTCTTTTCCCCTCCAAAAGGATATACTCGATATTAAAATGTATCTAAATTTCGATATATAGCCCACCTCTACAATACGCCGTCTTTAAAGTGCCCTAACTTAACTTGTCTTCATGGGGATGTTATTATTGCTTTGCTTTAAATGTGCCACAGTATGGCATTAAATGTATCTATCTAACGTTAGTACAGTTACGGGTGAGTTTATTGCTTAAAATGACTGCATTCTTACAGCGCGGCTGCCTCTACCCAGATGTGACCTGCTTTAAGAGAAAAACAGCATTCAAATTCGGTAGCAATTTCAAAGTCAAGACTAAAGTCAATACCTGCGCAAAAATCTAAATAGTCATCCGATCAAGGCAGACACAAAGTTTGTAAAAAAAAAATTGTGAATGAGAGCGATGCCATGGTTTTGGTTTGAAAGGCCCGGAAGCGCAAAAGCGTCTCTTCTTCATCTCGCCTCACAACAAGCTTTAAGTCCCGGGCATCACCATGACAACCACGCTGTCACTTCAATTAGGAGCAAAAATCCCATAAACACGAGTCAATAAGCAAATACGTAATCCACACTGGCTCCCTCTGCCCACTGCTCTGTCCCACTGCAGGAGAGTTAGCCCGGGCTGAGGTGGTCTAAGATGTCTTAAGTCTTGGCTTCAGGGCTACAACTAAAATACCAGCGCCAACTGAATAGGCATACATTTCCATTGGATGATAAGATAAGAAGTGGGTCATACTCTAGGGTGTTTGCACAATGGGTGAGGACAGGAGAGGGAGGGCATTCAAATCTGTTTGTCAAAGCCAGTCACAGCGGATGAAAGAAAAAGGCAGCCTTTATGTTGACCTAAGAGATTATTATAAGTCTCCAAAGAAAGAGTAAAATGTGTTGTCAATATTGCGTAGGCTGGACTTGTTACTATAGACTTTAGAAAATACTAGGGCTGCAACAACAATTATGTTAGAAGTCAACTGTCAGCAATTTTGTACAATTAGATTTGTAAATATTTTTTGAAACCAGAAAATTCCCCCCCCTTCAACACAAGCTGTGTGAAAATTAGAAGCAAATCTGATAGAGGGGACATGCCAGAGGAAATATGAGTTGTTGTTTTTTTTTAAAAAGGCGAAAAAAGACACAGAGGAAGAGGAAGAGAATTAGGTAAGCGAGGCAAGTTAGATGTCAGCCTCGAATGAATCACAGCTCTAAGCAAAGTAGAGCGAACGGACATGTCAAGCTGCGACACAACTGTCCATTTCTGTTAAAGGAAGGGACAGACACAAAAAATAAAAAGGTGCAAATTAAATACATGAAGATTGTCTTGTTTCCTTAATGATGGTTCTGGACCCAAATGAATGTCTGAAGGGAAGTTGAATAAAATTATTTTCAGTTTATTTAAAGTTGTTGTTACAGGCTAGGATGCCATGTTTGATATATAAGATATAGCCCTCTTATATATAATATATAAGAGGGCTTTAAATTTGATTGTTTATTGTGTAAGTTACATTCAAACTTAACTGTAAACTTGTGTACATAGCAATGCCTATTTTTATTTTTATTTTATACTATAGTAATTTTAAATTGTCCCTTAAATGCATGCCCTTATGTTTGACTGAATATATGTTGTTGTATTATTGCTCAGTGTTTTGTGTTGCATATTCATGCCGAGACAAGTTCCTATGTCTGTGAAGTTTGTTCATTGACAATGGCAATAAACCCCTTTCTGATTCTGATTCTGATTCTGAACTACTTTGTCCCTGACTGTATTGTCATGGACAAATGGGCTTGAATTGAATTAATAAACTCAGTTCCCAAAGCCAGTTGTGGGGCACAGCAGTGGTCTAGAACTATGTTGAAGTATATGCATTGTGGCTGCCTGAGGCCTGTTTGATTTGAAGGTGTGTCAAACTGAAGCCAACGGCAGCTATAAAACACATGACTAGCCCTTCTTATTTTGAATGGTTACTTGTAAACTTTGGCTGTTTTGTGATCCCCAACTGATTCTGTGGCCTGGGCAGCAGTTGTGTGGGCTCACTGATTAACCCTTCTGCCTCGGTCTGTCTCCACAGCCTTGAACTCTCAGCCGAGTCCTCGGGTGCTGGAGAGGGCTTCTCCTCTTCTGAGTTGCTCCTTTCGCACTCTGCCATTTGAATACCAACAAGGACCAGGCAAGGCACATGAAAAGTGGTGTTACATCCAGCCAAAAAGCAGGAACCATGACGCAGCTGGTCAGTTGATGTTGTGAAGATCATAGATGATTGAAGTAAAGAGAAATGGACTCTACCATACAAGTGCAATATATGGAGAGGGTAAAGGGTAGATGGTGAGTTAATGAGCCAGACTGGCCTGTTGACTTCAGCTCGGCCTTGAAACGCACCAAAGCTGCAGCAGTGCTGACCTGCACTGGCTCATCTGCAAGTTAAAATAGCCTCATCATATTCATGTGCCAACAGCAGGTGCCAAAGCACATTTATTCTCCTTTTCAAACTGCTCTTTTTATCCCGTTAAGCACTTAGCCTATTGAAAAAACACACAAAGACATATGGAGATAGCTGCAAGTGGCGAATCAAGCTGTTGATGTGTCGAATATGTTCAGCGGATGTAAAGAAGACAAGTGCACCTAAATCAAGAGCTTCCATGATGTGTTTTTTCTGTATCTCGCTCTTGATCGGACTCAGTTGCCACGGCAGCCAGTGTTGTAAGGGAAGCAATTGTGCTCATGTCTGTGCATGAAGAGAGCGCTAATGTGGAGGGATCAATACAGGCGGAAAGTGCTGAGGCCAGCAGTCTACCACCGCTGTTCTCCACAAACCTGTCTGACAAAGGCCACAGCCAACCTGGACGTCATACAGTGTTACCGGCCACAAAAGAAGCCTATAATATAAACTTACCAAACCTGTTAAGTGGCGGTTTTCAAGCCCCGACAACTTATAACATAATTCTGGACATGAAACTTAAGACTGTAACAAAGATTTATTCAAATTACCACACACCCCGTTTACAATGGAATATCCCGGTTTACACAAACCAGTTAGACCTCTGTAATAGATACAAAGGTGTGTTGCAAACCTCATCGCAAGGCTGCAATTTGACACCATAACTGATATTTAGAGGCACTGGCGGTGGCTCTAAAAATGTGAATGGGACAAAGGGGAGGGGCAAGCGAGAACAGAAGAGAGTAAGTGTTGTATTTTATGTTTTCGTCAATTTTGTCACAATACAACATGCCCGTTATCTTGAAGGCAAAAAGAAAAACATTCAAGTGAACTGCTCTGTGAGGTAGGGATAAAAGCTTTCTAGTGGCACCAGACTCTGCTTGTACAAAGAAGTGGTTGTTTTTTTCCTCTAGTCCCGTCTCTATAGTGCTCAGTATTCACCTCACAGTTGCTAACTGTGGATCAGGAGGGAAGGAAACACCTCCAGCCTGTGGAGGAAGTTCATTTTCAGAAAACAAATTCAGAGTTCACATAGAGAGAGGCCCACACTGTCCTCAACATTGCACTCGACTAGGGGCAGGCCGAAAGGCAGCATTCATATTTACCTTGACTTCCATGAATCTGGTAAACAATGTTGACAAACAACAACCTAATAATTGAATGTACTCCATGGTAGTTTGGCAAATCAAACACTGGGGAAACAAGCACACAGGACAATAGTTACTGATTCAAGCGCTTGTCAAATACAGAGGCCTGTCTGTCTGCGGGAGAGGCCTTCCAAAGTACAGCAACACACCAGCAGACAGAAACCTTATCTCTCAGGTCATGTGCCTGTATGCAGTGTACTAATACTTGGCGCCAATCACCTCACGCCACAACACTACATTCTTGTAAACATACTTTAACTACAGCTGAGCTGACCACTTATTCAGACTTGAGGATAAAGGTTTTAGATTTCCTATAATACTTTCATGTGATTAAGCGAGATCATCAACTGTATGTTTGTGCTGCCAGTGCACCTTTGGTCCATGCCGTTTGAATGTTTACTTTTGACCTCTCTGTGATGGATTAATTCATTACAGAAGATGTTTATCATTTTCACACAAGCTGCTCAGTCACTGGCTGTTGTCATAGCGCCATCAATTAAATAAATCGTGTTAATTCAACCAGGAGGGACAAGACAAAGAGCCATTGTGACGCAGCCTACAGCCGCACGTTCCTCCTCACTTTCTTTCAGTCAAGACAACGTCCACATCACTGATGCTCCAGTGGGCGGAGCCTGAGCCAACTGTGACATAGTAGGAAATTAGGTTAGTCAGCGTCAGAGAAGTGAAGAGTAAGAAAATACCCAAATGTACAACTAGTGTAGAAGGCAATTGTATGAAAATTACTTAAAAATTGAGGACAAAGAAAAGAATACTTCAATGTACTTCTTCCCCATATAAAGTGTTGCATCAGGAAGAGCTCCCCATGTAATGTGTGAAAGTGTAGAAGAAAATGGAAAATGAAAGGAAATACCATCCGCATATGTTCATCCCAAATTTCAATCAATAATGTCTTGAAGCCCTATAGATGACCACAATTCTGAGTGAACCACTGAAGGAGTGGTCAAGAACAAATGCTACTATAATTTTACAACATAAAGGACTTTAGAAAAGACAACACAACACCAGTTCCATGAGTGACAGTGACATTAATAATTTAATTCAAATGTCCTAATGTCAGCCATCATACAACACATCCACTGATCCAACCATTGAGTTAGTGAAATCACTGTGTTTCACATGACCTGGTAATTATGAGGCTCTTAGGAAACAGTTATAGAGCTTAGAGCAGGAGCTGCAGAGACCTGTGCAGGTTTAGACGGGTTAAGCAAACCCAGACTTTGTGCCACATGGGTCTTTGTAAGGGGTTTAAAAGTGCTATACCAAAGAACATGGTGGAATTCAGGGACAACCTTTCGTTTACTCTGGGTCAGAGTACACAGTTCAGTGATAAGGCTGATTACATTGCAGCGCCACCATTTCAAAAAGGCCTGTAGTACTTTGAGACAGGGCAACAACTACAGCCAATTTAATATGGTATCACAATTACACTTTTATTTGATCACAAGAGTTTACCGAGGTGTAAAATAAAGTGTGACTTTTACTGGGCCGCTTTATTTTCCATACTATCATACCAAGACATTGAAGAAAATCCCCTTCTACATTACATACTGTGTAACATAACATAATACAAAAACTTTTGGGTTTCTGGTCAAAAATAATAAAATTATAGTTTTATACAGCAATGGTCAATGCATGCTGATTCCTTAGTTACTACAGCCATTTCACAATAGCAATAACACCATCTCTGTGTTACGACAATCTTATTTATAGAAATGAATGTCTGTAAAGTTAGCGCTGGTCTATTCCTGGTAAGGGCCCATGAGTACGTTGGCTGTGTACAGTGATACAGACACCAAAGCCAACAGATGGACTTAAAGCATAACCGTGCGAATTTATTATGCGAAGACATAATGGTTGAACGATAACATCTGTGTTTTTTTCTGGACATCTCTCTTAATCTGTTGCCTTTGTCCAACCGTAAGGCTTTAGCAACTGTAAAGCTAAAACGTGTGCAATGCCAGTTTACGTTATGGTCATGGGGACAAAACACTCAAAAAATACATTACAGGACACTTGATTTAGTATGTGGCGTGTTCATGTCAGTAAATGAGGGCTCAATGTACTTACAAGCCTAATAGCACCCTTCTTATGTATCCATGGGTTTCAGAATGATCAGAAATTAGGACCGTTACCATAGTGATTAACAATTTAAAACTCTTTTGAATAGAAACAAATCCTCAAAATGTAGCATGAAACAGGACGCTGAAACACGTGAATTGGACAGTGTATGAATACTATAGATAGACGTATAGATGTATTTCTGATAGCGTGACAATGTTTGTGGAGCTGTTTCTATCTGGGACAATCTTGTGATAATCCATTACATCATGTGCTTAGTTTAGCCAGTAGCCTCCCAACCTCTGGTACATCATATATCATAAAACATTCATCCATTTAGCATTTACAGATGCAAGGGGATGAGGGTCCTGAGGAGAGGGAGGCACCAGTAAATAGTGGTCAAATATACAGTATGATCAAATATAGTGTTACAGACAAACATAAACGTATATTTTGTAGTCTTCTTCATCTTCTACTCATTCACTCTGGTCCAATGCCATCCATCACAGCAGCAGCACAATGTGAAACACAAAGTTACACATTATGACGTGGACAATTGCACAACACTTCTCGTCACATGGGGATCTACTTATATTTCTTCTAGTCAACAACACATTTGTCTTGTTTTTTTAAAGTTTTTTCCACCCCGTTTAATAAGGAAGTTCCGTAGACAGAAGCAGAGAAGTAAAAGTAGTAGCCGTCGCTCAGAAAACAGTGACGGTAAATCAGCCTCCGCTAGCGCTCGTTAGCTTCGCGGCTCGAGAAACTCCCTCTGATAGTTTGCTCCATTAGTTTAATTACTACGCGACGACAGCCCCTCTCGCATCACTTTGAACCAGAAAGCTCTGCCTGGGCTTCAGGTTTTGCACGGGGACAAACACGCTGAAGTAACGTTAACACGGACTAGCCTGCCACATGCTGTCGCTCGCTCTGCCATGCTGCTGCTGCCGCTGCTCTAAGCAAAGTCACTTGACCACATTTACTTTTAGCTTGTTCGTTTCCCGATTAAAAATAGCTCCACGCAGACAAACCAAACGGGGTCGTATACTCACATTCATACACTGCCTGCCTCGGTGCGAAGTGTTTAAAGAAAAAGGTCCGTCCGCAGTTTATTCTGATGTCTGTCTCGCACAATGTCAGAGATCAGATCAGCAGCTGCTTCCTCCATACACGCAGCGCGCAGATCACACAGCGCACGGCAACGCTACCAAACCCCTAGCCGTCGTCAAGGCAACAGGCCCACTTCAGCCAATCACAGCCCCTCCCCTCCTATCTCCCCTGGCAACTGCCGCAGCGCAGCTCTGTGACCGCGCACGCCATCCTGTTTTGCATCGAGTAAATGTGCTTTCACTTTTATCACAGCTGATTTAAAATGGGGCCAAGAAGGTACTCTGAAACTGTGTGGGAATGTTTTATAACATTCAAACTCTGTATTTATGAATTTAAGTGATCATTCGAGACCAACGGGAGTGATCAAACTGTATTTGGTGGTTGTAACTAGTGACACGTCGGGCTCCTCACAAACAGCTTGGGGCGGAGATAGGGGAAGTGTCACCACACCCAGTCACATGACGATAGTGGACTTTCAAGTGGCCCCCAGGAGTAGTCCCTCATCTCAGGGGCAAAACTAGACCTGTCACAATAACAAATACTGAAGTCTGATTCATTGATAAAGTAAAGTATCATGATAAAAAATAATAACCTACTGAAACTACTTTGAAACAGGATAATCCCAATGAACCCTTTACTGAATGTACAATATTGTTAAACAACTAAAACGAAGCCAAATGAAACATGTTGGTAGTTCGTTAGTGTCCATAATAGATCATAGGAGTCAGTTCTGATCTTACAGTAGTTCAACTACTAAATTATACATTAACATAATACATTCCCATTAGTGTAAAGAAACACATGTACACACAATAAATCTTGAGCCCCCTGAAAATATAGTTTCATCTGTCATTTATTGAACAATAAGTTGATATTCCTGGGATTCAACTTCTTGTTGTATAGCCTTTTTGTTATATAACACTTTCAGGACTTTTTTGTTCATTTCTATGGAAACTGTCCTAATTTGTCATAATTCTGAAACCCATGTATAGTAATTATCGTGACCTTTTAGTAACCTACTTAAAGAGTTATGGTCAAATATTTCTTTAACACAAGCCATCACAATGTAGATTTGTAGACTATTTGCCTGTGTTCCACTCTGTATCTATGGAGCAGCAAACCATGACTTTACACCAAACTGCAACTTTCACATCATGATGGTACCTTACTCATCTCCGCTACTCCATTTCATAAGCCTACACAAGAAGCAGCCCTCTGTGGACTGCTCTATAGCCCATCTCCTAGGTTTTTACTGTGTTTGAACTTAAAATGTCTGCTTGCCTTGTCGTTTAGTTTTGAAGCCGCTGTAGGCTGGCTGCATGCTTCTACATTGATGATGATGCACGCCCTTGTTTTCCCACAACATTTAACTGGTCAAACAGGCTCAGCAGTGCTGTAATGGCAGTTTAGTGTCAGGCTGGATGTATGCCAGAGATTACGACATTAATACAACATACAGGCCTATTTTAATTTTACTTTATACGGTTATTTGTATGGTATATTCAGATATTCAAATATTCTCTGTGTGATGAACTTTTCATCCAGATTTGTATATATTTTTGGCATATTTAATTGTATATATGTATTTTATTATGTTCATTTGATGTCTTATGTACTTAATATCTATCTCATTTATTTATTTTTGGTGCAATAAATGCAAACAAGCCTTTTCTTCTGGGGTCAATAAAGTGTATTTTTCTTTAACCAAACCATAGTATTGTTAAAATAATGATGATTGGGCGCTGTCCATTCATTTGTGCTTTTGAGCTTTGCCAGTGTTGCTGCAGCATCATGTCCTTGCACACGGAGCTATTCTTAGGGCCAGCGAGTACGCGGCGTGGCCCATTTCTCCCTCTACCTATCCGTCCTGACATGATGAAGTTGCAAAGCTAACAAATGGGACAGAAGTGTACAAGATGCATTAATCACCAAGGAAACAACTGATTGAAGAGTCCATGAAATGACAGAGCCATTAGTCTAATTTGATTGTAAAACTGTTAAGCTAAAACATGCCCCGATGACCACCACAGTCTCCAGTAATGGTCCTGGAGTTTCCAACAAAGAAAAGAATAGCATTTTATTCTATTACAATTGAGGCCCCCATTTGCTTTGGTTCAGTGTGTTCAGCAATATTTTTTAAAAAGCACACAAATGACCAATTGAAAAGAGCACATCTCGACTGAATGAAGAATAGGCTAAATAAAAAATAGTTCTGTTGTCCTTACCATCTTAGGTGCATTTGAACCTTTACAAACCTTTAGGCCCTAATTAATTTAGACCTTGAACTTGCTCAATACATTGACATATAAAATCTATGCCCCAAAAGAATTATCCACCCATTTGTTATTGCTGTTTTGAAAACTATAATGGAATCACAGACAATGAGTGGAGTCTATGAAAGCTAGTTAAATTGGTATATAGTCAAACAAAGAGCCTGTGAGCCAGTCAGTGATGGAGAGGAGAGGGTGCAGTGTGTCTTATGGGTGGCACTGTGGTCAGGGGGGCCCGCAGCTTTAATGGTCCATAAATCTGTGCGGACGGCCTGCTCTCCTGCCGCTCCAGTCAGACCCTCTCATGTGGAAAATGAATCAGAGAGGGTTTTTTACAGAGTGTCCGAGCTCGCGCCCTCCTCTGCTGCCAGTGAGCCGATAAGAAGTGCCGTCACACGCACGCCAGTCTATTTCAGCAAGTCCACACCACATAAAACTCTCTATTAGTGACAATCTCTTGTTTATACGCTGCTCCTCTTTCAATACCCCTTTGTGCAACTCGGCCTTTTTCAGCTTTACGCATGGTTTCAGTGTCAGGAACAGGGGACACAAATATTGACGCCGTTTGGCTACTCTGAAAATAGATAAGCATGGACTGTTGGACTTGGATTTAGATTGTATTCATTTGTTAGGTTCTGAGGGTGGAAAAGACATCGAAATACTTTAGGCCGACTGCCATGAGCCACTTTTGGTGCGATGCAAAATTGGAAAAAAACACAAATTCTATAAAAACTCTCATCTTCAATCATTAATCGTAACCTCAGAGCACAACATGCAAATCTTCAAGTTTACATAGCTATAAGTCATTGCGTTAAGGGCTATTTAACAAAACACAATGTTTGGATGTTCTGCCTGTGTTAATAGTTTATTTTCAGCTTCTAGGCCTATAACAAATGTGTATGTCATGCAGCGAACGATTGCTTATGCTATCAAGTGTTAAAATAGTCATGCTGCCTCATGCTGAAATAGTTTTTTTTTTACCAAAAAAGAAGAAAATAAACACAAGCTGCAATTTAGCTCCACAACCTTTTTCATATCTTGCTCACATTGCATATGTCACGTACTGTAATTCCCCAACATGACCATCTTCTCTGCAAAAATGATTACTCGCAGTTCTTTTGGGAGCAAGGCCAACAGACTACCGGCACCTTGAGCTAATTAGTTCAACCCTCTTTTTCTCATGCAGAGTGAAAGTCAAAGAGTCACAATACATAAAGCCCTCCTCAAACGCACACACTATTAGGGCAGTGCTTACAAGTCAAACAGGTAGTATTTGCATGCTCCAACTGCAACTGTCTGTGAAGCTGTCAGAAGCCACCTGCTGTGCACAAATAAAAACAAGGACACACCAAAAGCAATCACAGGGAACAAAATGCCAACCTCATTTTATCTTGTCCAAAAAGGCTCAAAATAAAAATAGCTTTCCTTGTACATGCCCTCTAACTGTCAGTAGAGCAACCAAGCATGGTCAACTTATTTCAAATGCAACACTTTCTTTGTTCCCCAGGTTGTTTTCCCTGGAGGCCCTCGCTTACGCTCTTGCCTGCAGTTATTCTCCACTGAAGAGCAGTGTTTGCCGACAGAAGCCTTTGTTTGACGATCTATTCTGCTAACCGGGCCTTATGAATTGTGTCAGCAGTTGCGATTGCGTGTTATCTGGTGCCATGATAAGTGCCTTTAATGCCATGGCAATAAAATACTCAACATGTAGTAGGTGGGGTATATGCAGGAATGAGCCGCACAGCAGTCAAGCAAATGTCTTGTAAATTTATATTGATTCAGTCTGTTTGAGCAGGTTAAAGTGGGTAAATGCATGTGTAAACAGGGGGAACGGGTGAGTATGCATAAGATATATTCACTAAATTCATGACAAAGACAAACAACCTAATGACATGGATTGATGTTGTGGTATTGTAACACAAGCGCTGACCTAATTAACACAAATACTTGGTAAATAAAGGAACCTAACTCACAAAAATCAAAGGGAAAAAAAACATATTCCTAGTGAGAGTGAGGTCATATAATATTTATCCAATCTTATATGCCCTTTCCCCATTAAAGATCGAAAGTGACTGGAGACTATCTCAGAAACTATGGGCTTTAACTCAACATCAAAAGACTGAAAACCATACTCTCTATATTCAATTCCCTTGATTCAAGTTACAAACAATGCTGACCCAAAAATGTACCTTGTACTACTTAGATAATAATTGACCAACATATTATGCTTGATTGATTCATAAAGCATTATCATAAACATGTTCTGAATAAACAACAAAAACCAACTCATTATTTTTTAAGTACAGCCAATGCAAAACACTGGGAAAAGCAAAAGGAAGGGGATCAAAGGGTTAACCGTATAACTCAGACTTATTTTTAAGAGGAGATGCATTTCTGTAAAAGTGAGCAAGGTTGTCATGGACTGTCTTGTGCAATCTGCTGCTTGAGTTAGGTTTTTACTTATCAGTAGCACAATGGACATCTCTATGTCTGTCTGAAACATTACTTTGAAATAAAAAAGCTCATAATATCATGAGTCAGCTATGAAATCACTGGTTTCAGGCTGCAATTGGAATAGTCTGAAATGCTGATTACATGTTAGCTTGCTATCAATAACACGATTGATTTCAGACACACACACACACACACACACACACACACACACACACAAAAAAGGCCGCCCTTCTTAATTATGTTTATTTACCTGACGGCGACTGTTGCCATGCACACTCCACTGAACTTGTGTCTATTTTTATTTTATTGCCTCCAGCGCTGTCCTTTTCTCTTTTATTGACCTATACGCTTGCAACGTTTTTTACACATTTAGTACACTTACACTGTGTAACACCCTTTAAAAGCCGCCAAATGGCCTTGCTATACAATACGCCACATGTAGAGCCAATTGAATTAACCCATTGATCCTTGGCTGCTCTATTGCCAGGCTAAATTGTATTATTCGCTCTTAATGACTGCCCCTTACAGGCAAATGAGCACTTGAAGTCAATTAACTAAGAAGCGGGTGGAGGAGAAGGAAAAGATTTTCCTCTTTGATCTTACCAAGAGTAGTCCTTAAACTTTATTATGCCAGGTACCATCACAGACTAAAATTGAAAATGGACGAGGAATCATCTTGGACTAACAGAGCAACAAAGAACACAATGGATATACAGTATATGCCAAGGCTCGGGCTAAAAGTGGCACCAAATAAGCAGAGGTGGGTAGATCAGCCAAAAATTGTGCTCAAGTAAGAGTACAATACTTCTCAAGTAGAGTACAAAAGAGAGGTCCAAGAAATTACTAAAGAAAGAGTAAAAATGTATTTGGGAAAACTACAACTATTAAGTAGAGTAACTAAGAGAGTAACTGTCTGGAAGTAACATGTGATTTATAACTTGAAGTCAATGTAAATAAAATGGATAAAAAGATGCTTTCAAAGAACATAAGAAAGAAGAACAGAAAGAAAACTTAACAAATGTTCAAGTCATTTAATATTGTTAAGAAAGCTTTTGTCACTATAGACTTACTCATAGTGGGAAGAGGAACCAAAACTTTTAATCAAGTAAGAGTACTGTTACACTGTACACATTACAATTACTCAAGAAGGAGTAAAAGTATCAGGTTGAAAACTACTCCAGAAAGTACAATTTCTTTAAAAAGCTACTCAAGTAAATGTAAGCATAGGGTTAGAAGGGTCAGAAAGTTAGAGCACATAAAAGCTCCAGCGCAAGATGAACCTCAGCTTGTGAACCACTGACATACTTTTGAAATGCTTTGTCAGGATTCTGCTTATGTGACGATTTGAAAAACATTTGACTGATGATTTCACTGTAAACAAAACAACACCAAGTGCTTTGTTCTTCGACACTCCCTTAGCTCGTCAGGACTTCCCTACAATGCCTCGCTCACAAATGGACTTTATCTTTAGGCACAATAACAGCTCTGTGCCCAGTGGACTTGTCTGGCACTACCAGCATTAAAGTGACGTATGTAGAGAATGCTAATCTCCTCCGGCCGTATTAATCACTTTTTTCTTTTATTTTTTGTTCATTATGTACATAGTGACACTGCGAAATAGTTTGATAATTTGCGTTCATATACTGTATTTGTTTGACAACTACGAAGGTTGACAGATGAGCCCCAACTAGAGGGACACTAGTTGGAATATTTCAGGATCTTCTTGGGGCCAAATCACAGTTATTATCAAAATTACTGAATCACGATGTGTCAATTTTACCAAAATGACAGATTGTCACAGGAATGAGATCACAATTCAGTTTTTATCTCCATATTGCCCAGCCCTGGTCCCAAGCATTAGACACTTAAATGTACTGAAACATTTTCTTTGTACTGTAATTGTCAAGAAAATATACATAATTCATCTTTTTCTTGTTCCTTTTTTGTTTATTTTATATGCATATATGTGTATAATCCAGTATATCATGTAATAATGAAAATATCATGTAATAATGAAAATATCATGGAATAATGAATGAACAATAAAATTACATGAACAAAACTGTAAGTATCTTTATATCCATGGGCAAGAAGTACCACACCATTATTTGGAAATGTAAAAAGTTGTATCAAAAAGGGAATCTGGTCTATAATCAAGGCCACAAAATATGCAAATTACTGCACACAAAATGAGTCAAATTCACAGAGTTCCTTAAACTGAAAGAGACATGACCATACAAAGTCATTGGAACCAGCAGTAAATAGGGTACTTTTTTTTGACTCTGTCAATTCAGTCCATATCAAAAGAGAGTGACCTGATGCCTGAGGGGCTTCGGATGCCCTGGCTGGGTCAACACGGGATCAGGACTGTTTAGCTGAGGATGGGCATAGAGCGGTGGTGCAGTGCCTCTCTGTGCCTGGCTGAGCACTGGGTAATGAAGCGTGGCAGAGGAGAGAGAAGTGTGTCTGCGGGGTAGGCCTGGCCCGTCCGCGTGTTCCTATGCAACCAGGACGGATGGCTAGGTGATACAGCACCGCCTCTTCTGCTTACTTAACATGCTTCCGACATACGCCTTTCACTCACAGCCATCTAACCCAGATTTCTTTTGTGCAATAATCTGTCAAATATGGGAGAGCAGGAACAAAACTGGCGAAGAACATCTCCCTCTTTTACACACACGGACAATAAATATGGCAAACATGCTGCTCCAGACTTTTATAATGATTTAGTTGTACATATTTTAATCCATCCACAGAGAGTAACAAATCAATGTATTCTTGTCCCAGTCCCAAACTTGACATCCCATTTGTGAGGCAAGTCTTGGAAAAAACTGAGAAAGCACCTCTGTGACTCTTCTGATTCTGACTCTGAAAAACTGAGAAAGCACCTCTGTGACTCTTCTGATTCTGATTCTGAAAAAACTGAGAAAGCACCTCTGTGACTCTTCTGATTCTGATTCTGAAAAAACTGAGAAAGCACCTCTGTGACTCTTTCAACAGCAGTTATATGGGCATGCTACCTGAATAGCCACAGCTGCCCTGGGGCAGATTGGCAAAGATGTTGAAGCTAGAGGACACAACAAGAGTGTGGTTGAGTGAGGATTAAACCTTAATTTTACCCAACTCCCTGCCAGTCTTAATTTCAGTGTAATAATAATTAGCATTACAATTATTGTTTGGTAATTTCAAAGAATACAAATAGTCACAATTACAAGCACCATAACGCAGGTCGTAAATGAGAGGGTGCCTTCTAAATGGACTTTTCTTGTATCTTGTCTGTGTGACAGTTGGCTGCACATGCCCTCTCACCCATAGGTCTTGTGTGAGCAGATGTGCTATTGTTATTGAGGTGTGTTTTTGTTTGGGTTCTCAAGTCCCCTGACACCACTGTGCTTTGGGACACATGTTCAGAATCCAAAACAAGGCAAAGATGCTAGAAAATATTATTTTCCCTGTGAAGAATATATTATCAGGAAACATCCTGTATCTATCTTTAACTAGTCATTCATATTATTTGTATCCGTCTTTGTGGGTGTATACTTCCTTTCAAGAACTGTACAAATCATAGCACCTAATTAAATACAGGAAATTATTGCAATTGCCAACCTTAAAAGTGCATGGTTGCGTAATATAAGTCCCATAACCATGTTGTACTGACACTTTCTTGTGGGCAACAAGTGGTGTCCTATTATTAGTGAATTATCTTCTCTCATAAGCTCTTGCCCCCATAGGTTGGAGAGGCTAAAGTGTGAGTTCTGCACAGGTCTGACTGTGCACGTGGAGCTCTGTCCAGCTGCTGAGACTGGGAAGGCCGTTGACCATCTGTCCTGGGACGACCAGTGAGATCCGAGCACGGTCCCCAGTACAGGCCGCAAAGTAGGCGGGACTTTGTTGAGGCTGTGTGGGGGGAAAATCAGCTTTGTGTTGCTATAAAGCTGTCTATCCTTTCCCCCATAGCAACGGCCTGCTTCTTCCTTAGTTTTGGGCAGCGTGGTCCTGTTACTCGATGTGCCCGGCCCCCTAGCTCACTTTCTCCCTCTCTTTCTCTCTTTCTGTGTCCTATTTATGGTAATGAGCCATCTGCCCTCTTGCTAACAGCCGCCCAAATAAAGGGGAGGCAGGGAGGGGAGCTCTGACAGACAGGAGTCCAAGACAAAGACGCTTATCCTGTTGTGTCTGCCTCTGCTGCCACACTACATGCCTTCAGACAGGCATCATAGTGCATAATGATATCTATGAGAACATGCATTTTATCGTGAACTAAAACCTCAAAGCAAGGCCAGACATCAGCTGTGCATTAGTATTTCAGTGAGTGTCTTCAACAGAAAGTGTTGCTTGAGTGCTACCACCTGCAGGTCAGTACATTAAGTCTTTCCACACAAAGGTCGCTTGTACACCGCTGCTCGGATGACCCCACCTCCCCAATCTCACACATCACAAATATTGACTACCGCGCTGGATATGGCACAACCCTAGTATTATTCAAAGCTGCTATATGGATAGTGTGTGACTTTGTGACACCATGAGAGAGTAGTGGTGTGTGTTGGTGGGCACACAGCAGCAGCCAATACAGAGCCACCCAGCATTCAATAGACCTCTGTTGCCACTGGATACTAGATTGGTTACCAAGCCAACACATGTGCCTCACTGTCATATCTCCGACAGATTAGTGTAAAACACAACAGACCTCTTCACAGTTAAGCTCCCAGTGCAGTCTGCTCGAGTTGAAGAGTGTATTTGAATGTAGCAGAAATGTCAGTATCAAACCTATGATAGTTGTTAATACATAAAGTAATTAATAACAGCTCCATATTGTTGCAAAATTGTTTTTTTCTTTCAATTTGTTTAAGGCCTATTTAACTGCATTTTAGTTGAGTATTTTGATCTCGTTTCCCTTTGCTGTCTTAGTATGTGCAAATGGTCAAACAATTTCCCCCTGAAGATCCAGATGGTGAAAAAGTGGAAAAAATATCTGATAAGTAACATAAATCATGTAACAAAATAACAATTCAAAGCTATTTTTGAGAGTACCAACAGAGATGTTACAATAGAATGTTACAGCACAAGACTTTCACTTGAGTCCTCCGTTCATGAGGTCATGCCATCATTAACCTCATCAGACAGACAAACTCCCACATGGGTCAATGGGCACAGTCACAGGGCACAGATGGTGATGCTGATGAACACTGGTTTAGGTGCACAGTCTAATATAATAAATGTAACACATGGAGACATGGGAAACATTAAAGCAACTGTGACAGTGCCACCAATTGGAACTATGTGTATGTATGTATGACTCAAGGTATGTCAAAAATAATCATAGGTGTCAACCCGATACAAATTATGATGGTTATTTTTGTTGGCTAGGCTATGAGTAAATACTGGATTAGGTCTCACTTGTGTGTTGTCAAATATATTGAATCCAATTCACATTTGAAGATATGACCTGGCAAATAATAAAGTTGCAAATAAAGTCTTAATGTTTTTAAATAATGATAAGACGGAAACGTTGAAATGCGCAATTCAGACAATGTCAAAGGACCACAGAGAAGCCAGCACCTACTGTACTGTCATGTGACACTCATCGTCACACGCACGTGAGACGATGAGTGAGACGAGAGCTAGAGATGAGGGGGCCATCTAGTGGAGAAGCTGCAAGTTGCAGTTATCGTTCTCACAAAATGTCAATATTTAGAAATGTGTATAAGCGTTGAATTTATGTATAATGGATTTTGTTTTAGTGTTGTGGTTTTTGTTTTGTTTTTTTGTTTATCTAATGCCTAAAAATTTTTCGCTCAATCTTCCCAGAAATGAAGGCCCTATTTTTTTTTTTTTTTCCAGATGATAAATAAACAGAAAATAAAATAACCAGCTTACAACCTTAAAATATACTGCATGATTTATAACATTTGAAATTCGAGCCTGTTATTTGACCTAAAATCCTGAAAATTGTTAGATTATGTGAGGACTAGGCTATAGGCCATTTATAGCAATGTAGCACCCCCATCTGGACAATGGATATTAGGCCAGAAAACCAAGCATTAATATAAAGGATTATGCTTTAGTTTGTTTAGTTTAAATATTGTTTTAAATAATAACAACTGTTGGCGTTTGCAACCCCCAAACACAAAAAATAGACTACCCACCTACCTACTTAAGTGATAAAGTATCCTAGTAGCCTTATTTCAATTGATTGATTTTATTTTCAAGGCATAAACCCAGATAAATCTGATTAAGCTCAACCTGGACATGGACTATTTGAGCTACTCTCCTCAGACAAGAGGCTACAGGAACTTCCTGCCATAAGAACAGTTTCTTTCCCTCTGCCGTGTGACTCATGAACACTTAATAACACCTGTCACTTTAATAATCCATGTAAATATGCCTGATTTTAATAATGAATGTAAATCATTCTTAACCTATACCTCCTATACCACTGTTTTACACAGCCAGTTTTGCACTATAGTTGTAATATTGTTGTATATATATTGTATTTAAATCATTTTTATTTTTATTCTACACATTTGATCTTGCATGCCCTCATTCTATCTTATCTTATCTATACTTTTAAAAATTATTATTATTATTATTATACATTGTTTTATGTTGCACCTTATGCCGAAGCAAGTTTCCAGTTTCAATTCAATTCAATTCAATTTATTTTTGTAACACCCAAAATCACAACAGTAGTTGCCTCGAGGGGCTACAGTGGAAAACAAAATAAACAATGTTCATAGGGACTTGGAAATGTCCCAGCATCCTGTGTCCTTTTGTGAATTGTTCACTGATAAAAATGGATTCTGATTCTGATAAATTAATTTGGTAGTCCAGCAACACCCCTGCATTTGAAGGGTGTCAAACCTTATTCAAGACCGTTACACACAATTTCATTATTCCTCACATCATCTGGGACCCCTTAAAATAATTTCAGGGTGACAATACCTGCTTGCCAATGCCCATCCACGCCCATTGCTCTAGGAAACTCAGCAGGTCAGGACTTGGATCAGAAACTGCTGGAACACCAGGTGCCACAGTGGAAAGCTAGAGGAAATGTCTTTGTGCCCTTAGGCAAGACACTTCACCCACGTTGCCTAGTAAAGTGCTTTGAAGGTGGAAAAGCACTATATAAATACATTATAAAAATAAAAGCACCAGGTTCTGGTGGGAGAACCACCACTGGAACCACCACTGGTGGGAGAACCACCAGAACCACTGAAGAGGAAAGAGGGGGGTTCATCTAGCAAGACAGTTCACCCAGGCAGATGAAGAGAGCTGTTCATCTATAGTAGAGAAAGTTCCTCCAGGCAGTTGAGGAGCATCAGGAGCTACTGGTCAGCATCAGCAGTATCAACAGTATCAATCCCCGAGGGCAGTGGAAGAAGGAGAAAAAAATGTAAACAGCAATGAACACAAATGAACAGACTACAAGTAAACAAGTGCCACATTTTCAAGGTGAATTAGATTTTATGGGGCCCTTTTCCACCTGGGGCCTGCTTGCTTTACCTACCTCATTTGTGGAGGCCCTGGTAAGAGGCATCGTAAATTGGCATGAATACTTAGCCTATAGTATATTGGATGTTTAGAGAAGCCTATACAATAATTCATACAGATAAAACAGTTTAAATATATTACAAATGTTAAAAATGTAAGTATCCCTAAAAACATACCCGTCTCAGAATGATTATCATATAGTCAAGGACAGTGCCCTACTACTCCCCAAATTAAATGCAGATGAGGAAGTAAGTTGATATAAAAGGCTTGAGATGATTTACGGTGCTGGAGCAGTCTGAGTTGAATAGACCGCCGCCGTGGTGTGTCGGTGCGCCATGACGCACGGCTCCTCCATGTGATGTGATGTGAGGCCGGACTGTGCCGCTGCTGTTATGGCTCCTCCTGCTCTCGGGCTAGAGACGAAAGACCACTGCGAGGCAACGGGAATAACACACCGCGAGAGGTTTTTTTTTTCGGGAGACGCGGTGTAAAATGGCAAATCGTACAATGCTGCAGAAAAAGACATAGACGATGAACCCAGCGTCGCCTCTTCTGCTGTGAAGGCTTCGACTTTTCCTCCAGATCACCAACACCCAAATGAACTCCGTCAGAGCGAGCAGCGTTAGTAGAAGACCCAGGCGAGTGTCGAGGCCGCGCCCGGTGCAGGAGAGGAACCCGCAGGACAGAGGTGACGTGCCCTCCGCTTCTATTAGCACGGATTTGTCAAACAATGTCTTAACACAGCATACACGAAGGCTTGTTCTGGTGAAACGCAGTGTGTGTCAGCCATTGTTGCCGTCTGAAAACAGTGGGCGGCTCACGTTAGTCTCCGAGCAGCGGCTGTGCGCTCAGGAAACACCGAGGCTTTTGTGTTTGGAGCCAATATGGAGGCCGCGCTTTGTTTTGCTTAATTTTTGCCCAGGCATCGCGTTTTCTGTATCTTGTTTGTCTGTTTATTGAAAAGAATTTTGCTTTCTGACCGTGTAGGGTGCGTATAAAAGATTAAAAACCCAGCTAAGCTTTGACGTAGCTCGTTAAAATGCCGAGAAGGAAACACAAAGTGGTTTGTCGTAGTACGGCTCTTAGCTTAGCCACCGTTAGCTGTTATTATTAGCATGTTTGATAGCCATATGTTTCCTGACGTCTCTAAAAGCCACCGCGTTTATTGCTGTTATTTTTGTGCCACGTTTAAGCTGCTCACTTTCATCTCTGTCATAGTAGATTGCAATTGCGTGATGTTTTGCTCTTATTTGATTTGCAGGTTTTACATTTCGTGATGGAGACTGACAATAGATGATGTTATTGTATTGTTAGTGCATACAGTACCAGCCTGGATAAAGCTTTCGTTTTGTATGTATACAAAGTACTCGAGGCTTACATTTCTATAATTAATGCAGATTTCTGAATAAGCTTGAACATTTATAATAGTATACCAGATGCTTTATTCTGAGCCCCTCATCCTGGGCATTTAAACTTGATGTCACTTTGACTGGTCTTAGATCAATAGTCTGCTCTGCCTCAGCTGAAGAGTTTCCTCATGGCAATTTCATTTTAAAGAACTTTTTCAACTTATAACAAGTAATGACTGAGGGGCTGACGCAAGACATTTGTATTTTGAGTGTTGAGTCAAATGAGGTCACAGAATAATTTACATTGGGTGTTCAACCATAAAAAATACTTATTGGGACTAGGGTTTATTGCTCAGCACAGGATGACACTGTAAAGCAAACTTTAGCATCATACCACATTACACAACACCAACTTTGTTTTGTCTTCTGAGGAGTGTACCTGATTTGGAAGCATTCATGTTTAGCTTGGAGCTTTATATTGAAATTGAGTCTCTTCTACCTGTAGCAGATGAGGACGAGCCTGCAGATATGGTTGCAGAAGAATCCGGTCCAGGAGCTCAAAACAGTCCATACCAGCTTAGAAGGAAGTCTCTACCCAAGAGAACAGTGTGTCCAGCAAAGACAAACATGGAGGTGTGTTGTCAGGAGGTGTAATAAATTTGCATAGTTTTGACAAAAAGCAGCAGTGGCTTTGACTTTCTTCTTGTTCAGGGTGCTTCAACGTCAACAACAGAAAATTTTGGACATCGACCTAAGCGCCCTCGAGTGTCAGGAAAATGTCAAGACCTACCAGGTATTTACCGGTATTAGTAAAAAGAAAGATTGTGCTACTGCAGTCAGTGGCTCCATTGGTAGTTAGTTCCTACAGTGATGTTATTTCCTCCATTCTTCAGCAGCTCCAGCAGAGCAATATTTACAAGAGAAGCTTCCAGACGAGGTGGTACTAAAGATCTTTTCCTACTTATTGGAGCAAGACTTGTGTCGTGCAGCATGTGTGTGCAAACGGTTCAGTGAACTTGCCAACGACCCTATTCTCTGGTAAATTTTCTGCATTAACACATTTATTGTTGATGGACAAAAAACATATTCTAAAGCTGTGTTGCTGTCTTACATCAGGAAAAGGCTATACATGGAAGTCTTTGAATACACACGACCGATGATGCATCCAGAAGCGGGGAAGTTTTACCAAATTAACCCCGAAGAGTATGAGCAGACAAACCCATGGAAGGAGAGCTTTCAGCAGTTGGTGAGTAACTAACTTAAAGACTCATCTTTTTTCTTGTGATTGAGTAAAATTCACCTCCCCTAGAGCACATTGTAAAAGCAGTACTGTGAGACAAAGTCGGACTGCGTGCTGTGTGCATCTTTATAATAAAGTATTTTGTTCAAGGTTTGCAATTGATAAAGTGTTGCTATAATTGTGTTGGCGGTCTACTCATTCTTCACTTTGCAGTTCTAAAGCTGCTAATCTGCCTGAAAATTCATGTGTGAATACGAACAATGTGCTTAAAGGTTTTTGAGGGCTAGGAACGAGTTAGACATTTCCCTCCTTTTATCGGTTTGAAAATTGGGTAATGCAGCTTTAAGGTGCTTGTTATTATGGCTGCTAGGAAAGTCTACTGGTGCATTGGAAAGATGGTGGAGTTGCAAGCATTGGCCGTGATCTGTTTCCCATCTGCTCTTATTGGTCAGCCTCTTGACATTCTTGATGTATGTGACCGGCAAATTAAATAATCAATGAATGGTGATGAGTTGGTTCTTAAGGGAAATACAAAATTAGGATAATCGTGATGGAATTTAATTTGATTGGACATTGGTTCTTAAAATCGATTTTTTTTTTTTCCATGTTGCCCATCCATGGCAAGGTGACAAATGTTTGAATGTTAATATTGATGTTGAGAGTTCCATTTTAATGTTGCTTATTTTGAATGTGGATTTTGTATTGTCTACTTGCAGTATAAAGGAGCTCATGTGAAGCCAGGCTTCGCAGAACATTTCTACAGTAATCCCGCCAGATACAAAGGCAGAGAGAACATGTTTGTAAGTGAAATGCTTGTAGATTTAATTGAATTAAGATGGTTAAATTTAAGTAAAATTAAATCAAAGCTTGCTCTGCTTTTCCAGTACTACGACACCATCGAGGACGCTCTGGGAGGAGGTCAGGAGCCTCACTTTGACGGCTTGATATTCGTCCACTCTGGCATTTACACAGATGAATGGATCTACATTGAGTCACCAATCACAATGATAGGAGCTGGTGGGCTTCATTGAAACTATTAACTACTGACTTGATGGGTTTTAAACCAGTTATCTAACGTGTGTGTTATTACAGCTCCAGGAAAAGTGGCGGAAAAAGTAATAATTGAAAACACCAGAGATTCTACATTTGTTTTTATGGAAGGCTCTGAGGATGCTTATGTCGGATATATGACTATAAGGGTAAGACCTTTTTTAACCCCTATTACCTGGATTTGAATCAACTGATGTATATATTTTTTTGTGTTGGTAATTGTCTTGTGACCGTTGCAGTTCAACCCTGATGACAAATCTGCCCAGCACCACAATGCACACCATTGCTTAGAGATTACAGTCAACTGCAGTCCTATTATTGATCACTGCATCATACGCAGCACATGCACAGGTAACTCCTAAGCCTTTTACTTCACTTTACTGTACTTTTGGAGATGGTTGGATAGCAGTAAATAATGCTGGTGTTGCTCCTTTAAGTGGGTTCTGCCGTCTGTGTGAGTGGCCAAGGCGCTTGTCCCACGATCAAGCACTGCAACATTAGTGACTGTGAAAATGTGGGCCTCTACATCACTGACCATGCACAGGTAACTTTATGCCATGCCTAAAATTTGATATTTTTAGAAACATACTTTAACTAGCCTATTGTAATCATAGAATATTAGGTTTCAGTACCAAACCCCCATTTACAAACATAAAAATGTGCCATTGATTATTCAGGGAATATATGAAGACAACGAGATCTCAAATAACGCCCTGGCTGGCATCTGGGTGAAAAACCACGGCAATCCCATAATCAGACGTAATCACATTCACCACGGCCGAGACGTGGGCGTTTTCACTTTTGACCATGGAATGGTAAAATAATCATTGTCTCTGTGATACATTTAGTCACGCTCAAAAGTATTCAGATGTTGGACGTGTTTAAGAGCAATATCTGTCTTTTTAGGGATACTTTGAAAGCTGTAACATCCATAGGAATCGTATAGCAGGTTTTGAGGTGAAGGCGTATGCCAACCCAACAGTGGTCCGCTGTGAGATACATCACGGTCAGACTGGGGGCATCTACGTCCATGAAAAAGGCCGGGGCCAGTTCATAGAGAACAAGATCTATGCAAATAATTTCGCTGGAGTTTGGATCACCTCCAACAGTGACCCCACAATAAGGTTAGTTTCAGAATCGTGTTGAATAAGGTACTTCCTTTTTATGTGTTTTGATGTAACTACATTTATTTTGTTCCGTTACAGGGGTAATGCCATTTTTAATGGTAACCAAGGTGGAGTTTACATTTTTGGCGACGGTCGAGGCCTCATAGAAGGAAACGATATCTATGGCAATGCTTTGGCAGGAATTCAGATCAGGACCAACAGCTGTCCTATCGTTAGACACAACAAGATCCACGATGGGCAGCATGGAGGCATCTATGTGGTAAATACTTAAATCTATTTGTTTGAATAAAACTTCAGATATCACAATGCACATTACTGAAGTGTTGATATGTTTGATGCAGCATGAAAAGGGACAAGGTGTCATCGAGGAGAACGAAGTGTACAGTAACACGCTGGCGGGAGTGTGGGTGACGACGGGCAGTACGCCAGTGCTCAGGAGGAACAGGATACACAGTGGAAAGCAGGTGAGACAGAACACGTGTCTGGTGACAACTTCAGGAGCATTTGAGTGCTCGTTCCTTTTTCCTATTCCCATATTTATTATACTTTGTTTTCCATTTTAGGTTGGGGTCTACTTCTATGACAATGGCCATGGTGTACTAGAAGACAATGACATCTACAATCACATGTACTCCGGGGTTCAAATTAGGTTTGTTGAAGATCAATAAACAAAGGACATTTTCCCTTAAATTGACAGCCACATTGTCCTTGTACACAGAGAAAAATGAGTTATCATCAAGCTGTTCTCATTGTGCATCTTTTATTTCAGAACCGGTAGCAATCCCAAAATCCGGCGCAACAAGATCTGGGGAGGTCAAAATGGTGGCATTTTGGTTTATAACTCTGGTAAGTGAAAGTTGTATTCTTTTGGATTGTGATTTGGTGTGTCTTTCTCAACAATGGATTATGACTGTTTCCCAGGCTTGGGTTTTATTGAGGACAATGAGATCTTTGACAACGCTATGGCCGGAGTCTGGATCAAGACTGACAGCAACCCAACTCTGAGGAGGAACAAGATTCACGACGGCAGAGATGGCGGAATCTGCATCTTTAATGGTGGAAGAGGTAAGCTGATGATAAAAATCACCTTTTGATGTAGAGGTGTTGAGGTCTTTGGCTTGCAGGTACGGTACTGGCATTAAAAGCGTGTTTCCCACTGTTATTTCAGGCTTGTTAGAAGAAAACGACATCTTCCGAAACGCTCAAGCAGGAGTCCTCATTAGCACCAACAGCCACCCAGTTCTGCGCAAAAACAGGATATTTGATGGCTTTGCAGCAGGTGCGTACTGTTCTGCACTTTTTATTATCATGCATCTCTGTAGGTATTGTCTCTAATTATTACACGGAATATTATCGTCTTTAGGTATTGAGATCACCAATCATGCCACAGCTACTCTAGAGGGCAATCAGATCTTCAACAATCGATTTGGAGGGTTGTTTCTTGCATCCGGTGTCAATGTTACAATGAAAGGTACATACAGTGATTAACACATTTGAATCAGGATCATTTAATTATTTCAGATTTTAATTCAATGTTTTTGTTCCCCTTAGATAACAAAATATTGAACAATCAAGATGCCATTGAGAAGGCTGTTAGCAGAGGTCAGTGCCTCTACAAAATTTCAAGCTACACCAGCTACCCAATGCACGATTTTTACAGGTACAGCGCCAGATAATCTCCAGAATAATGACAACAGAACTGCGTCTGTGTCCCGTGTTTGATCTTGTTGTGTCTGGTCTTTCCAAAGGTGTCACACCTGTAACACCACAGACCGCAACGCCATCTGTGTGAACTGCATCAAGAAGTGTCATCAAGGACACGACGTGGAGTTCATCAGACATGATAGGTCAGTCTTTCCACCTAGGATATTAGTTATTATTCCGTATGTATTTGGATGATGAAATATTTAAGTTTCTTTCATGGCTACACGGTGTTAGGGAAAAAACACAGAATGCTGTTCCTACCAAATTTAGTAAAACTTGGAAAATTTGTATTGATCTACAAGGGAAATTACTACCAAGTAGCTCACAAATACCAAATCTCAAATATTACAACATGTTTGCAAATTTTTGCAATTACTAATCTTTACATAAAAATTCCAACATTCGTACTAAACCATGTCTTAAATTCTGACAACTTGAGGATGAGTAAATGAGGTGATTTATTGTAAAAGCAGTTTTTGGGGGGAAATTGGGAACTGGCTTTTAATAAAGACCATGTGAAGGCAATAAAACTGTGCTGAACAAAAGACAATTGTATTTTTGGAAACCAAAGTCCTACCTAATGTTTAATTGTGGTTAGGATCTGACATACTATACAATCTGTAACTGGTGTGTATCATTGTCTGCTGCAGATTCTTCTGCGACTGTGGTGCCGGGACACTGTCGAATCCTTGCACGTTAGCCGGGGAGCCCACTCATGACACGGACACACTCTATGACTCAGCTCCTCCTATAGAGTCCAATACACTGCAGCACAACTGAGCTCCAGGCCCATCGGCAG
Source organism: Chaenogobius annularis (assembly GCA_015082035.1). Lineage (NCBI taxonomy): Eukaryota > Metazoa > Chordata > Actinopteri > Gobiiformes > Gobiidae > Chaenogobius > Chaenogobius annularis. The sequence goes on along the minus strand of BJKM01000008.1, from coordinate 1,658,846 downwards.
TATGTGCTCCGAGACACTTTACCTTCTGCAGTGGCACGAGGAAACTTTAAAACGCATTCACTTTGGCAAAGAATACTCAAGACTCTCAAATGACATGCTTAAAGGAAAAAAAACTGATTACGGATGCCTCGCTTTTTTTTTTTCTTCAATTATTCGATAAAAAAGATGACGACGGAGGACAGAACAGCTGACTCAGGGTCTGGGAGTGTTCAAATGGTCTAGAAAGTGAAAAAAACGCCACGAGTAATCCGTCTTGAAGAGGTGGATGAAGACCGCAGTGATGTACAGGCCCTGTGCGGACAGGCAGGAAGTCTCACGGAGCAGCGGCCCTGGTTTAGCAATGCTTCCAATGTGAGCTGCGACATGCTCCCAATCCATGTTCGGGAAAATGACATAGCACTTCAGCTTTTTTTCCTCAAGAAAACTGTTGAGATTTGATTTTATTGCTTTGTGTAGTTTTGTATTTTCATGCAAAAATCTTACTGTACTTGAATGTCTTTATTTTATTAAATGTGTTTAATTTTTTGGTTATATCCTAGAATTGCTGTAATTATACTCATGTCACAGTATCTAACTTCTTTCTGTGAAAGAGACCAGAAAAAGAGAGGAAAACACTAAACATTTTCTCCAGCCATGTTGACTCTACATTTGCAATACAGTAACGTGCTGATTCTAAACTGCTTTCACCAGACTTGCCCGCAAATGCATTGGTCACATTTGTTGTTACAAATATGGGTTTGAACTTATTCTATGCATAATTTTCTTTTAAAGGGCCTATATTTATTTTTTATTTTAGGATGTAGCTTGTTGTTGTAGCCGCTTGCCAAGTGTTAAGACATTTTCAAATGTCAAGCTGCTCATCACCAAATAATGTTTTTATCTTTTGCCTTTTATAACTGTATATTGTATTTTGGTATAACAAGTCCTTGAGTCCTCATCAAGTGAATTATACATCTTTTTATAGCCGGGTTATTTATGGAAAATGGGTATTGTTTTGTACTGGGGACAAGTCTTGTGAAAGCATCACTAGTTTGTGTTCTCTATAGCCAACATTGCTGGAGAAGTGAGGCTTTGACTCGACTGAAGCTGAGACAAGTGTCTATATACAGCCCTATATGGTTTCATTATCCCTCCCCATCCATGTGTACTGGTGATTGTGGGTTCTCATACAGACTGAAATGTATGCATGTATCATAACATCTAGACTTAATATATTGTGAAGTATTCAATAACCGTTATGTAGGCGCTAGTGTGAATTAAAAGGGTTTAATTTCCTAGATGAAACATTGTCATTTTTTAAAAATAAACTTTATTAGCTCAAAACAGTAGTGTTTTTTTTCTCTAAAGTGGAACAAACATTTTGAATAGTTGATTGTTGTTCTTAGATCTACAGTGTGTTAATCATTTGAACAATAGATGTGAAGTGTGTCCTGTCCAGAGTGTCATCCTCGGCAAACTGGCAGACTTTCCTGTAAAAGAACAAATGTTAAGATTTCCCGGAGCAATGCTCTGATCAAAACAGGAATTTTAGATGTTCAAGTTAAAATCTGACAATCTGACCATCTGCCACTACAAAGTAAATACTACATAACTGGTGAGATTAGTCGAGCATACTTGAAGAGTCTGAGGCTGATGGTGCTCCTCTCGAACTCTCGGGCCTTCTTGTGCCCGGTCTGGATCACCTCCTCGGGCAGGTTGGCGAGGCGAGCAGCATTGAAACCGTAACTCTTTGGACAGGCCCCGGTGATGAACTTGTACAGGAATGTAATGGTTTCTTGACTTGGATCTTCACATTCATTCTCCACCATGCAGGCCTGAAAGCAACAAGACCATGAACTGAAACAATACATCTGAATTATTTTGGCTGCACAAAATATCAGAAAATGTGGATCGTGGTCTTTTTTTTTAAGGTAATTCAACTAGTGTTACTGGTACCATCTCAAATAAAAGTGGGACAGACATTTAGGCTTATAAGAAAGCTATAAAACCAAAGGATTTTCGATGTTTAGCCCTAAAACACTGAGTTTTACATGCCAGAGAGTGATTATTATAATTAAACTTTTCTTTTATGTAAATATTACCATTTTATTCACACTATTCCAGGCACCTGCCATGGCGCCATCATACGACGTAATCCTTCTTCCGGTTGTATTAACATAGGGCTGCCAACCTCGAGAGAAAATACGTTTTTGGGCCGCGTAGGGAATTGGTCCATTGTTGACTTGTTGGTCACATGAACGCTGGATATTTTACACTAATCAGTCTACTTGATAGCATATTTTAGCTGCAAGACTTTTCCCTCATTCTCTATTTAACCCAACGGAATTCCTGCTGGACCGGATATGCTATTACGACAGAAGTGGCGATCATGTGGGAAACGTGGGTGGGGCGGAATAGGTCAATACTATCCACCTGGCAACCATGAAAAAGAGGAACATCGTGTCATGAGGGAAAGGGGCCTAAATGGCTGTGCAGTACAACTAAGTTCCTGGAGATTTGTTCATCAATGTACCCAAAATGGACCATAAATTATTTCAGAAATTGCAACTGAAGAGGCAAATAAACTACAGTCATAAAGACACTCCCAATATTATTCATATATTCATTAATACAATGTCCTAATTAGTCTGAAGTATTGGTAAGACTTGATCAAATAGGTTTGTTTAGTCTTCACATTAAAAGCTATAACTCTGATTACATACAAACACTGTCACAAAGAGCTCCTCACCATGTGTCCCAGGCGGACTGCGGGGTTGTTGGCGTAGTCCTCGACCAGTGAGTGGTAATGAGTGGAGAACAGGGTCCGACAGCAGATCTTCTCAGCCAGTTCCTTCACCACAGCACTGGCAATGGCTGTTCCATCGTAAGTCGCTGTGCCTCTTCCTACAGAGGCCAAATAGAAAGTTACACAATACACATTACACGCTAAACAAAGCATCCAGAAATCAAACGACCAAATCGTACCAAGTTCATCCAGAAGCACAAGTGAGTGTTTTGTGGCATGGTGCAGGATACTGGCCGTCTCGCTGAGCTCCACGAAGAAAGTGCTCTCACCTGGAAACAATCTTTGCGAATGAAGAACAACATCGGTGCATTAAATGTAGTTTTGACAGATTTATTTTCTGTTACCGGCCATTATCCGATCTGAAGCCCCGAGGCGAGTGAAGACTCTGTCGACTGGAGTGAAGCAAAGGGTCTCGGCAGGAACGTAGCAGCCCATCTGAGCGAGGATGATCACGAGTCCACACTAAACGAAGAGTTTAAGTTTACTTTTACATTTAGTTCTTAAGTCATTATATTACTAAAGTGTCCTTAAGTCTGCATAGGTTCCAATTTTAATGTATAAACCTGCTATCTTATAATCTAGACTTCAAAATGCATGTTCTATTGTATTAGTTAAGCAGTTTACAATTAAATCACATGTTGAAACTGTGTAATGAGAATTTAATCTTGCTTCTAAAACACAATCTTTATCAGAATTTCGCCTTTAGATATATTCCAAAAGTGCTTTGTAGTAGCTTCAGTGTTTTGGCATCAGAAAGTGACCCACCTGTCTCATGAGCGTGGACTTGCCCCCCATGTTGGGCCCAGTGACTAGGACACAGGAGGCGGGGCTCTTCTCTTCATCACCCTCACTGCTCCCGGGACAGCCCACGTGGATGTCATTGGGGATGAAGTCGTCTCCAAAAAAGGTCTTTGTGACACAGGGGTGACGAGACCCCAGCAAATCAATGAAGGGAGCAGACTTCTTGTCGCCTTCAGGAAGCACCACCTCAGGCCTGGCCATCGGTCCATCTCCGCCCTGACTGTAGCGCGACAGGGCTAAAAGCACATCTGTGAACGCGGAGAAAGAAGAAACCATTGTAAACACAAATCTGTCCAAATGCTTATGTTGAACCTGTAAAACAAGTCTACAGTTATAAATCTTGAATAATTCAGACAAATCTTTATTGACTGAATTGATTAGCATTGAAACATATACATTTTGTGTTTTAACATAAAACCTAACTACGACTAAAACAAAACAGTATATCATTCAAAACGATAGCTTTAGAATAATGACACTTTTAATAGCCTTAATAAAAGCATGAACAATTAGTTAATTCACAATACACATAGTTAGAATGGTTCAGGCTTAGCAACGACATAATACTCTAATCATAACTCATAACAAAGTAGTTTCTAAGCCTGGATCATTCTTAAAAACTATTTGTTCATTATGAATTAAGTCTTTGTTCATGAGTTATTATACCTATAGCCTGAAATGATCCTCCTCCCCCTTTTGTGGATTTTAAAATTGAGCTAAGTACTACTGAAGGCAGAACTGTAATCGTTTTCGATCCATGTAGCTATAACATTCTATCCGCTGATCTTAATATGAACTAAATACCTTGTAGAACTGAATGTGAAACATCTGCAGGAAATGAATATAGAGCAGACACCTGCAGTGCAAATTTGTTTGTTTGTAGCAGTCTATTCCTGACTGATTGGGGGGGAGGGGACACACGCTCGTAACGCCAATAAAAAACATTTACCAAGCACAGCCATGCACTCCACAGCGGTTTTCCAGTCTTTGTAGTTTTTGTCAAAGTTGTAGAAGAGCCGTCTCATGCAGTCTTTGAGTGCCGCGTCTCGCTTTTCCTCGAAACCCTGCAGCTCAGAAAACAACCTCTCCGACTCCTTGGTCACATAGCGTTTCCAGCCTTTCTTCGTGGACTTGACCTCGTACTCCTCTGGGATGTTCCTGTCTGAAACGCTGTCCGGGACCTCCATCTGAAAGCGGTTTTTGGCCGTCCCCCAATAGGACATATTTTTACAGCCGAGCCTCTTCTTCTGCCTGTCTAAATAATCTTGCAGTTCTCTCTCGCAGTTTTTGATGCCAGTTAGGGCTTGGTCAAACTCCGGGTCGAAGCCAGATTTTGGGGTGATGACTCCGGTGGTGCGTGCTTTTTGGTGGTCGAACGCAGTCTCCCAGCGTTTGAGCTCATCTGAGAGATCAGGAAAGATGCCATTCTTTTCACTCTTTAACGCAACAATTTGACAAAGCAAAATGGACCGAAAATCGCCTGACACGGCAGACATGACATTGATGATCTCTTGCATTGTTTTAAACCCTTCCAGCGCTGAGAGGAAGTCTGCGATCTTGCGTTTACTGTAGGTTACTTCTTCGTAGAGGACAGCTCTGGAGTCTGGATGGTCCTGTCCTTTCAGAGGCATCCCAATGCTGTGGATTTTACTGAGAAGTCGCTCTAAATCTGGAAGCTTTTTGAGCAGCTCCGACACTTCTGAGGCCTGGGCTTGAGCGCCCATAAGATCCTCTACTGCATCCAGCCGGTCCCGGATAGACTTGGCATTACACAGGGGCGCACATAACCACTGTTTTAAAAGCCTTTTGCCGAACGGGGTTGAACATGTATCCAAAATCTCCAGCAATGTCCCCTCTGTGCCACCAGAACCGTTTTGAAATATCTCCAAATTTGCAAGCGTTACTCCATCCAAAACCATGCGTTGTCGTGTTTGGGAGAAGAAGCTATCCGCCCCAGAGGCTTTCTCCAACTCCACGTCTACGGGGACATACTCTTCAAAGTTGGCCATAGAGAGCAGTTCCTGGTCCACTAGACACTTCTTCAAGTAGAAAATACTCCCGCCCAGGGCAGAAAGTGCCAGCTCGTAGCCATCTTTAGGTGTAAGGCACAAGGAATCACTCTCTGACGTCATGTTTTTGAGGAGAGGAGGGAGAAGGCCGTTACCGCTCTTTTCTTTGTCAGCGTTTTCACAGAAATAATCTTCTTCTGAAAGGGTTTTAAGAGTTTTCTGAGCATCCCAAAACTGACTGCCAGCGTTAAGTCCTTCCTGGAGAGCGGAAGACAAAGAGGCTTTGAAGATTTTGCGCGTCTCCAAAGAGGGGTTCCCTTTTTCAAAGAGCACCTCGGCGGGAGGATAGTGGGCGATCAGGGTGCGGAGACGGGAGCAGTGGCGGTCATCCTCAAACTGTCCCACGTGGAACTGACCCACAGAGGTGTCCACAAAACACACTCCATAAGTACGGCAGCGGCCTGAGCTCTCCTCTTCAGCCTTTTCCTTCAAACTCAACAGAAACTTGCTCTGGCTTTCTGCCGGAGCACCATCCAGGACGCTATAAGTCTGCGTCCCCTTCGTGATAATCCTACACACTTCTCGTTTCACTACTTTGTCAAATTTAGAGGGTTTAAGCATGCTCTTGCAGCGTGCTTCCATCATGTCTGGAGTCTCCGTCTGCTCCACTCTCGCAACCTTGTAACCTTTTTGAACGAGTACATCAGAAAATTTTGCAAAGCCTATTTCTGGAAAGCCTGAATGTGCCCACGTGCCTTTCATGAATGTAAGCCCAAGTTCATTGACACCTACAACGGCATCCATGTGGTAAAGCTCGTAAAACTTGCCCACTTTGTAGAAGATGACTGCATCGTTCATGTTGGCTTTGAGCTGCCACCACTTCCGCATCCCTGGAGTCTGGCGGTTTAAAAAGTCATCCGGGACATAGAGCGATGTTTGGTCATAATCTTCCTCGGATTGTCGACGCCTTTTTCCGTCTTTCCTGCGCCCATCCTGTAGCCATTCCAACTTCTCGTGGTCCCAAACTGTTGCTCCACCACTTGCACCAGTATTAGCCTGGCTCTCGAAGCTGTCTGGAGCAGAGAAAGCAGAGAGGCGGGACTTGGTATCTGCAGTGACCGCAGCTGGAGACCGTTTCGGAGCAGTGATCGGGGTACTGGGCATTTTGGGTTTAGAAATAGCAGGTTTCTCAGCTGGACGTTTGCGTTTTGCGGGTTTTATCGGACTCTCTGGTTCGGACGCAGAGTGCTCTGGTTCCTCTTCGCTTGACACGGTGGGTTCTTCCTCGTCATCCTCACTGCTGCTGGCTGCATGCTCTGGTTTGAATTCATCCTCAGAGCCTTCACTGTCTGAAGCCACAACGACACGCCTGCGCTTGGGCTCGTTTCCGTTTTTCACTGACGCTCTGGAAGAACGACGGTCGACTTTAGGGGACTTCATTTTCTCACTCTTCTGTTCTTCAAAACTGTCATCTTCATCAGTTAAGGATGATTTGTCAAGCTGTTAAAACACACATTAGTAGTTATTTTTACAACAAATTGTAATTGTCTACACCTGTGGTTCTCAAACTGTGGCTCAGATAAATGATAGAACACAAGCAACTAAAAACTCATAAAGTTGATTCCAGTATTGTTCCTTTTTGTGAAATAAATACTATTTACTACCTCCATGTCTTCTTCCTCCTCCTCTTCGTCATCAGAGGGGTCGGTGCAAACAGGCATCTTTAGTCGTTTTTCATTGGTGTCAAACATGACGGCATCAGCGAACTCCATCGCACGACGAATGACAGGTTTGTTACTGAAGAAAACCCCTCCAATTTTGGCATCGCTGCTGTCAGACCCTAAAGACAGAGATATGTATTCTAGAGTTTGATCCAAGAAAGAAATATCACATCATTCATAAAAGCTGAGGAGGTACCCTGGTACGCTCGGATGTTTTTAGTGTTGACCCATCCTCTCGTTGGCGGCTCATCAAAGAAATGGACATGTGCCCGCAGGTCCTTGCCTTTTCCTCTCATCTGCTGCCCCGTTAAAGGCTGTGGTACTACCATACAAGGCCACCAGGGGTAACCCTCCATTTTGGCCCACACCAGTGAGCCTGCATTAAATGAGAACTTTGGGCTGCTGAAAGAAAGAGTTTGGATGGGGAGACAGACAAATCACATACTATGTCATTAACAATTTAAAAGCTCCACAGTATGGAGAGAGGAGAGGCTCAGCAAGAACGCATGATTCCAAGGTTATTTCCTATACAACTGTAATTGGACAAATGTGAGATTCCACAATTAATGCCACACTGTTTCACATCCTAGGTGAAGGAATAAAACTCCATAGAAAAAAACTCTACCGAAAAGGTACAGTGCACCTCAGTTCAGTTTTAGTAATAAATAACTTTTAAAAAATGGTACAATTTATGAAAGTCTCAGTCGCAACAATGCAAGTGAACAAAGTGAATTAAAATAAATAGTCTTGTTGACATGGAGAGGATCAACTTGGAAACTACTAGTGTATTTGTAGTGTAGTCAATAAAAAAAACTATGCTTTTATCAGTTCACACATTGATTAGAGCAATGCACTAGTTGGTGCACAAGGGTGCATCCCGCCCCCTGACGAATTCTTCCAGACACACCCACATCACATCACTCCCATCCTTTCCCTCCCTGCACTGGCTCTCCGCACAGATTTTAAAATGTTTTTTGTGTGTTTTTTTTTAACGCTGAATGTTGTCTTGCTCCACTGTATTTATCAGACGTTTTAACCCTCCACGTCCCAGCAGAGCCCTACAGTCCTCCAGCCAGATGGTTTTGCCCAAGTCCTGGTACAAACAGTGGGTGATCGATACTTTGCCGTTGCTCTTTTCTATTGACGTTATAAATGTTTAAATTCTAAATGGACCACAGCTGAAAGAAGGCGGCATGGAGTAAGGTAGCTGAAGCCGTTTAAGATCCCTTTTATTTTCATTTTCTTTAACTTAAATAACTATTTTCAGGTACTTATCTGTGCGTTTTCTGTTGTTACTGCATCCTGGGTCAGATCGTAGAGATATTGAATTGTTTTGAGAACTCACGTCATGCCCCTTGTAGTCAACATTGTACGCATCTTATCAAAACAGCACCAATCAGCTAACTAAAGTAAAGCGTGCATCTTCAACGTAATAAATGTTGAAGAAAGTCTATCTTAACTGTAATAAATAATAAAACAGCAACCGGAGCCCAGTTCACGCGTTTATTTGGAGAGTGTGGTTTCATTTCTTGATGGGATTTGGAATGGAAGGTGTGCAGTAGGTCGGACTTTTGCAGTGTGTTTTATAAGATTAGCTGAAGTAGTCCAGTCCCAAGAGCAGAAGCCAAACTCACCTGTCTTTTTTCTGCGGTGCTTTGTCTCTAAACAGTTTGTTAAATCCACTTTTTGCATTTTTTGCGTCATTTTTCGCCTGGGGCTTGTTGCTTTTCGGGGTTGGTTGTTGTGGCGTTTGTTTCGCTTGCTCTTTGGGAGAAGAGTTTAACTTCTCGGAGCACGGCAGGTCGGCCTCGGTAGGAGATGGAGCAGGCTTCGGTTTTGCAGCGACCGGTGGCGGAGACTTGCCGAAAAAGCTAAAAAGAGATTGTTGTTTTGACATATCGTGGTTTTTTCATGCAAAGTTTAGCTAATCTTCATCACCTAGCCTCCAGCAGGAGCTAAGCCACGGCGTGGGGACAGTTCGCGGGAAACGCACGCAGCGTGCGTAAGGGGCGGTGAAACGTGACCAATCATAGAGTTGTTCACTGAGATGCGGATGTTGCGTTACAAACAAATGATTAAGTCATTTATTTTGTTTTTAATGCATGATGTTGTTATTTTATGGTTCTGATTCAGACCAAACCAACGCTACATGGCGTTTAAAATTCAACTCAGATAATATTGTCAGCGTGTGATTGTAATTTGGATTTCTGCCAGTAGAGTGCAGCAAAACATAACGTTGGCTATATATTGCACAGGCCTACAGCCACTGGTAAGCGTTTAACCTACTTAGATCATAACATGATTGTGACATATTTTTATCTTTACACGACACACATTCTAATTGCATATGATGTTTAATCTGATTTCTTTCCTCGATCCACATGCATGTAAGCCTTTCACAATAATCGTTCAATAAATACACATCCAAATTTGTGTGGGGTACTATTTCTTAATGTTTGTACCTTTGAGCTGCAGGGGGAGAATTATTTATCTGTACTATTTTATAAGGCAACTATGTTTCATTTGATCATTTATGTTATTATTGCAAGTTACTATTTGGTTCAAAAGACTTTATAACCTGCTAAAATCTTCTTCAATATTTTGTTATTGTTTATTGCAATATTTTGTGTGGCAATAAATACACTTATATATATATACTTCAATCGTTTTTTATTGTGACAGTCCAATGTATCTACATGTATGTTCATTAACTTGTAAATTGCATGTCTCTTATGTCTGGTCTGCAGCTTCACTAGGTCCAGGGTGTGGCCACATCAGGGCCTAGGCAGCTGTGATGGACTCAAGTCCCCATAAACTATTATGAGAGTAAGTGGAATAAGATGATGAACAAGGAGTATTTAATCCTGAAGGGGTTTTATGGGCATTTCTGTTTAATTGCCATCTCCTGCTGTTGCAAAGCAGAATCTGTGCCAGCAATAGAAGCACTGTGCAAACCCTCATGAGTCAGCGCTGGGTTGTAGGCTGGCACCATGTTCACTGCACTTTAAATAATAACATCTTTGTCTAACGGTTTGTCAGAATTTATACACCTTCAAATCCCTCTGAATGTGTGTGTTGTTGTCACATACATTGTTTATTTTACCCAGTGGAAAATAGTGTCACTTACATATTCAAAACATCCGCCTACGATGAACATTTTGGCATATTGTGCCTTTGTGTGTGTGGGAGACAGAAGCATCTCATTAAAACCTAATGCCAAACCTTTACACAGCACTAATTTTTTGTTTTCCTTCACTGAGATTGTCTGGGTTTTAAATGTTTAAGTGTAAACTGTGCTGTTCTATCATCCTTCTTGATTTAAACGCCATATGTGTGGGACAAATAAGGAGCCTATAGTAAATGCTTAATATTACATGCTGTATTGTTTCAACTGTGATGTACTTATTTTTGACTGAATAATGCTGGGAATTTACATAGTGGCTTAAAAATTCATTATCTTCCCTACTTAGCAACTTTCATCAGCTCTCCAGGAAGCAGCCCTTTGAAAGCAGCTAATTAAAACGGCCCAAGTCTCCCAAAGCAAATTTACTTGCACAGTTGAACAGCTTATTGGTATTGACTTGAGAAAAATGGGTTAATATCGAGACACGTTTATACAAGAAGCAAAAGTATGGACACATTAACAGAACCTGGCATTTCTGAAGTGTTTTGTTTTTAATTGTATTTTAATATCTGCGTCTATAATGTGCGTTGATACTACTATGGAAAATGTTTTAAAGGTCCATTAAGTTTTCAAGTGGAGGGTAGCCACCTGCTTGTCGCATTTATTCACTTATAGATGTTTTAGTTGCTGAAAAATACCGTGGTAAACATGCATTCTTGCAGTTACCACCTCTGCACAGAGCTGACTTGTAACTTGGCCTGATGGCGTCACCTGTTATATACTGCTATGCTGTCGAACATTCTGGGCAATAGCGATATAATCTCCATGAACCCCCACCTGTTCCTCTGATCTATCAAACACTTGGAACTGAGAAAAACATGATTAAAACTGATTATTCTTTTCTTATTGTGTTTGCCATGCATTTTGTTTTTGTGATCATAGTAATGCTGCAATTAGCGGTTAGTGCTCCTGCCAGCGTGGGGTCGCTCTGTGTGGAGTTTGCATCTTCTGCTCGCATCGGTGTAGGTTTTCTTCAACTGATCCAGATTCCCACACCACTAAAAAATTGAATCTGGTTTAATAAAGGTCACATCATGCAAGAATAAATGTCTAAATTCCTCTATGAAGTTTAAACTGTGGTGTGAATAGGCTAATTGCTGTATTGAAACATGTGCGTCATCATTGTGTCATTTTTAGGTGGTCGTCTGTCTGAACAAATGGAGCTGTTGCGAAATCTTTCTGCAAAACAGAGACAAGAAAGAAGTGCTTAGCCTTTGAGACAACAATAAAGGACTCTGAAAGGTCAGGTAAGATAAAAACAAACAAAAAACGCACTATTCCCCCAACAAATGAGCTTTTCTGCTGGCTGTTTTGTTTCCATTTATCCTATTTGCTTCTCACTGGTTGTTCACAATAATGGTTTTCAGAAGCTAGAATGATGTCATACTTTCAGATGAGGGGTAAGGGTGTTTTTTTTCCCAATTGATTGTATGGAATGGGACAAGAGCTCATGCCACGACATATCAAAAGATAAAATTTGAACGAGATTGTGCACACATTATCTCAAGATCCTTTTATTCCTATGTGTTTACAATTGGCTTGACAAAAAAAAGCTGTATTAAACTGTATTAAATAAAGCATATAGAATGGTGATCTCATCTGAAAACCAGCAATAACAGCAGTTTGGTTTAGGTAAGGGGCAATTCCAAGCTCAATTTTCTTATGTCAAGTGTTTCCTCACCCTTCGCCCTTTTCACTGAGCTTCCTCGAGAACAATGGCCCCGAGCCAAACAGCACGAATCCACCAGACTGTTAAACCCATAAACCATTTACACCCTCACAGCACTGGAATCCCCTTAATACCTCTCTTTGAATAACACATATTTTCACAAGTAAATGATGGTTCGGTAGTCTCAAGTGGCTTACAAATAAATCTTTGCGCGTACAGGCATTGTTGGAAATATTGCATGTCAACATTTATTGTCAGTTCAGCTACAGACAAACCTTACATACACCTTATATACAGACGGTGGAAGTAACAAAATACAATTAATGCAATAAGGTTTTTGTGGTAATTAGGAAATGATTTTCACAACTGTAAACTTAGTTGCTGTCATATTTTGAAGTATTCATTCCGACTCTGCCCATACCAGCTGTTTTATGATGAATTAGGCTGAGAAACCAACAAACTAAAAATGTGTGTGAGAAAAGAGTCGATAAAGCCACCTGAGGGAAAACATAACTTGCATCCAGCCCTGAAATAGAGCAGAGGATGTTGGTTTGATATCGCAACTTCGTACATTTTTTATTATCCTTCAATCTTTTATCTTCTGGGACTCAGGAAAAGCAAAGTTCATCAAAGCGCATCACTTTTATCTTTGCAAAGATTGTAGCATTTATTTCTGTTGGCACACTACACATGTTCAGCCTCATGTTTAAACGTATTTTTATATACAACTCAAAACATGCACCAGGTCAAATCATCCAGCAAAGTTAGTCCTGACCAAGCCTAGCACAAAAAATGGTCAATTTTCAAGTTCGAAATGTCCATAGTCCATTGTCACTTGAGCCCAGTCCAGAGATAGATTAGATTAATGCCATAAAGCGGAGCATTCAAGGCAAAGCGATAATATAACAGAGACAAGCAGATGACGGAGGCTGCACTTAAAAGTTACATACAGTATTGCACCTTTAACCAAATATTACATTTTTATTTACCAAGCTTTTACCTTTCTTTTATCATCGAATACAATACAATACATCACAAAACAAGACCATTTTTATTTAAATGTTTTTATTTTATTTTTCTCAAGAGACAAGTTTTTGTTTTCAACCCTAAACAGACTGTGATTATTTCATTTAAATTGTTTTGATAATCAAAAGGCACAGGCTTGTCATTACTGTTTTAAGCAAAACAAGTGTTTATCTCAAATCATGCCTCTCAATTTGGAAATTGTTCTTTTTTTTAACTCTTCTGTCACACCTCTGTGCCTTCAGGGGCGTCTGCATTAAAGAAAGACTCCTGGCTAGAGACCTCTTGTACACACCAGACCACCATTTCTAATAGAAACTGCATCGATGTACTGTCTTTGTTCCACATTAACCATGCACATATTCAAAACACTGCGCACAGAAATAATGTCTTTAATAGGCTCTCCTCAGAGACTTTGGCTTCTCTCTTGTTTTATTTTCTGCCGCCTTTGAAGGGTTTATACCTGGAATTATGGTTATGCTCTTGTTTCCCTCCTCTTGTGTTTCATTCCTGATCCACAGCCACTCCTGAAGCATGGCTTAAGGATCTGAGTTTCTATGCGACTGCACTCAGAATAATGAGAACATGGGCCTTGTACAGAGATTCCCATAGCACTGTGGGGACAAACAAGCCTCCACTCATTTTCTCATCCTGCTTTTTTAGTGATAAGATGGTCACTCGATGCAGCACTGAGAAGTTGGTGGGAATGTGGGAAGTGAAAATGCTTTTAATAGACACGTTTTAAGTAAAGGTCTGTGACGACAAAATGATTAATTTCAGGGTTGATCCAGCTTATTATTCGGTTTTCAAGCAGCGATTCTAAAAGTGGAGAATATGCCTGCCCAAATTGATTCTTTCTTCCAGTACCATTTCCGTTTATGTGTGAAGCAACCTGTGAAAAGTTTTAGAATCTTTGTACAAAGTTTTATATAATTTTGAGGAATCAATCACTCACTAAAAAAATTACAAACTAAATAAAACTAGACTTTGTTTTAGTCCAAATGCAAAATAGCCTTTCAAAACTTGCTAATTCTGACATATTTACAGAGGTTTTGATTAATATTCACTGTCCCTGAAAATAAATACATAAATAATTAATACATCCTTCTTTGTTTGTTTCTCTAGATCTCGTTTGAATTCTGGTCTGAACAATTTAGCCTATATGGATCACTGTAAGATTATTAGTGCCTTGGCTTCTTGATTAATATATTTCTGCAATGTTGTCTAGTCTATGTTTCTATTATTGCTTGCTTGTCGCCTTTGTAAAAACTAAAAGTCTTCTCAGCCTTTTCCTCAGTACAGCATGTGTGACTTGACATAAATCACACTTGATGATGATCACAGCGTTACATTTGTGCCCTGATTTCTTCGTGGAGGCCAATTAAAAGCCAGTGGAGATGTCCTTAGCTCGGTGGCTGTGCTCCTTGGTCTCCTCACACTGGCTCTGTTCCCTGGTGTATAAAGTATCGACTCATATTAATGCAGTTGGCTTCAGGGGAACGCGGAGGGGGCAGTCACAGATAGAACAGAGTGATAGTCAGCGCTTTTGGTTCCATCTGCAGAGCAGCACTTTTTTTTAACTAAGTAGAGGGCAAACTAAAGACCATGACCATTATGTATTGCAAATGTAACACATCCTCACCATTGCTTTCACTGCACACATGTCATATTAATTGTATTAACCAAATGCCCCTCATTATTGTATTGTTGTGTTCTTGACCTATTGATTTGATGACATTTTCAAGTTACATGTTTTATTTATTAAGAGATCCATTCCAAAAATAGTTTGTCGTTTGTTTTAGAATATATAAAGCCACACAAACTATTTATGGTTGGTTGTGGACACAAATTGAATAAGGTCAAAATACAGTAAATATGTATTTTGTATTTTGTAAGTGTCCATTTTTCAAGGTAGTGCTTTAGTTTTTCTAGTTTTATCTGACATATGAATAGTTGTTCTTTGTCCTGGTCTGTCAGCTTTCACTGGCTTTTACACTACATAAATTCAATAGTTGCTTTGTTTTGTAAATTGTAAATGTGTCTTGCAAAGGGTGACTAACATAAACATATTGAACAGACACTTAGAGAAACAATGCCATTCAGGTTTGCCAAACGCTTGGAAATAGACACGAGAACAGCTACTTTGTTAAAAATACTCTTTGAAACTGTTTCGTAACTTAATAAGGGAAAACTGTGTCTATATTTAGTTCAATTTTACCCTAAACAAGGTTATTTGTTGCACTTGAGAAAATGTAATCTGCGAAATGTGGTTGTGAAGGATGTACATGAAAATCATTGCTGTTGTTTGGTCTTCCATCATTACAGTAATATGCTCTCTCCCTCAGACTGCTGGCGATAATTTGCAATTTAGGTGAAGCAATTTTACCCACGCCAGGTTACTACTCATTTAGTTTTAACACACACAAAAAATACCATCTTAACATTCAGTGAGACCAAGTGACAAACTGGAAAACAAATGCAAGCTGCCTCTATTGTTGTGACTCATTATAAGAACACATCATGTCATGAGCAGGACAGACTCAGCAGTGCAGAGGAGTCCAGGCATACAACTGTTAGGGACATTATTATCAGTCTTGAAGAAATGTGCAAAAGTTTACTTCAACCAACCAATCTTATTTGAGCTAAGAAAAGAGGTCCAGGAGACAATACAACTTACAACTTAATTATTTTCTGTTCAAATTGATACATAAACTAGGATTAACGCCAGATATTCATTTGAACAATATTGATAATGAAAAGAAACGCGTAAGTAGGGCAAAGTTGGAGCTTTTCTTATTTATTTATTTGAAAAGGACAGTCAAGATGTTGATTTCAATCTGTTATCATAAGTTTATTTTGATGTTTTAATCAAGTAATTCAGAAGAAAATACATTAGCATTACAAAAAAGATAACACAGAACGATAAAAGGCCAGTTAAAAGTGCTCACCAACTCTGCTTGCCATTATCCACAATTTAAGGTGCGATTTGAAAGTGGTTGTGTTGGACCTTCTCTTGATGTCAGAGGAAGGATCTTACTCCCTTTGAAAGTGGTCCAAATGTGGTGCGTCTGTGTGGTTCCTCACTGTCCCCTCGAGCAGTCACGCCGAGCCCATCCCACTCACAAACTCTGGTATGAGGAAATCCTTCAGTGGAGGAGGAGCAAGTCCATAATATAAAACTAACATTATCAAAACAGACTAAATCACACTAATCTAAATGAATACAACGGTGCCATTAAAAAATCTTTTTAACATTGTTTTAGAATGTTTTTTATCTATATTAGAACTAGTATAAGACTTCATGGTGAACTTAAAGAAAGTACTGTTATGAAGTTGGTAATGAGTACCGAGTTAAACATCACAACACCGGCTGTTTTAGTAAATGATAGGATATTTGCTTCTGATTTTCCTGCATTTTGCAAAACACACCTCCTTTACATTTAACACTTTGACTCGAGTACAGTAAAATTCTTGTGTTGAATGAAGTTTTCCACCTTTTCATTATCATTGCTTTAGAGTGGCATTTCTGTTTGACAGCCCTGCAGTTTACAGAAGCTGCAGTTATCAGAATTGAAAGATGAAAAGGCCACAATGAAAATCTCTTTGAGTTTGAATTTGCATAAATGTCTGATTACACTGCCAGGACTTGAAGACAAACAGGCTCTCACACAGAAGAGATATGAGTTTTCTGCCCCTCCAAAAGTCAGATGTGAGAACTGAGAAATAACACACTACTGTTTGAGTATCACAAAGATCAGGCTGACATTTAGAGATATTTATGCCGCAATACTGTCAATGCCATGTATGTTTAGAGAGTGAGAAGGTTAAAATTTGAGGGGTAGTTTTGGCTTGTCTTACGCGATTAACTTTTTCAGTTTGGATGAAAAAAAAAAATACATTTTTAGGCCCTATTCTTAAAAGTATGGCTCGGCAAAAAAAAGTATTCTTTCTCTCTCACAAGCCTTTTTTTTTTTTGGAAAGCTAGAAGTGTCCTATTTGTGTTTTTACAACAGGCACCAAGGTTGCAGACAAGGTTAAATGTGATGTTTTGGAGGAGCAACAAGCAGCCAACCATTAACCTTTATTGTTTTGTAACACTTAGTCCTTGTATGGACCTTTATACATCTCTAATATCTCCCTACAATAATGTAATAAATGTGGTAAAGTGCATTCTGTTTGGACAGAATTTGGTAATGAAAATCTGGTTTGGCCTGGAAATAGTTTTAAACTAGTTTTACTTGATAGTTATAATAACGTTAATTTCCTGGCCCAAAGCTGTGCTGTTTAGACCTGTCAACACTTTCCACCCCACCTTTTCTTACCAAATTCCCAAAACACCTTTACTTTCAGAGGATTACTATACTATGTGTGCACGTGCTATTGTAGTCCTAATTACATTCTCTGGTCAAGCTAAAATTCAATTTAAAAGTGGACTGGTCTATGTAACCTGTGGAGGGCCCCCCACCTTGTCTCCACAGAGATGTTATTGATATGTATTTTTTTTTTTTTTTTTTTTTTTTTTTTTTTTTTTTTTTTTTTTTTTGATATGTCTGGAATGTTCCTCAGCATGGCATTAAACTTAAACTACATGCTTTTTAAGGTGTTTTAGTAGGGCTGCTTAACCGCAATCCTTGTGACTAGTCGATTATTACATTCATTGTAATCATGTTTTGATAATCATTATTGTTATCTCGAATATACAGGCAACAGCACTATTACATACAAATGTCAAAAAACATATCTGTAATAATACACTCTGCAAATGTTCTCAATATCTAGAAGACTTCATTTATCAAATTTCAATAAAATCTCCATGGAGACTTCAATGTTTTTAAGTTGAAAATGACACACTGTTTATAACCTGCTGATTCTGAAGCCATTGAAACTATATCTGCCTAATGGAACTCTACTACAGCCCTCCATCTACTGTGGCCGTGACGTTCAAAGGCTTTTCCTCCTCTTTATCTCACTATCGCTGGACCTTTATTGAAGTGAGCTGCAACTATAGTGTGTGTATGTGCCATAACAAACAGCCAGTCTGCGCCAATCTGAGAGCGAGATCATATTGAACTTCATTAGGCAAAATGGCGGGCTACTCTTATCTCTTAACCCTCTGCGCCTCCCATGGTAATTGAAAGAGCAGATGTTAAAAGGTAATTGCCTCATCATTCATGTGGATATACACCCCATTACATGTAAATGACCTGTTTTTGGACCGTGACGTTTGATTTTCTGCACTCCCGCCTTTCCAGTCCAACATGATACTACAAGAGTGCTCTGGGGCTTTCCACTCCCAGAGCTCACAGTTAGAGAAATGACAAAACCGCAGCCATTTTGAAGGTTAAAGCAGCTGTTGAAAGTAAGTCTTATAGTGTGTAAATATATCTGGGCCTGAGGTTGTAACAATGGTGGCGTCGGTGGGTAACTCTTGCTCTGATTTTGCATAATGTGGACTAGACCGAGCCAATTGTAATGCCAGAACATCTCTCGCTTTCTCCACATGAATGTTCTCGCAGCCCTTCATTTGCCCTTCATTAAGAATGAATGGATTGAAGCATACTGTTACTGGAGGAGTTTAAGCGGGTTGAGATTGAGATGTTGATTCAATTATTTTACTGGTTTATAAAAGAGACATTAGCTATGTAAAAACAAAT